>OZ026628.1:26378234-26395734 GCA_964020975.1 Hermodice carunculata | reverse complement strand
TATATACAGTTTAGTGGTGTAAAGAACTGTTTGGTGTTGCGTCTCAGTGGCAACGCTGACGACTAAATGTATATTCTTTTTCACAATTAACAGATGACATTTTGCATTTGACGATGGCTTATTATTCTTATGGGAAACAAAGTGCTTACCAATACGCCGTCCTTACAACTCATAATAAATTCATGATAAAAGTAACAATTATGCAATATCAAACTAGTTGCAGGAATATTTTGTCTACCTTCGAACGGCAGGTACTGGGAGACCATTGCTACCCAGCAAAACCACCAAAGTTGGTTGCAGTGCTAAAACGCCATCAAACTAAATTTGGTCATAGACCACATAATACCACTTGGATCAAAACCAGCATTGCATCAGTAATTCACATATACCCCCACGCCCTATTCATTTTTTTCTAAAAAGGGTTTATTGGTTGTTCCATATTCATTTCGATCATCGTCATTACCCGTATTGTATTTTTGTAAAGTAGCATATACATGTAGTGAATATTATAATTTGTCCGAAAGGATCGGATTGGAATAAAGACCTCATTGCGATAGGTCAAAAATATATAAACTACAAGTACAAAGACTGCACAGGAATTTCTATTTTCCATACCCACATTCACTATAACGTCGATCCTCAGGAGCAGCAAAATATTGCAATATAATCACATTCTTTCCGTATGTATTTTAAATTAAATATATTAGCTGATATATAATACAACATAAAGCATAACAACATTATATGCAATCTAATTAACCCAGTGCTATCTATGTAAGTCAGCATACGTGTTGCATGCAACCAGGCACTTAGTAACGACATTGTTTGCAGGTCCCTAATAGGAAATGAGAAGTGGCCGAGCGGGAGAACGCAAACAGTAGATTATCCCCCCCCCCTCTCTCTCTCTCTCTCTCTCTCTCTCTCTCTCTCTCTCTCTCTCTCTCTCTCTCTCTCTCTCTCTCTCTCTCTCTCCCTCCCTCCCTCCCTCTCTCTCTCTCTCTCTCTCTCTCTCTCTCTCTCTCTCTCTCTCTCTCTCTCTCTCTCTCTCTCTCTCTCTCTCTCCATGAATGTGATTGATCTTTGCAGAAGTAACAAATACTGAACAAGTTATATTTTGCATTATGAAAATTTCGAGCAATTGAAATAATAAATCTTTCCCATTTTCAGAAGTGCAGTGGCGATCTTCTATATGTATGTTAGTGGCCAGTGGACATTTAACAGAAATCCAAAGTTTAGGGTTTGAATCATATTGATCAGAAGCCTTTCACATTTTAAATCTTAAGTATTTGAATTGTGTAGTAAATACAGACGCTGCTTCTCGTATTGTGCGGTATTGACCAGTGTTCATACTATGAACATTGATAAAAAGTGGAATTTAATTTTTAAATCTTTGGTATCTTGAAAATTAAAATAGTGTCTGAAAATCTCTGTTTTGGGAAAATATGTTAGTTCAAATCTGAAACTCAAATCCCTGCGTGATATAAAGTTCCGGCCTCTGCCAGTATATTAGGATCTCTGCTCCATATCTAATGTGGTTCGATTGTTTTACCTGCTCAATTTTTGTGTTATGTTTAAGAATATTTTTGGAATGGTTTAACAAATGTACCACATAACAATACCACAGAATCCAGAAATTACAGGAACAGAGGCAACGACTGTTGCAGTAACCATGAACACTTTGCGCAGGCCCTTTTAATATCACTTCGTCAGAAAGCTGTTAACAGCTAAGCAATTGTACACTGAAAAGTAGACAGTGGGGGGAATAGCTCTTCAGTTCAAAAATTTGGTGGTTTGTGTGTACCCCTTGTAGGT
This sequence comes from Hermodice carunculata, assembly GCA_964020975.1. NCBI lineage: Eukaryota > Metazoa > Annelida > Polychaeta > Eunicida > Amphinomidae > Hermodice > Hermodice carunculata. Next base: position 26,393,922 of record OZ026628.1, on the reverse strand, counting down.
GTAAAATTGTGGCAAACTATTAACCACCAGGGATATATCAGTAACTGCCGATTGACCCTTTAATGCTATTCTACTTAGTATTACACCAATGTGGAAACTTCACAGACTAGCGTTGGAACGATTACACTGATGATACAAGTCATGTTAATTGACTGGTTTAGATTATTTGGCGCTTTGTGAAAATCAATCTCTTCTCTACAGATGACAACAATCTAGATAGTCTTCATCCGAATAATGATGTAGCAAAACTGAGTTAACGCCAATGAGCTTATTTCATACTATTATGATATGATGAGCATCTGGAAAAAGGTTAATGCAGACACCCAACAGGGTTCTACTCTCCGGGATACAACATAAAGAAATGCAAAAGAAAAACATATATATCACAGTTATCACAGACTAACTGAAATCAAAACTTAGAAGATCTAGACTAAACAAAAAACAAAACAAAAAAACCAAAAAAAAAAGAAAAAACAAAACAAAAAAAAAAAACAAAAAAAAACAAAAAAAACAAAAAACAAAAAACAAAAAGCAAACAAACAAACAAAAACAAAAAAAACAAAAACAAAAAAAGTATACCGCTAAAACATATTCAAGGGTTCAAATTTTGTCAATAGCTGTACCAGTGTCCTCTTCACTGACGGGGTTGTTGTAGCCGAGAGACTGGAGCAGCTGATGCAGTATTGATTCAGTTACATTTTCAATGAGATTGTCAGTATATGATTAAGTATGGTCATGATTTCGGGCAAAAATGTCATTATTGTGATGGTTTGTGTTCATGAAGAAAGGGACCACAAGCGAAAAAAAACCCCTGTCAAATCGTCTTTACCGCCAAGATTTAATTTACGAAAAAATGTCATATTAAAACTGTGCACTTATTTGATCAGTTTGATGCTACACTCAGTCTTCCACGTGAGCATAAACTGACTAACCAACAAAAAATTTACACCCAATCACAACAATGAGTTGCTCTTATTATAATGGCAAAAATGTGTGTTTGTTCCCATATCCTGTTATCCGAAGCAAGTCGATACCAGAACTTACAGCTGTTTTCCCAAACACGTTCATGGGAGGCCGCAGTTTTCTCATGCCACTCATATCTTCCCGTTTATCCGTTGCTTAGTTGTCTTTAACCACCTGAACAAAATAGAGGTAACGATCGTACATAAATTGATCCAATATGTACGTAGGCATACATGGTATCTGTTGTAGGTTAATCTGATGCGAAATTATTGTAATACCTGTTTCACTCTCTGGTTATTATTTTCTTCTTTTTTTTACCTGTTTTACCGCGCTAATATTGCCATCCTACAAATGTGCATCTAAATTTGTCAAGCAACATATCCATGCTTCAGATTTTTGCGTGTAAGTAAGCCTCTCAAACTCCACAATATATTATTTGTCTATTATTTGTCCTTTATTTCAGTTCAGATGACACTGAATGTCTCCATTGATAAGACGATTGGCGGTGTCATCTTATTCGAGGTTCCAAATATTATGTAAAACGCATAACACGTGTAACATTGTAGAGAGAGGCAATACAAGTCATTTTGATGAATTTCTTATGTTGTGGCTACCCTCTGTAATGCTGATCACATCAAACCTCAGACGGTGAACTTCTCGTGCCGCACCATTCGGCAAACAAATCAAATTGGATATACCAAATATTGAAAAAAGGTGTTGGTCCTAGTTTTATGAAATAATTGTGTTGAAGTATGTATGTTATCTAGAAATAAAGGGTTTGTCTCCCTGTCCTTCCGTCCGTTCATCTATCTATCTATCTATCTATCTATCTATCTATCTATCTATCTATCTATCTATCTATCTATCTATCTATCTATCTATCTATCTATCTATCTATCTATCTATCTATCCATCTATCTATCTATCCATCCATGTGCGCGCGCGCGTGTGTGTGTGTGCCTCTGTCCATGTCTGTGTGTTGGTTGGAATAATTTTGCTAAAAGAACGGAGCCTGGTGGGTCGCATTTGATGACGTACACAAGACCTCGACCCTGGGGAAGGATGATGGCGGATGATCAACGTCTGAGTTCATGTGATTGCCAAACAAGCCAATTCATCAAGATTTAATCCGATTCTAAAATGAATTGAACACCTCCTCTACATGCAAAAAGTAGCAGACACGGATAAAATGTCATTCCCCTACCACTGCCAATATCAGTGCCTCGGCCATTATAGGATTTCTTTAACGCTACCTATATGTACCTTACCACATATAAGTGGGCGCAATAAATGTACGCCGCTGCTTCGGGTCTTAATCATACAGATCTGCATGTTTATTCCTTGGGGTCACTGTTTTTTTCACGTGCTCACAACAACAGCAAGAAGAAGAAGAAGAAGAAGAAGAAGAAGAAGAAGAAGAAGAAGAAGAAGAAGAAGAAGAAGAAGAAGAAGAAGAAGAAGAAGAAGAAGTAGAACAAGAAGAACAAGAAGAACAAGAAGAAGAAGAAGAAGAAGAAGAAGAAGATTAATTATAATCATAACAATTACAATGACAGTAGTAATAATAATTGTCAGCCCCATACTCTTTAAAAGTACATTAGAAAAGTACAGTTGGGATAAGCACGAGTTTCGTATCATTGTCTTTAGATGGGTCAGTTATCAAAACGGCGACACGGGTACACGGGAGAAGAGTCCGGCAACGCCAGCGGAGTGCCAGTTTAGATGAGCACTCACATAGCGCAGCCGCGCCCCTCGACCATGCGCACATGGAAGTAGAATACAGTTCCAGGTGGATCTGTTTTTACGTCTAAAATATAAACCGCGGTTCACAAGTTCATGCCGGGGGGCTTGGAAACGCTGCGCCGGACAAAAGCACACCGCAGCATGAGATGGCACATATCACATGCCACGGTGAGCCGAAGGGCGGCGTCGCAGATTCCCACCGCAGGCACCATAACATTATTCATCAATATGACCTACAGGGAAGGAGAAAAGTGAGAGTTACAATTCAATAACTGCTGCATTGTTGTACATTGTACCACATTGTGTTACTTGTTATTGTACAACTTTCATTCGTGTGTTTATGTGTTGGGGCAATTCAATTGGATACCTTAATGGTTGTTGTTGCAGTATTTTGTGTGCATCAAACAAGTAAGGGTGTGCTTAATCTATCATCTCTGGTATGTTTATGGTTAACAAACTACATAACCAGTGTCAAAACTTTCAGAATGAGTAATATCAGGATACTTTACGTGTATTTTTACAGTGATACTTTACCCATGATAATTTTACGTGCACTCTGTGCAGCCATTCGCCCCGCGTATGTTTATTCTGAGAAATACTGTATGTATTTTGCATCAAACTGAGTATTTATATATGTACGAGCTATTGTGTACTTATCAGTCTGAGTGTCGGGTTAACTTCAATATATTCTCTGCTATTTTTTTTTCTGGCGAGCAAGATATTCGATTTGCTTTCAAGTGCTAATCAGTTGTCTTGTTTGACATTATCATTAGACGTACATTCATGTATTATGTATGGTAGATTTTGTTATATTTATAATCACAGTGCTAAGTGAAGAACCCCGTCTAAGCTATTTTTGGAGTTATACTATATTTGTAAGTCAACATTTGTCAGTACTACTTTTCATAGAATGTTTACTTTTATGAGACTTATGAGAACTGATTATCCCTATTGTCTGTGTGCAGCCACCCAGAACATTACGTGCGTTTCCAATTGTAACAGGTTTATTTCGTCTATGAGTCAGTGGTATTATCTTATCTATTTGTTCATATATTTTTCATGTTTACATTCCTTAGTGAGCATCGCCTACCCTCGCAGACTAAAAGTACGGCGTTATTTATACAATATTTCTATTTTATTCTCACAAAAACACAAATATCGTCCTAGGGAATTTATATCAAAGGTTCTGCTTATGTTTTTACTTTAGCAGGAGACACCCATCTTAACCCAGGGCCCATCGGTGACATCACACTTTGCCACATCAATGTTCGAAGCTTAAATTCAGACAAACCTTGAACCATCAAAACAGATACAGTTCAGGATTTCAATATTATTTCCCTATCAGATACATTATTTTTTCGAACAACATACCCAACAATGATTTAATCCTATCTGGCTACCACAATATTTTTCGCAAAGACCGTCCCAATCAGATCGGGGGCGGTGTAGCATTATTTGTTGCTCAAGCTCTAGCTGTTTCTCGCCGTCCTGATTTGGAGGTACCTGATGTCGAACTTTTATGGGCTCAGGTCAGAGCTCAAAATAATAAGTTTTTGTTTTTACTTGGTATTGTCCATAGGCCCCCTAACTCACCAGTTTCTTTCTGGGATAAATTACAATACAGCCTCGACTTAGTTAAATCTGGCAATATTCAGAATATTATCTTAATGGGTGATTTGAATTATGATTTTAATACTCCTTCTGGTAATAACTTAAAACAGTTTTGTAGCGCAAACCTATTAACACACCACATAAATGAACCAACCAAAATAACAGCCACTACCTCCACTTGTCTTGACCAAATTATCTCTATCATACCAAATTTTGTTAAGAAAGCGCAAGTCCTTCCGCCTATATCCAACTGAGATCATTTTGCAGTTGCTTCAAACTTACATTTTCGGCGCAAGAAAGATCCATCCTATGAAAGATATATTTGGGAGTACGAAAAAGCTGATTTAAATAAATTTAGACAATCCCTTAAGCAATCAAATTGGGACGAGTGTTTTGAATGTGATAATATCTCATATAATTAACCAATTTCTTACCACTGGAATATTTCCGGATGAACTTAAAAACGCTGAAGTAATACCAATATATAAGAAGGATCACATAATTATTCTAAATAACTAAAGGTCTATATCTCTACTTCCAAGTCTTTCGAAAGTTTTTGAGAAAGTGGTCTATTGGCAACTCTATGACCATTGTTAATCGCTCTATATTTTTTACAGAAGTCAACATGGCTTCAAACAGCTTCATAGTACTGGAACAGCCACTTTAGAAGGTATTGATATTATATAATAGATTGTCGATAAAGGAGAAATACCCATAATGATCTTTCTGGACCGATCTTAAACTTTCGATACTTTGGATCACGAAATTCTCTTACACTGATTATAAGTTTAGGGAGTTTCTGAAACACCTCTAAAATGGTTTAAACGCTACTTGGCCAACGGAAGCCAATATGTCCAGCTAGATGACGTTAATTCCAAGCCATTATGTATCATAACTGGTGTCCCACAAGGATGTATCCATGGACCACTTCTCATAATCTATGTTAATGATCTTTATCTAGCCATACAAAACTTTGAGTAAATGCTCTATGCTGATGACACAGCTCTCATAAATTCACATTGTACTTTCAAGTTTGGACCTCAGTCAAACAACAGGTACATCTCAAAAAACATTAACATAAATTCACATTGTACTTTCAAGTTTGGACCTCAGTCAAACAACAGGTACATCTCAAAAGACATTAACTCCGAACTTACTAAGAAAACAAATTATCTCTGAATATACCAAAAACCAAATATACGCTTTTCCATTTTCCTTAAAGTAGGTTGAACATGAATATTAATCTAAAATTAAAGACACACAATTAGAGAGAATAAGTGAGTTTGATTTCCTAGGGCTGATAATCAACGAAACATTAAATTGGAATGCAAATTTAAATAAGATTGCTAATGAACCTGCTCGCACTAAAGGAATAATTAAAAGGCTACACCATCTGGCACCGAGAAATACACTACTTTATTTTACAATTCTCTTTTTCAGCTCATATTAAGTACTCTACATTGGGTTGGGGTTGCTCCTATGACCGCATATTTAAACTTCAGGAATAAGCTATCCGTTCAATATGTTTTACACATTATCATGCACATACTGAGCCCTTATTTAAGGACTTAGAGGTTTTAAAAATGCCTGTCTTGTTTAAACTTAAAGCCTTAAAATTTTACCATAGATATACTAAAAAAAACCGAATAACCTGGCTGCATTAATAACATGTTATCAGCCTTACGTGTTACTCACGCATATTCCACAAAATATCGCAACACTCCTTACTATGCCCCCCCCCCCCAACATGTATCCACCGAAGAGTGCATACGGCACCTTTTCCCCAAATTACTCTCTGATACACCCTTTCACATAACAGGAAATATCCACACACTCCTTCTCTGGATTCTCTAGATTAACACATATTATATAAACCAATATTCTGAAACCTGCTCCATTGTTGATTGCTTTGTCTGTAATAACACTTCATAATCATTCCTGAAACCTTTTATATTAATGCCGGATTTTTTTGTCTTTGGTTCTCTTTGTAATGGACCGAACCTCTGTTGAAACTACGTGTAACACACAAGTCAACTTTTTCTAGGTGGCCCTTGCGGAAGCGGATGTTTATCATCCTTAGCAGAGTCATTCTGACTACAATTTCTGTATGGTAATTCCATTTTCCCTATTATCTATCTTGTGTTTGTTATATATGTTTTTGTGCAATTACCAAAACATTTTGTACATTTCGAGGAGCTGTTTATATTTTGAACCACACGCATGGCTTTTCTTAGGCTTTTGCTTTCTTAAGGGGCCACTATTTAGCACAAAACATATTTTGTCCCACAAATTACACGAATCTGGCCCCTTTCCTGTCAGGTTCGTTTTTTGTAGGTTACAGGGAAACACATGACGGCCGTTTTATGTACTTTATAATGTAAATACATCCCATTTGGAGGCGCAATGCCAGATAGATCGGTTATACAATAAAGAGTGTGATCCCAAGTTTATGCATTCAGGGCCGGGGATGCCACGCCAGACTTGAATGCCCGGTAGTATTAGCCGGCACGTAGCCATCGGTTGTCACGGAGCGCCACCGGACTGCGTTGCCGAAATCCCACAGCAAGCACTGTAATAGTATCTATAAATAAAACCTCAAGAAAAGGACAAAGGGACAGGTACAATACAAAAGCTGCTGCTGTAGCTGGGAGTTCATCCATGTATCCAAAATATGATGACCAGCGAACTAAAATATTGTTTGACATTGGCCATTAAAAGGGGGAAAAAAAACTTCAGTTAAGAGGGCAATTAATAACTACTCCACTGAGCAGGGCTTAGTACTCAGTATGCAATCATTGGCAGCTAATAATGTGGTTGAAGTGTCCACTGCGCCATTCTCCCTGGTGTAACTGGTTCTGTCTTTTGTAACGTCGTTCACTGGACATAGATAAAGGGCTTGTAACAGTTTACCATGAAGCAAGCATTTGCTTTGCCTCCACAGGTTCCTTCTAGATCTTTATATGTTTCTGATGTGCTTTCGTTTGGGTCTCCCGTTCCTTGGATGGGCAAGCTGCCCAGCGTGAGATGGTGGACGCAGATCTCATTGGTCAAACAATGAGGATGCACAATAGTACGCTGGGAAGTGACGCTAATTTCACAACATTTGCATCTATGCAATTAAGCGTTCGGGGAGAAAGAGAGGCTTGGTGTAATCGTGGGAATTGTGTATTCAGGATTTTTTTACAGTACTTAACGGTAAATCATTTGCGCGCGCCCACATCAGTAAACGCAATAGCAAGTCACGGGGATGCTTTGGAGGCAAGCATTTGCCCGGACCTAAACAATTTGTAACAAGCGAGCCTTGCAAACTGTACAGACGATGAGTATCAATACTAGATACAGTGACCCAGTAAGGTCCTTTAGTCAAAATATATATCCACACGTTCCGTCATGAGTAAGCTTACTCGTGGTGGACCAGTGTAGGCCTCAAAGCCATAAAGAATCAAAGTACTTGGTCCGTTTAGCACATAAATGTTCAGTGACGAGTCATTGGCCGATTGAATCCATCACCATAATTCTGAACCATTTTTACTGACAGACGACAGTACTCTGGGCGGCAAGGGGGCCTTTTCAAGTTGTCAAAATACGGCAACGCTGCAGCGTCACTATATACACCGGAAACATATTTTTCAAATTGTATTTATAATTTTTTAGGTCAGTTTTTAATTAACGAGAAATATCCAATGCTGCGGTTTGAGAAGAGATCATAGCATAGGCCTCCCTTATCCCATGCACACACATAATAATTGGTCCTATGGCTTTTGAATAGCGATTGTATACTGGTTTATATCGGTATCTTGAACTAGAAGTACTCCAAGAGAAAAAATAGTCCCAGTATTTCCGTGCTTTTAGCAATCAGAGTTCTCATTACATGATTCATTTGCAAGTTGTATTATTTGTAAGTAATCTTTTATGCTTCTACAGAAATTTGGAATGTCATTCTTGTGTCAGAATAGCATCTGTATGGTACCTCGTAGGGTATTCAAACAAAAGTTTTATCACTGCCATGATAATTCAGAACAGCTTGGCAAATCTCCGTCGGAACACTTCGGTAATTTTTTATGCTTTTTTACCTGCTCTCATTTTTAATCAGTTGTTCCGCGCTTTGTATATCAGACCATGAAAATTATGAACCCGTTTTTAACTATCATTGACTCTTTCATTATCCCACCCTTTTTGTATCAAAAAATTAATAATATTTTACCTGCAAAGCAGTTTCAGTGCATTTATAAAAGCCGCGGTATTGACCTTGTTCCAAACAAAATGCAAAGGAAGGCGCTTGTGAATGCCATTGCGCCTGTAAAAAGCTACTCAAACATCTATATACTTGAAGGGAGTATGCAGACATTGCCAACATATAATTTTCATGAAACATGAAAAATGACTTCTTTTTTTTCAATTTGATCAAGGCTATTTTGGAATCCACAGTAAAAAAAAAAATAATAACAACAGCCAAAATAGTATTTTTAACGTACCATGGTGGCATTGGGTGACTTCAGAGACTGTTTACATTTAGATCAGCTTTCCGCAATATTTTTTTTTGGGGGGGGGGGTGTTTTTCAAATCTTTTTGAGTGTGTCTAAGAGGTTTTTTTTATTTATTCATTTTCTTACATACCTATCTTTTACTACTGAACGTTATCAACCTCATACTCTCCCTCATCTGAGTTATTAACCGTACTGTTCAAGATGACAGAATAAATATTACTTTTGAGCAATTCAATGTGTTTGTTTGATTTTTTCTTGCTCCCTTGTGCATTGGACGATTGATTGATGTCGGCGTTACTTTGGATAAATATCACATGGTCTGATGATTCCAGATTCTGTCGGAATTTTTACGATGGCCACATAAGGGTATGTCCAATGCCATCGGAGAGATTTGCCGAACGGTGCATTCCACACCATGGTTAGCAGGGGGGGGGGAGCCTAATGATGTAGCAGCAATTACGCTACCGCAAATGCCTGACATGATCATGGTGAACAATACCCCTAGAGACCAGTGGTATGCGGACACAACGACATCCACAGTTAACCTATTGGCAAGGTAACGCCAGAGTCCGCACTGCTAGAGTCAGAAAACAGTGCCTGAATGACATGTATATGCTGCCTTGGCCTGGACTATATACAGACTTATTCCCGATTGAGCATTCGTGGGATGCTTGGCTTGCTGCATCAGAGATGAGTAAATGATCCCCACGCTATTCTTGATCATTTCGAACATTAAGTGAAAAGTGGAACAATATCCCACAAATAGGGATAGCCAAACTTGTCAAAGGTATACGTAACAAAATACGGACCTGCTTGCAGAAGTGTGGGACCACAATGAATTACTACTGAAGGACCCACACGCTTACACCTTTGAACCAAAATATCTTAAGTAGGTATGGATAAATTAACCATAAATTATACACTCACCTTTGAATGTATGCCCAATGTGAAACGTTTGGCACTGCTTCTTTTTTTCTCCATGCGATATGTTTAACACCAAATTTTACTTAGTACCTGCCTCTAGTCAGAAGAAAGATGCTTTCGTCCATAACATATGTATGCCTGGTGTATGTCTATCTTGATCTAACTGGATTTCGACATGGCTTCTTTGATGGCCAGCGATTTTGATCATGGTTGAATCTTGATAACACGGAATTTAGTGGAGTCTTTTTGACATCATTGAAAGCTGCTGTTCGCTTCTATTCTTCATGACAGTCATTATTATTTTGCGTATGTTGTTTGTTTGGAGTTGATGACAGAAGCATGACTTGATGAATGTTCCGAACTTGTATGTAATTGGGCATTTTCATGTTTTCTCGCCATATTTGGACCGATTCGAAATTGGACTGACTTTGGATGTCGATCTTGAAAAGTCATGGTCATTTATTTTTTACATAATTATTTGCAGGTAGTTGGTGTAAATTACTGTCTTTGCATAACGTCCGTTTATGTTGTAAATATCATTATTGTGTTAATAGAGAAACAATGTTAGACACACAGTGGCCGTGTTGTAAATTTATATTTGGCAGCATAATGTACGTTTTGGACATCGTTGTATGATCATCGATTGTCTAATAATGTACTGCATTTGTTGTATGCGTTTCATACTAATAATCGCTGCGCGCCAGCGTTTATGCAGTATACAGGGTGCAAGAATTTATTATTCATTATCGATAACAATTTGTAGATACTAAAAAACTTATATCTTCGACTATTTAATATATATTTATTGCAATAACAAATTTAAGGCTATTTGGCTTTGGGTCAGATTAGGGACACACGGCATGAAGATCTGTAATTTGTTAAGCATTGGATACCAATGGGGTATATGTATATATGCAAATAAAAGCGATAGCCTGGTCGTTTCATTCACTGTATAAACATAACACATTTAATCCTATATCTTGTTGTACCGTTATTAAAAAGTTATTTTAAAGTCTGTGGTATTTCAACAGATTTCCAGCATATTACTGTTACTTACTGGCTGTTCAATTGGTAATTTAAGAATGACATGTACAATTGATTTAGTAAGGTTTCAATGTTAAATACCAAAAAAAAGGAAACCAGAAATGTGCCGCATTGTTTTGGTAGGTGTTCAAAATTGTCATTTATTTTACAAGTCGGCTACTTACCTCCCGCACTGAGCCAATTTAACTCATAAACATCAAGAGTAAACTTATCTTTCAGTTGAATATAGCCTAGCTGATATAGCAACTTTTTATGTGAACACCATGATCATCCACGGCGTTCAATACCGTTATAGTTATTTATATGGACATTTGCAATGGCCAAGCCAAGAAAACCAACGTCATAATTCAAAATCTAAAAATAACACAATTTTGGGGAGTTCCCGAGTGACGTGCTTTGTAATTAAGCACGAAAACAACCCCGTCAGAGTATCAGTGTAGAAGTCCGTCTTGCGCTAGCAATCTTACGTCATCAAATTATTTGGTCTGAGATGTTGGTTAATGATGCTTTTCTTAACAATACAAGTTATTGAAAAACACCAGTTATATCTTTCTGCACATCGTACTGTTTGGAATTTTAATTGAGTATAGAAAAGTGCACCCCGAAAAACGGTAAAGGTAATCAACACGGTTCCAGTTCGGGATTGTGCTCGTGAATTATGTATCTATGGTTGGTTATACAATAAACTCCAGACCAAAACGTGACCATTAAGGGGAACATATATAATAAAGAGGTCCTGTCACAAAATTTGTATTAAATGAATTGTATCCTGAAAAGGTGTTTACTTAGTTTGGCATCTCACTCTGCATGCATGTGCTTGTGAGGTTCTCCATGCACCCATTCAATGTATTTATTTATCTGCATGTATTATTCTATCCATTCAAAAGAGTCCTTGAAGAGTAAGTCGCCATCGTTAACAATGGAAAGTTTATCTTTTCATGCTATGTTTCTCTTGGCCACACGCACACAGAGTTGCACTGAGATACATCAGTCTTTTGTGTCTCAGAATAAATGTTACGTCAGATATACATAGCAGGTGTCTGCAACAGCCTTACATTTGGAGCTGTCATGTGCATACCTTCAAATAATTAGTTGCTGCAACCACATTGCTCCGCAAGTACACTCCCAGTGATGACAGCAATCGAAACGTACCAATATGATATAAAAATGCTAACCACCTAGACACCACTTATGTAACAAAGAACGCGCCCGTGTGTTTGTGTGTGTGTGTGTGTGTGTGTGTGTGTGTGTGTGTGTGTGTGTGTGTAAGTGTAAGTGTGAGTGTGGTAACTGGAAATACTACATTCAATCTATATAATGTTTAGTGTTGTAAAAAACCACTTGGTGTGGGTCTCAGTGGCAAAGCAGACGACTAAATGTATATTCTTCTTCACAAAAACAAAACAAAAAACAAAAATAAAAATACCCGACATTTTACATCTGACGATTGCTTGTTATTCTTATGGGAAACAAATTGCGTACCAATGCGCCGTCCTTATCATTATTTATTTCATGATAAAAGTAACAATTATGCAATATCAAACTGGTAGCAGGAACATTTTGTCTACCTTCCGGTGACAAGTACTGTGAGACAATTGCTGCCCAGCCAAACTACCAAAGTTGGTTGCAGTGCTAAGACGCCATCAAATCAAATTACGTCAAAGCAACATAATACCACTTAGATAATAACAAACATTGCATCAGTAATTCACATTTTTTTTAGCTGAAAGGGCTTATTGGTTGTTCCATATGCATTTCAATCATCGTCATTACACATATTGTATTTTTGTAAAGTAGCATATACATGTAGTGATTGTTATATCTTGTCTGAAAGGAACGAATTGGAATAAAAACCTCATTGCGATGGGTCAAAATTATATAACCTAAAAGTATAAAAACTGCATAGGAATTTCTAGTTTCCATGTCCACATTCAACATAACGCCGCTCTTCAGGAGCAGCAAAATATTGGAATATGATCACATTCTTTCCGCATTTATTTTTAAAGTCAATATATTAGCTGATATATAATACAACATAAAACATAACAAAATTACATGTAATCTAATAAACCCGGTGCCATCTATGTAAGTCAGTACACGTGTTGCATGCAAACCAGGTACTTATTATCGACATTGTTTGCAGGTCCCTAACTAAAAATGACAAGTGGAAAATTTATATATTATATCTGAATGCCACGTGGATATATTCTCTTATAGCTAGACATGTATGATCAGGCCTTAGCAATAAACACCAGAAGTGGTCATGTGACGGAATCTACTCCATCTACTTTTTATACTCAAAGGCAGTCAATAAAACGTTCTCAAGATTGCAGAGAACATGTCGGAGTAAAAGTAAGTGACCAAACACCTTTAAACTTATTACTACTTTTCAGCTTAAAATACAGCAGGGAAAGCATGTTGAAATCAGCTTGACTGTGATGTACGTAACATTTCCAAGCAACAGCTATTTCAGGTTGTCCACTTTATGCTTGCCGGTATAAACATAATTATTTTAAAACCCGTGCAGACATGATAACTTTACAATAGGTTTAACGTCCCAAAACCACCTTCCTTCTGACGTTGATATGTCAATGCACTATTTTATTTTCAATTGTGGTCAAGTGCATTTAACTGAACAGTAGTACAAGCCCACAACGTGTCAATATCGAAAATCAGTCCATGCCAATGGGAAAGCCGCCCAAGTCTTGATTACCCCATCAACATGAACATCACCAGATTTGACTGCAATATTCAAATATCCATCAAGCCACGCAGATTCTGTGCATTAGTAACGATGACAAGATGACTTGTTGACAATGCAAATAATAACTGTTCTGAGAAATAGAAGCAGGCAACGCTTTCCAACAATGACAGATAAACTGCACCGATAATTCGAACATGGAGCAGTATCATCCATATCAGATCCCTCAGGAATTTAACAAGCAAAGTCGAAATCCACAAGTTCAAGGTAGACAGACAAAGAAGCCTATCATCATTTCCATATGAGCCAATTAATATGAAATGCAGAATGGAGAAAAACATGCATCTCCTTGCTGGAGTAAGTTGCAGTTTAAATCGATTTCAGGGCAACAAATTTCAACTTAAAGAAATATCTGGCAAATCACACGAACTGTATTAAATTTAAGATGGATTTTCTAGGTTAATATATATTCACTACTTCATTTATATAACACCTCAAATCCACCTAATATTTATGTGGCAATGATTCGTTTCTATCCAGAAGTTTCAGAAATAAAAGATTTAATTGATTTAATTCCATTGGCGAATACCCCTGTTTTATGGGTCTTTAAAAAGAAGCATGTGGCAGGAGTCAAAGTTACCAAAACCGGTGTATATTCTGGCACAGACCTCAGGACTTGACACGTAGACACCATATGCAGGCCCAAGTGGATCAATAATACACGGGTGAGAGTAATGTACTATCTAAAATTCAAACTCATCACGCTGACACATAATTCAAATTTTAACTCACTATTGTCATTATGCATCGTTATGTCAGAAATGAACATTCCTTGTTATGGTCTGTAGTTTCCTTGCCATAACATCAAAAGTTGGATATACAAAGAAAACCCATCAGCACTTGGTTAGCACTCAGATAAATGCTACTTGTCGTGCTATGTTGTGGTCACACTTTTAAATTCAAGTGAGTCAGCAAAACCAAGGTTTTTATAGCAGATAATAATATCCATAGCAGTTAGACATTCAAACGCCAATTAATCAGACAAGCAGCGACGTGTGAACGCTACAGAACCCAGCAACTAGTTCAAATATTTCGATATCATAATGCCAATGACCATATCCATTCAATGATGTGTACCATTCCGTAAAGACAACGTTGTTTGTCGATTGATGAAGGCCTAGACACCCACGTATTGTATACAGTCAACTGAATTCACATACCCATTCATCCGAATAGAGTAAACATTTTTGAGGAGGGATGCACTTCTGTGAATATCGTTACATCTGAAGTGAATCAGATGTAACACTTGACCTGAAGACACATCTCATGCATACCCTTACTTTATCAAAGGCAAAATATTTCCATGGTTTTAAACAGAATGGTACATTTAAGAAAACATATTCCCACACGTCATTTCCTACAATTTATATCGGTCAAAGTCTTGTTTTCCCTGGTCACGACTTACGCCTGCTGCATCTATTGGTTTCCTGCATTAAGGCATTCAAAACGCGACTCTAAGGGTTCATGTCTCGAAACAGGACAGCATCCCTTCAGGTTTAACAATTGACGCTGTCTTGAAACAATGTGAAATATGCAAAGCTGTCTCTCTTTACACATCGTAAGTAAAATATTGTACAACTTGTAACTTTACATCTCATTTCCTTACACGAAATAATAATTTTATTCATAGCCCACACCCTGGATTATCATAAATGAGATATAAAAGAGAAAACTTCATTTACAATGCTGACAGAAAATATTTTCTTGACATAAAAAGGTGTTTTAATGACATTTCTGCATAAATTTGACTAAGGATCTGGTAAAGGTGTGATCACAGAGGAAATAAACGAAACAAAAGCAAAACAAAAGGAAATATCAATGGACCGTAAAACACACACATACACATATATCTATTTTCTACCGTGCATGTAAAAGACTTTGAGCCAATTGGACTTATCTGGGAGACCTTTTTACAACTATAGGCGTTTACCATGTCCTATAATTTGTCTTCTTAATAACGTAATTAATCCCATGTTTCATCAGTCGTCATCAAATCGTGCGAGTGTGTGTGTATATGTGCGTGTGTGTCTGTGTGTATAAACACAAAGGGGTCCGATTGTATCAGGAGAGAAACGCAAGAAAACGCGGAATTTATATATCATGAGATATAATGGGCTCGTGTAAAGCGGACCTTAATCTAACCAATATGATTTCA
>OZ026628.1:26338234-26373234 GCA_964020975.1 Hermodice carunculata | reverse complement strand
TGAATTGTACCTTAAATCATAACTTAAGAAGTCTCTTTTAAACATGGAAGTTTTTTTTTTTATTTTATTAGCATTCAAAGAGCTCTGGGCAGACTGGGACAATTACTTCAATTCTGGAGCTTCAAAAGCTACATAAAGAAAGGGAATATCTAAAAACTGAGGAATGACTTCCTCAGTTGAATTCTTATCTTCCAAATCCCACTTAGATTGTAACAATTGGTCAAATGCTTTATAAGCTAGGCTCTCATAAAATTTAAAATATCATGTAAAAATATGTTTCAGGCAAATCTGCAGTGAAAGGTGAAACAGAAGACAGTCTGCTGAATTAACATCAGTGTAAGATAGGCGTAATTGAATCTGCAAGTTGCACATGTGGCGCTACCACCGAAAGCGTTTGGCAATATTTCTTAAATTGTCCACGATACATCATTGCCCGCAATGTCTTACACACTTCTGTCAATTTGGTAGTACCATTTTCAATTAATACTGTTGAATATGATCATGATAAATGTTCCCTACTAGAAACCGTCCTCATCTTTTTATCGGTACAAGAATATATTGAAAGAAAAAAAAACTAAACGCTTCGAAAGTGAGACAATAACGTAGATTATTATTATCTTTTTTCTTAATTATTACTATTTTGATTATCGCATTATAGCCCCTCTATCTGTGCTCTGTTTAGTCGTGTCCCTCTTCTACCTATTTCCTCCTTGCGCCCCTCGTCGAGCCCTCGGACGAGACGAGAGGCGTCAACCTGGAATGTATGTTACGTATGTCCTGTGCCCTTGTCTCTTCTTTGCAAGAAGGATTTGTGTAGGGCTCTGCCCTTCTTTCTGATTGTTTTCTTTTGAATAAAATATGTTTAAACCGAACAGAAGACTTGAAAGAGTAACTGTTATCTCAATGGCGTGTGCTTTAACTACTTCCTGATGCCAACAGTATATATATATTAGTGTGATGATTTTATTGTGAAGTCAACAGTTTACTAAATAGTGACTGATGCGCCTCATGAAGACAAGTGCTTACCAAATTATCCTATCTAAGGTTTGTATATTTCACGCAGTATACACACACACACACACACACACACACACACACACACACACATATATATATATATATATATATATATATATACATACATACATACATACATTATATATTTAAACTTTTCCTGATATGGAGATTTTAATTCTATTTGTTATTATCTATATCTACGTCAACTCACTCTTATCATTATCGTTTGGTAATATGTCATATCGATATGTATCTGTTTCATTCATTATAACAACAATGCTCTGTCTCGTACTTAAGAATGGATGCGCATCTAATGTTTCAGTAATAATACTGTTAGCTTAGTCCAGTGATATATGGCACATGAACGCAAAAATACATCATCACGTGCTTGTAGTCCTGGGATCACCAGTCCCATGTTTTGTGTATTGTGTATGATATATATTTATCAGTGCTCAAATCTTATATTGTAAGTTATATTATACGTTGCCCAAACGTTATATTGTAATTTATATTGATAAGTTCACATGGTATAGAATGTGTAATCCAGATGTTCTTCAACCATGATTGTATGATGTAACTGTTTATCTCCTTCCTTTGTTTTTTTTTTTTTTTTTTTTTTGTGTGTTTTATGTCTCCATATTCCAATGTATATCTCGAGTATTTTGTGCACATTATCTGTGTCTTTCTTTGTTGGAGCTTTTCAAAATATGAACAAGCTACTCAGGCGGACTGTCGTGTATATTCTTAATACCCGGCTCTCCAACAATGTAGTTGTTATATGCAAATATGTCATAGTACTGTTAAGTCTCAATGCATCAATTGAACACGCACCTTTCCGATCCATATTAAAGTTGAAGTTATCTCAGCTACCACGCACATGCTACTTTATTATTAAAAATACTTATGGATTATTTGATTGTACGGCATTCAATTTGCATATCACTCGGTTTGTGGCCAGTTACTTCCAATATTGACTTCAGTACATGGGAGTACATTTCATATGTGGTTATGTGCAATTTCTACAACTTGTATTACAGGTATTCATATACCTTTTCTCATTCCCTATTTTCAAAATGATTTCACATGTAACGTCAGTTCTACTTACTCCTGTGTCAGGAATTTGTACCATATTTTCTGAGTTCCTTCTACATTTTCTTGTTATTCTTTTTGTTCCCATGGCATGTCGTCCGAATTTTTCCATACACCTATCACCCATAAACTACCCCATACATCCGCCTTCCAACCTTTAAACGCACATCCAAATTACCCCCTGTCTTCTGCCACTCACTTCTGGTCTTTCAGCGCTTATTGCACATTCACAGCAACCCATCGTTAATGTCGTTTCTTCCTTCCCCCCTATCATCCGTCATGTGGATTAGCACTGATCATTATAGATTGACAATTGGACTTCTTCACAACTGTTGGTCAACCCCCGAAAATGTGTTTGCTCCAAGATTACTACTGAATCTGAAATAATCCTTTATTTTTGTTTCTTGTCCTCAGTTCCAACGAGCGTGATTCTACTAGGTATCACGTGTCTACAACACTTACTGTCAGTCCTGCTTTTTTTTTTTTGTTCAGTCCTGCATTGATGTTCATCCAATCCCGGACAAAACGACCCCTCTGCGAGAAATTACTGACAACTTTGCCATTCCAACGTGGGCAGTATTAAAAGTTCGGGCAAACTTGATGAACTTCAATCATTAGCGCAAGTCGAAAATTTTGATGTTATTACTTAATCCGAAACTTGGCTTGATGCGAATTCTCCTCATCAACTCCTCTTTATTGATAACTTTCAATCTCTTTTTAAGAAGAGACCGTCCGACAGGACGAGGAAAAGTGGTCCTTACATATGTTTCTGCTTCGCTCCCTTGTCGAAGGCGCACTGATCTAGAGAATCTTAACTCAGGGTGTATGTAGATTGAGATTACAACAAAACGTGGGATTTTACTGATCGGAAATCATTATCGAACCACTGGCCATCCTGTCACGGGATCTAAAATACACCAGGATATTCCTCCAATAATTGAAAACGACCAAATTATATCTTGTAATGAAAAAAAAATGTGACATTTCTAATAAGTACTTTGCAAGTCAATGCACAACTTCTGAAATTGACTCCCCACCAATGCCTGAAATTAGTCACCGCACTGAGTCTAAACTAACTGAAACAGCGTTTGGTGAGCAGGACGTTTGGAAAGTATTGTGGTCTCTGAGAGCTACTTCTGCAACTGGGCCTGACAATATTGGCAACATCCTTCCCAAAAATACTGTTCAATCTATCTGTAATCCTCTTACAAAAATATTTGAACTTTTTCTTAACCAGCTTATTTTCCCTTGTCCTGAAAACGTTCCAATATTTGTCCTGTCTTCAAAATTCTAACAGAAAATTAAAAGTAACTATGGACCAGTATACGTAGGCTGTAGTGTTTCTAATGTCCTTGACCGCATGTTTAATGTCCCCTATGAATATTCTACCCCAAATAATCACCTTACACCTAAAAATTCAGGTTCCATGGCAGGCGACTCAACTATCAATCGACTTGTCTACCTACTTCATATTATCTACAACGATCTAGATTTATTGAAAGAGGTTAGAATGGTATTTCTTGACGTCTGTAAGGCGTTCGACAAGGTATGTCAACCTGGACCCCCCTTTAAACTCAAGCAGCTTGGCATATCGAATCATCTTGTTACCTGGGTCGAAAGCTGTCTTTCCAATCGCCTCCAAAGGGTTACTATTCTTGGTCAATCTTCTGCCTAGCTTTCTTTACAGGCTGGGGTGCCTCAGGGCTCTATCCTTGGGCCCCGCCTATTCTTGGTTTATTTAAATGACCTAGTTGACAATTTCACGGGCGAAGTGAGATTTTCCGTTAATGATACTAGCATACTTGAAATTGTCAATAGCCCTGTTCAATCTTCATGACGCCTGAACACCAATCTGTTTCTAATACATTAATTGGGCAGGTTATGGCGAGTGTTATTCAATGCCGCCAAATCACTATCTGTTATATTTTCTGTGATACGAGTGAAACCTCATCATCCGCAGGTTTTCTTGCGTGGGTGTCCGATTCCCTAGGCAGACAGTCATACACATCTCGGTATCACCTTGAGTGGTGACTTATCTTTGCAAGCCCGTATCACACGGGTTACCAATAAAGCTGGTCAAAGAATTTCCGTACTGTGTAGGTTCAAGTATAAACTATCACGCACATCCTTGGTCAAACTATATTGTTCTATGATCCGTCCAATCCTTGAGTACGGCTGTGTTTTAATTGACAACTGTGGGAAATTGCTGCCTGATCGCTTGGAATCGGTTCAGCATAATGCCGCTAGAATTTGTACAGGTGCCTCGAAACATACACACATGTTAATTTACTTCGTGAACTTAGATGGTCAACCTTTGCAGACAGACGTAAATACTTCAAGTTTGTCCTCTTTTACAAAATGTACCACAAACTGACTCCTTCTTATCTCTCTAATCGTGTTCCCCCTCCTCCTGTTGGTCGTGCTCTGCGATATTTAATGTCAGTGCGCCCCGTTAGCTGTATAGAACATCGCGTCTGCGTAACCCTTTTCTCCCAGATGCTATCAAACAGTTGAATAACATGCCTTCCGACATTAGAGATTCGCTTTCTTTACATATATTAATATCGAAAATTAAAACTACTCCCTTAGCCACTATCACAGTTCCTGAGTCCTATCCCCATGGTGACAGATTTACTAATATTTGCCATACACAATTGCGCCTATGATTCTGTAAACTAAAATCCGACCTTTAGAGAGTTAACATCCTTCCTGACCCATCCTGCGCCTGTTCTTATCCCACTGAAGATTCCAAGCATTTCCTACTCTTCTATCCCTTTAACATCATTCAGAGAAACAAATCTGTTTTTCCGTGGATTGCTCCAGGCGTTGATCCGCATCTTATAATCCATATTGGTAGTGATAGGTTAGTTGAATTTTTTTCCCGTGGCAGTAACGAGCTTTCCAACTGCCTAAATATCAAGATCTGTGATGCTCTCCATGAGTACATTATTGATACCAGATTCGGCGAAGTCCACCATACGAGGATGCGCTTGAACTGCAGCCCTCTTAATGATTTGCTGTTCCAATATGGTTACATTGACACCAGAAGATGTGCTTGTGGAGCCCCAGTGGAAAGCATTTTCCATTCTTTGACAGAATGTTCTCTTTTCAATGAACCCCGCACGGAATTACTAGGACCTTTTCAGCCAGAAATTACTGCTAGAAGGGACATTTTGCTGCATGGTGATACAAAGAAGTCCATTGATTGGAACACTAAATTATTTGACAGTGTAGAAAGGTACATCATAAAAACAAAGAGATTTAGTAGAGATTTTTTTCTTTCTTTTTTTCTTTCCTTGTTTTCTACATTTGTACTTCCCGCATAATTATGTTTCGGTTTCATCAAGTGACGCTGTGTAGTTATGGAGAAGGATTTGTAAAAGCTTTACAGCTTGTTTCCTAATCCATGTTTCTTTGAAATAAACTATGTTTAAACCATACCAGGCGCTCTAAAGACTAATTGTCCCCGTTACTGTAATGATCATCGGTTGGGCTATGTAAATTTATTTGTATCACTTGTTTTTTCTATATTGAACTCAACTTCATACTGGTTTAATTTGTATCATATAAGTAATCAAATCTTGATATTCGTACAGACTTTCCACATATATTATACATTGATAACACTTGTATTGTCATGCGTGTCTTGTACATACATACTATGTGTCTCCATGTTCTGGAGAATCCAAATATTTGTCATCTCGATGTACTATAGGGCTATCCAGTCTAAATCATATGTTTAAATTAAAATAGCAGGCCGTTAGTAGAAATCTATTGACTCCCTCACATTGTTCTTTTGTCTACGGTATAACCATGCAAAAGGCTTGCCGATGGATGTCTTGTCACAGTAAAAAAATATTGAAATGCATTGGAAATGAAGATTTTTTTATCTTATCTCGCATACACTTGAGCTATTATGTTGTTTCAGCTTGTTTGGTTTACAAGTGGAATTTTTTATGCTCTTTTGATCATGAGTTTGACTGTAACTTATGCTGCTTAATAAACGGGTACCTAATTGGACCAGTTATTGCATGCATAATGGAAAACCATGCCTCAATGAAGATATCTTGGCTGGTGCATGGGTGAATTCGCATGTTTAAATAAACACTGGCACCTGACTTGACTTTTGACAAATGCTTCCAGTGACGAACAATTTTAGGCTTACTTTTCTCGTAAAAGTAAAAAGTTATCGACAAAGCCACCTAGTATGATGGAAGATCACCAACATCTTTTACCGAAAATGACCAAGAGACAATTTTGATGAGATGTAATTTCCAGAGCATATTGAACTATGGTTCTGATACCTTAAGTCTGCATGTAGAAGTGATGGAAAATTGGTTCCTTCCAGCTATCATGCTTTCTGATTTTTCTATGTTTAAGTTTAATATCCAGTTTTTGCTTAGTTCACGCTTATATCAGTAAGGGTTTGTCCACCAATCGTAGTTGGGCAGATCAGCTTCGGCCAAAGCCACAAGCGTTTGGAGCCAGAGGGCGCTCCGACGAGGGTACTGACACACACCTGAACAAGACATTAGATTCCAGACATGTGGAGTTGGGACCCTCGTACTGGCCTGTCATTAAGCAAAGTGGCCAGAACACTTGATTCCCAAAAAAAATCAGGACAATTCATCCCTATCAATCTTCTCTCGTTGTGTTTAGCTTCCTTTGTGGTGGAAAGAAATAAAAGTTTAGCTAATACACAATGTGTTAAATACTTTTGCGTCGATACTTGTAACAAACACGCCATTGATCTAACTGCCCGTCCTTTCCTTTCGGTGTTTTGCAATGCATTGTGACTTTATTGAGTGCCCTTCTTTGTGGTCCGTATGATGTTGTAGTTGTACTCTGCTACGGTAGGGCGCATATTTTGTGGGTGAATGTTAGTATTGCTGACAGAATGTCACGCACTTGATCTAGGAATATGACAATGAATCAATTTTGCAGGCAAAGAATACGATCGATGATCATTGCAGCATGCATTTATTGGTAAGTGATCCTCCTTGATTTCTTGGTGCAAGACAGCAATATCTTTTTGCATTGGTGGTCAATTGAATCCTGATTTCCTCCGACTCATAGTAGTAGATGTAACTGTAGTCACAGTGATAACAAATAAAAAAAGCAAAACTGTTTCGGTATACCATCCTGTAACTTACAACAGACCCCCATGCAATTAAGAGCCGAATCGCTTTTGTGCGTCCAGCGCACATAATTATGTACGGTGAACAGCCGCTGGGCGTTTGGACCCATGTGCATAATTCTGAACCAATATTTAAAGATACATGACAGTACTCTGATCGACAAGGGGATCTTTCCAATATTGCAAGCATTACTTTGTACACCGAGATCATATATTTCAATAATTTATAACAAAAAGTTCCGAGCTTTGTTTTAAAGTAGCAAGAAATATCATTTTGTGCTAGGGTTTTAGATGCGATCACAATATAAGATCACCATATCTCAGATGAACGCAGAATCACTGACCCCACATATTTTTTTTTTCAAATATAGATTATGTATATGTATATATATATATATATATATTTAAATTCGTATCTTCAAATCAAAGTGCTTGCAGTTAAAATATTCCAAATATGTTCGTGTGTTGATCAATCAGAGTCCTCAATACTCTCATTCCCTTGCAAACTGTATTATTCCTAAATCCGTTTATTTGCCTGTAGATATAATTTTATATGTCCATCTTGGGTTTAAGTAGTTTTGTTCCGAAGGGTAATGTAGTAAGTCTTCAGACAATTATTTCGGATTGCTTTGGAATCTGATTTAAACTTGTAAAAACCTGTCATCACACTTTGGTAATAGCATATTTTATTTTGTGTGTGTGTGTGTGTGTGTGTTGTTGTTGTTGTTGTTGTTGTTGTTTTTTTAGCGTTTTTTTTTCTTTTTTGTTTTTTTGTTTTTTTTGTTTTTGTTTTTTGTTTTTTGTTTGTTTTTTTTTTTTTGGTCATTTTCAATTAGAGTTTCCCTGCTTTGTATATCAAACTATTCAACCCATGATCCTTTTCGACGCTATAATTAGAATTACACCACTTCCATAGAAAAAAGAAAGGTTGCCCATGTTTGGTATAATACGTGCCATATATGGTAGGCATTGTTCAAGTGCCATATTGCTTCTCTGTCAATGAAGATGATTTGTTTGCGGCATCTTTGACTGCGGTCATTTTATCCCAAATGGCTATTAATAAGCTGTCTTTGGTGTCCCAATTTTCACTAACAAATTCAACCTAATAAATATTTGCAAGAACGGGACAAAACAAAGGGTTATTGGAACATCTGCATACATGAGCCAATCATCATATTGATTATGGTGCTTTCGTAGATGTGCGGACAGTTTTTAGAGCAGTTATGTTTGTTCTGGGAACAGGTTGAGGATGAAATTTGATCCATTGAATTGCTAAATGTTAAGACCATACGAATGAAATAGCTTAGCACATCCCTGAGAAACACAATAACCGCTCAAGCTTTACTTTCACTCTACAATGTATCTCGTTGTTTCCTAAAACACTCTTGTGCAGGGAGTTTCAAGGGAGGAACAGTGGCCATTTCACCGATGATGGCTGAGATTGCAGGTACAAATATAAAGTTTGCATTGCTGCGTACTAGGGACCTGTGAACATTGATTCACGAGCTCACACATTTTGCGTTAAGTATGGTTGGTACTTTGACCTCTTGGACTTTCTACATTCCCAAGAGAAACAAGTACATTTATATATTCACTTTGTCATTAGCTGCTAAACCAGTGCTGCAAAATTTGCTGCTGATAGAATATAAGGCAAGGGGAGGTGTATGGATGAAGAATTAGGTTCAATAAAAAATGTATAATAAAGATGAGAAGACAGATGCTGAGATTTACAAGCAAAGGTTTGACCAGGTCCGCCATCTTGGTTGGCTGTTACATGTAAGTTTGTATTTCCTGCACACAATATTTACATTACCTGTATCACTTGCTTAAAAACGCAGCTCAAGGTTTTTTTTTTCTTTCTTTCTTTTTTTCTTTTTGTTTGTTTTTGTTTTTGTTTTTAATAATGCCCATTCACCTTTTCCGCTTCGGTACTCTGAACACTTTTCTTTTGAAAAATGATATCCTAACACCTATCATTAAAAGCACTTTTTTGTTTTGCCGCGATTTGTGCCGTTTCAGAGCTATTGATTTATAACAATGGCACTCCACTGACGGCTCACAGCATTTCAACTTCCCACAAGTATTGTGAAAAAAACTAGGTTTCATATAAAAATCTGAGACACAGGTTTTACGATCAAACGGTGCGCAAGACTGCGGAAGATAAAAGTGAAACAGTTTGGCATGTTCTGGTTATGCACAAAGCGTATTCAAACATCAAACCGCCTTTGCTAAGCGTACAAGCACCCATTCATTGTTATTCAAGTCTGACAACCCCATAATCCCAAATCATTGGTTCCTTGTTGACATGTGTGAGATAATTCATCAACCAAACTTAACAGTATTTGAAATAATATTCCACCTTGTGTGTCCAGGACACGCGTGCACGCTGAAGACTGATTTCATGCCGGCCCTCTCATTGGCCATGTATTAGACGGCACAGTTTCCAGGACGATTGTCATTTTCATTGCTGGTTTAGGGGTTATGTCAAATAATACATTTTATCTTGAAAACACTGTGCTGACGAAGGAAATATATTGCAACCTCAAACAATACATAGGAAATTTCAGTACGTACAATACAGAGTGATTTTATTATCAAAGCTCAACCAAGAATGGAAAAAGGTCATGATGGGCAATAGTATGGGTTGTAATTAATGTACGGATTTTTTAAAAGCTCAACTAGAACTTCATATTGATGCTTTACTCTTACAGGACTCTGGTTTGTATGTATGTTAATTTAACATATTTTCACTAACTTTTCAAATGTGTAACCCTGAAGCTCCAACGGCGTGGACTTGTCTCCTCACATTCACAGCGTGAAGCATTTTGCATTTCTAGTAAACCCTAAATCTGACACTAGATGGCACACTAGTCTGTAAGTCTTGATAAAGACCACAAGCATTCATACTGTCTTAGGAAAAAGTTTTAATAAATAAAATACAATAACAAAAAAAACAACGAATCCACGTAAAAAGTGTGAAATAACTGAAAGAGTATACTTGGCAAAGCCGTATGGGTACCCAGTGTCTGATTTGTGCGTGTGTGTGCAAGTCTTTCTGTGGCTTTTCATGCCCCAATTGCGGGGGGTGGGGGGTTGGGAGGCTATAAATTTGTCCTTGTCCATCCGTCCTACCATAAGTCCCTCCATCCGCCATCGATATGCATTAAAAATTGTAAGATTGTAGTCCCAGGTATCGGGCAAAATCATTTCAGGTACCAACACAAAAGTTTTTGCTGGAACAATGTTCAATATATGAAAGTTTGCAATTGGGCTTTTATTTTGATCTTCGTTTAAATATTAATCCAAAATAAATGAAGAAAAAATGTTGATTTTACCGGAGCCTTTTAATAAATGAAGGTCGATTTTGTGTGTTATGGCATGATGACGCGCGTGATTGAAGATGACATCGTGGGCGTGGCGCGAAAGGACGTCAAATAATTCACGCTGCCAAATGGGGAGAACAACAAAACATCGCTACCTCCAATGGTCCAAAAAGAAAAATAGCCATGTACAAAAAGAGTATTTTCTGTTTGTGTCATATAGAACATTGTTATGGGAAGAGGTGTTGACGGTAAGATAATGACTTTTATGGCATTTTGCCATTGTGAAATTCATCGTTTAATCCAAGTGTTTAAGATAAAGCTTCCTGGCAGATGGCAGCTCTCTCTCTCTCTCTCTCTCTCTCTCTCTCTCTCTCTCTCTCTCTCTCTCTCTCTCTCTCTCTCTCTCTCTCCTCTCTCTCTCTCCTCTCTCTCTCTCTCTCTCTCTCTCTCTCTCTCTCTCTCTCTTCTCTCTCTCTCTCTCTCTCTCTCTCTCTCTCTCTCTCTCCTCTCTCTCTCTCATCTCTCTCTCTCTCTCTAATAACAGATGCCCCGAATTTTTTTAATTTATTTTTTAACGCAGCTACTTACCAATCACCTGAGGTTGTATGTTTGTCTGTCGTTCATCAGTTCACATTTACATTCATGTATTCTCCACACTTAACAAAGACATAGATTGGCCGGATCTCTACAAAGTTTCTTCAACAGGTCACTATCCTTTGATTATTGGATCTCTTTTTTGATTTCCATTTCTTTTTTGAAAAAAAAAAAGTTTTTAAATCCCCTAAAGCCGCTTTGCTAATTGCTTTGGTATTAGGGACACTTTTGTGGAGCCCTATCTTCCATTTGCACAAAAGGTCGCGCTGCAATCGATTGCCATTATTTATGAATTATAATGTCTCCATAAGTATTGACATATCCCATACTGCCAGCTAGTCCCTCTACAAATTTAGTGCAAATGATCTCTACTATATAAATATGTACGTATGTATGTATGTATGTATGTATGTATGTATGTATGTATGTATGTATGTATGTATGTATGTATGTATGTATGTATGCATATATATATATATATATATATATATATATATATATATATATATATATATTTACATTTCTCAAAAATTTGACGCAATACAGCAAGTGGCTTGGAAGATGTCCTAAGATATTCAAAAACAAACACGCATTAAAAGCTAGGAAACACAACACTACCTGCGGAAGAAATTAAGCTCTAGCGGTACTCAGAAGTGCTTATTTGCCACAACAAAGTCGCTGGATAACCAATCTTAGAGAAGATTCCTACAGATGTCCATCTCCAACATCTGCACAGCATCATAAATCACTGTTATGATGACTTTACAATTTTTTTTGTCACCTTGCAGATGTTTGTTGTTGTTAGCGACAGGTGGATCATAAGAATTCAACATGTTGAAATATACACTGATTGTACTGCCATAATTATGCTATTATGATTGTACTTTGATGTAGCATATTGTTCATCGTATTTATATGGATATGTTTGATCGCCTTGAGTCTTTTGTATTTGACTGATGCTTGCATGACCTTGTGGTTTTTTCCAGTTATGACATGTTACTTCCGTATAATAATGGGTGCAACTGTTATTTGAATAATTGCTAAATTTAAGAGTGATTGTATTGTAAGATTTCCTTTACATAAAACACGTTTTAACTAAACGAGTGGCCATTTACATTCGATTTCGGACACTTCATTCCTCACAAAAATCACTACGACGTCACGCGATGAACCCATAAAACATAATCATTCCTAATGTTCCATGCACTGCAAATTATATGTGTACGCACAGCTGCACATAACGATATTTTATTCTCGTATACATATGTATATCTTTGTTCGATGCTTTTCTCCTTGTATGCCATATCGACTTGCTTAGTCAATATCTTTATGCATCACTGAGAATCGATTACAAATTGCTATGCACACGACACTTAGGCATATTTTGAAAATGACTGGCCAACGCCTATCTAGCACTAATTTAGATATTCACCACAAGAAGCAGAACCAATAACTCACCCGCACGTTTGAATACTGTACAAGAAGAAAATTCAGCCACAGGTGTGAGCAATCTTTGTGCCAAAAAATTGTAAGTACTCATGCATAAGACGAATACTTAAGCATAGGTGTGTGGAACCTTTGGTATCACAAGTGTAACTGCTCATGTACAGAAGTATGTTAATAACGTTTTCAGTGAAATCTAGGGTTTCTTATTTCATGTCGCAAATTAGGTATCGGTGGCTGTGAATACCTACAACTTCTGGTTCCAGAAACTTGTTAATAAGGTTATGGATTTGGTGAAAAGAAAGGAAAATCAACGCTCCACACAGTTGCACATTCCACACCGGACATTAGAGTACACACAACGTTTTCTTTATAGCTGCAGGCATCAATCAAGCAATTGAATCTTACCGATAGGCATTATTCAAACAGAATCTTATATATCCCTCAACTCTCCGATATATTCTTAATCACTGACACTTGTGAAATAAGGTTTGCTCGTATTCTTGTGACATATACATAGACTCCATATTTTGATATTACTGGCGACTGTCCCACGAGTCTGGTGGAGGTGGAGATTATTTTCACAAGGTCATGTGGCCATGTGTTTTGAGATGAAAAATTAATTGTAACATCTAATTTCATTTTGTATAACAAAAACACATTGTTATAGCTTTTGTCGAATATATCAAGACACAAACTGACTGAACCACCTTAAATGAAATGAAGGGTGTTGTTAAGCGAATAAATGTGCCAAAAATTAATGAAATTTATAAAGAATACACAAGTACAAAAATTACTGTACTACGCAGATTGTACACTTTTGTAAATGTATTATTGTTTTTTTTTTTGTTTTTTTTTTGAAACTGAATATAGATATGATTTAGATGAACTCGTGTAGAGAAATAGCCAACAAACACAAGGTATGATACTGCAGATTATATCCATAATGTGTATCGACACGTGGAAAATTTGAGCATCAAGTGTGAACGTAACAAAGTAAGGCTTGCCATTTACAAAACATATACAAATATTAATTGGAACAAATCAGAGATAAATTCGGGAGTGCGAAAGAAAAAGAAAACAAAAACAAAAAACAAACAAACAAACAAAAACAACAAAACCCATAAAATCCAAAACACAAAAAAAACAAAAAACAAAACAAAACAAAAAAAACCCAATAAAAAAACAAAACCACAAAAAAAAAAAAAAATCAGAAAAAAACCACAAAACAAAACAAAACAAAGAACAAAAATAACAAAAAAAAAAAACACACAAAAAACCACCACCACCACCACCACCACCAACAACAACAAAAATAGCTCGTGACAGTGCCCCATGTCTGTGGTGGTAGTATTCCGGTGGTATTGTATCATTATCTTAATAGTTTTGATTGCACATTACTTTATATTGTACAGAAAGTGAATTTATTTAAAATACATTTGAGGACACACACACACACACACACACACACACACACACACACACACACATATATATATATACATATATATATATATATATATATATATATATATATATATATATATATATATATATATATATATATATATATATATATATATATATATTTATATATTAGCAATAGGTATCCAGGGAAGACTGATTTTAATGTTTAAGTAAGCATTTGTTGATTTCATACTTGGATATATTGGTTATTAGGATAAATTTAAGGAAAAGGTATTTACCATAGTTGGTGGTGCGTGTATAAACTTTCTTTGTGTAATATCTGGTTATATTCTTGTGCATCAGTAGTGTAATTGGGTCCCAAGTTAGAATAGCCCACAGCTGATTGGGC
The DNA here is from genome assembly GCA_964020975.1 of Hermodice carunculata. Taxonomy (NCBI): domain Eukaryota; kingdom Metazoa; phylum Annelida; class Polychaeta; order Eunicida; family Amphinomidae; genus Hermodice; species Hermodice carunculata. Next base: position 26,358,815 of record OZ026628.1, on the reverse strand, counting down.
CACCTAGGATAGAGATGTTCCAAACCAACTAATCAATCAGTATATAAATAAATACATCACGTATTAATCTATCGGTTGGCTCGTTGAGATCAGATGGTTTGTGGGTGTAAACTTATGCAGAGGCTGTCCCCACGATGCCTTGCTTAGTCTTTAATTTTTAGTGTTCGGAGTGGTCCGTTGTGTCTTGACCTGTCTATAATAGTTTCGTTCCAGCGTTTAATATCCAGTGATAATATGAAAATATATGTCTTTTTTTCTTTTCTTTTTACTGTTTCACAACATGGCCAGTCTTCGTTCACCACATACCTATACTCTGGATGGTAGCAGTTCTTGGGCAGCATATATTGTTTTCGTATGTCTGCTCCGCTTTTCATTTGCGGCATGCACAAAACATATGATCAGAGTGGTTATGATCTGTAAATAGTATGATTCAACTGGATAAAAATGGTAAATTTCCTGCTACTTTATTTTTTTAAAACAAGGTGCACGATGATCCAGAGGATTGTTCGGAGTGATCCGTTGTGTGTTTACGTATATATGGTAGTTTCATACCAGCGTAATTAATATCCACTGATATTAGGAAAATAAATGTTTTCCCATTATTTTACTGTTTTTACAGCATGGACAGTACTCTTTCACCACATACCTATACTCTAGATGATAGCGGTCCTTTTGTGTTTGAGCAGCGTATATTATGTTTGTCTATCTGCTCAGGTCTTCATTTGCGACATGAACAAAACATACGTTTTGAGTGTTTATGATCTGCAAATAGTGTGATTCGACTGAAAATAACTGGTAAATTTCATCACACTTTATTTTTAAAACAAGGTGTACGATGATTCAGATGATCTATGTCCCCAGTTAGGCCATATTTTGTTGATTTAAACACTGCATATGTGGGTTTAAAACTCAGTGCGACGTAGACGCACAAAAGAATGTCTGGTCAACGTATAAGCAATAAAGAGCATGCCTTGTATGCGATGCATATATGATACGGTTCACATTGTACATGCTGCAAAGTCATATGTAGCGGTTGTGTGACCTCCTGTTACCGGTGAACTTGGACAAAAAAATATCAAGGTTAAAACACAAGCCCTGCTGCATTAAAAGTTTGCACAAAAGTCAAGGTCAACATGGAAAAGCACTACCCATACCGATCAAAGGATGCACCATTGTATAAACGCGTTACTCTGTCTCACGTGTTTCATTCGATATCAGGTTTTCATGAACAGTCATATGTAAGGGTCATTTGGCCTGGGCAAGAGGCCAAGGTCACACGACCTGTATAGGAAACATTTGTGGTAAAATATCATGGACATATAAAACAGTTCATACGATATTTGACCCAATGGATGTAAGAGGCCGACGGACGGACTGAATGCCCCTATCCCTACTATTTCTATGCTATCCCCCCCCGGGGGGGCGGGGGGCATGGGAGGACACAAAAAGAAGCCGTTGCTGAAACTATAAGGTGTTACATTTCAAGAGCCTTATTTGTAGAATGGTTGGACACTTCCAAAAAGGCGACGATTCATACTAATGTTTCTTTGTGTAACTGATCCAATGTTACATCTCTTTTTCTAATGCTACAAAGCCAAGCGACAAGTACTACTTAAGACCCTTTTACCTATCTGATCAAATGATAAGTCCTTTCAATGCCTGTGAAACTAATCTTTTATGTTAAGTGTGACCTAACGTAATAAAAGTACATCAAAATAATGTTTATGAACGTTATCATTAGGTCTTCAATGATAACAGTTCAAGAAAAAAAAAAACTGTTTCGGACAAAAAATGATATTTTAGTCCCGACAAATGAAATTTAATGCGGGAAGAATCATTGAGCGGTGGCACGGTAAAACAATCACTACATGGTAAGCGACTGACCGCAACGTGTAACGCTTGGAAGTGGTGTGCTTCACTAAATATAACCTGTGTAACTCATCGGCATCTGTTTTGTATTTTGGGTTGAGAAGCGGTTACTAGGCGAATTGTATCATAGATTTCTCTTCCATAAGCTTTGAATGGTCACTCACGTGCACCCTGGCAATATATCATGAGCATATGTCCCTTCTGGCAATCAACTGAACCTGGCCATTGCAGTACACAACACATGGTTGTCCATATGGACATCGAAATGTAGATTTCCAGCATGTTTAGAGCACACATAATACATCATCATCATCATCATCATCATCATCATCATCATCATCATCATCATCATCAGCAGCAGCAGCAGCAGCAGCAGCAGCAGCAGCAGCAGCAGCAGCAGCAGCAGCAGCAGCTGCAGCAGCATCATCATCATCATCATCATCATCATCATCATCATCATCATCATCATCATCATTATTATTATTATGTAGTTGGCAAAGTTAACATGAAAACGTTCATTGCTCCCGTTTTTTCGAAAACACATGTAGCTTCACCTGTGTGAAACGTATACGAAGTTGATTTTTTTTTTTTGGTACGGTGCGATATAATCTATGTACTCACACACGGTAGCCCATTTTTCGTATAACGGAATGTTATCACATCCGAAGATATAAGTATTATTCCCAACAAATGGTCGACCATACCTTTCAGTGTTGAACAGCAAATGTACTTTCATATTTGACTCCCTTTCCTCCATGTGGCAGTATGTTTATGCGATTTAAAAGAGTAACATTTCGATATCTACAGCACTTTAAGCCAATTATGCTGATCGAGTTTGAGTAAAACGAATAGATTTTTTTTTCAGTGCAACTAAGTATGATTCATAATGAACACCATGGAACCATCTGAACGTCTCACTAACGTAATTGAGGATGAACCCTTCAAACTGGTACATTGGAACACCGCAGAAACAAAAAGTGCGAAAAACTTTATCATCGGCGGTGGTGCCTTTTACATCAGATCACCGGTGAAAATAATGGCAAACCACGTGAGACAAAATGTCTGAATACGGGAATACAAAGCGTTTTATTTCTAATATGTATGGGTGAGTGCACATGCACCTATTTAGGGAATAATCACCAGAGAGATGCCAAGAGGTGATGCCCTCTGCTGCAGAAAACCTTGGATTTCAACCCCATTTAAAAATATTAAACTGTAAATGTGTATCATTGAAGCCCACAACGTAATATTTGAATATACATTTTCCCTGCCTCATTGTTATTTTCATTTACTACATTTGTACATTGATTACAAAATACATGCCTGCACGTACTTAGATGAGCCCCCTGTGCAGTCTTGTTCATTGTGACACCCCACTGTCAAGTCTTGACAGGAGAGATGTGGTCAGACCAGTTCTATGAAATGGCTCTGTGGTAGATATCTTTGGCAGAGGTGTCCATCTGACAAGAAATATGTGATGATAGTGCCAATTTACGAGTCAGAGACTTGAGGGGAAAACCCGGGGTTGAGTATAAACTTAAATGTATCCCTCAGTGTTTGTTTATGCTAATTTATATGATAAGGCGATATTTTGGTACTTTGATTTTATCATGAAGAGAAAGTTTTTGGGTCCTGATGTTCACTAGGTGCACAACATTATAAATCAGATGGGGTAAGCCCGGACTCTATTACAACATCAGGCCCTGGATTACAAGGTTCATCCACAGATCAACTCTTTTTCAATTCAGTAAGAAGTGTCCCTAAACATGGCAGTACTAAACCAGCATCTGTGTTTATAGCTGTACACGTCACGCATAGACCAGTTGTAGTTGCTTGACCCAGAGGTCATGCACACAGTTCTATGGGACAACAACCAAGAGAGTGCCATCTCCAGATGCAACCGACTTTTCTATGGTGACACCAACGGCAAAAACCACAAGGTGGAGGGGTGGGGTGGGTTGGAGTTGGGGCGGTTGCATGTCTTTTTTTTCAGGAAAGGCCAGAATATTCAAGTGCAGTGGATGCTGAAGCAACAGAGCCCACAGCAGCCACAGAGGAATAAGCAGCAGCACACCCACCTCCACAGCCAGCCAGCCAGCCAGCCAGCCAGCACAGCTACCCACAACTCAGAATCCCCAACAATTGGGATCATGGTTTTACAGCAATCGATTTCAGGTATTGAAACTAAAACGAAGGGAAGGGGGTGAAGGTCATTGAAACATTTCTTTTGGGCACTTGGTCGCAAAAGTAACCAGACAAGAGCTCGAGAGGCGTCTTTTTCTTTGGTACCACGAAGGACCAAAAGTCATTGTGCTATTTTATTGATAAGAAACACATGCTTAATCATTAAACCTTGAGCTAGTTCAAGGGTCGGAAGAACTCTGTCACTTAAAGTGACACAATTCAACCAACAACCTAATATCAGAAACCTTATGCGATTCCCCAAATTCATTTCACTGCACAGCCCAGCAAACGTTTACACCATCGATATACAGGGATTGTTGTAGGGTTACCAATTGTCAAGTAAGACTCGTCGGTAGTATAGATTACATGATAAGACGGTTTACGGGAATCGATTTGTGATGCCCAACAAACCAGGGAGGTGAATGGCCACACTGGAATGCTGTGTTGTCATTTAAATATTTTTTTCCTTGGTGTATTATCAATTCTTCCAGGTTTGTATATAAAAAACGAAAGTTTAAAAGATGAAAGTGTCAAATGCTTTGATTTTTATACAATGTACTCAAATTTACCCATATATGCAGCCAAACGTTTCTTTTCTATATTTCAGAATTAATCAGCAAAATGTCTAAACATAATGGCAAACCATACACAAATAATAATTTCAATTGAAAGAAAGCACATAGGTCACACAATAAATATTCAAAAGCAACATTAAATCCTGCAATACATGCTTATTTTCTTTTTGCTTTTCTTTTTTTCTTTTTTTTTTTGATAACCCCCCCCCCCCTTTTCAATTGAGACCGCTGGCTTCTCAACAAATAAAAGACATTCCAATGGGTAGCAACTGTTCCCCGTTACTTGCTGATTTATATACAACTTTCTTGAATTATATTACATAGATAAATTGATGAAAAAAAAATGTTTGGCTATAATATTTTTTTTTCTTGGACACTTTCACAGTGAGTAGTAAGTCTCATCATGGAGTTTGTGGAGTTTGGATGTCCATTGTTACAGTGCTTGTTAGGAATTCCAAAGGTATATACAGGTGTCTGGCTGAAAGTGTTTATTTTGTGATCACTGGGATAGAATATATAACCGCAGTTTGTTTCTAGCTGAGTTATACATTGGCAAGCGGCTGGACCAATGTGTCATACCCAGCTAGAAAGGGTACATACTAGTTCCGGAGTAAGTCCCTTTATTCCTATTTGAACTTGTTCTATACTATTTAGCAAATATGTTTGGTTTAACAATTATTCTACATTCATATTTAAGCTCTGCATTTATAAACAACACTTCACTTATTTAGCTAATGCATCATCTGCCACGCTCATATTTATTAATTATTATGTGGGTTGTCTTTGCGTGATTTGGTTCACACAAGGAGCAGCTACTTAGAGAGACATGTGCGGATACGGGCTCCGAACTACTAGGAAGTGGTTGTGGACAGCAAGGGACAAATGCATTTATTTTTCTGAGCCCTTGACTTCCCCATTTACAATAAATATGTCTTGTCCACGTATCATTTTTTTAAATGAGCCTGGCTTAGTTGAAATATTTGTATACGGAAATTAGAAGTAAAGGGTATTGCCTTTTAGTAAATACAGTGGACTTTCCGTGTCAAGCCCATGTACAGGACTGACAAATTACGGTCATAATAGGTAAGTAGTCTTAATAGGATATATTGTGGTTAAAGTTAAACAGAATTGTTCCTGTGAAATGATTGTCTTCATGGGGATAGTCTGAATAGGACACCCTACAAAATAAAGTGTTCGTATAACCAATTTGGGGTCGAAGCATATTACATAGCATTCGCAACATTATATTGACTATTCCATACAATTCATATAAAGTAGAATGCAGTTTTGTTTACGTAGTTAAGTATGATTTGAATTCTATATATCAAACAATAGGGAAAACAAAATATGATAAGAGCTTTTGGTTCTAACATGTTTAAGCTGGATGACGACGGATAACTATACTGCCATTGGGTACGTTCAAATTGAGTGACTCGTTCGTTTGTGTCGATCGACCTATTGGTGCATACAAGGCGAATTTATTACACAACGAGTACATCGTAACATCGTAGGTTGCATAATTGTAATTACATTTGGTTTCTAAATTGTTGAAGAACATTAAGCTCAAACTGGAAAAAAATGCTACTCTCCTAAAATCATGCACAAAACTACATGATATGATATTCAGTAGGAGACATCACTGGCAGTCGTTGGTTCTTCTGTTAGACATGCAAACCACTCCAGCCTCGCGGGTGGTGGTTTGACCTTACTTCTGTTGTGAGGACTCCGTCCTATTTGCGATGTGTCCTCGTGTGAGACCATTTGCATCTTAAAGTCAGCACGCTATATTACCAACAACTGCATCAGCCTTGCTAATGTTCCGGTAAGCAAGGTAGTCTGTCGCACAAAATGCACCCTGTCTTTCGGATAGACCACAAGACGGTGTACCGCCCTAGCCCAATCACGCTAATTTGCTTTCACAGGTTGACCACAATTCCGGCTCAAAGCTTGGAGGAGGTAACAATTTATGCATGTACAGATAAATATTAGCATTTTCTTCAGATCGATGCATATCAGTGCCTAGAAATTTTTTCTACGGTCAGTGGGAACTCAAATTTTGAAATTATGCAGATCAATACAAGGTTATGGCTCTCGTGTACAATTCTCGTCACGAATATGACCAGTTAATGTGCGAATGTGGTCAATATCATCCGTGTTTTTCCATAAAACTTTTGATTTTTCACGAGGAGAAGAACCACAAGGATTTATTGAGAAAGTGGCTATGTTAGCAATATGTTGCTCTTTGTGAACCGGATGTCAATTACACCAAAAAGACAAGATACGTATCGATTTGAATCACATGTACATGTATATTAACTAAACATTAATGTAACTCAGGAAAATTGTTTCAAATTACGTATGAAGAACAACAAATGTGGGTCATAAAGAATGTTGTCTTTTGTTGACTTAAAGGGAACGACAAATCATACTGGGGGTAAACCCAACATAATATCACTGAAAGTTATATAGCAAGGGGGGCCATGTGAGGTTAGTTAGCCGATATTAAAATCATTACAGACTTGAGTGTGGTCCCAATGGGATTCGAAGAGTCTCGAAAGAGCAAACGACAAACATTGCATTAATATTATCCTCTGAAAAACCCAGAGTGAAAATGTATTTTAAATGTCTAGATTTTAATTATAACGGATCTGAGCAAGCATAGAGTTTAATTCTGTCAGTTTATTTTACTTTTTTTTGCAAGTCCTGGGCATACCAGAGAGGTAACCCTGAATTGCAGAGGTGTCCCTTTGGTTGGAATTAATGATGATGATAATGAGACTGATGATAACCATGATAATGACAATTGCTTCAATAACAATCACATTCATTCTCATCAGATTTACATCTAACACTAGTAGTAGTAGTAGTAGTAGTAGTAGTAGTAGTGATACTACTACTACTACTACTACTACTACTACTACTACTACTACTACTACTACTGCTGCTGCTGCTGCTGCTGCTGCTGCTGCTACTGCTACTTCTAATACTTATGCCACTTTGCATCCATACGCTTACAAAATACACAATGCATTTGACGGATCAGAGGCCTAATATATCCGCGTCTGCCTATACTGTCCAAGGCCCCACACTCAAATTGTATTGGTTCCAGGTTTCATGGTAAGTCTCAGGAGATGGTTACATGAGTGACCCTACCAGGTTCTTACATTTTTACGCCATTTGAGAGGCACTGACTCTCTTGTAATTAATGAAGTTTGATATGTGACCCTTTGTGTTCTGGGTACTTCTTTGTTGCACCTTAATGCTCCTTAGCTGTCACATTGTCTTGTTGCTCAATCGCTTCTACGCGATGGTGTTTTCAATTCAGCGGCCAGGACTGAGTAACTGGCCAATGAATTAAAATTCCGCATGATATGTACTTGTCAAATGGTTCGGGTAATAATTGTTTTTAACTGTCAATAAAGACCGCAAACTGCAACTCGTGGTCTGTTGACCATGCAGCCATCACATAAGTCTGTCTTGCGTCACACGTGGCTCCGCCACACCGTTCATATTCCAAATACATGTGCGTCACAATGCGATAGACGATCTACATGTATACACACACTCTGGCAATTTTGAGTTTGGTATTTGCTTTTTTTTTAAGAAGTGAGTAGAAGTCCCTCAGTTTTTATTTTACGCACAGGTAGGCACCCCGGCAACTATTTCTCACCTTCAAAACATTCTATCTGGATTTCATATGGTTAAAGTGGAAAAAAAATCCTAAGAAAGTAGCAACAATATATCACTGCATTGACGTCATGAAATTCACTTTGTTCATGACCATGCTTATGAAATCGGTCCTAGTGCGTAAAACAGAACAGGGATTACTATAGCATGGGTTGATATTTTCCATTATCACCAAAAGAAAAAAAAAAAAAAACAATTAAAGGTACAGGATTTATCGACTAATTTTTTTCTATTTATTTTGAACCCTTATAGCTAACTACGTATTGGTAATAGTTTGTGCATCAACGCTGATTTGTGAATAAAAGAGGCTTTCATTCTCTCTCTCAAAAAAAAGTTTGAATCTCTTCCTACATTGGAAAGGTATCGACATCAAAGTTAATCGAACTTGTGGAATATGATACAAAAATGAAGGTGGACTGGGTTCGAATAAATTATTTTCTGTTTTGTTTTTTGTATATCGTTTTCAGTTGAATTGATAAACAGCAATGGAAACCTAAGTTTAAAGCACTCTTATCTAAAAATGGAAGTAAATTTGGAAAATCTTAGGCACAATATTAATATTTTGGTTTCCTGTGTAAGTTTTAGTCGGATGTACATAAGAGTGTGTTAAGTTTTACAACAAAATAATCTGAATCAAAGTGTGCAACAAGTCAAAGAAAGAAAGAAAGAAAGAAAGAAAGAAAGAAAGAAAGAAAGAAAGAAAGAAAGAAAGAAAGAAAGAAAGAAAGAAAGAAAGAAAGAAAGAAAGAAAGAAAGAAAGAAAGAAGCAACAGACGAGCAAACGCAAATTAATGAACCATCTTCTTACAGGGCTCTTTATTGCATTAATTCCCTTTTTTATAATTTTTGGGGGAAGATTTCTCATATTATCGCAGCCCTTTATCCGGATACTAGGAATACATGTATTTCACACATGGTTGAGAGATGTGCGTCTCCATGGTGCACTCTGTTCATATCCAAACAGTAGATTGAGTTTGTGTAATATATGATAGATAACCTGCTATCGATGTGTTTACAGAAGAACATTTTGCTCCCCAGTGGCGTGAAAAGTGACACTGGAAACATGCAAATGTATCTGTGACTTATGGGGCTGTCAATACCTTACGCACATTGTTGACATAGAAGGTCCAGGCTCCGTAGAGTGTTCTTTGATGTCTAGATATATTGGGAGGCGGTAAAGCAGCTGCAATGTTTGACTGATATAAGCTGAGATATATTTAAAGCAGTTCATACTTTATAACACACAAAGCATTATATCATTCGAAAGGTTCTATCTACGGGTTAAAATTTCACGGCCTTTTGAGGTGAGTTACATTACAATCCTTATTTATATGTTGTCTTGTGCAATCGTAGGTCCATATATACGCAAATTAGAAGGATGTTGTCACAATAATGTCCTTTCTTTTTCTTTTTCTTTTTGCTCCATCTATTTGCGGGGGTGGGATGAGGCTATTAATGATGATGTCTAAGGTTGCATTCATTTTACGTCTTTTCTACTTTTGGTTCATCGTGAAAACATGTCAAACCAAATAAGATTTACCACGATAGATAAATACTTGAATGCACGTGTACTAAAGCATTGCCAAAAACGGACACTAAAGCAATGGGATCTGCTATTCACGTATTATACAGCAAAATGTATAAGTACTGTAACAAAAATTGGAAAGGCGGCTATTGAAGTCAATGGGTATTAGTGTCGTAACAACAATTAGAAAGGAGGGCAAAGCCCTAAATAAATAGTTCTAGAAAAAAATATGCATTCACAGGACAAACGAAATGCCCAAAGGATAAGCTTCCTTTTTCTCATAAGTATCCGTTTTGCAACTCAACTGGGAGTAATCCTAAAAGAGCACCGCACAATGGCAAGAATGCTTAAGCAGGACACCGCAATGAGCACCAGACAGATAGTGGGGCTCAATATTGAATGTACTTTTTCATACAAATGTTTGATTCGAAAAGCATAACTTTTTTCTGCAACACGATTATAGAAGGAAAGGTAATGAACACGTCAACAGATTACATAAAACCATTGTATTTTACTGTATGGAAATTTAAAATGCTCTCTTGGACAGACATGAACTTAGTGCCACACACAATTGATGCCAAGATCACAGTTGCATTTTTGTGAGTGCAAAATTTCACTAACTGGAGACTCTGACCCTTTATATGTTTCGCATCTAATAAAGGAAATCTTAAAAGATCATTTCTTGGCAACACGAATGTTATTTTTTTCAGTATGCTTTTAAGTGTATGCAAATTCATATAGTGCACTGCATTATCATTTCTTTTGTCTGGGGGAATTTTCCTTAAGACATCTTAATGGTGGCTATAAACCTTGTAATGTTTTGTGTTATCCTTGGGGCTTTTGGTGCCTATGTTTCCGATATTTTACTGTCTTTTTACTGTTTTAACAGGATAATGTTTATCCAGAGCAGGAAGAAGATGTGTCTGTGACAAAAAATGGGAGTCATTTGGACCAGTTAAAGCTGTTTGGAGATGTTCATAAAGATAAGCATCGGTGCATTTGCCTTTCCATTTGTTTTGAGCGTCCAGTTGCTGATTACAAACCTGCTCCTTGATTTAGTTATTTTTTTCAACAGGCAATTTGAAAAACAAAGTATCTAGTATATATATATATATATATATATATATATATATATATATATATATATATATATATATATATATATATATACATGTGTGTGTGTGTTAAATGAAAATTGAAAAAATACCTCTCAACGATGAAATAGTATGAAACCAAATGACCACAGACAGGATAATCATTAGTTTGTAGATCAATATTAAAAAAAAAAACTTCAGCTGTTAAGATTTTTTTTTTCATTCTTGTAAATATCCGCAGTACAGTAAATTCTTGTGTAAAAAATATATACATATTTCATTAGAATCACAAGGAGGTCTTCAAACATTCACTGCAACGATTTTTCGGCCGTAATATTTAGGTCTACTTGGATAACTGATCCTTCATATACTTCAGACTATATATATATATATATATTTATCTTACTTTTGGGTAAAAATTGGTGCTATAATTGGTTAAGATATATTTCATATAGGCCTAGGCCCAGTACCACCTGCAGTGCTATAAGTACTTATACGATCGTATAGGTACCACAGTACCTATACGATCGTATAGGTACTGCGATATCCGGAAGTGACGTAGGCCTGCGTGTGTCGTGCGAAACTGTCGTCTGCTCAGTTACTGAGCTCTGTTTGTGGCAACTGGTCGCAGTGAAGCAAATTTCTCATCATCATTGCAGCAAGTTCCTATTTTGACCCTAAAGTAAGATAAATATATCATAGCATGGTTTGTTGGGGATATGAAGTATATCAACTCGCATAAGGTACCATAAAGGAGAACTCGTTCGCTTCGCTCACTCGTTCTCCTATATGGCACCATATGCTCGTTGATATACTTCATATCCCCAACAAACCATGCTATAACCTATATACACACACACACACACATATATATATATATATATATATATATATATATATATATATATATATATATATATATATATATATATATATATATATATGCATATACAATCATGCACATATCCGAGAAGTGAAATTGGTACTTACAATATGGCAACAGAAGTCCCAGATGAAGCTTGCACAAATGTGGCATAGGGCCAATTTCTTTCAAAGGACCACTGTTGTGGTATTCAGGTGCAGCACCTGATACTTAATACCTAGCTCCAACTACCAAATATGACGTAACGAGTTTGCCACCGTGTTTTCATGAAAACCAAGAACTTCACAAAATAGCCTACGGAAAATTTTGTTGCTTACCAACAATATGTTATAGAGAGCGAGTTTCAACCTTACGGAGGTAATAACATTAATGAGTGGCGGATAGCTTTCCTTGAATACCGCCCTTCATATTTGCATTCTTGTGATCCGTCCCCCCCCCCAAAAAAAGTCATTTTTAGCTACGTTTATTTTAAAGCCATTTATATTCAAATTCTGCAAGATGCTCAATGTGTTTTGGTTTCTACCAATTTTCACATTCTTCTTGTGAGCTATATATACTTTTTCATTGCGCTTTTACATACTCATTTACTATTTCCTTTACATCTTAAGTGAATAAATGTGTGAAGTGATTGAGAAACATTGTTTGTGCGTGCCAATGTGTCCATCTGATGGAGCTCATGGTCTTTTAATAATTATTGATTGCTTGGTTCAGCAATGTGTTTTCTTGAGGGGATGCGTGGGTCATGTAATCCCTTAAACAGTATAGACAGTGAGCATGATAATAAGTTTCTGTCCTTGTTTTTTTTTTTTTTTTTTTTTTTTGTTGCATGTAACTTCTGTTTGTTGTATGTTCCTGAATGAACAAAATGAATTACTGTTTAACTATTTTCCTCACTTACTACTTCAAAAGGAATAAAGATGAACATAATGTGAAATACGAACATTAGCATCATTCTCATACACCACGCCATCGTCTTGATTTTTATCAGACAGCACTGGGGAATTAACTGTAAAGACAGTGTGAAGCGTAGTTCTCCACAGTAGAGACGTTTATTTCCATGATCATCTGGCCTTGCGTGCCGAAACTGCCAGTGTAAGTAACAGTTCTTTATGAAAATATGTGTATGGCTTAATCATGGCACTTGCGCACATTGGAACTACATGTAATATCATGTTTCTGGATCTAAATGTACGCCTTCCTCTGACATCGACTCACATACCACTGGAGCATAAGCCCTATTAAAAACAAATAGCAAAAAATATTGTTAACATTTCTCCGTACATCTATACTCTTAAAGGGTCTTAATATATTCCAATAATATAATAAGCAACACATCTGACTGTAACTGCAGCAAGTGTTTAATGTGTTGGTAGTGAAGAACAAAACTTGTATGTAAGCTTTGTTTTATTAGTGTATGTGACACTGTGCACGGGTCTTTTCTGAATGCACTTAGTTCGCAATTTCTTCAAACGTGAGAATGGGAGGATATGGGCTCATTAACTAAGGTCCAATATTTAGGCAAATTATATAAGAATATCTCCCAAATTTCATTTCATTCCAAAAGTTTTCTTTCATTTTTTCCTGAGTTTGGCTCATTTGTTTGACCATATAAGGGCCCTGTGGGTAAAAAAAAATTATAAAACAATTGTGTATACATGCGCTACCAAAAAAAAAAATGATCGGCGCTAATTATCTGAAAGTATATGTGCTTCCATTCACTGTACAAATATGGGTTCTATTTTGTGCTAAACAAACCATACTTATGCTAATACCTTTGCACAGATGAGACCTAATTAACCTTTATAGATGTAATGCAAAAAGCAAAATCTAATTACATTCGATTTGGTTGGCGTTCTGGGATAGGATTCGTTGTTGAAGCACAGATCGATATGCAACTGGTGCAACAAAAAATTCAAGAACGTCATTACATGTCACAAGCAGAAAGGGTGGAAAAGCTTTTCTTTGTCGTTTAATAACGGGACCACATGCAGAGACCGTGCAACAAACATGTTCAGTGCAACAAACTAGTTAGACATTTCCATATGGTTATCTTGCCATAACTAAACTTTAACTATGCAAAAGTATTATCTGCTCATAAAAAGATATGACCTGGTTGTACAAGACCCCCGGAAAAAAAAAAACACACACACATACACACTAAACCAAAACAAAATGCAAAAAACCCCCCAAAATAATATGTATGTATAACTTGGTTGTACAAGACCCTCAGAAAAACCACACACACACAAAAACAAAAACAAAAACACATACAAAAAAAACATAAAAGAAAACAAAACAAAAGACAAAAAAAAAAAAAAAAAAAACCAAAAACAAAAAAAAAAAAAAAAAAACAAAAACAAAAACAAAAACAAAAACAAAGAAAAAAAATAAATTTATAAAAATAAAAAAAAAAAAATAGAAAAAAAAAAAATAAAAGAAAAAAAACTCAGTTCGGCACCAACGGGCGCTTCTCATGAATTAAGTGCAGCGGTCATTTGAAACTGCCACCCTCAAAAGTCACAGGAAAAAAAGCAAAACCATGGAAAGAATGCAATATACTATGGACTCTTGCACAATAGGTGGATTGAATTGAAATCCATTGAATCGAATCAAATCAAATGGAAAACAGACTTTAGTCGGGACCAGCAAGTTATAGAGGACCTTTGTTTCTCATACATACTGCATAGAACAAGCCCAGACTGTTGTACTAATAGACCACTCGATAACAATTATTTGAGTGCTTTCCATTCGTATGAGATATAGTATAAAGACCATGAAAACATGTTTCATTAGATGACCTAAAAGTATCACTTTTGCGTGTTCAGTGCAAAAATGGATATGTCATTATTTTTTCGGTCTGTTGAAGGCCTGGTAAACTTCAGAATGTACAGGAGGATCTATGCCTCCTTCTCGTAACATAGCACGCGCGGCTACCTTGGTAATATTCGACGTTTCCTTGGCCCTTCATGTTAAGTTGTTCAATGCAAGATCTGGCCGAGTTAACAAATTTTCATGGCGTGCAGTTATTGCTTCTAAAGAGCATCAAGCAAAGTTATTGGCATGGGCTACTCTAAGTATATCTAACTGAGGTCTAGTATGTATATGACAATAAGCTACAAATACATTCACCAGCCCACCTGCACAGTGTACTAGTTTACACTGCATCATCACAAAATTTCAAAAGGCAACAGAAAAGAGTTAAAGGTCCGCGGTAGTCAAGTATAACAGTCACACAAAGACTGAAAATATAGAGTGTACCTGTCCGTGCATGCACAGCGGATAATCCTTGTTGCAGACACTACGTGCGTTATCTTGGAAACAAAGAACTTGCAAATAGTTATCATTATGCCATGCCATGTTCGCAGTAATCTAACTGAGGTCTAGTATGTATATGACAATAAGCTACAAATACATTCACCAGCCCACCTGCACAGTGTACTAGTTTACACTGCATCATCACAAAATTTCAAAAGGCAACAGAAAAGAGTTAAAGGTCCGCGGTAGTCAAGTATAACAGTCACACAAAGACTGAAAATATAGAGTGTACCTGTCCGTGCATGCACAGCGGATAATCCTTGTTGCAGACACTACGTGCGTTATCTTGGAAACAAAGAACTTGCAAATAGTTATCATTATGCCATGCCATGTTCGCAGTAATCAGCCCCGTTTTCTTAGACACGCCTCTTGACACCGCAACTGAATGCTTCCACTGGGCAACACGTGAAGTTCTGTACTGCTAGACACAGTAAGTCCAGTGGATGGTCCTGCTGCCCCTTGACACAGCCAACGGACCCCTGTGAGCAGTAACTGCATTTACAGCCTGTGGACAAGGCCTGCAAATTTACCTAGTAGCCCCTTGTTAGGGTGGTAAGTCGCACATACCACCCCATGCCACAACATGACAATACATCCCATTACTTGATTAGGTAACATGGCATGGTCTGAGTATAAGTCCCTTTTTAATACTGAGGGGCTAAAATGAGGTTACTTGAAAACAGGTGTAACAGGTACAAAAACCACACCACTGACACATATAGATTACAGTCTTTTGTTGGCCTGTTCGCAATTTAGAATGGGCAAAGGGAAGTCAGTGGAACGCGGTTCATCTTAAATCTCGTACATATCGTTTTCGTTTTGTATGTTGTAATTGATAGTAGTAGTGGCAGTAGTAGTAGTAGTAGTAGTAGTAGTAGTAGTAGTAGTAGTAGTAGTAGTGCTAGGAGCATTATCACCATCATAATTATTTTATTCAGTTTTGTTTCTGTTTTTACTTTGGTGCATGTACTCGTTTTCACTGCTTTTAGCTGAAATGTGATCACAATCATCTTTATAAATCAAATACACAACAGCGTCAAGCTATACTTATTACTCTGCTTCCTCATATTTTCCAAGAGGAAAGAAGGATGCCTAGAATACCAGTCGAAATGATATGGTTACTCATTGGCTGATCTGTGTGTGTGTGTGTGTGTGTTTGCTTTATGGGTTGTTGCCTTACGGTTACCCAATGACTGATTTGTGTCTGTATGTGGTTTTTTATTTTTTTTGTTCTTGTTTTGTTTTGTTTTTATTTTGTTTTGTTTTTATTTTTTTTTTATTTTGTTTTTATTTTTTTATTTTTTTTTGTTGTTTTTCGGGTGGTTAGTTTGCACTTTGTAGGTCTTCCTTACAATGAAATCAACAGAGAAAACAGACATTTATTGCCATCAATCAATGAAGATAAAAGTTTGCCATGACCAAACACACATGAAAATATCCACACATAGAGAAATGCCCTAGCCTTTGCGGTACTCACATAAGCTGCACTCAGAGTACCTGAAAAACCAAGGCGTTTCTTCAGTGTTCCCGATCTTACACTTTGCTGGCACTGGACAAAATAGCCCCATGTCTAAAATTTACTGGTGTCAGAATACCATCATAACGATCACAACGCTGTCGCTTCTTCCTCACGCAATTCCGTCACTGATTTCGTTTGGCATCTTGATTTGTTTATGAGCCAGTGATGATTGTTTTGTTTTGAGCCGCAAGTCCAGCACAATAATTTAGTCGGGCAAGGGATGCGGGAGTGGAAAGCCATGGCTCTCCATTTGCACACGTTTTGTTCACAAAACAACATATTAAAGCAGCAAGGAGGGGACATGGGGGGGGGGGGGGACCGGGGCAGGTAAATCAACAGTTGTCATCATACCTAGAATTGTTCATTTGGATGTCAGGAACATGATTCCGGCTGATGACATAAGCTGCAGTTGGTGCGAACAGCCATTTTCTAAGATGATGAATATTCTAAACTAAAAATACAATATCTGCAACACTCTGTGAGACAGGCAGCTGAAAAGGCATCAAATCCCATTGGGGGGGGGGGGGTGTGGATGAGATGGATAGATATAGTATCATTATGGTGAAGGAAACAAAAATATTTTTTTTTTCCAAGATGGTGGAATTTTACTTGTTGATGTAACAGACACTGTGGCTAAGTCGCCCAAAAACAAGAACCACCCATTATCAAAAATCGTCACCCATCAAATAACCTATGTCAAAATCCAGTTTAATGTAGGTACATCTACATCAAATAGCTATCAACATCATCAAAATGATCACTTTCACCAGAGTATGAAGGAAAGCACACTTGACTTGAGGCAAGATCTTAAAGAAACTACTAGTAACTCAAATCGAATATCTGCACATTCATCTGAACTTTGATAACAATCTAATTTCATTCATACATATATAGTTCAGCAATTTGGTTAGATTCTAGACCTCGAGAACATAGTGGGTGCGTTTGCTGAAAATATAAATATTTTGTGATGATGTGTGCTTTTGTGGTTCAGTGTATGGTGAATTTGGAATGATCATGATCTTAAGAGACATCCTGCCCATCATCAGAGTCACGAATAAACTGTGACTCAAGTGTGACTGGATTGGCACAGACAGAAAATTCACACGAATCACTATTCCATGCTGCCTCACAAAAGCATGCTGCTGTACATGGCTGTTGATTTGCAAGACAACTGCACTCTGAGCCACACAAATTGGGTTTACAATTGCACGCCAAATCATTTAGCCGTTCTGGTGGGGCAAGTGGCTGGCTCATAAGCTCTGCGGACACACGTGTCCCATCTGTTATCTTCTCATACACAAAATGTGACGGCTCCAAATCATTCCTGCATTGGTATGAGGGCTTCATGCCATATCTTCATTTGGTACATACAGTGGAAGAGGTGTAGCTCAATTTGACAGTGGATATAAATTACGCTGGTTTGAAACTACCATATGCACGTAAACACACAACGGACATCTCCGAAAAATCCTCTAGATCATTGTACACCTTGTTCTCAAAAATAAAGTAGCAGGAAATTTACCATTTATATCCAGTTGAATCATACTATTTACAGATCATAACCACTCTGATCATGTGTTTTGTGCATGCCGCAAATGAAAAGCGGAGCAGATATACGAAAATAACATATGCTGCCCAAACACAAAAAGACTGCTACCATCCAGAGTATAGGTATGTGGTGAAGGAGTACTGACCATGTTGTGAAACAATAAAAAGAAAAGAAAAAAAAAAGACATATACTTTCATATTATCACTGGATATTAATTACGCTGGAACGAAACTATTATAGACAGGTCAAGACACAACGGACCACTCCTAACACTAAAAATTAAAGACTAAGCAAGGCATCGTGGGGACAGCCTCTGCTCTGACAAAGCTATTCTCTGTCGGTGGGAGCGTCTTTGCAGGTACACTTTCGCTACCTGCTTTTTTACATCTGAGTGCATTTAGAGACTGACACTCTGCTTTGCGATGCAGATAATCCAACAATTTGTAGCTGTCAACCGTTCAGCCTTTTGCAATGTATGGTGTTTGCCGAGGTCTGCGAGTTCTTGCAACTTAACTGCTTTCTGCACATTACCCTGAATGCTGTTTTTTCCATGTCTCCAAAATGAACTGCCGGTGTCACAGCCTGTTAAGCAATAGAAGCACAGGAGTATGCTTACCTGTTTCTCCTAAAATCTATGGAAAATTGCATGGACAGGTATATAGCGAGTAAGGTCTGAATGTTTGCCTTCCTTACCCGTTAGCAGGAATACTTCCTTAGCGCCAAAAGCAGAGCGATGATGCAAAAGCCATACAAGCACATCTGTGTGAGGGCTGCTGATAACAATTTGATTTGCCCCACCTTGTACTGCAACTTTTGTATGTGCAATAATTTGCATATTGGTTTCCCCGTGGTTTGACTTGAAAGCTTCTACACTTTCATTGCCGGTCTTACTAAACGGAATTGTCGTGTCCCCATTTCCATCATTGACGTATAGTAAATGCCCATTACACAACAAAGTACACGCCTTGGTTATCATGTGCTCTGCATAAAACGAAACCCGATTTGCATTGTTTTTACCATTTGCCAGAGAGTGTCCCCAATTTGAAGGAATAGCAACTTCTGGCTGAATGTGACAGACTATACCTTGATCACAATGTCCTCGTTTAAATCTGGTCTGTCTTTTGATGCTTCTGTCAAAGTACCTGCCAAATACGACATAAATCCCAATTGTATCTGTTGGGTTCTCCCGCCTGGTACCAGATCTTTGTGCATGAAACCAGATTTGACAGAAGAGTGCATGATCCCATCCTTGGTGTACAGACTAAATGGTACAGGGGCATTTTCATATGACAACACACGTTTGAGGGATACCTTCTTCCTAGAAGTAACTGCAAGAAGTGGCAGACACATGATAGCTTCGCCATCCTCTTAGGGAATGACTCCCTGTGTGAAAGCATCAACATTTGAACCAGTCCTCATGCAGTTTCATGATCTCCAGACCCTAAGGATTAATTGCATATATGATGACAGCTGTTAATTTGCCGGCCTCCACCTACTCCAAAACTAACGCTTGTCTTGCCACCTTGCTGCTCAACTACTACTACTACTACTACTACTACTACTACTACTACTACTACTACTACTACTACTACTACTACTACTACTACTACTACTACTACTACTACTACTACTACTACTACTACGACGACGACGACGACGACGACGACGACGACGACGACCACAACTACCGCTACTACTGCTACTACTACTACTACTACTACTACTACTACTACTACTACTACCACCACTACTACTACTACTAATGATAATCCTGTGGCACTCTACTTATTTACCGCAGTCCAGTCTCATATTTTACCCAGGCGACCGGGAAAAAATCTGGCCCCTTTTCTCTCCTTGTCAACTTCCTGCAAAGCATAAAATCCATGCCACACGCACTTTCTCAAAGACCTTACAGTTATGATATCCATTCTTCCATTTCCTAAACATATTTTCTGTCATCTCTCTAAACCCGTCAGAACTTACCAACCAGTTGTCTACCATCTCATCCACCTGCTTCCCGGGAACAAACTATAAAATTACCATTGCCATCTGCACTCTATTTCTGTCTTCTTTTTTTTTCTAAATTGATAAATCCTGACCTGGAACACAAGCTTGCTCCCTTCCTGCAATCCCAGCATATACTTTATTCTGCCTCTTTAAACCCTTATGTGCATTTAGCGCATTTTACTTGCCCACTCCTTCTCTCCAATCTTTGTTCCATCCTTCTGTCCCTACCTTCCAAATATATATTTCAATTCCTGAACTTCATCATAACATTTCAATACATATCTCTCTGCTGACTTATCTCTGTCTTAGGCCCATCCTGTCTGTTCTGTAATGATTTTATTATATACTTTCCTGCACCACCTGTCCTCACTTAC
>OZ026628.1:26263234-26333234 GCA_964020975.1 Hermodice carunculata | reverse complement strand
AAACCTAGTAGTAAGACTTTCTCTGAGTATGAAATAAGTTAGATGCTCGAAAGTTTTTAGGTGATATTATATAATATGATTTCAATATATTGTTATTAGACAATTTGTAATAAAAGATTTCTCTTATTGTGCCACGACGCTAAAAAGCTTGGTAGGTAGAGTAATATGTAACAAAAAAAATAAATGATGAATTTGTAGATCAATATTAAAGTCTCCCGTTCATTATTATTATTTTTTTGTTTGTTTGTCTTTAATCTGTCCATTTTGTGCAAAACTACAGTAAATTCCTCTAAAAACTTGAGGCAATTATCGTTAAAATCACGAGGGTATTTGTATATACTTACTCTGATTAGTTTCCGGTTGCAATTTTCAAGTCTCCTTCGATACATTGTCTGTCATATATTTCAGACTGCTAATTAACATCTAATGATTTAAAACTGTGGCTTTTTTAATAACTGTAGCTAGGGCGCCATGAGCGGCGCCGATTTGTCCTTGTTAGCCAATTTTGTATTTGTAAGAGTCAGATCAGACTCCTCATTTTACCATGTTTCTTGGAAACAAACTACACTAGATAAACAACTATGAATATCTGAACAGGTGCAAAAGAATTTAGTTATTTCATCGACTTTAGCACTTTCTGACCGATACGCTAATAATATAAGCGTATCATAAATGCATACAAAGAATATGTTATTAATAATTGCAGAGTAATATTACCTGCCACAGGGGTTCTCTAAGTTCTGCCTGCCAATTGTCGTCTGTGGCAAATACAAACTCGATAAACGCTGACAAATATTAGGTCCTTCTCGTGCCACTTGTTGAGAGAAAAATATAACCTTCTCAGACTATGTTATTGATCATGATCACCATGTATTGTTGATAATAAACACATTGCCCATAATGACCTATTAACTTAACAACAGACACTTTCATCCCTACTTGTAATGGGATTGTATTATAAAAAGTAATAATTTTTAGCTCCTTTCACATTAAACGGTGTACTATGTGACACAAAACGTAAATGCAGGTAGAAATGAGCACGGCTAATTAAGGATGTTATCCATTTGTGCTTAATATACATATATGATAAAGAGCTATGATGAACATTCATTGTGCTCAGTGAACATATTTGTATTTGTGTCTTTTTGCCCAGAACCACTTCCTAGTAGTCAATATCCTATTCCGCAGTTCGAACTCTTTACTCTCCATATGTTTCTTTATATTACAATGATTTAAAATTGGTGCACTTTCTTTGTATTTTGTCTCTGTTGATACATGTACTTGTGCTTTACACACGCATTTTATGTTTTACTGTCTTTGCTGGAATATAGAGAGAAATCGCTCTTCGTCTCCTCCTGATTGAGTCATTCACACAAGTCTAAAACCTTAAAAGTAAACAGTGACATTTCGCTTGTATTCCATTGCAATTCAATCTATACATTTGGCAACATATGGCAATTATTTGCCCCTGGAGTTATTTTTGACCAAAACATAATACCTTAGTTCATGTAAGTAATACATACATATAGGTATAGTGTACAAAGTTCTGCAACAACTGCTGCACTTTGGCGTTTGTGGAGCAACATTTAAAATGAATTTATAAAAACTTGTGTATACTTTTAATCTTATTTCGATACACTTAGCCCTTCTTCCAACCATTCCATCCCTGATGAACATATTATTCGCAAGTATTAACAGTAATGAGTGGTAGATATTTGGTCTATATTGGTCCAGCTCTTTATCTTTGCCGTTGTATGTTCTGTTTCGAACAAGAGCACGCTGTTATTTTGGCAAAGTTTATTCGAAAACCATATTTTTTCTCCAGAATTGTGCCAAGCTGCTCAATGATTTTCGGATCCTACCCATCTTCTCTGTGCTTTCTGTGCATTATAATGAAATTATGTTGGAACTTATTTTGTAAGAAATACATCTCCTCATCCAGCTTTTACGCATTCATTTACTAATTACTTTACATCTTAGAGAAACAAACGCACACAGTAATCGCAAACTCATGTCTATGTGTGCTTGTGTGTCTATCTAATGCAGCCGATGATCTTTCTCACAAGTGCTGGGCTACATTATAGACCTTTTTCTCTAAGCGTCCAATTGTATAATTTTTCATTGGTTTGGCTCCGCATTGTGTTTTCTGGAGGGTATGGATACATAGTGCCACCCGTTAAACAATACAGTCAGCGAGCATGATAAGAAGTTTTTTTTTGTTTTTTTGTTTTTTTTTTTTTTTTTGGGGGGGGGGGCTATTTATTTATTTTTTCTTTTATTTTGTTTTATTGGCATATAAGTTTCTTTGTTGCATGTTCATAAATGAGTAGAATAATTTTATGTTGAACTGTTTTCCTCGGTTAGTACCCCAGCAAAAGAATGATCAACGGCACGCAAAATACCCACGAGAGAATGGTGTTTATATACAACGCATATCGTAATCCTCATCAGACAGCACCAATAAATTAAGTTGCATGGGTAGTGTGGATCATAGGTCTCCAAGCAGGAGACGTTTGTGTATGGGGTCAGCTAACATGGCGCGCGGATACTGCCAGTGTAATAAATAGTAATGCATTAAAATATTTTCATGGCGAAATGACGCTTTCATGCATTGGAATTAAATGTAATTTCAAGTTTGAGGATATACATGTAAGCCGACCTTTAACGGCGAGTTACATACCGCTGAAATAAATGTATTAATGAAAAATAAATAAATAAATAATACAACTATCATTAATATCTCTTTGTAAGTCTATGGACAAAGTGGGTTTTTAGTAATTCATCAAAATAGGGTCATTATTAGCAGCTGCAAGCTGAGCGACTTCTTGTTCCATCTTAATTTCAAATATAGGCGCAAGTGTACACGTTGAACAGTAATAAAAAGAATTTTCCATTTCCTGCTCTTTTTCTGTCAAGTCAGGCGGATTTTTTCCCAAACAATTGCATTTTTCAATGGGTATTTTAGTTTGAGTAATTTACCATATGGTGACTTTATCTCTCTACACATTATTATGGCTTGTGCAGAATTAGTACCTTTTAATTCATTGATATTAGAGGTATACAGTGGCCATAACTACAATGAGACACCAACATATCTCCACGCATATGTGGTTATGCTTGCGTGCATACCGTCATCTTAGCAATAATACAAGTCCTATTTATTTCGTAAAGTGGCCGCAAAACTACAACTGTATACCAAAGGCTCGTTTTTGGGAAAAGAGGTCCTGACACAGCCAGAGTATGAAGCCCATGAAAACATGTTTCGCCCGAAGATCTAAAAAAGGAGAACTTTCGGGTGTTCAATGGTAAAATGGATATGTCAGTATATCTGGCTGAGTTGAATTGTTGGTAATTTTCGGAATGCACGAGAGAATCTATACGTTTTCGCATTAGAGATTGTACGCGGGGCTGCCCTTGTGGCAATATTTGGCGTTCCCTTGGTAGCTTGCATAAAACCATTCAATGCTTGATCTGGCAAACCCAACAGGTTTACTTGGCGTGCAGTTGCTGCTCCCAAAGTGTGTCGAACAAAGTGATTGGGGAATTCGTATGGTCTCTGGAGCTTTGCGTATACTACTACTTTAATGGAATGTGGGTTTACAAATATTGCAAATATAGTATTGTTATACAAATTCAAAACACATCACATTTGTTGGAAACGGCATCAACAATTTAAAGAAATCATTTTCCCCTTAATATAGGTGCTTTGAAGTGTGTTCTCCTTAGCCTTATTAATGTCCTCTTGCGGATATTCAAGTACCACTCTAAATCTCTGACAAACCAGAGATAAAAATCGAGCCTTTTTTTTCAATCATCAAAAGATGACAATATATGAAGTATACGCGACAAACAAGATAAACTTTTTTTTCAAATAGGGTCACTAAGTAGATTTGCTTCAATTGTTATTTATCAGTTTTGTAGAGTATTAGTCATTCCATGCAATGCGCTTATTAATAACGTAGCATGTGTACACCTCAGCTTTCTAGAAAAAATAGTTTTTGCCCCACCCAACCCCCTTTTCCGGTTCTTTCGTCCATAACGAAGTCTAATATACTTTCAAGCCAGCCGGTAATCACCTTGAACGCATTCTAATGTACATTTTCGGCACTTCCAATGCACGTGTTTATTACCAAAGAAGCTGTTATGCATACGTTCCTTTCTTTTGTGTTATGGAACAGGTACAAAACTTTACTTTCTCACAGCTGATTTGTCATGATCGATGAATCAATTTGATATGGTAGAATTCGCAAAGTAAACATCATTATCACATTTCCGTTTGAAATAGAATGAAAAAAAAAGAACTATTGGATGAAATTCAAGAGACCGCCTAATCTAGACTGCAGTGCTGTCTCGTTAAGTGTATGATAGCCATCAAGATGACCTCTTGGGTGTTATTGGAATTCTGGGTCAGTGCAAACCCCTTCAGCCATGGTTTTCGAGGACAAAGAGAGGAGGGTTGGGGGGGGGGGGGGTATGGACGGCAGTTGGACGGTGAAACCACTCTGCGAAATGGCTTTAAGCCAGGTTTGTTCAGCTGAAGTTTACGCAGTATGTATATGGCAAAAATTCACGACACCGTGCGCTAGCCCACCAGCACAGCTCACCACTTTAGACTGCATCATCACATAGTTTCAAAAAGCAACATAAACAAGTTTAAGGTCCGTACCAGTCAGGTACAGCAGTCAAACAAAGAATGGAAAATGAAGGGTACCTTTCCGTACATGCACACCGAATAATCTATGATTGTAACCTTGGAAACAGAGAGCTTACAATTTGTTACTATGCTGCCATGTTCGCAGCGATCAGAGCCGTTTCATATACGAGAAAGGAAGATCTAACATTTCCATATTCACACAAAATGATGCAGTTTCCTGTACGTATTCACACAGATTGACACGTCTCCGTTAAATGTACACCTTACCTGTTTCAGTTTTCTTCATTGCAAAATTATGGCTCATTAAGCACAGGTAAGACACCAAACATAAATCCCACTTTAGTCAATCCTAGCTCAAAATGTATTTGCGTTAGGATAACATATCATATATGTGTGTACTCGTCATACTCCAAAGAATTTATATGTCCCGTCTTTGGGTGTCTGTGATGTTAATTGTTGAATAAACAATTAAAAGTTGACCCGCGAAGCATCCACCCCATAAATGTCCATATAAGTCGCTAATTATTTGTGATAAAATCACAATTACACCCGCGTTTTAATCCTGACATATTGGCAACAAAAAACAATCCTGCTATTTTGTATGTTTGGTTTCGTTTTTCTGTTATCCATCCTCAAAGATTGACGTTTCAATTTTCCCTTTGATTTTCAGGATGTTCATTTTCTTCATTTCATAGAACAAGAACGAAGGAAAAATAAGAAAATCGCTGAATTGTTTTGGCAGTTCAGACATTGCAGAATCAAAAGCCGTTAACCGGATTAAATTTGGCCCAACCGTTTCCTTGGAATAACCATTCTAAGGTTGGGTTCTTGTCCTATTATTTTTTCTGAGAAAACAAGGTTCAAAGGCCTTTGGTGTTGATCATTTGCCTCTGAAACAATACCATTTGCTCAAGTGGAGCTGATATTTGTACAAAACGTAGTAAACATCGTCCCTTAACATTTGGGGAGGTTGTCAATCAATTCTTGGCCAATCACATGAATAAGACAGCCTTTGAAGTACGGAAAACATTATTCAGCGATCTGTCAAAAGGCGCCAGCCACAGTCTGGTTTCAAAGTGTGACGTCATGGAGGCGTCCCTTCGGGCCCCGTGACCTTAAGCCTGGTAACGAAAGTTGTGTTGCCTTGCTTCGGTGGGGCGGCCTACGGCCGCTAGTGGTCAGTGCACGGATGGCGGGTTTGGTCTTCCGCCCCTTACCTCTTCAACCCGTTTTTAGGGATAGTATTTTATTGTATTTACTCCTATCTGTATACTTTATGTAGTTAGCTGGTTAGACTTGTCTGCACACTTTACTTAGTTAGCTCGTCATTATTTTGTAGTTATTTTCTCAATGAGTTTCATTTCTCTATTTGTCTTTCCAACCTGAGTTTTATAACGCTATTTTGTGTGTTTTATCTGCTGTTCACGTTTATGCTTATTTCGACGTGTTTATTTGTGCTTTTATTTCCTCTTCCCTGGGTTTCGATAAAATATCATTATGCACGTGGGTATTGTTGATTAAGGTGCCAGTTTTTTCCTCGCCTGTCTTTGGTGTGAAGGACCACTGGGGTAATCGCGGCACGGCCTTTGAAGTTTGAAGGGACATCGTCTGACGATTCCCGCTCCTCTTGAACATTTAAAGTCTCCCTTCATTAGAACGCAAAACGAGCAAGATAACTATAAACAAACACCTAATTCTATGATATGTTAGCATGTTTGCATCTTTTCTGTGCCCACAAACATACTTTCGGCTTGGCGCCTTATTTCGCATTGCTGCCCTGATACCACTCTCCTTTTGCCATGGGCCGTTGCTACCTGCAGCCACGTGACAGGCTGTTAAGTATGATTGACGGGTGGCATTGTTCCGTTTGGGGGCTGAAAATCAAAAGAATGACACATGGACGTCGGATGTTGACATGCCTGTGTTATTTTTGGTATTTTTCTGATATTTCTACTTAAGTTAAAAGCTTGAAATTTTGACAACTAATAGAAAGAACATTCATATTGTAAAAAACCGCTAAAATCTCAAAATCGGCCGTACAAAGGGTTTTGGTGTCTTAGGTGTCCTTAATGCCAACCTAATGTTATTTTTTTTCTCGTAATTACGAGATAACAACTCGTAATTACAAGATACTGTGTCTTGATTACGGGGTAGTATCCAAAAATGACAAGATACTATCTCGTAATTGTGAGATAGCTTTTCACGTATTTGCGACTTAAGCGAGAATGTTAAACTCTTCTAACTAGAAATAAAAATTGCAACCGCAGATTTATAAATATATATACACTCCTGGGAAAAAAGACGCCCAGCGCTCTCGATCAACATTATGAACGCGTCATAATGACGTGTGTGGAGAGTTTGTTTATTTTATTATGCCATTGCTTTTCACTTTTTGGAGGAAATGGTGTTCCGTAAAAGGACCTTTTGGTTGTTGTTGTTGTTGTTGTTGGTGGTGGTGGTGGTGGTAGTGGTGGTGGTGGTGGTGTTGTGGGGGAGATTGAATGCATCAATAGGGCGTCTGACCAGTACTTATCTGTAAGAACTATGTGGAAGGCCAGCATCCAGCATTGCAATGATTCTGCCCCTGTCAAATTCAGACAGCAGTGAGTGACCTGTACACCCTGGCATTGTGGATTCACAGTAGTGCCATGCATCCCTTGTAAATCCCATAGGCATCTCAAGAGCAGGTACATTTTTTTTTCACTTTTCGCACCTCTCAGGCGTTTTTGCCTTGTTTCCCCTTGTGTGTGTGTGTGTGTGCGTGTGTGTGTGTGTGTGCCAGTGATCGCTCCGGTATACCCTAAGTTCCCTTGCTGATGTCACATAATATTCCATGCGACACCCACATTTTCCATACGAAGGGATATTTAACTGTGGCCCATGCTAAGCCAATGCGTGTGACATATTTTCCCCGCAGTATAATACGCCCGTGGTCACAGTTAATGTCTTCTGGGATTTTTATTCTCCAGTAAGAAGTGATCTATATCCTTGCTTAAGTTGCAATTACGAGATAGCTATCTTGTAGTTACCGGATAAGTAATTCCGAAATAGTTATCTCGCAATTACGAGATGATATATCATAACTACGGTATGTCTTCCCGTAATATTTATTACGATATAGTTATCTCAACACTACGAAATATCATCACGTTAGTCTGAGATAGTAACACGTTATTACGAGAAAATATACGGTAATTACGAAGTATTATCTTGTACATACTTGCTTAAGTCGCGATGACGAGACGGCTCTCTCGTAACTATGAAACTGTGATCTCGTGATAACGATATAGTTACTCGTAATCACGAGATATTGTCTCGTAGTTACGAGACACCATCTCGCAATTTTGAGGTAGTTATTTCGTAATTACCAGATTTTATCCCGTTATTACGAGACAGTAACTGGTCACTAAGAGATGCTATCTTATGATTGCGAGTTAGTGTGTCCTCATTACGATATATCATATCAAAATAACGAGTCCCTACTTCCTAATGACGAGATCGATATCTCGTAATTATGTGTTACTCTTTTCATAATAATGAATTACTCCCTCATTTACAGTAATAACATCTACACCCTTCACCATTCCTTCTGTATTTTCTGCAACCCAACTGTAAATCACTGTAAATTAGGCTCCTAGAGGACGGGCTTTGTGAAAAAAAACAGCTAAGAATGTGAAGCCAGACCATAATATACAATCACGGAGGAAAACATCATTAAATTTCATATATTAGAAGTAAGAGTGGTCAAATATCATTGTCTCAAACGAAGATTTTTAGACATTATAACTTAACTGTGAAAGTGTCAGAATGCTTAATATTTTTACTATTTGACCCGTGCTAATCCTTAAGGCTGAGGCTTTCGTGACGGCACCTGGAAAAATATTATACCAGGCCACCGGAATCCAAAATTACTGATTTTTTTTTTTTTTTTTTTTTTAAGTTTGAACGGCTTTCAACATCTGCCATGGCCTGTCATGACCTGTCACGTCTACAGACAACTCCTCAACAGAACATCCACCGGATATTAACAGCAGGGGACTTAGCATCTGCCCGCCCCGGCGCAGGTATATTTAATCTATGTGAGTGGCCGCATCTTCAGTTGTCCAAGAAGTAGGTGTTTAAAATAATCAAGTTCTGCTACTGATTAACAGTGGGCAAGCTAGTTTTGCCACCAATGGTCACAAGGTACTGCAAGTTGCTAGCTGTATATCCTACGCCTTTGGTCATTCTTGTCAAAGAAATATATTTATGTTGATATTTTCGTAAGCACATTACTTCTGAGCAGTAGTAGTAGTACTATTTATCTTGTCTGAAAATAAATTTAGGGAGGGAGGAATATTCTATCACCCTGCATAGGAGGATATAGACTGACTGGTTTGTTGATCCCGTCACTTTTGCCATGGGTCCTCATAAATGCTGTGTCCCCAGCAACAAACAGAGCTATCTGCAATGGTCCCAAAAGAAAAATAGCGATGGTGGACACAAGAAAGGATATTATCTTTGAGTGTTATATAGTACATTGTTAGCGGAAGAGGTATTAAAGGGAGGTATTGCCGTGCCGGGTATTACCATGTTTTTTATCTTTATTATAATTCACATTTTTTGTTTCTTTTTATTTATTTATTTTTATGCTATTGATTGATTGATTGATTGATTGATTGATTGATTGATTGATTGATTGATTGATTGATTGATTGATTGGTGTTTGTGAAACTCACCGCCGTACGTTTTACCCCCATTGTTTATTGCATGTTTTCCTGTCAGATGGCAGCACTCTGGCCAGCGTAACATCCCATGCCTCGGTAGATAACAACAATGACAAAAGTGTAAGGTTTCTGTTTATTGCTATAACGGCTAGTGTGTATCATATTGCACAATGCATTTCCTTTAATCTCCATCAGACTTTTTTTTTTTTTGGACAGTTCTGCTTAGTACACGAAGTGGTTGAGACTGGATTTTCAATGGCCTTTTTTAACCTCAGCTGACCTATCAGTGAAATAATGCATATCCCGTCGTCCGTCATTCATTGCCTGTCAGCTTTTCGCGTTTTCGGCTCTATCTCAAAATAATTGGTCGGATCATGTTTCAAAATACGTACAAACGAATGCAGGTAGGTCTCTCTCTCTCTCTCTCTCTCTCTCTCTCTCTCTCTCTCTCTCTCTCTCTCTCTCTCTCTCTCTCTCTCTCTCTCTCTCTCTCTCTCTCTCTCTCTCTCTCTCTCTCTCTCTCTCTCTCTCTCTCTCTCTCTCTCTCTCTCTCTCTCTCTCCAAAATTGCCCAGGCCGGGTAAAAAATCTTGACGATTTTGTTTTCACATCATCATCATTTTTTTGGGGGGGGGGATTGTTTTTGTTTTTGATTTTTTTTTTTTCGGTAGGGGGGGTGGGTGGGTTACTTTTTTGTTTTTGTTTTTGTCTATGTTCTGCTTTTTTTTCAATTTTCGGTCACGTCATCTGTACGTTCAGCTGATTTTATTAAGGATGTAGCTTGACTGGATAGCTAGCAAATTACTTCACAAGGCCCAAGCTTAGTTTTTAACCCTTTTTCGAAATTAGACGACGATTGACAAGAGTTCATGTGAACTTGTTCACTAGATGGAAATGGATATGAGAGGATATATACATATGGGCAGTTTGTTCAAGCCGCTGACAAGATCCACTTCAATCTTGGTGGTGATATATGTACCTTGGATCTTTATCACATTTGTTCTAAAGAACAGGATCTTTTGATTTCCTTTTTCCTCCTGTTCGTTTGAGAGGCAATACTTAAAACAAAATAATTCTTTCTCTAAAATTGCTTGGGCAATTCTAGTGAAATTGCACAGAATAACATTTGGGTAGCTTTGTACCAATATGTGCCACCACACTGCCCCGTGGCCTTTTTTCTATATTTTCACGTTTTTTCTTTTTTTTTCTGTATTTATAAGACGTTTACTTTCCCTAGAGCATCCACCTACTGGATGCTCTTCAAACTGTGTACATGTTCAGACTTAACCCGATCTCAATAAAATTAGTTCACCAAGTGGGAATGTTGTCATATGGTGACTGTTTTCAAAATAAGCGATGATCGGCAAAATTATCTGTCATCATGTTATGTATAACGTGAGCTTTGTTTTTAAGCACTTTTCGAAATAAGGCATGAT
Source organism: Hermodice carunculata (assembly GCA_964020975.1). Classification (NCBI taxonomy): domain Eukaryota; kingdom Metazoa; phylum Annelida; class Polychaeta; order Eunicida; family Amphinomidae; genus Hermodice; species Hermodice carunculata. The sequence goes on along the minus strand of OZ026628.1, from coordinate 26,322,439 downwards.
TACTGAATGGATATGAGAGTATATACACGCAGTCAATACCGTTGGCAAGTTCACTGCACACTTGGAAGGGGTATATGTTCAAAACGAGATGATCCAGTGATTCCGTTTTCTTTCTGCTCAATTAAGAAGTAATTCTTAAAACAAAATAATTCCTTCGACAAAATCGCTTGGCCTTTTCTACCAAAGTTGCACAGTATCACATTTGGGTGGCTTTGTAGTTTATTTTGCAAACAAGGCCACCCTGTACCTTTTTTTAAAAGATTTTTATGCATTTTTACATATATATTGTTCCTCCTGCATCCACAATCTGGATTCTGTAAAAACTATCTATATGTTTTGACTTGACACGATCTCAATAAAAGCAGTTCACCAGCGGGGAATACTGTTATTTGCTGACATATCTTTCTTTCAAAATGAGCAATGGTCCGTAATACTCTCTCGCATCATGCTATGGATGAATTCATGGCATATATGTATATGTATATATATATATATATATATATATATATATATATATATATATATATATATATATATATATATACACTTACATAACTGGACGAGATGCAAAATTGAGTTTGGAACTATGTGTTTATCGACTTGGATATTCAGGCCAATAACGACAGGTTTGTATTAAAGTCTATCACAAGAATAGATGAGTTTAACTTTGAAGTAGTTAATTATCCTTTCCCGGACATTAATATTTCGAATACTATTGGATATGATAAATTTTTGTCACAGATTTTGAGATTTGGTCGTATTTGTTCTAAATTCCAGGATTGTTCATCTAGCATCAAATTTATCTACAATAAACTTGAGTCAAGAGGATCCAAAAATGTGCTTTTGATCAAATATTTCTACAAATTTTGCTGTAAATATCCCGATATGGTAAGAAAGTTTAGCATCAATAATTTAAGAGTTGCCTGTGTTGCTACTTAATTTTATTTTTTGGCACATTCTGTTTAAATGTCCACCTTTCAGACATTTTATGCTACCTTGTTTTCTATTAGGTTAAACCCCCAGGGGCTATCGGTAGCAAGAAGCGGCCTAAGACGGTTACATGTTTGCCTAATTGTACATGATATCTGGTTGATATCTTCGTTGCATTCTCTTAAATACTTAAATACAAATGACTTTCATTCTTTTCCTGACTTGCCCTATAATTCTACTGTTAATATTCAAAGATAATTAGAAAGTTGGCCACAAAAATTTACAGTTTTTAGACTTGTCTGTTTTGCTACTTAACTTTATCTTTTGGCATCTTTCTGTTTTGATATTCACTTTCAGACATTTTAAGCTTACGTGTTTTCTGTCAGGTTCCCCCCCCCTTCCTGGGCTATCGGTAGCAAGCAGCGACCTACGGCAGTTACATGTTTGCCTAATTGTACTTAAAATCCTGTTAAAAAAAATCGTTTTGATAACATGTTTTTGGTATAAATGCTAATGACTTTCATTCTTTTCTGCCATGCCTAAATGCACATTTACTCGATATTAAAAACATTACTCAAAATTACCAAGATTTTCTCAAATGTCACAAACCTGACACATTACGTTGATACATTGACTCAGGGCTTGCAGTGAAATAGAGCTTAATTGTTTCAGGAGTAGGTGTCATCATGGACTTTTGTTTTACATCTCTGGTGCAGGGTGTTCATTGTTGCAGTCCTTGCTAGGATTTCCCTTGGTTTATACAGGTGGTCTAGCTACAACTGTCTATTTTACAATCACTGGGACTGAATATAATGTCCCATCTTGTTCCCATTTCAGTTAAACATTGGCGGATGGTGTAACTAGGATAAGCTGTCCAGCTAGAAAGGGTACATATTGGTTCAGGGTTAAGTCAAATTGTTCTTATCTGAACCTGTACTTGACAGATTTGGTAATTATGGTTTGTTTGACAGGTATTCTTCTTTCGTAATGAAGCTCTCCATTTATAAGCAAAACTCCACGTGTTTATCTAATTTATCAATTGCGACGTTCAGATTTATTCATTATTATGTGGGTTGTCTTTGCTGAATATTTAGCTAAGACAAGGAGTCGCTACCCATAGAGACATGTACGGGTAAAAGGCTCCGAAACACGTTGAGTAGTTAGCCGCTGAAGACCCTTTAATTTATTTGGCCTGATACAGCCTATGTCAAAATTTTACAGAGGAACGCGTGCAATATGGACAATAGTAATTCCATATGTATATATGTTAGACAGGGACAGGTTAGCTTATGGAGGGTAAAGAGCTCGGACTGCGGGATAGGGTAATGACTGCTAGGAAGTAGTTTTGAACAAAAAGACACAAATACAATTTTGGATACGTCATATTCAAGATTTCGCAAATGGTCACACTACAGCGATTCCATATAATTTTAATGTTCACATTAGCAAAACCTTTAAAGCTGTTCTCTATCCCTTGGCTCATGACTTTGAACTCAAGGACAAAGACCTGTGTATTCCCCTAGACCAGGGCGGGGCCTACTTTTGCTTGAATGTCTACCTCAGCTGAGGAAGAGCTGTTCGTTAATCATATAGATTTTCGTTCGAAAAAATTGAATGCCAGTGCTGATACTTTTTCCCTTTTAATTGGCCATTCGATATATAGTAACATTATCAAAGTTGTAAATTTGTGCATCAAAGTAATCATTGTTGCTTATATATGCAAGATATGAGCTCATATACATGCCAAATTAATATGTCTTTATTATACATGACTTCTCTCTACACGTCGTCATGTGCTGTTTACGTATAAGTCTGGCACGGGTGTGAATGATAGTCCAGCAGGAGATGGACTTGTGGTCAGCATTGGCAATGAGTAACATGAATCCACGCGAGAGAGGCATTCTGGCTAAATTAAGTGTTATTGCAGCATATACAGATTTGAGGCGACCACCCGCTATAAGCTAGGCCTGTATGGTATCACAACAATCTGCGTCAAAAACTCAGACCTAGCTATACCCAAGGTTTTTATCGGCAACGTCAAATTCGTTGGATAAGCGGTTACAGTTAAGCAAATTCCTACTTTTCATTGCCATTATTTTTACAGCATCGTAAACCACTGCTATTGGGCATGGGCATTTTTTTTTAGGTTTTCAGGTTTTTCAAGCGATCAAGTTTACATAGCAAAATAAGTGTTAGTGACTGTCCACACCAATAGCTTCTGATTCCAAAAACTGATAATTAGGGCTATAGTTGGGGCTAAAAGTAAGGGAAGTCATTATTGCGAAACCATGGTAATGGTCGGATGACCAGCCTCCGACATGCAGCTATACGACAGTGACGGCTACAATTTGAACAGAAAAGATTTTGAAGCGTGGTTCCCAATAAGAAAAAACTTACAACTATAAAATCTGATTTGCTTGTCAGCAAATCAGTCTGTTTTTCTAGATTAATTTTTAAATTGCCTTTTCAGTGTTTCTGTAACTCCTGCAACAATATTTTTTTTCATGCGGCTATGTAAAAAACTTATTAATTGAAGCTGCAAGTGCACCTCAATGTATTATAGTTTTGAAGCCATTCAAAGATTTCAATGTGGTGTATTTGCCTAATTTGCATATATCAAACTACACCAACTTTGAATTGTGGCTCATTAGATGTAACTATAAAAAAATATCAACTTTTGTTACATTGATACCACAGTCTATAATAGTTTTGAAGTTTCTTAAGATTTAAATTTTGAGTATTGCCTAATTTACATAGATTAGAATGCTGCAATTTTTGTTCGTGTTTCAATGCATCCGGCTTTGTCACAATCTTACAAATTGAAGTTGGACGGACACCTTTACAATAGCTTTCGAGATATTCAACTTTTAAAAGTTTTAAGTGCTGCTCATTAGCACTATTTCAAATGCTACAAGTCACTGTCCATTAGATTGTCAGGTGTCACAAAACTGTATGTACTATTTAAAATTGTGTATCTATCTGTAATAGGTTGGAAAGTACAGAGCTTTTGAACTTTCAATTGTTGCTAATTTGCATTTTTTAACGTGACATTTAAATATGATGCCAAACTAATTTATACTATGAAGTAAACATTATTACATCAACACTAGATTCTCATGCTGTGTAGATCTGGGGCATGAAATGACTGCAACAAGTGGATCATATATACACGTACATTGAGATACATGTATTTTTTCAGTACATATATTTGAGGTTCACTATTTGCAAGAAGAGAAAAGTGCCCACTTGGCAATCTCTACCAATCAGGCTTACCGAATCAACTGTCATGCATAACTTTTAACTCCACATACATGTAGCTCTGACAGAGGTCTATGTGTTTAACTATTGAGTGTCCCCAGCTGAATGTGTAAGCAAACTAAAGTTGTATGTTTGGGCAAGCAGCAAACAACTTCATAAAGCTCCTGTACCATGGTCCAACTACATTATTGACTATCGATGCTCAACCACCTACCAAATGTGTGGGAAAACTTAAGTTGAAGGTTTGCACATGCTGAACGGGGTTGATAAACAATATACGATTTTTTTTCTTGGAAGTGAGCAGTATTTACAAAGATTATGAAACAAGGTTATATATATAAATATTTAATTGAACATCAAATGTCACAGCTGGGTCCAGAAATACAACACCCTTGTCAGGAGCTGTGAGCTTTGCCTGCCCCAAATTATTCACTGACCCTGACCAAAATCCTTCCATATTACAGTTGGTAATTACAGGGGTTGTGGATCTGTGTTTGAGTGATTTCTGGTATTTTATCTCAGTATCATTTTACAAGGACATGTTAGGCCTTGGTTCATATTTCACGGTCGGTTAATAGAGCAAAGAGTGACCAGCTGGTGGGCGGGGAAAGGGGTGTATTCCAAAGAAATGAGTCAAAAACTTAAACTTTTCAAATTTGTTTGCATGCTATAGGATTTTGCTTAAACAACACAGAGAGAGATAGTAAGCTTTGAGTGGTAACCCTATCTAGAGAAGTTCTAAAATAACGTAAGATTTAAAATTTACATAAGATATGTCTCTATTTTGAACAACTTATCCATCATGACTGTTCAAAACAATTTGCACTTTTCGGAACAAATGTATCGGAGACCAACTGACCACGAAACTGAGACGCGAAAATAAGAAAGTTAATCAATCAATCAATCAATCAATCAATCAATCAATCAATCAATCAATCAATCAGTCAGTCAGTCAGTCCGTCAGTCAGTCAGTCAGTCAGTCAGCCAGCCAGCCAGCCAGCCAGCCAGCCAGCCAGCAAGCCAGTCAGTCAATCAACCATTCAGTCAGTCAATAAAGAATAATGTATTCGGGGAAAAACAAAAAGTCTGTATTTACACACACAAACAAACACACACACACACACACACACACACACACACACACACACACACACACACACACACACACACACCTAATAAGTAGATTAAAATGACGTGAGTCTGACAACAATTTCAAAAATAAATTCATACAAGTAAAAGCAATACAATATAGGCAACGGGATGGTATGCAACCACCACCACCCCTACACACACATTACATCAAAGACCACCGCCCCCATTAACACACACACACACACACACACACACACACACACAGGTCCACGCGCGCGCGCGCGCGCGCACACACACACACAGGTCCACGGGGGCCGAACATATATTATCAAATCGAAGAAAAGAAGTCTTCTGGTTCGTTCGAAGTGGGCAGCGGCTGGAAAAAATCCCCACGTCCAATAGTTGGATTAAAATATTCTTTGTTGTTTGAAAGATCGCAAGTGAAAACACAACGCAGCAGAGCTGTGAAATCGGGGCAATGAATTTATCAGATCTGTTGTGTGGCTTGTTTGGACAGCACAGAGATATACGCGTACGTTGATTAATATAATGTTTTTTTGCGCATTGTTTAGAAAAAAAACTGAAGCACCGGGACAACACTGTTAGGTATTGAATAGTTCCTCATGCGCTGTGCCTTTTGTGATCCGGTTAGTTTGGGAATCAGTTAATGCAATGCGTCAATGGATTAGTATATATATATATATATATATATATATATATATATATATATATATATATATATATATATATATATATATATATATATATATATATATACTAATCCATTGACTATTGATTTATTTATTTATCGCGCACAAAGTACGCATAGGATTTAAAAAATCCATTTATACAAGTTCATGCTCCACCATTATATGTAGAAAGACGTCACGTGTGGCATGAGCCTCAGTGGCATTATTTACTTTATGCAAAGATAAAAAATCAAATCTGTAACTTCATTATCACTAAATATTGAATTGCATTTCTTCACGAATCTCACATAATTATCTTACCAAATGGGCCTTGACTGGGAAATTATAATTCAAGTTATAAGAGAACGTTCTTTCATGAGAAGTCTCTTGCTAAATTACACTTATGACGGATGAAATTAACTGACTTTCCTGACGCAGATTGACTCCCATCTATAGCTAATTGCTAATTTGGCACACATTCCCAACACTTTGTTATCACTCGCTGCTATGAAATACAAGATTTCTATAAACCTGATATGGATTTGTGATTAAATGGAGGTGTCTCTTTAAATAAACTTAACTTAAGAATAGTGGGTATTTGCTGGTAATTTCCAAATAGACCTAACAGCCTTCCTCCACGGTACAAAGACTTTCTCAATTCCTTCCCTAGAGAGGGCCCACAACTGGTCTCCGTACAACGAGGTGCAGTAAGTTCGAAATTATCTACACCGACAAGCTGGAAATACATGACTAAATTGTCCCGTCAGAGCATTGACTTCTGTGTAGAATTTATTTATACATTTATCCAAACAATTTTAACCAATGCTAGGCAAATTTAATTTTCCTAAATGGACAAATTGCCCGACATGATCTATGAGATGTCCATTTATATATTTTAGGCTTTAAATCAGACTCTAAGATAAAATTTTACTTTTCGTGGCATTAAATATGACATTACACTCTGGGGCAAAAGAAGATCATACCTCCAATATTGTTTAAATTGTATGCACAGTTGCGTTTAACGACACCAAATCGTCTGCAAGTGAAAGAGAACCAAAATATGTGTCACAGATATAACAATCTAATTTTTTTTTCTTTTTCTTTCTTTTTTATGTTGTTGTTGTTGTTGTTGTTGTTGTTGTTGTTGTTGTTTTTTTTATTTTTTTAATATTTTTTTCCTGCTTTTCCTCGTTTTTTTGTTGGTGTTTTTTTTTTTTTTTTGTTGCTGCTTTTTTAGCCTTGATGATAGCTCGTCCGAGTAAATTCCAGAGAGCATATGTATTACCGATATAACAACCTTATCCAGATTTTTTAGCCTTTATAACAGCTTGTCCATGTAAATTCCAAAGAGGATGGGCGAAAGAACACCACCCTGTTTCATTCCATTTGGGTAGGAGAACGGTCACGTTCTTATACCATTTCAGACCACACACATCTTGTAGTAATCTTGTAGTCGTGTCCGACAAACCTCTTTTTCATCAATGATTTAAATAATGTTACACACTTCACTGTATCAAATGCTTTTGCAGCGTACAAGAAAAGTAGATTTCGATCAGTGCCTTCCGTTTGATAGAAGTTGACGTATCTCATAGGTAAAAGGGGCATTACACTGTCGAGCTATTTTGGTTTGAACCCAAACTGCAAATCCGAAGTTCCTAATATATTCACATTATCATTGAGAATCACCAAATCTTATAATTTACCGAGTATGCTCCTCAGGGATATAGCCCGGTAATTTTTTGGAATCACTGCATGATTCCTTTTATCTTTGTGCAATGGGTGCAGCATGACTCTAGACAGTCCACTGGGAGCAACTCCGTTGAAAAGCATGGTTGCAAATAATAAAGACTTATAAATACTTTCAAAGTATGTATACCATCAATAACATGATCCGAAAATAGCCTAAATCACCATTATGTTTACCTCTCTTTAATCAAGATATTGCATTTGTATTATTTTGGACAGTTATCAGAATTTTCGATTCATTATTGCCATGTTGGGTGGCAATCAGTCGTTCAAACTCACTACGTATATGCATCATTTCGTTCTCATCATACGGGACTGAATTGTAAAAGACATCCTATTTTTTGGCAAAAAGTGCCCAAATTGATTCAGTGTCATGTTCCCCATGAACTACATTTGGGCTGTTTTTAACAGTACGTTTAATAATTTTCACTTCTGACCAGAAGTTTCTTAACCTGTTTTGCATACGTAATAATAGAATCGCCGCCAAATGGCATTCCTGGTACCAGGTTTTCATCTGCGACCACATAAACGCCTACGACACTAACACCCGTTACATACTTAGTGATCTGTTGTATTTGCTTATGAAAAAGCCAGTGCTCTTGTAGCATAGTGGTGTCACTTTGTCCTGATAACTTTGAAATGTACTCCCTTCTACCTGGACCATGGCCACGGGAATTATAAGTTTACACAACCGACCTACAACGAGAGATTTTATTGTTTGCATTTGTCATGTAGGACTGTCAGCTGTACAAATTACAATTCAAGACATTTCACGGAATCAACCTATGCTGCCCAAGACACAACGGAGGTGAATAGCTACACTTAAATAGTTTGAATTCATTTGAATTTCCGATCATTGAACATTTCGACTTACATTAGGACTGAGTTTTTCATTTTTTGTTTTGTTTTATTTTTCCTGATATGATCCTGAATTGGATAAAATACTTGCATAGGAGATTTAGAAGCACATGATACCGCAGTTAGGTAAACGTGGTGGAATTTCGTACTAACACCACCTCCGGCACTGAAACAGTACGGTCTTAATAGGGAAGTAGTATTAATAGGGACATATTGTAATTCAGGATGAACACAAATTGTACTGGAAATTTGCAGTGTTAATATAGTAATGGGCCTTTAATGGAGCATGAATCGGAGACTCTGTAAATTTGATAAATATATTCTTTCCTTATAATCGTTCTGGTTGTCTACAAATTTTACTTAGCAATATTATATTCAGAGTTTTACACACTTCATTAATATTTTTGGCTGCAATATACTTTTGTTAATGCACATGTAGTTAGGAATGACCTGCATTGTACATTGTAAAACATAAAGAAAGAAAACAAAAAAACGTTATACTTTATTTTATTTCATTTTTTTTATTTCATTTCATTTTTTTGAATTTTTTTTTTTTATTTTATAGATTTATTTTTACTTTATTTATTTGATTATTTATTTTTATCTTTTGATTTATTTCCTTTTTTCGCAATAAAAGTATGTGTCGCGGTGAATCGCTCTTTCGCACAGTGTGTAGCTATGTATGTACATGTGGGTGTAATGTGAACCTATAGCACGGCTACTCATGTCTAGCACGTTACCCACAGTACCGCTTCGTCACCGGTACATTTCATTTGAGCCTTAAATTCCATGATGTTTAACATATGTATCATTTGACTTCATTAACGAACTCGTGCACTTAACTTTCGCTCTTTTCTGGATACAAAAAAAATCAATATTGTCAATGAAATATATAATTTATTATACTGTGGGCGTAATGCATTGTTTGTGTTAATATAGCCCCAGATATGCTATAGGCCAGCCATTCAAATTTTAAAGTGTATCACCAACAGCAATTGCCTTCAACCAGCTCAGGCAGATCCTGACACATTCTCCTTCGTACAGTTTTCACAATGGTGCGTTGATGCTCGCGATGCGTATAAAACAACCGTCAGCTCCCTGAAAATAAATAATATATGCGGGCTTGTGATCTGATTTGCCCCCGATGTGCATCTTAAATCCTTGCGTAAACCGCATGATTTTAACAGGGTACATCAAACATAGGCCTGGGTTCTTGTGTCAACATATCCATCCACCCCAGGACTGGCAGATGGTGGCTTCATTATCCTTCTGACACAAGAACTCCCTGCTGCCTGTGGTACGTGTCTTCTTATTTGAAAAAAATATTAAACACACACACACAAAAAAAAAAAAACATCAAAGAAACAAACAAACAAAAAAACATTTACATCATATAAGTTGACATGCTATGTGACCAACCAATCGATCAACCCTGTTCATTTCCCAGTAAGCGGACGGGGTGTTGTAAAATAAATTTGACTACGTTTAAAAACGGCAGCCTACATGTATGTGCCACCCAATCCTCATCGCCTTAATTTGCTCTGACAGGTTGACAACAATTGCGGCTCCAAAATTCAAGGCTGTGACACTGCGTGCCTATACAGATAATTGTTCGCAAATTTTCACATCTATGTATATTTGTACCTCCAAATTTTCAACGGTCAGTAAGACCCCCCCCCCCCCCCTTTTAATTCAGATGATGGCAGTTCAATACAGGACAATGAGTCTACCGTTTATAAATCTTGTCACAAATATGACAAAGTAGTTTTTTGATCTGCCCTATATCTTCTGAATTTGTCAATAATACGTTTGACATTCTGCAAAAACCACAAGCATTCACGGAGCAAATATCCAGTTTACCAAGAAATACCGCTCTCTGAGCTGGGTGTAAGTAACGCTAAAAGCAGAAAAGACGCATAATGATTTCAACCACATTCACTGAGCAGCGACTTAGCTTAAGAACAATGCAGCACATCACGTACGGAGAATCAACAATGCGGCTACAATAGAAAGTTGTAGCATAAAATTATGTTAAAACATTTTGAATTAAAAAAAAAAAAAAAAAAAAAAAGGGCAAACAATCCTTTCTTGTGGAGAAAGGACAAAGGCACAGGACATATATGTTGCACTACAATTCAGTAATAAGGCTTTCTTCTTGGCCGAGAGAACTCGACCAGGGTCGTATAAAGGAGACAAGTAAAGGTGAGACACCACTAAATGAGGCACACATAGAAGGGTTGTAATACGATAAGTGATATGACGATAGCACACTTAGTACATGCTTCCCCTTGAACACGGTTTTTACTTTTTCTTTTTTCAGTATATACTCGTACTGGTAAAAAAATGAAAGATATTTTCTTCGAAGGTGCATTTGTCTTGACCAAACACAAAGTATTGATGTAAAAAATGTGCTAACGAAGCGATTACAATGTGAGGTGTATCACGGGCAAAGGTATATCGTTGGCACGTTTAGAAAGTAGTGTCAAACGCTTTCAGTGGTGGCGCCAAATGTACAGCCTACAGACTCGTTTATGCCTGTTTTGTACAAATGTCCATTTAACTGACTGTGGCCAATACGCATACGGGATTACAATAGACACGTATCTCTTACCAATACTTTGAAGCTCAGAAAATACAAAGGAACAGGTTTACGGATTTGAAATTTTCTGCCTAAATTGTGACAGTTTCGGTAAGTTGAAGCTTTCAGCGGAATTAAGTTTCTCAGGTTAATGGTAGATAGGAAGACAAGATTTGTTTTTGTTTTTGTTTTTGTTTGTTTGTTTCTTTCTTTCTTTCTTTCGTTCTTTTTCTCGTTTTTTTGGAGGGGTGTTCTGTTTTTGTTTGTTTGTTTGTTTTTGTTTGTTTGTTTGTTTGTTTGTTTGTTTGTTTGTTTGTTTAAATAAAACTGCCATAGTGTTCAAAGATGGCAGGACGGAATGTCTACTTGAATCAGAATGTCCTGTGGCATATTGTTTGGTGGTAATGGTTATTATTAGTAACTGAAACATCAGGTAGAGCTGCATACGAATAGCTGTGTGTAAGTGTATGAAGTACATTGTGCATCATAATTATCAATTTTGACATCTCCCTTCGCTTGACAACGGCTCCTAGCGAGTTTCTTCATGCAGTTTTTTACTTGGAATGGTTCTCACGGCTCGCGTCACAACACGGGCCGCAATCAACTGAATGTCTTATAGGAAGTCTTTAATAGATTGGGTGCAGCCATTCCAGGCCATGTCAACAAATTTCATAACAAGGGCAAATAAGAGACTTACGAATCGTTTCAAAAGTTTGAAAAGGATTCAGATTCAGATTCAGATTTCATTTATTCGACACAAGTGGATACATGTAACAATTTAGTTAGTAATAGCAAACAAACAATACTTTCAAGAAAAGCCAACATTGTTGCTACTACCATTGAACATAATTGTCAGGATGACCCAGCATAAGGATGAACAACATCCTCTCTCGCATGAGCCACCTAAAAATAGATTACTTTGCTGGTTCACACCCTTTTGTATCCTAAAAAAACATTTTTAACAACCATTTATATTTATGTACATATCAACCTAGATATTGTGTGATACAATTCCATGTAAACAATCAAATTATTGATGATTACCACATGCAAAACAATTAGAAATGTAGCAAGTTTCGGAATATTGAGTAATATAGAAAAGTTTCACATATTGTGAGAAACCAGAGTAAGAATGAGTGTGGATTTTGCTTATCACAGCTACAGGGGAGTTTTGAATCGATTTGGGGATAGAGTATCGAATGCACTTTTCGGTGGATGCATGAACTGGAATAGTGTAGCGTGGAACATCACGATATCGAGTGGGATAGTTATGCGTAGTGCGTATTAAAGTAAACATGTTATCAAAACAACCAGGTAATTCATCTTCAGAGTACCGAAAAAAGAATTTAAGAAATTTAAGTTTCAACAAATCAGAGACTTTTAAAATCTTTAAAGCTTTAAATAGTGGGTCAGTGTGGGCATTATACTGGGCTGAACTTATCAAACGTATAGCTGATTTTTTGTAATTTGAGAATGCGGTCACAGGCATATCCCCATGCAAGAATAGAATAATTTGCGTGGGGAAAGAACAGGGAATTATAAATGAGGAGCAGTGTACATTTGGGACAAAAATAATGTAACCTTTTTATTATTCCAATTATACGAGCGATTTTATTTGAAAATTTGTTTAAATGGGCATTCCAACTTAATTTTTCATTAATTATTAATCCAAGAAAATTAAACTCTGTTTTTCTTTCTATTCGAACATTGGTTATTTGTAAATCGATATCTATGTTCAACTTTCGTTGTGGAATAGATAATAGCATGTCTTTTGTATTTTGGATATTTAAAGATGATTTATTTGCGGCAAGCTAGTCATGCACACTTGCAAGTTCAGAATTTATATTATTTGAGAGGTCATGATCGTTGGATTGGGGTTTGAAGTTAAAAGTGCAAAGCGGATTTATAAGTGTTGTATCGTCAGCATACAGGATGGATTCAAAATTTGGGGAAGCTAAGTAGAGATCATTAATGTATATTATAAAAAAGTAGCGGCCCAAGGATGGATCCTTGGGGCACACCGGTGGTGATAGGTAAAGGCTTGGACTCGACATCATTTAACTGAACATATTGAGATCTATTTGACAGATAACTCATAAACCATTTTAAAGATATATCAGAGAGACCATAGTATTTTAGTTTATGCAGAAGTATTTGGTGATCTAAGGTATTGAAAGGTTTAGATAAGTCTAAGAAAATAGTCAGAGGTATTTCACCGGAATCAAGAATTTTATATATTCGATCACTAAATTCCAGAGTAGCGGTTTCAATACTATGACGCTTTTTAAATCCATGCTGACTTTAATAGAAGATATTATTCAAAGAAAAATAATCACACAATTGTTGGTACACAACGTTTTCAACAACTTTTGAGAAAACGGGAAGTAGGGAAATTGGTCTATAGTTGTTTAGAATATGCCTGCCATTTGTTTTGTAAATTGGTATTACTTTAGCCACACTCAGCTTGCCTGGAAAAATACCTGTCATGAGAGACTGATTAATAAGAGACGGTATCGCAGATATTTATGGTATTTAACTATTCGGAATCCTTTAGTGCAGTTTGCTTGATGTGATAACTCCATGTCAAGTCTCATCTTAAAGTAAGTCCTGAATGTTTATGCTCATGACCATTCCCCAGTTGATGACCTTCGAATATAAGGGTATGTGGGCAGGGATGTTCTCCTTCAGAGAAATAAGCCGAGTATTAGTCTTAAGTTCGATAAAGAAAACAATCCACCCTTTGAATATTCATGACTCCTGTCGCACGAATAGGTGGGATTCAGGTTGCGTACTGTGTGAAAAAAAAAAAAGAAAAAGAAAAGAACTGGCAAGCCACCAGATGTCGTGGTAAGCGCTGCTGGCAACTATATGCTTGCTGGCTCATTTAGTGAGGGCACAGAGAGACTAAGATCGATTTTGTGTTTTCTGTGTTGAGAGGTGTCAATTACCTCTGACTTGTTTTTTTCACCGATTGAGACACGTCTGTCTTTCATATATTGTTGAAAACCATTCAGATCTTATATAGGAAAATCGTGATAATAACCTACTGAAGTAAGCATTCCCGAATCATTTCCTTCATATTGCCATACCAACATTCGGACTGAACAGCAGGATGGAGCGTGTATTCTGGGAAATAACTGATAGAAGATCACCGATCAGCATTACACGGTTTACAAAGCATAGGGGGCTACCCTGCACATTCAATGAATTTGACTCTTCGCGCGGCTCATGCCCACGTCTTTTATCCACTATGCGTTTTTCCCTTTAGTAGTTTGTGTGGGATGCGCCCGTCTTGGAAAGTTCATCAGTGCGCAGCTCCCATGCTTGTTGGTTCCAATGCATTGCTCAAAAGCTATCGGAAATGGAAGTACTTTTCGGTTATCGTCAGAAGCCTGAAGTACGATATTTGGATCGATGACCCCATAACCCCCAAGTTTCCAAATACAGATATTATTGTCGATTTTGACTGATTTATGCTGCAGTAAATATCAACACACATCAAATCTAGCCGACCGAGGGAGAGTATACCAAAATAAAATAGACTGTTGTCTTTCTCACGATACCAACCATTTTGGACATTTGTAAACAAATATGACCCTACGGGGAATGCAAACCTGTGGAAACCTGCAATTTTTTTTCTGCGGATTACAATACATTTGCTTGCCGTTTATGTCTATCAATGATTATATATAATGCATGTACAAACTAAATTTATAATTTTGCCGCAAAAGAAATGTCACTATCAAAAACTGAAAGTTGAATCAGACATACTTACCCACACGTACCGAAACCCGTTCCGACAATGCAGGAACAAAAAGGCACTTGGTGATCATCGACAGTGTGAGATAAAGTGATGTGTCGTCAGCGAAGAGCATACTATTCCGGTTTACGGCGTTCACCTAATTATTGATGCAAGTATCTGATTGGCAGAGATGACCTGAGTGTTCCGAACAAACGTTGAACACATGTTTAAACAAAACGTTTTTTGGAAAATTTTCTGTGTATAACCCAATAGTGATACAGGGAGATGATTGCTACACAGTTTAGCATCACCCCTCTTAAACAACGATGTAACATGGTGTTACGATGCCCACCTTTTGAATATTACCATAACTCAACAAAGAATGACAAGAATGATATAACTTTAACAATAACAATATATTAACAATCATAATCGGTACAAAGTAGGTAAACGTATCTCTAATGGTATTTCAACAGTCAAACAGTCTTATGCAAATCCTAATCCCTGGTAAGATTATCCACATGTATGGTCCTACAGTTCTAAGTCCTATGAAAGTTGCCAAATGATCTAGTACAGATCCAACAGAGGTACGGTCTGGGTCCAACGTGGTACTGAAAGGTGCAGTGCTGTTCCAATCCCACATAGGTGCGGTTGGGTTCCAATCTGGTATAATGTACCAGTCCACTCAAAGACAATGTCCACATTCCACAGCTACAAAGGGTACATGGGTAGCACCAAATAAACAAGTCTACTCCAGACGCTGTCCACACTCCACAGGTACAATGTAAACAATGGCTCACAGTCCCAATGGCTTGATGGCAACACACAACTTCTTTCAGAGCCTTGAAAAATCTCTCTTCTCCTTTGTTCTCCCATATCAGTCAGGAAATGTCTATATTATATAGTTACACAGAAATCTCTAATTTGTACCAGCGTTTTCCAATTAGTCACACATCACAGTGCAATTTGAGAACTGCCTGGATCACCTCACATGAATGTAGGTCAGCATTCTAGCTGATTCCACCTGTTTATAAGTTACATTTGAGTCATCCACAAACAGGCCAACGCAGTGGCTCTGCATTGACCCTACCCAGTATTCATTGAACTCAATGACCTGACACACACTGAATGAATACAGCAACCTGCCCAAATGAAAAAAAGCAGCCATACACACTTTCATAACACATGGGCATCTTTGCAAGTGACCATTGTATTTTGTTGACCTAAAAGGAAAGATAAACCATATAGAAAACAAAGTGAAATCATATCAGTGCGTTTAAAGTAAGATGGTCACAAAGCGAAACTAAAGTTGGAAAACCTGAGGCACATTCTTTTAGTTTCATACATAAGCTCACTGATGAACATTTAAGCTTATTATATATAGAACAAATTATCTGATTGAATGTTTGAAAAAAGTTAAAGTTATTGTTTGGCAACTAGGACTATCTGTCGTTTTCTAGTCAGTATTAGTGCAAAAACTCAAAAAAAAAAAAATAACCATGTATATTTGCAAGCAAATGCTCAGAAAAACTAACACACGCACACGTACGCACGCACGCACACACACTCTCACACACACACACACACACACACACACACGCCCGGCCTTCTTGTCCCATGTACATGGGCGAGATTTATACGCACCCAATTATCTCCATAATTGTATAACCTCAACGTTGTATTATTTCCCTGCTGGTACTGATTTAATGTACATTTTCACCATAAAGTTCATGTTATCGACAAAGCCGAGGAAGGGCTAAATATCCAAACAAACAATACCAACAAAAGAACATATATATGGATGAACTGGTAGATTGGCAAAGAATGGAAATAAGGTAAGGAGGAGGATCGGCGGAAACAAGGAAAAAGAAAAGAAAAAGAAACAGACAAACAAAAGCCGCAAAAAAATAAAAAAAATGTTCCTAAACTACTGTTCTCCATTAATTTGACTCCCTGCTAGTTGTTGGCAAAGTGTTTTAATACTGACGCTGCCCTTTTTTCGGAGAACAAGGATATTTCACATGTCCATGACAAATGTGCTTCTCTATGGTCAATTCCTTTTATATACAGTCTGCGGATTGTGCTTCTGTAATATATGATAGATGGCCTGTATCACAGAATTGTCACTGGAAGACCATTGTACCCCCTAGTTGCACGAAAAGTGGCAATTTTAATATGCAAATGTATCTGTGAATCCCAGGGCTGACAATACTGTAAACGTACGTTGGTATAGAAGGTTCAAGTGTCGTATAGTGGTCTTGGATGTCTACGTCGTATCGTAGGCTGCCAAGTAACAACTTTTGACTGGCGCAAGCTGAGATTGGTACTTTCTAACACACAAAGCACTAAATTGTCCCGTAGGCTCTGTGTACAGGTATATCCCTCCAGACCTCTTGAGGTAAGCGACACTACAATCAAATGATACATTTTGTCTTATGCAATCTTAGGGCCATATATATATACGAGTGTACGAAGGACATTGTAACAGAACCTCTTTCTGTTTGACGTCTTTTCTTTTTTTTTTTTTTTTTTTTTTTTTGTCTTTTAATGGTAATCTGTACTTTTGTATTATTTTAACATTTTGCTTGTTGGTTCATTGTGAAGAGTTAAAACGAATGGCCATGTAGGAGGAGGAATTGATGTTTTAATGTACGCATACTGCGGCATGACAAAAACAACAGAGACTGACACTATGGGATATTTTGTGACCGTATTTTTTTGACATACAGTACAGCCAAATATTATCGATATTGTGATAACAATCGGAAAGGATTGCACAACAGTCAATGAGTTTGAGTGTAACAATAATAATTGATGGGGGGGGGGGGCTAGCCCAATATTACTAATTTGCGGAAAAAGCATGCATACACAGGGCAAACGGAATATCCAAAGACAAAGCATGGTGCTGCTCCATGACAACCGTTCCTGTATAAAACATTTACGGAAAAAGTATGCATGCACAGGGCGAACGAAATGTTCAAATACTGAGCATGGTGAACAATGTCCTCAATATCATTCATGTAAATTAACAACAGAGGAGACCCAGGAACTGAAACCTGTTGCACACCAGCATTCCGTGCACCCTGGCCGGGTGCGTTACCATTGATAAGAATATGCTGTTGTCACATACAGAAGTAATTACTTAACAATTCCAGAAAGGGACCAGGGATTCTATTACATTCCAGGTTGTGAGATAAACCACTGTGCCAAAACTTGTCGGTGATTTTACTAATGTCACGAAAAAAGCGTAATTTTTCTATGATTAAGTGATGAAAGTTATTTTCGATTCGCTATGTGTGACTACACATTGGTTTGCAAAGAGAAGCAGATTGAGTCTGAGGAAACTGAGGCATCTTTATTTTGTAAAATATATTTTCGATTATCTTTCCAAAACAGCTTTGGAGAGAAATTGGCCGAGAGTTATAACGTAAATCTGGACCATTATTCTTATATGAGAAAGTTGTAGTTGCTTGTTTCCCCATGGTTTGAAATATTTTACAAATGAGGAGATGTTTAAATAATTTGGAGATCCGCACATAGATAATCCTCCGCACTTTAGTGGACAGGCGCTTATGCCATCTCGGCTGGTAGGCTTTTTTCAGTATTCAAACTTTACAGCATGTCCAAAACGTCATTTTCGAGAAATAGAAATATTTTAAACTTTATTTTAGCAGCTCGATTCACTGTTGTATGTATTGGAGTATCTGATTTGCCAAGATTACTCTGCTGTAGAAGATGGGCTTTGACAGGTTGTCCAGGGGATGCATATGGTGATTCATAGTGCGGGAATAACCGAAGACTGATTTCAGTTCATTAAATGGTTAACGTTTCCACCATACTTTAGTCCTTGAATCTGCAATTTTCTAAAGACGTAATCGGCTTCAATAAATACCCTGCAAATAATATACTCCTAGGATTTTAATATACTGAGCATTTTTTTTTTCTTTTTTTTTTTTTTTAGTTTCGGAAAGTAAATGATTTTGCATTGGTCGTCAGGCGCATTTAGTTGTTTCTGAAAGTGTTAGCGTAGCTTGTTGTAAGCAACCCAGGCATGATTATAGCTTTAGTCGGTTTAGCTTTGTTCGATGGTCGAAAGCCTTTGCTGCACTGTTTCAAAGCGTGGTGCTGAAGAGAACCATGGAGGATCACACGTCCAACTGATATGGTTTGATTACGGACAGATAGTTCAGCTATATCGAGAATTTAAGACTACATGCTACTTTACTTCATTCACATCGGCATAATCAAAACAGCTGTCCCCTGACGATTTGTCTGAATAATGACTGGATTCAACAAAATTTGACTGCATATCTCTAAACATGTCTAGAGATTCATTTGACGTGGAAATAGTAGGTCAACAGCTCTAAATAAATGGTGCACTTAGAAATTGGCGTCAAAATGCTACAATCTTTAGAAAAAGTGAGTACGTTTGAAATATACTGACCCAGACACACATAAATTTGATACCTGCTGTTTCTCGCATGAGTAAGGTTGTAGAGTTTGAAATGCAAAGCCGCTTTAGTTTCTTATGCGAAAATATTTTAAAGCAGAGGTCAGGTCACCAATGATGAATCTGTTTCGTATAAACATTCCGGCCCATTGAATGATGCAACTAAAATACATCATTCACAGTACGTTCTCAGTACTTAAACCCCTTTTTTTTTAAATTTGGGCCACTCAAAATAAAGCTATATGCACAAAATTATCTGCTCGTAATTATTAACTCATACCTACATGACAACGCTCACATATAGTCCACACAATAAAAGGCAAGCGCAGACTTGAAATATAAATCTTTGGTACGCCACATCAAATTAGAGATGATATCCACAAATACATGCGTTAAAATGTACATGACAGTTTGACACAAAGTACACTGGCTAAATATCCGTTCGCTCTGCGTTTAAACAACGCAAAAGGAAACATCGACAATTAGCTAACATTACATTGAGGCGTAAGCACTTAACTGTTTTTTTTTATGATTCGTTTCTTTCCCCATTTACTTAGTCTGCCTCTAATGGGCACAGCTTGTGTACTGGCCTTGTAAATTCACCGTTCTGTGCTTTGATTTTAACACTGCGCACACGCCCGTCGCGCCCAGGAAAGATCTCTACCACCCTTCCCAAGGGCCACTGATTTCTTGGCATTTGCTCAGCAATCATGATAACTAAATCCCCAATTTTCAAAATTTTCTTCCCGTGTATCCATCTTTGCCTTGTCTGTAAGTTAGCCAGATACTCCCTGACCCATCTCTTCCAAAATATATTTGCTAGATACTGTACATGTCTCCACTTTCATTAACAATAGACATCGTCAGGTGAAAACACCCCTGGTGGCAACATGTTATTCTCCTTCAAAAGCAAAATGTGATTAGGCGTGAGCGCCTCACTGTCCTTTGGATCGTTGGATACCTTTGTTATCGGCCTACTGTTTATGATGCCCTCAACCTGACAAATTAAGGTCGGCAGACCTTCAGCATCTAAGGTCTGTTCATGAAGTAGCGCACCAAGGACCTTTCTAACTGTCCTAATTTGCCTTTCCCAAATTCCTCCCATGTGTGAGGCATATGGAGAGTTAACTTTCCATTGAATTTCCCGTTGAAGGAGGTTTTCTTGAATCTTTTGTTGATTCCACGCCTTTAATGACTCTTTCAATTCTCTCTGCGCACCTGTGAAGTTTCTCCCGTTATCTGACCTGATGACCTTGGGTTTATTTCGTCTACTTATAATCCTCATCAGTGCATTTATGAAAGAAACTGTCTCTAGTGTATGTGCAATTTCCAGATGAACAGCTCTGGTAGCAAGACACGTAAACACGCATCCGTATCTTTTGACATCAGTCCGGCCGCGCTTCACAGTAATTGGAGAAAAATAATCGACACCCACAAAAGTGAATGGCGTCTCATCTGGCGTTACTCTGTCGGCGGGCAAGCCCGCCATTATCTGAGTACATGGTCTGGCGCACCTTCTATTGCAGTCAAAACAATTTCCAAGCACTTTGTTTATAGCATGCCTGCCCTGTACTATCCAAAACCGCTGCCTGAGAAACGACAAAATGTGCTCACTGCCGGCATGGCCGGCCAGCTGGTGTGTGTGACGGATCAACAGCGTCACAATATGATGCGTTTTCGGCATAATCATTTGATGTTTTGAAATTCCAGAATGACTGGCATTTCTCATGCGACCGCCTACACACAATATACCATCGACAAGGATGGGGTCAAGGTTTACAATAGAGCTAGCCTTGGGTATTTTAGCGCCATTTGTTTTCTCCAGCAACGTGATCTCTGTATCGAAATGCCCCCTTTGAACAATTCTTACAATATCGATTTCAGCACACTGTAACTCAGTTACAGTGATATGGTTGTCATTTGCCGGTAGTATTTCTAAACCTTTTTTCCCAAGAACTTTGTTTTGCAGCATTTTCTTGGCCCTGATTATCCATGCTACGCTCTTTTGTAGCGCATGCCAGGAAGAGTACCTGTGCAGCAGGCGATCAAGCACTGACTCTTCTGTGTCCCCCAGGTACACTTTCACCACCTTCTTTACTTCAGGGTCATTATCTTCGATTTGCACCCAAAGAAGGGCGTTTTGGCCAAGTATCTTTATCTTGACACAAGAATTTTGGACCGTGCAGCCACCTTTGGCTTTTGAGCAACTCGTCAGCAGATAAACCTTTCGAGGCGTCATCTTCTGGGTTTTGTTCTGTTTCTTCATGAAACCACTGATCTGGCTTTAACATATGACCTTTTAGTTGCAACTCTGTTTGCAACGAATATACTGAATCGTTTCTCTTCATTTTATATGTACTGTAGTACTAATGTACTCGCTGTCCAAAAAGTGGTCTCTCGCAATGGCAACGTCAGTTCCCTTTTTAATTGTCTGTCGATCTTTACTGCCAAAGTGGCAGCACAAAGTTCCAATCTCGGAACCCTCATAGCTCTCAGAGGCGTCAGCCCTGATCTTGACATGAGCAAATTGCTGCTCACTTTCCCGTCAGCGTTTACGGCGCGAAGGTAGGAGACTACCGCATAGCCCTTGAGAGAGCTGTTGGCAAAGTGATGCAATTCATAATGTTTTACATCATTCCAGTGGTGAGACGTGATACACCTGTTGATCTGAAAATCTTTGATTTTGTCTGAGTCGTTAACCCATTTATTCCACTGCTCTAATTCCTCGGACGGAATGGGATCATCCCAACATAGCTTTTTCCTGCTTAGTTCTTGTAAAATCATTTTCGCGCGCAGGATAAAAGTACTAATAAACCCTAGCAGATCATATATCGAGCTTACCACACTCAATAAGCCCCTCTTTGTTAATGGCTTATCCTTTCGGGAGACCTGATATTTGAATGTATCCGAATTCAAGTTCCATTGAACCCCCAATGCATTTTCAGCAGGGAGTGAGTCGGAATTCAAGTCCATATGATTCACTTCTTTAGCCAATTCTGTTTCTGGTATTTCTTTTAACACTTTTCTGCTATTGTTTACCCATTTTGTGAGCCTAAATCCTGCGTTGGCTAGCATTTCTGTTAAATTTCCGACTAGAACCGTTGCCTGTTCTTCCGTTTTCACAGATTTGAGCAAATCGTCCACATAGAAATCATTTCAGACAGTTTCTACAGTTTCTGCATCGAAACTTTCACCCTCATCTTCAGCTGTACGTTTCAATGCAAGATTTGCACAACTAGGGCTCCATATGCCACCAAAAATAGTGGCTTTCATTCGATAGATTTCCGATTCACGTGACAAGTCCCCACCTGGCCACCATAAGAAGTGCAAAACATCACGATCATCTGTATTTACGAGCACTTGATGGTGCATGGCCTCAACGTCAGCCATCAAGGCAACAGGTTCTTGCCTGAACTGCACTAGCACCCCTAACAAACTATTCATGAGATCTGGACCTTGCAAAACATTAGCATTCAGGCAAGTGCCATTATACGTGGCAGCGCAGTCAAATACTATTCGAAGTTTATCTGGTTTTCGGGGATGAAAAACCGGATGGTGTGGCAGATACCACACCTTTCCGTCAGCACAGTTCAGCTTTTCTTCTGGCAATTTTTCAGCGTAGCCCTTGCATCGTAAGCTTTGCATCTCTGTAGTGTATCTCACATGGAGATCTTTATCTCTTAATAATCTTTTCTTAAGATAGTTAAGCCTATTAGCGGCTGCAATTTTGTTTTCCGGGAGATTTGTGCTATCCTGCTTAAAGGGAATAGCCATTTGATAGTGGCCGTCTACCTTAGTTACTGTGTTGTTCTTGAGACCTTCACTGGGACGACAGGCGCACACTGAATCTAGCACTCAATACCAGCACGCAATAAAAGTTAGCCGGCAATTACGGGCCACGCAGTGATAATGTAAAATGACAACTTAAAAGTCGGAAACGGAATATACTGGTAAATTTGCCAGTTTCTTGCTCGCAGTAAACAGTTCTTACAACACACAAACTGTCAGTAACACGTCAAGAAGAAAGTCCAGTTAAACACAAATATTCAATGAAGGCCTAAGCTGGAAGAGATATGATTGACTGGAACTGCCTGTCACTGATAAACGGACATAAACTGGTGATGTGCTTAACAGAAGGAGACATAAAAGAAGCTTGCATTGTTATTGGTAGGCTCACCATATTAAGGAATAATATATTTTATTATAGATAAAGATGTGATTTTAATTTCTACTTGGGGGTTATTGACCACTGACGATGTAATGAATCTAAAACAAAAGTTGTAGCAATTTAAATTATACTTGGCATCATTTGAAATTTGTAAAACTTGAATATCTTCAAAACTATACTAGATAGAGATGTCATTCCAACTTCTAGTGGGGGGGGGGGGGTGACCATTGCGCACCTAATGAATTTAAAACAAAAGTTATACCAATTTAAATTATGCTAAGTAGCACCATTAGACATTTTAAATCTTGAATAACTTCAAAGCTACAATAGATAGAGATGCCATTCCAAGTTCTACTCCTGTGTTATGGAATAGCTGTACATTGCCATACCAATATGCTTTGAAGACTCACACACTGATTTGCTATGCAGCAAATAATCTTTTCTGGTTATCAATTGTAATTTATTTCTTTGGATAATATAATTTGGGCATAACAAAAAAATACTGGAAAGACTTTTCAGCAGGCGGAGCACTTGAGCAGGCAGGGGAACCTAATAATCCTATTTTATACATGTCTTGGTTCAACTGCCTGCAACCCATCCTCATCATAGCATGTAAATATTTAGATTTCTAATACCAATGCAAAATAGGTCGTTATTTTTCGGTTTGTCTCGAAATGATTCTGCATCCTCTGAATTACGAACGGCAGGTGAGATAATATTCCAATGTCGAATAGTAGAAAGAATTTAACATACAGTACATACAAAAAGGTACTCCCGTCAAATAAAACTAAACTCCTGTCAAATAAAACAAAACAAGGGCTGTCATAGTCATGTATCTAAAAATACGTGTGAAGAAACATAGAGAGCAGAGCAAGCAAAGCTTGGTCTGTTTAGTTTAAAGGTATTCATTTATACTGGTTTTCCCAATAGTACAAAACATTGTCTAATCTGGGGGTTCTCCAGACACGGAGACGCACAGTGATATATACAAGACTCACAGGACAGTACAGATCATGAGAATATGACTGTTAGATGGTCGTGCATGACTATAAATACTATAGTCTTAGAATTGTGATACAACAATGGAACAATATGCGTACACAGATGCATGCAAACAAGCTTACGTACATGTTTGCACACCCATATGCAATGACCAGAGGTAGCCTGCTCTAGGTGAGGCAACAGCAGACGGTAATCTGAATAAGTTATGGCTGTCCGGGCCTCGTATGTTCAAGTCTGGTGAGGCTGTCAACGAGTCCGTCGTGACTCGCTGACAGCCCCGCTACTCTACCCCGAATCACCGTTTGGACGCTGCAGTAATGAAGAACGGACTGGGGGGGGGGGGGGGGGACAGAATTAGACATCCAATGCCAATTAACACCCCACTATTTTTTTCACTGTGTAGCCTTCCTGGTGTTCACAACTATTCAAGGCCTAATAACCTTTGCTGTTGTTCTGGTACATGAAAGAGTTGCAGCTATGCATACAAAATATTACCAGCTTTGCATTGGGATACGCAAATAATTTGAACGGATTTGAAGTGAATGATAAAAAAAAAAAGGAAAGCAAAATAACCCATTGGAAGACAAAATCAAACAGCTTAGCCTTTTACCGCCGCTTTCAAACTAAATGTACTGTTTGGAGCTATATCGAAATATCTATGATCTTTAAACTGTGCATACTTTCATGTGTGATCGTTACGAAAAATATATATTCTGTGTGCTTTTTGGTATTTAACGGCTATATATTACATCAAAGACTCGGTCTACGCAATATTATAATTCACGGTACTGATGTTGCCACTATGGTTATGACTTTTGTCCATTTTATTTTAAAACCACCGACTCATTTGTCAGATGGCTAATTCAGTTTAAAAATTCAGGATTGAATCTGAAGATTCGTTGATTATTATATGATCTACAATGAGAAAGCGCGAGCGTATTACGTAAGCAATGAAACCAGCTCAACCTGTAAGTATCGAAAGTTGCATAATTTTTCAGTAAGACACCATCATGGCACAGGCCGGACGAAAGTCTGGTCGGCGGAAGCTTGGTATTGACAGTTATTTTGCAGCAGAAAGGTCTTGAATAACACGTTATTCCTTGGCACTTGTAGAGTAGATTGATCAGTAAGTTAACAGTGCTTGAAAAGTTCGTGTAAATTGATTCATCACTTAACACGTCTACATTTGTCTTGCGCACTTTTTTTATTCAAAGCTATGGGGTTAGTACTGCTCGAAGAAAACATTATTCTGCACTGCGTATTAATACTTGTGTCCACATTGTTCGTGAATTTATTGAAGTCCACAATAATATCACGGCGATAGCATTTCGTTCATATTTTTTATTAAGTAGGCCTATACTGTCTTTCAAGTATTCTGGTAAATTTGTGTGCTCAGCAGTTTTATTGTACTGAAGAAATAGGCCTACCGATTCAGCATCCATTTTTTCCACACATGTGTATATGCCCTGAAAAAATGAAGCCTTGGATTCATGGTGTAATTGCACCGTTTGACTTTGCGTCCAGAATATTAAAAATTAAAAAAAAAAAAAACTATCAGTGTGTATTTTATCTGCTTTTTGGTGGCGACTGTGTTTCTGATTAACTCTTTCGCTGCCAATTTTGACCATGGTTGCACTGATGAATCGGAAGGATTATAATGTTTCCAGATTGAAACTCCTCATCAAAATTTTAAGTACCAGCATGCTTATATTCCAAATGAAAAAAAAGTCCAGGTCAAAACCTTTATTTGGCGCGCTTTGGGCGCATAGGGAAGTGCTTTGAAGTGACTTTCTTTGTTTTGTGTATTTAAGAATAGCGCCCTATGAAAAAAACAAACAAACAAACAAACAAACAAAACACGGCCCATGTGTTCAAAACACTATACTCAGTGTCCCTGAATTTGTTCTTATCTGCATCAGGTGTAAAATTATTATGAGACTGCAAAGTTAAAATTTGCATACCAAAAACATTAATTTACACAATTGAAAACTTATATCCCAATATGTTGCCTTCGTAGACAGACCAATACCGCCGCGCTATTCATATTGTGGATTTCTATTGACGGCAGATTTGAGCGGGGGGTTTTTTTTGGTCGCCCTCAGACACACTGCGCTGAGAATGGTCTGTCTACGCAGGCAACCCAATATGGGCCTAATAGGGACACTTTAGAGGACATCCTTTTAGGTTTATTGTTTTGGGAACAAAAGGGCATCATTTTTAGAACTTCAGACTGGATTTTACTGAGAAATAGATCAATTTAAAACACTTGTCCTCCTATATTTAGGTCTAATATGTTAGCATATTTATTCAATTAGCACAATGTTTTGGTGATATATATGTTCACCGACAGAGCAAGACTGTTTAGCTTCATCAAGCCACACCAAAATTTTTAAAAGCAGCAGAAACGTAGATGTAAACATTTCATTCTCGATACGTTACGCTGCTTAGGAACTCGAATTTCCACTTTCAGAAGTTCAAGTGCATGGGAGTATATACCGTACTAGTAAAATTATTAGATCTTTGTAGTTCCATTCTGGTTTGGTTGCATCGGCTCTGTATGGTTTGGCTTTCAATATACATAATTTAATGCTAGAGGCAGTACAAAGAACCATACGGATACAATAAACTTTTTCATTCTCATAGATGAAATTTGTATCCACTGGCATCTCAAGTTTAAGAAACAGAGCTCGCCAAAATACAGAATTACACTGTATATATTTGGATGTTGTGAACGCAAAATATGCGTGATGAACCAATTTGAACAAAATAACTGGAGTCATTAGGTTATCGCAGTCACATTAAAATGTGCTCACCGGAATGGGGGGGCGGGGCTAGTAGAAATTTTGAAGCACTGGCCCTGCCATCCTGTAAAAAAGTTTTGGACTTTTCTAACCCTGTATGCCACACCCTGAAAGGAAATATGAAAACTAACAGGAAAGCCCAGTTTCTTGAATTTTGTGCGCCTCAGATATTAAATTGTCAATGTGGGAATAGAGCCTCAAATGCTAGGAAAACACGTCTGAGAATATCGATTAAAAAAACAAAACAAAACAAAACAAAAAAAACAAAAAACAAAAACAAAAACAAAAACAAAAGCAAAAAACAAAAAAACAAAAAAAAAAAAGCAAAAAACAAAAACAAAAACCAGGGCAGGCCCCCGATGTAACCATCGTGCCTTCGGCACTCGCAACTCGAACCCGATTTTAGAAAGTCTGGATCCGACCATGCCGGGTAAAAAAACACCCTGAAGACGGATACCCGGGTAGTAAAAATCAACACAAGTCAATGCCCTGGAAATAACAGAGAAAACATTGTGGAGTTACTACTGTAGATGAGTTAATTATTCTTTATTGGTTAAGCCTTTGTTATACAAAAGCGAGTCATTTAGCCTGGACAACACAACTCAACAAAACACGACACAATGCTCATACACATGTATACATGTATAAAAAAAAGGAGAAAAAATGTGCCATCTTATATATAGTGGTACATATGCACTAAACATATCATATCTTGACCTTACCTTTTTTCTTGTGAAAATATTATAAAGATCCTGGAATTCAACTGTGTAGTTTGTAAATTTGTTGACAAGTATTTCGTAATCTCCACACTTCATTGACATAGTACATTTACAGTTTTGAAATGATCACAAATTTTGGAGGTTTCCATCATCAAAATCTCTTTCAAGTTTGATAATTTTGCCAAACAACAAATAACTGTATATCTCTAGTAACAACTGTGAAACACTTCAGTTTCAATACCAAAACCACATACTTAAGTTGAAGGATTGTAAAATCCGCTGTACAACTTTGTACATGGTTGATCAATTAATTTTGTGAGCAAGTTGTTAAAGTGGCAACAGAGGTATTTAAATAGTCACTGTCAAATAATGAACTAGACATCCAATGCCAATTAACACCCCACTATTTTTTCACTGTGTAGCCTTCCTGGTGTTCACAACTATTCAAGGCCTAATAACCTTTGCTGTCGTTCTGGTACATGAAAGAGTTGCAGCTATGCATACAAAATATTACCAGCTTTGCATTGGAATACGCAAATAATTTGAACGGATTTGAAGTGAATGATAAAAAAAAAAAGGAAAGTAAAATAACCCATTGGAAGACAAAATCAAACAGCTTAGCCTTTTACCGCCGCTTTCAAACTAAATGTACTGTTTGGAGCTATATCGAAATATCTATGATCTTTAAACTGTGCATACTTTCATGTGTGATCGTTACGAAAAATATATATTCTGTATGCTTTTTGGTATTTAACGGCTATATATTACATCAGAGACTCGGTCTACGCAATATTATAATTCACGGTACTGATGTTGCCACTATGGTTATGACTTTTGTCCATTTTATTTTAAAACCACCGACTCATTTGTCAGATGGCTAATTCAGTTTAAAAATTCAGGATTGAATCTGAAGATTCGTTGATTATTATATGATCTACAATGAGAAAGCGCGAGCGTATTACGTAAGCAATGAAACCAGCTCAACCTGTAAGTATCGAAAGTTGCATAATTTTTCAGTAAGACACCATCATGGCACAGGCCGGACGAAAGTCTGGTCGGCGGAAGCTTGGTATTGACAGTTATTTTGCAGCAGAAAGGTCTTGAATAACACGTTATACCTTGGCACTTGTAGAGTAGATTGATCAGTAAGTTAACAGTGCTTGAAAAGTTCGTGTAAATTGATTCATCACTTAACACTTCTACATTTGTCTTGCGCACTTTTTTTATTCAAAGCTATGGGGTTAGTACTGCTCGAAGAAAACATTATTCTGCACTGCGTATTAATACTTGTGTCCACATTGTTCGTGAATTTATTGAAGTCCACAATAATATCACGGCGATAGCATTTCGTTCATATTTTTTATTAAGTAGGCCTATACTGTCTTTCAAGTATTCTGGTAAATTTGTGTGCTCAGCAGTTTTATTGTACTGAAGAAATAGGCCTACCGATTCAGCATCCATTTTTTCCACACATGTGTATATGCCCTGAAAAAATGAAGCCTTGGATTCATGGTGTAATTGCACCGTTTGACTTTTGCGTCCAGAATATTAAAAATTAAAAAAAAAAAAAAAACTATCAGTGTGTATTTTATCTGCTTTTTGGTGGCGACTGTGTTTCTGATTAACTCTTTCGCTGCCAATTTTGACCATGGTTGCACTGATGAATCGGAAGGATTATAATGTTTCCAGATTGAAACTCCTCATCAAAATTTTAAGTACCAGCATGCTTATATTCCAAATGAAAAAAAAGTCCAGGTCAAAACCTTTATTTGGCGCGCTTTGGGCGCATAGGGAAGTGCTTTGAAGTGACTTTCTTTGTTTTGTGTATTTAAGAATAGCGCCCTATGAAGAAAACAAACAAACAAACAAACAAACAAAACACGGCCCATGTGTTCAAAACACTATACTCAGTGTCCCTGAATTTGTTCTTATCTGCATCAGGTGTAAAATTATTATGAGACTGCAAAGTTAAAATTTGCATACCAAAAACATTAATTTACACAATTGAAAACTTATATCCCAATATGTTGCCTTCGTAGACAGACCAATACCGCCGCGCTATTCATATTGTGGATTTCTATTGACGGCAGATTTGAGCGGGGGGTTTTTTTTGGTCGCCCTCAGACACACTGCGCTGAGAATGGTCTGTCTACGCAGGCAACCCAATATGGGCCTAATAGGGACACTTTAGAGGACATCCTTTTAGGTTTATTGTTTTGGGAACAAAAGGGCATCATTTTTAGAACTTCAGACTGGATTTTACTGAGAAATAGATCAATTTAAAACACTTGTCCTCCTATATTTAGGTCTAATATGTTAGCATATTTATTCAATTAGCACAATGTTTTGGTGATATATATGTTCACCGACAGAGCAAGACTGTTTAGCTTCATCAAGCCACACCAAAATTTTTAAAAGCAGCAGAAACGTAGATGTAAACATTTCATTCTCGATACGTTACGCTGCTTAGGAACTCGAATTTCCACTTTCAGAAGTTCAAGTGCATGGGAGTATATACCGTACTAGTAAAATTATTAGATCTTTGTAGTTCCATTCTGGTTTGGTTGCATCGGCTCTGTATGGTTTGGCTTTCAATATACATAATTTAATGCTAGAGGCAGTACAAAGAACCATACGGATACAATAAACTTTTTCATTCTCATAGATGAAATTTGTATCCACTGGCATCTCAAGTTTAAGAAACAGAGCTCGCCAAAATACAGAATTACACTGTATATATTTGGATGTTGTGAACGCAAAATATGCGTGATGAACCAATTTGAACAAAAAATAACTGGAGTCATTAGGTTATCGCAGTCACATTAAAATGTGCTCACCGGAATGGGGGGGGGGGGGGGGCTAGTAGAAATTTTGAAGCACTGGCCCTGCCATCCTGTAAAAAAGTTTTGGACTTTTCTAACCCTGTATGCCACACCCTGAAAGGAAATATGAAAACTAACGGGAAAGCCCAGTTTCTTGAATTTTGTGCGCCTCAGATATTAAATTGTCAATGTGGGAATAGAGCCTCAAATGCTAGGAAAACACGTCTGAGAATATCGATGAAAAAAACAAAACAAAACAAAACAAAAAAAACAAAAAACAAAAACAAAAACAAAACAAACAAAAAAGACAAAAAAAAAAAAACCAGGGCAGGCCCCCGATGTAACCATCGTGCCTTCGGCACTCGCAACTCGAACCCGATTTTAGAAAGTCTGGATCCGACCATGCCGGGTAAAAAAACACCCTGAAGACGGATACCCGGGTAGTAAAAATCAACACAAGTCAATGCCCTGGAAATAACAGAGAAAACATTGTGGAGTTACTACTGTAGATGAGTTAATTATTCTTTATTGGTTAAGCCTTTGTTATACAAAGGCGAGTCATTTAGCCTGGACAACACAACACAACAAAACACGACACAATGCACATACACATGTATACATGTATAAAAAAAAGGAGAAAAAATGTGCCATCTTATATATAGTGGTACATATGCACTAAACATATCATATCTTGACCTTACCTTTTTTCTTGTGAAAATATTATAAAGATCCTGGAATTCAACTGTGTAGTTTGTAAATTTGTTGACAAGTATTTCGTAATCTCCACACTTCATTGACATAGTACATTTACAGTTTTGAAATGATCACAAATTTTGGAGGTTTCCATCATCAAAATCTCTTTCAAGTTTGATAATTTTGCCAAACAACAAATAACTGTATATCTCTAGTAACAACTGTGAAACACTTCAGTTTCAATACCAAAACCACATACTTAAGTTGAAGGATTGTAAAATCCGCTGTACAACTTTGTACATGGTTGATTAATTAATTTTGTGAGCAAGTTGTTAAAGTGGCAACAGAGGTATTTAAATAGTCACTGTCAAATAATGAACTTTTTCTTTTCTTCAGAAAGGACTGAAATCTTATTTAAATGGAATCTAAATATATCAATAGGATAAGAGTGAACAGATATAATAATGATCAGAAATCATTATTTCACACTCTTTCTGTGCTTGCCATTTTCCAAATTCGATCCAGTAAACTTCAAAACTTGATTCTGCAATCAATTTTAGAATCACGCAAAAAATACAATATACAATACGATATATACCCGTCAACTTAATCACATGTATGAATACAGAGGCCAGTATTGGCACTTTGATGGATACATGTGGTCATTCCCTCCTTTCTTTGGCGAGAAGAGAGTATAATAGCACTTGTAGTTGCATACCCAGTTATTTTTTTACAAGACAAATTTTAACACACATTTCAAGATTTGAATATAAAAGTAATAGATGCAGATATGTTTAGATGTAGGTATACTTTGACACTTGCACCCGTCAACTGGCCATCCATAAACATTTCCTTCCAAAAACATAAATTCAATACCTCTCATACGAATGACTTCACAATCTTACCAAACATTATGAACCTATGTGAAAATCAAAATGTTTGTTGCTTGTTTACGATATTTTATCCAGGGTATCCCCGGACAGGCTTTAGTACCTAATTTCTACAGAATAACATGCAGAAAAAAAATAAGTCCTCTATTCCGCCATTATTTCGGTTAGCCTTAAGCACATAGGCTTTTTCTCCCATTGTTAATGGCAGGTTTAATCAGGATTTGCAGATGTACACTAAACTAACCTCGAATATGGATGTGCCCTGTTTGACAATGCAAACCTGTGACAATCTATAGAAGGTATGCAGTATGAGACAGCCAGGATCTGCCCCTCCGCAACTACACACACTCCACGTGTCTTATCTCTTGAATAGCTTGGATGAAAAACTTTCTCAAGCTGAAGGAAATGCTTTAAATTTACTCTTTTCTATAAAATATATAATAGGCTGACTCCACAATATCTTCATGATCTGGTTCACTACACGATGTCTATTGAGAAATCACATTAAATTACGCTATATTCGGTTTACCACCAATCGCATTGGCGAGTCATTTTTCCTCTGTACTATTAACTTATAGAACTTAAACCAACTTATAGAACAACGTCCGGCTTGATGCTCGCTTCACTGATTCCCTGCCGCAGTTTAAATCTAAATTAAATTTACTAATCTTCCATGTCGACAAAAAGCCCTCATACTTCATACATGGTAGTCGTTTCCTAAACTTGTGCAACACGCTGCTTTGTCTGAACTTCTCCGTTTTAAGTGCCCATCTATATCATGTCAATATCCTTCCACCCTCAAAGTGTGCATGTTCTCATCCTTCTGAAGATACAAACATTACCTTTTGTTCTGTGCTAAGTTCATGGTGCAAAGGTCCGTCCACTGAACACTGTGTGTCATTTACTGGCTCCAAGTATGAATCCAAGTCTTATAGTTCAGTGTTCAAGTGATGTTTCACTAAATATTCTCGTGAAAGGTAGTGATTATTTGTCTGACACTGATGAAACACTGAAAAGATCTTTGAGAATGTTCAGACATTCATGCCAGAGTCTAGACTTTTCATCCTCTAATTTGACCTACAATTTACTTATAAGTTTTCATCATTTGGCATCAGTTGCGTTACTCTTGTACAAGCAGTGTATTTAGACTTCTGTTTCATCTAATGGTATTGTATTATACTACTAATTGTTGTTATATGTACTTGAGAGCCTCCAGATTAGCTGAATGTAACTATTAGGCAATCCAGTTGAAATAAACATGTTCATAATAAATCTTCAAAATTTTTGTGATACCACTGAAACATATAAACAGCATCACAGATGCTTAATTATGAAAGATTCTGCACCAAACTAGATACTAATCATGGACGCATACACACATTTAGAAGTGTACAATATCGTTCCTATTGTGTTTTAAACAAAACCGGTGAAGCCTAACCAACATGTACACATGCTTGAGATACCATTTTGTCAGAACCCGAGCTACAAATTATTGATACAAAGCATATAACTGTAACATACAACTGTTGTTCTGGTATTCATGGATGTACCTGACCTATCATTATGCACACAAGAAGCTCACCAGTTCAAGAGACTATGGCACAAGCTGCTTTCTATCGGGTAATTACCTGTGGTTTGTTTTGTTTTATTACCAATTAGGTTGACGTTTATTTGATTGGTGCCATGATGATGCCCATCAAGAGTGAGAGATCCTATTGCACTTGGCGTGGCCGGCGAACGACCATATGATTGCGTATACTTAGAATTCAGCCCAGAGCCTGGACAGGGGCTAGCGTTCAAGCCATGCACACAGCCAGTGTTATCACACATCGTGTAGTCCAGCCACATCAGCCCTGAATAAAACTAAAAAATAATTCAACCGTCAAGGGGAGAATGATCCCGCATTCATTACTTCGGCATATTTTCTCATTGTTTCGTGCACCATCAGGATCATCAAGTTTGCTAACTCTAACCCAGCCGAAAAATATTAATTGTGGGCCGATCAACATGCTAAAATTACTCTTACTGCATTGGCATTCCCGCTGATGACCCGGACTTAAATTCATTGTACTGTTAAAGCCATAGATTTTCTACATTATGTAATGAACGGGACAATATTGTTTCATTAAAGTTACAGGTATAGACAGGGACCTGAAAAAAATGGAGAGTAGATAGATTGAACAGTGATGTTTGTGTGTGTGTGTGTGTGTGTGTGTGTGTGTGTGTGTGTGTGTGTGTGTGTGTGTGTGTGTGTGTGTGTGTGTGTGTGTGTGATTAGAGCTGTGCTGAAGGTGTTTGAAGGTTCTACCTCTTTGAATCATTGATTAGAATCAAGATGCACAGGGTGTCTGACAACATTAGTACCCCTTCAGCTTTATTTGGCCATTACGATAATTGCTTTAGGAGATCTATTTGTGACTAAAAACACAGAGATATTGCTGTAGATAACCATGGACGTACTGTCTCAATGTGGTAAATCTCTAAAATGTAAACCTCGATACTGAACAATTGTGAACATAAACTCTGTCTACAATGGGTATTCAAATTACATATATCATCAATGTGAAGTAAAGTACAATTCAACATTCATTTTGCTTCTTTTTCATTAAATCAATGAATACTCATAAACCTGAATGTCTTTTAAAGTACCACTTAAATTAATTAATTAATAGTAGCAGCAGAAAACATCACATGCCACACAGTACAATATAAGGATATGTATTAACCTTTTGTGTGACAATTAAAATCAATTTCGTTAATACTTTTCCTCAGCAGGTACAGCACGGCTCAAAATTTTAGCTCGCAAATTGACAAAAACCAAGAGCACTGTCACAACTAGTACACCTATCGTCTTAGGTCTTTCATTCTGACTTCAGTAGCCTCGCACAATAACTTTGCCCGATCATAATTACACTTCTGCTTGCTCATTACTGCTATAATCACAGCCTCCTTCAGCATCACTTCCCTCACATAATTGTATGGTATCCTAAAACGAGAATGGGGCATCAATGTAAGCCTTTGTATTATGAAGTCACCATTAAAACAATTTAAACACTTTCCATAGCATATGTGCAAGTCTTTCATTGTCCAACATCCAGTTTACCTTTCAGTATGTTTTGTGCAGAACTTTTCACACTTTAGTCTTTCATCTTGAAAGTACCTGAGATACCCAGCATGTGAAAGCGTACTTTTGGTCAAGATTCCAGAAAATTTATGAAATTTACACCCCTAATCTGGTAATTGTTGCTTTTGAATGTTTTGGTCGCTTACACTTCTTTGTTAACCGTTCATGTTACTTGGTTTTATGTCGTATTTATGAAATGTTTATCAACCTATTTCACAATTACCTGTTAACAGAACAAAAATACAGAAATTATGAACTGATTGCAATACATCGGTGCTCGATATTGGTAAGTGTAAGCGAATGTGAGCAGCAAAAAAAAAAATAATAAATAAATAAAAAAAATAAAAAAAATGAATAAATAAATAAAAAGGGGGAATAGAATGTCTTGACTGTGCCAGTGGTGCTAAGCTGCTGTTTTGATGAGTTAGTTTAAACTGAAATCCAAGTGCTAAAAGCTTTCTGGGTCTCTGAGAGTAAATCGTTTAGCTTGTTCAAAGGAAACATGCATACCAACAATGTTTTTCATTCAACCTCTTCAAGCTTTGTGAAACTGCTGGTCCTTTGAAGAAAGTCCATCCTGAGAAGATTGGTTTGCTTCAATTATACACAAAATTTTATATATTACAGATACTGTCATGTATGACATACAATATATCAATACCTGACAAGAAGTGAGCCTTTTCTTATCTATTAGGGACCTATTCATCATCATCATCATCATCATCATCATCATCATCATCATCATCATCATCATCATCATCATCATCATCATCATCATCATCACCACCACCACCACCACCATCATCATCATCATCATCATCATCATCATCATCATCATCTGCAAATGTTTATTATCATTAATCTCCCCTGGTATCAATGTAGCTGTAACCACTCAACAGAGCAACAAATTAAAACGTTTTTTTTTCAGGAGAAAAGCTCTCGGTCCACATAGTGCAACGCTTTGCTCCATCAACAATCGTTCATTTCATGTCATGTGCCTTTTCTCATTCTTATGGAGAGTGTGTCCCACATTTTTCCTTGGAACAACCTTATCTTCCCTTGGCTACCTTGCAATATCTTAATTATAACATGTATTCGTACTGCTTACTAGAACTCTGAAGAGGTTACCAGTACATCATTAGTTTATATTCATATATACTACATATGTTTATCTAGTACTAGTCAATCGGCTCAGGCAAACATGCTGGGAGCGGTCATTATTTGATTTATTGACCGTTTTGCAAATCATTTGCTGAGTATAATAATGACTCAGAAAAGGGTTTATTGGCAACTGTTTATGGCTGTCTGTCGTATCATTAGCATATATTCATATATACTACATATGCATATCTAGTACTAGTCAATCGGCTCAGGCAAACGTGCATGGAACATTCATTATCTAAATTATTAACCATTTTGCAAATGTAAGGATGAGTACAATAATGACTCATAAGAGGGGTAATCGGTAACTGTTTATGGTAGTAGTGGATCGGCTCAGGCCATCATGCTGAGAGCAGTCGCTATTTGATTTATTGACCGTTTTGAAATCAAGGGCTGAGTACAATAATGACTCAGTAAAGGGTAGACCGGCAACTGTTTATGGCCGTCTGTCGTACCATTAGCATATATTCATATAAACTACATATGTATATCTAGTACTAGTCAATCGGCTCCGTCAAACGTGCTGGGAGCAGTCATAATGTGAATTTCTAACCATTTTGTGAATCAGGGGTTCAGGACAAAGATGATACAGAAAAAGGGTTAAGTGGCAACTGTTTATGGCCGTCTTTCGTATCATTAGCATATATTCATATAAGCTAAATATGTATATCCAGTAGTGGTGAATCGGCTCAGCAAACATGCTGGTAGCAGCCATTATTTGAATTCTGAAGTATTTTGTAAATCGAGGGTTCAGTACAATAATGATACAGAGAAAGGTTAATCGGCAACTGTTTATGGCCGTCCGTCATATTATCAGCATATATTCATAATTATACATATGTATATAGGGTTAGTAGTCAATCGGCTCAGGGAAACATGCTGGGAACATTAATTATCTAAATTATTAACCATTTTGCAAATATACGGATGAGTTCAATAATGATTCATAAAACGGGTAATCAGTAACTGTTCATGGTCGGCTCTCATATCATGAGCATATATTCATATATACTACATATTTATCTCCAGTAGTAGTCAATCGGCTCAGGCAAACATTCTGGAAGCATTCATCATTTGAATTTTTAACCAATTTATGAATCAGGGGTTTAGGACAAAAATTACACAGAAAAGGGTTAATCAACAACTGTATATGGCCGTCTGTCGTATCATTAGTTTATATTCATATAAACTACATATGTATATCTAGTACTAGTCAATCGGTGCAGGCAAACATGCTAGGAGCAGTCATTATTTCAATTTTCATCCATGTTGTGAATCAGGGGTTGAGGACAAAAATGACACAGAAAAGGGTTAATCGGCAACTCTTTATGGCCGTCTTTCGTATCATTAGCATATATTCATACTAGCTACACATTTATATCCAGTAGTAGTGAATCGGCTCAGACCAACATGCTAGGAGCAGTCATTTTTTGAATTCAGAACCATTTTGCATATCGAGTGTTGAGTACAATAATGACACAAAAAAGGGTTAATCGGCAACTGTTTATGGCCGTTTATCATATCATTCGCATATATTCATATATACTGCATTTGTATATAGGGCAGTAGTCAATCGGCCCAGGCAAACATGCTAGGAGCAGTCATTATTTAAATTATTAACCATTTTGCAAATCTAGGGTTCAGTACAATAATGACTTAGAAAAGGGTAAATTGGCAACTGTTTGAGTTTGGCTTTCATATCATTAGCATATATTCATATACACTACATATGTATATCAAGTACTAGTCAATCGGCTCAGGCAAACATCCTGGGAACAGTCATTATTTGAATTTTCAACCATTTTGTGAATCAGGGGTTCAGGACAAAAATGACACAGAAAAGGGTTAATTGGCAACTGCTTATGGCCTTCTGTCGTATTATTAGCATATATACATGTATACTACATATGTATATCCAGTAGTAATCAATCGGCTCAGGCAAACATGCTGGGAGCAGTCATTATTTGAATTATTAACCATTTTGCAAATTGACGGTTTAGTACAATAATGACTCTGAAAAGGGTTAATCGGCAACCGTTTATAGCCGGCTGGCACGTTATCAGAAGATTTTCATAAATACCATATTTGTGTCCCCAACACTTGCCAACCGGCCTAGGCAAACTTCTTAGTAGGTTCATCACTTGATTAAAAAGCATAATGACAATGGGGACACTGATTACTAAATTAAGAGCAGTTTACACAAATGACTTTACCGGGCTATTCAAATTACCAGGGCTGTGTTGTGCTAGTGAAATGTTCGGGACAACGGGACAAATGAAATACAATTTTTTTTTGATGTGTTGACAAAAAGTGTGTATGGTATTCAACAGTAATTTATTTTTTCCACTTCTTTTTCTTTATACTCTTGTACTTACCTTAGTGACTATGATGGAGAATATTGGTGATTCAACACTTTTCTCCTAAACTGATGTGATGCGGTTTTGCTTACGTTACATGAACACAATTGCAGTTAAGCCATTAAAAACCTGTACGTTGAATAGCATATAAACAGTACAAGCAATTGCTACAGAATTAGACAGAAGGTCGACCGTGTGCATCATAGACATTTAGTAATAATCCAGTTGTTGTCCTAAAATTTGTTTATGACGTTGTAATGCCCTGTAGGATTTGCTTGCAACGATATGTGACTTTGAGGAAAAAAATTTGCGAACAGAGTCAGAGTCAAAGTCAGAAAAACGTTTATTTGACAAATAAAGATACAAATCTAAGATGCAGTATGTAACAAAGCTGTTACCCAACAACGATAATATTATAATTTAAACACACATCTGGATGTCCCCAATTAAGGTCAAAAGTCCGTTATCATTGGGGCCACAAATGAAAGGGGGTTACTGAAGGCAAACAAATGATTTATAGAATTTCAAACTATTAAGATGTTGCAATATATTACGTCAAGATGTGTGATGTTCTGGTCACAATTCTCCCCACCTAGCCATGGTCCAGTGATGACATGCATGGGGTGCAGCTTGGACACCAGGGCGGCCAGGTCAATCTGCCACGATGTGCGGCGGCGAACATAAGACGTCACAGAGGAAGCGGGGCGGATGTGTGTATTACGCGGCTCAATCGAAGAACAAAGACTTATCGCTGTGCATAAATTGCATTTTAATCATGCGATGGGGGGGGGGGGGGGAATCTGCGAGTTCAGGTGCCTTCTTGTTAATAGGTCCATGACCCGGCTGAGCATGATTATTGCTTTAAAATATCCTTTAACGTTTCATGAAGTTAAACTATTGAAATATGAAGACTGTACCAATGACGGCTAACTTCACAGAGTACATGTTTTTATTTTAGCGGTACAAAAATGTTCTTGTCTTTGCCTTTTCATCAGCACAGGGACTGACAGACGAGCCCCGTGGCTGATATCAGCAGCGCTTGTGGGCATATCCACAATATAATAGCTAGATTTTCATTTTGAATGTTGAGAAAAATAAGCCTTTCCATCATAAAGTTCCTACATAATAGTCCAATAATCTTTCCGCGTACCCGACTTGTACCTTCCCAACATTATGATCCATGCAAGTTTTGGTATTGCTTCTTGGTCAAATCTGAGGTGAACAATGAATGTGGCGTTCCGTTTTCACATCCGAATGGCATATTTTGAATTGTTATCGCTGGATGGCAAAACGCCGGCCAGCTTTAATTGCGTGGCAAAATTGAGTGCTAGCTTCAGGGTAGCGACGATAGGCAGTGCGACCCTTTGCATACCGGCCCCTGTGGAGTTATGCCGTGCTTGCATTAACTTCCTTCACAGGAGTTTCACCTTGTGTTCCCCCATTATCTTGCTTTATATTTTCGTCTTGGATAGCATGCAGAAGCCTACAATGTTTCTTGCAACACCCTTCCACTGGGCATACCACATTACGTGCACATTTAAATGCCCTATGACTAGGTTGTAAACAATTGTCGCATAACCCTTTGTTTCTTGAAAATTGTAATCGTTATTGTGATTTCATGTTCTTGAACTTACCACATTTGTGCAATGGATGCTCATATTCACATAATTGACATTTCGGTCTCCCCCCCCCCTTGCTTTCCAATACACAACCCTTTTGTCACGACGGCAATTCTTGTCAAGATTTGGTTCTGCGTCTACGCTAAAATTAGTGTCCCGCCTTGAACTTTGACAATTTTTTCTTACATCACCATGAAAGATGTTCCCATATATAGGGTCATTTGCTTCTGCGCCTGCACCGGTCATAAAGTTTACAAGATCATCAAACACAGGTAGCCTTTCACGTTTTACCTTTATCTCCCTTACTTCTCCGCGCCATCTACCTTGTAGGTAAGGTGGCAGCCTATGAGTGACTTCACCAAGTTTGTCTGGCAGTTCATTTCTTCCATTCTTTGCACGCCAGATAATATATCTCTACACATATTCAACTCATCGGAAAATTCTCAACTGGTTTGCTGGTGACATCTGTTACCCATTGTTCGGTTATTGCATAATCATTGCCAAACCTCTCTTTTAGAATACATTTTGCCCTTTGGTACCCTGTACTGGGCTCCATGGCAGCACACCCTTCAATTGCCTTACGTGCTTTACCAGCACAACATACCTGTATTATCAACCCTACTTTCGAAAAATCGAATGAAAGTTCAATACTTAAGTGGAGTGCCATCAAAATATTCGATTTCTATTTTCGGCATCTGCAAAACCTGCATTAAATGCTGTTGCTGTACCTGAGTCATGCATAATGCATTCAACAAAGACGTATCACTTACTGACTTTGCGTTTACATTTTCTGGAGAAAGCCCGTTACTTGTAGCGCCACCCGTCCACACTGGTGCATCAGGTTTCAACTGATGTGTAGCCATGGCTACAGAGTTCCGCAGTTTTGGCGGTACAGTCGCCGTCACCGACTTCAGGGATTTTCGGCGATCCTCATCGTCACTAACGTACCCGTCGTTGTGACAAAGTTCTGTTTCGATTTCCATGCATCAGCGATGGCGAGGTTCGTGGCCAGTTCCAACTCTTCCCTCTTTTGTCGAAGCTCGAACTCTTGCCTTTCCAGTTCTTGCTTTTTCTTCAGCATTTCGGCCTTTGCTTGGAGCGCTGCCCTTCTGGCTGCAGCTTTAGCTCTCACGCTTGAGGCCGAGGACGCCTTGGACCTCACACTTTGCACCACGCTAGGTGCGGCTTGAATGTTCAGTGGCGCCTGGCTTTCGTCACCCTGTAAGCCCGCCAACTGTATGCATCTGGTGACGTCATCCCGTACTGATATATAATAGTCCGGTGAATCAT
The DNA here is from genome assembly GCA_964020975.1 of Hermodice carunculata. Taxonomy (NCBI): domain Eukaryota; kingdom Metazoa; phylum Annelida; class Polychaeta; order Eunicida; family Amphinomidae; genus Hermodice; species Hermodice carunculata. Next base: position 26,280,450 of record OZ026628.1, on the reverse strand, counting down.
TTTTCCGCGTATGGCGTGTACTTTTCATGACACAATCGGAAGTTTTCCATAGCATCCTTCAATTCCTTAACTTTATTTTCTATTGAAGGCTGCTTCCCACCTGAGGATTCCTCACTGTTAATGGTTTTCATGACTTCATTCATCTTCCTTGTCACTTGAGCCTTCGCGTTAGTTTGCGCCCTTTTTAGCTCATCACTTTCTCTGTTCTCCGCCATTATGAAACTATGTTCCCTTCGTAGTTTACATTTATTGAGAGGAAAGTGCACTTTCTTTCAATGATCTTCGGAAAGACGCTCACTTTCTATCACAGCTTCAGTGTACACAGTAATTTAGTGTAGCGGCTCCGATTGTTTTACTTTTTCGTGTTAAAACATGAAAGGATTAATGACAACGACCAGAGGCCAATTTATTGAGGAGAGGGTTGATCTTTTTATTCTTCGTTCTGGTCACCAACGTGTTTCTTAACACGTACAAGTACAATGTACGACCCGTTTTGACGTACGGTACAGCACGGTACGATATGGTACGGTAAAACCTGTTAACAAAAAACATCTAATTTAACACATTTCTCATAAATTTTACCCAATTACCTTAAACTAATGTTAAAAAACTTTACAAGCAATATATAATCAAGCTGCAAGCATCATGCAGACAATATTAAACAACAATAATTCTCTTAAAGTCAAGAAATAATAAAAAACTTACAATCGTTGGCGCTTCCAGGCATAAGTCTTCAGAGCAATTAAAAGGCACGTCCGTGCTCCTCGAAAATTGCACCCTCTCCTGCCCTGGCCACTCAAGCCCTTTGTTTTTATCAAATTACCGCATTTGCAAAAGGCGCGATACAAATGACCACGTTTGAGCTTTGATCGCCAGCGCCCTCTATTAATGGCAAGAAATACTAAATTAAGAATGTCGACGAATTGTTACGTATACATAATTCAAATACCTTCCTATCAGTCTATCAGTAGTGCAAATATGAAAAATACAAATGTATTCACAAACACTAATCTTTCTCCAAAGATAACAACACACACACATATATATATATATACTGTATATATATGTACATGTATAAACTGTATATATATATGGGCTTCCCCTGGGATTTTTATATTTTTAGTAATTTACTAATTGATACCTGAAAAAATTAGTATATTATAATTTGAATTAGTACTATGCTCATGCTTATATCATCTTTTTGTTTTTGTTGTAGGGTCGAGGTCTGATGAACTGAGAAAAGAACAGACAAAACATGCATTGTTGATTCAGGATTTTTTATTATGTAAAACAAAATAAAACCTTATTTTAAATTACACATTACATTTTTGTTAACAAATAAAAGATGATTATTAAAATTGTACATGTATCACATGTCATAAAAATCAACAAAATGTAAACTCAAGGAGAATCATGGCACAGCCATTATGTATAATACCATCCTTAGAACTTATGTACTTTATTGCACATGAAAGTGTCACATGATCCAGTATTCATGATGAATCTCAATCAATTTCCATATGATTTTGACACACTGCCTTTAAAGCTTTGGTTCCTCTTGACTGTGCCAGGATTCTTCTTACTTTCATGTATGGTCAGTGGTGGAATGCAGCTTCAAAAAGTCCATGACCTACAACCTGACTGAGAGGAGGACCCTCCAGTGCAAGTTTCACAAGTTTGTGCACAGTTGTGGTATTCAAGCTAGACCTCAGTCTGTTTTTTTTTTCAAATTATATCTAGAGAACCCCCTTTCACAATAAACAGTACTGACAGGCAACACCAGACAAATTGACACCAGTTTTACAGTATTTGGATATTCTGTCTTGAAATCACTTTGTTGCAGCAATGTGCCCCATGTATCCTGGAATGATTGTCCTCTGTATCCATCTGACAGCAAATGTTTCAAGGAGGCCCACTCATCCTTGAAATCTACAGGATTTATGAGTTCATTAACAATCTCTCCATTCTTTTTTTTTCTGCTTCTCTCCATAAAACCTACACAAATTGTCCACTTGCTCCACGCCATAGTCAATCCAGCTTGTCTCTGTTTTATTAGGTAAACTCTTTGGGTCAAAAATGGCAAAGGAAAGTAACAAATCACTTTCAGGAAACATACTGTTTAAATTTTCAGTTAGATTTTCTGTGAATCTATTTTTTTTTTGACCTCAAATTCTTTCCTCATTCTCATACCATCCTTGACAGCTATACTTCCAAAAGTGAATTCATTATTCTCCACCTCACCAGGCACTGATTTGAGAAACACAGATAACCTAGGGCCTGGAGACTGTTTCATTTCACCGACTGCATCCATGGTTATCTTCACACTGCACAAAATATGGGTAAAATCGATATTCTGCCTCTGAAATTTCTTGCTAAGGATAGACAGCTGCTGCAAAACATCAGCCAAAAAAATGTGCAGTAACCAAAAACTGAAAGTTGTTCACTTGGTTCAGCAGGCCTCTAGCAACATAATCATTCAATACACTGCTCTCTTCAAGGCATGTGACCATAAACTGGTAATTTTTGAGAATAGCCTCTACTTAGCCTTCAAATGACAGCCAGCGGGTATCGAATGCTTGTACAAATTTTCTGTCTGCTTCATCAAGGATTTTTTTTTTTTTAATTTCTCTCAACTTGTTCTTATGGTTAGTGGAGAAATGAAGTTACTTGTACACTGTATTGAGGGTATTTTGGAAAGTATCAAAGTATTTTACAGAATGACAGGCCTGTGAAGCAGCCAGTGCCAATCTGTGGGCCATACAATGTGTTGCAATAGCATGTGGGTTCATTTCCTGTTTGATTCTTGTACACACACCTTTATGTTTACCTGTCATGACAGAGGCACCATCAGTTGCTATGCCATAAATTGTTAAAAAGTCTATGCCCCTGTTCTCCAACACACTGCACACTGTCTTAAAGATGGCATCAGCTGTGCCATCTGTAACTGCTACAATGTCTAAAAATTCAGTTTTCACTGATGCATTGTCCAGGTATCTGACATACATAATCAAAGTTTTTTCCACTGTAATGTCTGTTGACTCATCTATTATGATAGCAATTACTCCAGATTCTTTCATTTTTGACATTAATTTATCATCCAAAACTTTGACAAGAGCAGACTGAAAATCCTGTACAGACTGGGAATGTTCATAAGTGGTATGTCGGTCAACCTTCAGTCCCTCTAAGTGTGTACATCCCTGCAAAAAAAAAATGATAATCTTAAATAGACCACACTTTGCTACAATAAAATGTACAAGCCTAGATGTAACTGATAAAAGCCTTGCCATGATAGATAAACGTAGGGTTAAATACATTTGAACCAAGATCAGCTGTTAAAATGTACATTTTTAAACAATTAAAAATCTTTTATTTTTTCGGGAATATTGCCCACCTGTATTTTTATTTTCTTTTTCCTTTTTCTTCAGGCATTACCTACCTGTATTTTACAATGAAGGTTCAGGTCTGCACGAAGATCAGATGGTAAATTTTTCTTAGCTAAGTAGAGACATTTATCATTGCAGCAATTACTGCTAACTTGTCGGTTGATGCCATATTTTGTGCTTTCTTTTGGAACAGGTCCTTCAGTCGTGAACCCTACAAAAGAAAATGAAAATAAAGGTAAATCTAATCATACAGCTATTTCAGTCTTTTGTTACGTTGTAATGGACTTTTATCAGCCGTGAACGTTAATCCTGTCATGTCCTTTATACTATAGTCAATCACTATGATAATGAACTCCAAAAAAATCAAACAAAATCATACCTGTAGTTTGGCACTGATATATATATATATATATATATATATATATATATATATATATATATATATATATATATATATATGTATATATATATACACATATATACACACACATATATATACACATATACATTATATCTATATATATACATATATATATACATACATACATATACATACATACACACATATATATACATACATATACATTAATATATGTATATATATGTATATATATATATATATATATTTATACATACACATACATATACATATACATATACATACACAAATACATACATATACATACATACATACACACATACATACATAAACATACATATACATACATATACATATACATACATACACACACACACATATATATATATATATATATATATATATATATATATATATATATGTATATATATATATGTATATGTATATATATATATATATATATATATATATATATATATATATATATATATATATATATATATATATATATATATAAAACGAGCAATAGACTGATGTATGAACACACAACGGACAAAATGCAGTTTTAGATCGCAATACATTTTAGTACTGCACATAAACAAATGATAAACAGAATATGGATAGTTGTCCCCAAGTACTCGTCAATGGTCGTCTAGCCTTGGTGTGGATGGTATTATGTACAATGTACTTACATTATCACAGCAATAGTCCTAGCTCACAGTCACCAAGTAGCACTTTTAACACACATCCTACGAGTGTTGAGTCCAACTTTTCACAAATGTCCAGACAAGCGCTATGCGTCCTGAGGTTAAGCTGTTGACCGGTCGTGTGTACATGAGACGCCTACCACGTAATGACTGCAAGTCTTGTTTCAAACAGAAATTCCCACCGCAGTGAGAAAAAGATTAGTACGGAAACGCTCACAGACGAACCCCATGGAGTCTACAGTCTAATGCAATTTCACGTCACTTAAGTATCAATCAAGATACGAAAAACCCGCAGAAAACCTGTGTCTCTGAAGGTGCACAGTAACCTGTACAATGTGTCTCTTCATGGTGAGCACAAACCTAATACTGTATAATTTTGACTGGGCGTCGGTGCACTCTACCACCACAGCTCTATACCGAACTCTATTTATTGATGTCCGTCTTACACGGAACACCTAGAGAACCATATATTAATTAACAGTAATTCACTTGCAGGAACCAGATGAACTGGACACCACCGTCTATTCAACAGAAACATTACATATCAAACACTGCATAAGAAATGCATGTTTTGACGTCTTAATCAAGAGGGGCAAAAAGTGCTTTTAGAAAAATATACCCTCGCTCCGTAATTGACGGGAGTTATGTCCCTATATGCATACACTTGCTTCCGTAAATCAATACGCCAAGTTTATGTGCCTCACATAATCACAATCTTCTCCGTAATACGAAAGATTTTGTGTTTTATAAACTATTGAAATAAACACACGCTCCGTTCACATACGCGAGTCTGTGTGTTACTTTACACAATGATGATGGAAAAAAACTTACAGGATGAAATTACATTATGAGATCTACAATTTTTGAAAATATAAAGAGCAAACCAAAACGCCTAGGCAAAAATACACAACTTACTGATCAAACCATGATACAAACCAAATTAAACCGATGGAAAAGTAGACATCTCATCCTGGTCCATCCTACACCCCGCCTGGGCAGAGACCAACCTTCATACACACGGCCAGAATACGTGCTGGCAGCAGGATCACTAGGTCAGCCTAATTTTACTCTGGCAAAACCGGTCAAGATATAGCCGTCCTAGGACGAGTTGGAATATCCCACCAGCTGATTCATTGGTCAAATGAGGGGTCGGAGAATACTACCACATGATTACCCACGCATGCATGCAAGGATTCATTTTTACACGGGGAAGGGTCTCTCGCCTGTAACAAACCTCCCCCCCCCCCCCAAAAAAAATGGCAAAAGTGACAAACTTTTGTCATCTTTCGAGATGTTCGTATGTAACATGTCTAAATGTAACATGATTTTCACAATAATTATTGCCTATGCCTTCTATATGGTTGCATATATATGTGTGCAGAAGCATTTACATTGTAATACATATATATATATGTTAATCATTTATATAATACTTAATAGCATTAGTACATGCGATATCATATGACCCAACTCCATCATAGCACTCTAATGGTCATTTAGCAAGTTCAGATCCTCCATTTACACATATGCTCTTCTCAATGCGTCTGGTACTACATTTGATTTTCCACTAATGTGAAAAATTTCCAAGTGATATTCTTGTAGAAACAAACTCCATCTAGTAAGTCTTTGGTTCTTATTTTTAAACTTAAGGAAATAAGAAATTGGATTGTGATCACAGAAAACCTATACCGGCTGAACCCCCATGCTTACATACATCTCAAAAAATGTTGAACTGATAACACCAAACCCAATGACCTTTCTCAATGGTTGAATAACTGCGCTGGTGCTTATTCACTTTTCTCGAAAAGTATGCCACAGGGTGATCATAACCTTGGGAATCCTCCTGAAAAACCATGCCCCTGACTGCTGATTGGTCAGGCATATCACAAAAGAAGGTCTCTGACAACACTACTTTGGGACCTTCTCCACCTGTAGTACCCATCTGGCCTATAGAACTTCGCTGCTCTGCTGCCGCCTGTTTTAACTTAGGCGTCATACCAGGTGTGGTCACACAAGCAGGAAATATTCCAGGGTAATTGTCCTGTAAGTGCTCCGTACTTTCAATTCTACATGGCTGTAATGCGTACCTGGGAATGACCTCAACTTTGGGCCCTGCAATGTCATTAAGGAGAAGAAAATCAACCCCCTCAATGGATAATTAAGGTACTATTCCCACACTCACAATGCCCTTTACCTATCTACACTCCAACCATACTTCATGTAATGGGACCAACATTTCTTTACAATCGACTCCTCGAAGCCAAACACGGGCCACTGGCGTCTTGCTATTTTCTGGAACAGCCCCCTCCAGTATCAACGACTGCACTGATCCAGTGTCATGTGACACAATAACAGACTTAGTCTTTCCACCCTCATTCTGTGCCACAAAACCTTCTGATTTGAATCCATCATCAGACCCATTTTTAGAATCGGATGTAGGTCGATCTGACTTCAGCATAACAGGTTTTGAATTAGAGCCTTCTAACCCTACTTCTTCTACCTGTTCACAACCCGTAGCTATTGTATGTACCAACGCAATGGGTTTACTGGGTTTTTTTCACCCCTGGTCTTAATTCAGGATGCAACTTCCGGCACTTCAGTATAACATGGCCAGCGGACTTACAATGAGTACACTCTCTGTTTTGACCTTGACCTTTACTGAAGTTCTCTTTGTTACCTTCAACGTTTGAACCAGAATCAACCGACTCAGATTTAGGACTTTTATCATCCTTTACTTTTCCCCTCTGAAAGAATCTACTACCACAGTCTTGCTGCGCTGCTTTATGTACCAAATGATACTTGTCAGCCGCCTTTGCTGCTTCTTGGATAGTCTTTATTTTTCTCTCATCCAGGTAAGTACATACTTCACGCTGAACATTTCCCCGGAATTCCTCCATAAGGATTAGTTCTCTCAACTTGCCATAATCGCCCAATACATTTTCAGAACTTAACCACCTGTCACATGAAACAACTTTTTCCCGTGCAAACCCAACATGTGTCGGTTTTGGATTTTTCCGCCAACACCGACATTTTTTGCCGATACGCCTCTGGAACTAGCTGATATGCTCTTAAAATCTCCGGCTTACCGGCATCGTAATTAGAAACTTGTTCTAACGACAAAGCTGAGTAGACGTCCAGACCTTTCCCTACCAGTGTTTGCTGAAGCAGCATGGTCCACTTGTCATGTGGCCACTGCATTGTAATAGCAGTCTTTTCAAATGCGAAAAAGTACTTATCCACCTCCCGCTCATTGACTTTTGGAACCAGTTTTGCCTGATGCGCAACACTGAATGAACCACTCCCCACTACGGGAATAGCCCTACCACTACCATGCTGTAGATCTAATTGACGTAACCGATTGAAAGGCCCCTACCCTAGAGGGTGAGGGCGGACTTGTGGCTAGGATACCCCAGTCGACATGCGTCAGAAGATCGCTGTTCAGTAGAGACAATTCAACTCAACGGTTCCAGAGCTCAGATCAGAATCAGACTCCGAATGCTTTATTCACTCCAGTATATATATCTATGTACACGTCATCACTCATATGGGTGAGAAAGAGTTAATCCATTAAAGCTATGCAAGACACACATAACGGCTTACGCAAATGATAGGGATAAGTTCTTATTTTCTGCCATGGTTACTCAATACTCCAGCATCTAAAGGATTCCTTGCCTTGCTCTACTCGCATGGTGGGCCTGTTAGTGGACATGACTCCACAGGTGACATACTACCTTCAACAGATGGTTACTCAATGTTTCCCAACTTAGTTTATTCAGAGCACTTAGGAATTACCTTGATAGAGGTACACATACTTGCAGTGACTTTAGGTGTGTTGATGAGCCTAACACATCTGTGGGTTATTTAACAGCAAGCGTAAGCAGTAAACATAATTTTAAGTCTTTCCTGATATTTTAATGACTCACAAACATTATGGGCAGTATCTTAACTCTTTCCCACCTACATCTTCAGGCAGTGATCTTTACATATTCGTGCCATTCCTTCAGTTTTGATACATTTTCAAAAATTATCAAAACTCAAATTCGAACCCATCTGATACACCGGGACCTAGATCAGCAAAAGTTTTACACACGATTCAAGCCGCGGGAAACATTCTTCCACGTGCTTAATTCATATCATCAGCCCAATAGGCACCACAGTACAAGCTCGCCAGTATATTTTGATTGAATATACAAACAATAGTACTCAAGATGGGACCAGAGGTTACTAGCACTTGGTCCTCCGTTGGGACGCGTCTTCAGCACTCATCCATTGAACCAGAATACCACCTACACATGTATCACTGGCATCAGTGTATAATTTATAGGGCTTATCTGTCTGGGGATACGCCATCACCTCCCTGCTCATTAATAATTCCTTCAGAGACTCAAAAGCCTGCTGTTGTTCAGGACCCCAAACAAAAGGCTGGCACTTGCGAGTTAACTTGATCAATGGCTCAGCGATATGCGCATATCTAGGAATCGTTTTGGAGTAGTAATTAACCATTCCCATAAAAGAACGCACCTGTTTTACTGTTTCTGGTTTGGGCATTTCTGAAATTGCACGCACTTTCTCAGGATCACTGTGGATACCATTGGGCGTAATGACGTACCCCAGCAACTGCACTTCAGACAGACCAAAATGACACTTGGAGGCCTTCAGCTGTAGTTTAGCATTCCTCAGCTTGTAAACACAGCTTGAAGGTCATGTTTGTGTGACTCTGGTGATTCTGAGGCTATAATTAGATCATCTATAAATACCCAAACATACTTTCCGAGAAGCTCTGAGAGAGCCATCTCCATTGTTCTCTGGAATATACTGGGCATATTAGCTAACCCAAAACTACCCACCTTGTTCTGAAATAGTCCATGATGACAAAGAATGCTGTTTTCTCCTGGTCCTCCAGGGCCAGTGGCAACTGATTATACGCGGCTTTCAGATCACACACACTATAGACAGTTTTGCCGCCTAACTGATCAAAGATATCCTGGATCAGCGGAAGTGGATACCTATCCTTAACTGTAATGTCATTCAGTTTTCTATAATCAACACAAAAACGAATGGTCCCGTCTTTCTTGGGAACCAAACACACTGGGGATGCCCATGGGGAATAGCTAGGCTCTATGACCCCATCTTTCAACATTTGATCTATACAATCATCAATTATCTTTCGTTTTGCCAAAGGTGTCCTATAGGGGCGTTGCCGAATTGGAGAACGGTCATGAGTGTCTATCCGAACTTTTGTCAGAGGACATTGACCAAAAGGGTGACCATCTTCATAAAAGACATCCTGATAGTTTTGAAGCACCTCCGCATAATCACCAGATACCTTTGACGTCCCGCTTCCATCAATGGCTTGTGACTCAGCCAAATCAAACATCTGTGACTTAGATATACCATATGGATGTAGTCTGAATGAGTGTTCTTTCCACCTTAGTGTCAGAGCATCGTAGTCTATCATGGCTTTACCCATCTCTAAAACATCATTTCCTATAATGCCTTCATGAGTAATACCTTAAACTATGATCATTGGAAGGCACCCAAGTTTACTAAATTCAATTTTGGTACGACCAAAAACAGTTATTGGTTTACCAGACACTGTGTAAATGGGGGGTGCCTGCTGTAACAACTTAGTTCGCCCTAACTTATGGCATATTTCATCAAAAACAGTACTATGCAGGAGAGAAACACAAGCTCCGGTATCAATTAGGCACTCTATACTCACAGAACCGGCGCTAATTGATAGACCCAACCTGGAACTTGTAGTCACCCCTGCGCCCTCTAGTTTCCCTGCGATGGTTGACCTGTGGGACGTCCTGGTCTTTCTCTTCCATCTTGACGTGAAGAACCCCTTCCAGGCGACATCAATAATGGACATCCACGGCGATAATGTCCACCACCACAGTGGAAGCACCTAACCTCGCTCCCTGTTGAAGACCCTCGAGCACCTTTCGGACGACCTGCGCCACGTCCAAGTCCTGGTGCCTGCTGAGTCAGTAGCCTTTGACTCCCAGGGGTATTTTCTTACTTTGTCAACCGGCCCATCATCTTTTCTTGTCTGCGCTGTACCTTTTGCAGCAGCTCATAAAATTCATTGGCAGTCGGAGTTGAGGGCGCCCCGGTAATTGGTTGAACCGAGGAAGTATCCATAGGGTCTACTTGATCCTCCCACTTTAAGCCCGTAAAGCGCTCCATCCTTGCTTCAATTCTCTCAACGTACTCGAGAGCGGCTTCTACGGTTTGCTGTTTCAACTCTAAACTAACCTTCTGGGCGACCTCTTTTGACTTTAAGCCGCGAAGATAGGCACGGAGTGCAATTCGTTCAGTATCATCTGAGCGAGGGGCAGGGTATGCCCGATCCACCGCTTCACGGAACCGGCGGTTATAACTAGCCAGGGTTTCCACCACCTTTTGTTTAATCTCTTCCAGCTGTACTCTGAGTTTATCCTCCTTGTCGGTGGAAAGGTACACCCTTTCTATATGGCTCTTAATGCAAACCCAGGGCACCGCATCACGGTCTTCAGGTTGACTGTCGAGATATCGTTGCAATTCCCGACGTAACAACCCCGTAGTAGTGCGCGTAAGAGTCTCAATAACAGCTTTATCCTCATTGTTTACAGCTGTCCTCAACAAGCCAATATCATATAAATAATGTCTGAGAAGGTTCGGCACCTCACCATCACAAGGAGTCAGTCTGGCACATAAACTGGCCAACTTTTCCTTTCATCTTTGGAGTCTCCATTGCTCCCTCTGATCGTTATGAAAATGATCCTCAACTTGACGAAATTGTTCCAGTAAACCAGCAATGGTAGCTGCAGCAGCCTGTTCTGGTGGCACAGCCATGTCAAATGTCAATGATCAAAAGTGCTTACAGTCTGCGATACAGATATAATAAATGAAAATGAAATATTGCATATTTACCAGAGGAAAAAGTCCGCTAAATAGGCAGGGAGCCTTCTTTCTCTTGATGGGTAGCACCTCGATACTATATTCCTCTTAATAACCACTTCACGCTCGACAATAAAACAGTCCTGTCCACTGATGTTCGGATGCAAATGTTTCACATGGTAATGAGCAGCTTCAAGCAACTGCTCCGGGCCTTTAGTTACCTGAGCCTGACCAATTTGAAATGTACAATTAAGGCACCGTAACTCATGCAAAAATGTCACACCTTCATGTTTCCCAGCTATGTGCATCCTCAGGTCCTTCCTTGCAGAACCAGTCCAAGCACAACAATTGCAGATAAATACGGGCGCGCACTCGAACATGATCACTCTTTTGCCTGAGTGTCAGTGGTCATGGCACATCGGGATGCGTACAGGTGTTCCCCCATACAGGATCGTCTTCCACTCCACACAAGGAGCAAACTCGAAGAGACATTTCCGGAACCCTTGAGTAAAGTTCGATAAAGTTGTCTTAAAATATAAAAAATACAACAACAAAACATCCTGGCAAGCTCGCCATTTGAAAGGCCCCTACCCTAGAGGGTGAGGGCGGACTTGTGGCCAGGATACCCCAGTCCACATGCGTCAGAAGATCGCTGTTCAGTAGAGACAATTCAACTCAACGGTTCCAGAGCTCACATCAGAATCAGACTCCGAATGCTTTATTCACTCCAGTATATATATCTATGTACACGTCATCACTCATATGGGTGAGAAAGAGTTAATCCATTAAAGCTATGCAAGACACACATAATGGCTTACGCAAATGATAGGGATAAGTTCTTATTTTCTGCCATGGTTACTCAATACTCCAGCATCTAAAGGATTCCTTGCCTTGCCCTACTCGCATGGTGGGCCTGTTAGTGGACATGACTCCACAGGTGACATACTACCTTCAACAGATGGTTACTCAATGTTTCCCAACTTAGTTTATTCAGAGCACTTAGGAATTACCTTGATAGAGGTACACATACTTGCAGTGACTTTAGGTATGTTAATGAGCCTAACACATCTGTGGGTTATTTAACAGCAAGCATAAGCAGTAAACATAATTTTAACTCTTTCCTGATATTTTAATGACTCACAAACATTATGCGCAGTATCTTAACTCTTTCCCACCTACATCTTCAGGCAGTGATCTTTACATATTGTTCTTGGTCACGGTCAGCCTGTTACTCCAATACACGCTGCGTTTTTTTTCCTCACATTCCTTCACATATGCTTTAAACGCATCCTCACCGAAGTATCCTAGCTGTAGCAACTGATCGCACAATTGTTTGACCAGCGATGGTTTTAACAAATCCTTAGCGAAATTAATTCTTGCAGGTCTAAATATTCTACCACTTTTTCCAATTCCACCTTGCGTAATTTTCCGACTAGAGAAAGGTTTAATTTCAGCTCCCAAAACTCTTTCGGTGAAAATTAGTCCCCAAGAGTGGTTTTGTATTTTTCCCAGGTAATAGGCAAAACACTAACCTCTATACACAGTAAAGCTACATACCATTGAACAACATGGAGCAGTCCCATATACATTTGGGAAGGGGGGAAGGTCACAAGCGAGATTTTGGCCGGCTATTGAGATAAACTCACTCAGAAGCGTGTTCCGATATCAGTCACTCTTTCCATTTACAGTAAATGCAAGATCCCGGACGAGCCCCCCAAATATGTTACGAGGTGAGGCTATTTGATGCAGGTATTTCAGCTGAAACGCGCCAAACCCACAACCTTGAAACATACAGGTGTAATTACTGTAGATGGAATATGAATCTTAATCTGTAAACGGGCAATAGGCTGATATATGAACACACAATGGACAAAATGCAGTTTTAGATCTCAATACATTTTAATACTGCACATTAACAGATGATACACGGAAGATGGATAGTTGTCCCCAAGTACTCGTCAATGGTCGTCTAGCCTTGGTGTGGATGGTATTATGTACAATGTACTTACGTTATCACAGCAATAGTCCTAGCTCACAGTCACCAAGTAGCACTTTTAACACACACTCTACGAGTGTTGAGTCCAACTTTTCACAAATGTTCAGACAAGCGCTATGCGTCCTGAGGTTAAGCTGTTGACCGGTCGTGTGTACATGAGTCGCCTACCACGTAATGACTGCAAGTCTTGTTTCAAACAGAAATTCCCACCGCAGTGAGAAAAAGATTAGTACGGAAACGCTCACAGACAAACCCCATGGAGTCTACAGTCTAATGCAATTTCACGTTACTTAAGTATCAATCAAGATATGAAAAACCCGAAGAAAACCTGTGTCTCTGAAGGTGCACAGTAACCTGTACAATGTGTCTCTTCAAGGTGAGCACAAACCTAATACTGTGTAATTTTGACTGGGTGTCGGTGAACTTTACCACCACAGCTCTATACCGAACTTTATTTATTGATGTCCGTCTTACACGGAACACCTAGAGAACCATGTACAATAAATCACTTGCAGGAAGCAGATGAACCGCACACCACGGTCTATTCAACCCAAACATTACATGTCAAACACCGTGTAAGAAATACATGTTTTGATGTCTAAATCAACACGGGGCAAAAGTGCTTTTGGAATAATATACACTCACTCCGTAATTTACGTGAGTTATGACCCTATATGCTTACACTTGCTTCCTTAAATCAATACGCCAAGTTTATGTGCATCACATAATCACAAGCCACTCCGTCATACGAAAGATCTTGTGTTTTACAAACTATTGAAATAAACACACGCTCCGTTCACATATGCGAGTCTGTGTGTTACTATACACAATGATGATGGAAAAAATTTACAGGATGAAATTGCATTATGAGATCTACAATTTTTGAATATAAACAGCAAACCAAAACGCCTAGGCACAACACACAACTTACCGCTCAAACTTTGATACAAACCAAATCAAACCGATGGAAAAGTAAACATGTCGTCCTGGTCCATCCTAAGCCCCGCCTGGGTGGAGAGCAACCTTCATACACACGGCCAGAATACGTGCTGGCAGTAGGATCACTAGGTTAGCCCAATTTTACTCTGGCCAAACCGGTCAAGATATAGTCGTCCTAGGACGATTTGGAATATCCCACCAGCTGGTTCATTGGTCAAATGAGGGGTTGGAGAATATTACAGCATGATTACCATCCTAGGACGAGTTGAAATCAATCACCAGCTGGTTCATTGGTCAAATAAGGGATCGGAGAATATTACCGCATGATAACCCACGCATGCATGCAAGGATTCATTTTTACACGGGGAAGGGTCTCTCACCTGTAACAATATATATATATATATATATATATATGTATATATATATATATATGTGTGTGTGTGTGTGTGTGTGTGTGTGTGTGTGTCTATATATATATATACACATTTTTAGCCCTAACTACCATGCTAATTTGTAATCTTACCGATTAGTCTCAAACGTAAAACATTCATTAAAATCAGTAATTCATGAAACTACCAAATGATGAAAAACTTTGGTCAAGATCAATCCCAGCTACAATTTCACGAGCTTTGACAAAATCCAGCGTCGCTTCGCGGGAAGTCAAAAATTACAAAGACGAGGAAAATATATTAGAATGTAGATACAATACAGTGCCGTCTGGTTAACAAATTGGGTTCTGTGAGTATGCAGATGTACCACTTTGTTACTTAAAAAACAATTGAACAGGTGGTTTTGTAAAATAACCTCTTTTTTAAATGCAAACATTATTGGAATGTGATCATTTGAAAAAAAAAGCAGGAGCTCACCAAACAAAAATCTCCATCAAGCTTGAAATAAACCTAGTTGGTGCTTTTGGACAAGATGTCATAATAGGTGTACAATGTGATTGTAATACCCACTTCCCTACGTGTTAACTAAAAAGAATGCGTTATTAACCAATATAATTTTTTTATGTAGGGTACATTGCAGCACTAAAAGCAAGCAGCTATGTTTGACACTTCCACAAAGAACATTTCAAATGTCAGCATAGCCTGACTGACGGATCTGCAAAATTTAAAACCAACGTAAGCACACACAAATTAATTAGAAATCGAAAATTGCACAGCATCACCTATATTGAACATCTAAAAGTCTTTGGGTACCAGACACAGGAGCCAATGAAACCAAAAGTGGGCATTAAAATAGTCATATTTGGCTGATATGCTGGATACCTATTGTACAGAAATATGTGTTTGATGAAACTTGGCATGCTGATGGATCATACAAATAAAAAATAGATATGTTCAATGAACTTCAGATGACTTTGAGGTGACCTTGACGGTCACGCTAGTGATTATGACAGCCCTTTTGGGTTCTCTCGTCTTTTTGACACATTTATTACTAGAACTTGCAAAACGCGAGAGAACAAGTGGTAAAATAATTTGCGTATAATATATTGAAAAAAAAGTACCAAGCCCAATATATATACACATGGGGTACTTTGCAAAATTTCTTCCATTTTTACATAACAGGCATATATATGGATATCAAATAGGTGAAACACAAAGATTACGGTTGTGTATTAGATACTTTTAAAAAGCCATTCAAGAACCTCATGTTTTAAAGAAATTACGCCTTTTTGAAATTTTAGCCTTTAATCCCGTTGTTGGTGGCCATCTTGAGTAATCAAAAAAAGGCTTTGATTTTCAAATTGCTTTAATTTCACTAAGATTAAGCGAATGCTCGTACACTTTTTTTTAAACATCATCTACATGTTTGGCTGCATCCGATGGGTGATATATATTAATGGGGGCAATACGAGACTTTTCTAATATTTGGAAAAAAACCTGCTGTACTCATATTTTTAGAGCAGCTAATTTTTGGTTATATGGCATTTTTTCATGATGATATCAGACATCAATGTTTTCAAATAAAATGTCTATTTTGAGTATATGTATCAATATTTGGGTGGGCACATAGATATATTTTTGCAGATACATTTAGGAATTAATTTCATTCCTGGGTCACATGAAGGTCAAGTATTACATTTCAATGGCATATCTCACTATCTGCCAAGTTTCATAAAGACAATGAGTATAGCTCTTTAACATCAGAAGATAATGTCAAATGTATTTTAAGTAAACAAAAATTTTGCCTCAAAGTCAAAGGTACACCTTTACAATTGCGATGTCATTGCCAAGCGATTTCGAAGCAGATTTGTTTTAAGTACTCTGCAAAATGAGGGAAAGCGACAGAGAGAGGGAAAGAGAGAGAGAGAGAGAGAGAGAGAGAGAGAGAGACAGACAGACAGACAGACAGACAGACAGACGCACAAAAACAAGGAACTAATAGATAAAACGGTTAAAAACTAAGAATAATAACAAGAGGGCTGTGTGAACACCCCGTGCTCAGCTGACCTAAGCTTGTTCACAAAACCAAAGTAGCAAATGAATAGACCTGTCTTGTGCTTTAGATCAGTGCATACGACACTGAGAAGTATTTTTAAGTTTTTTGAGAAGAAACTTTCAATATAAACATGCATTTTACTGCAGCGTGAAAAACTGAGGAATAAGAGATCTGCAGAAAAAAAAATTACTACTTGAAGGAGAAAATACATGACACCAGTATTAAAATACTCATTGACTTACACTGTAATCAATGGAAAAGGTGCATTTAGCGTTCAGTATCCGAATAAACAAAAAACAATTGCCAAAAATCAGAAATCCCTAAGGGAACAACATTGTTTCTCCCTTCCAGAATGAATATACCCACCAGCAGTGACACCCAGTAAACAAACGTTGCTTGCCCTTTCTTAAGAACATAACCACCAGGTTAAAGCCTGATCTGAATGACGGTTCTGCAGTAGAATGGACACTTGCAAAAATGAA
>OZ026628.1:26168234-26260734 GCA_964020975.1 Hermodice carunculata | reverse complement strand
TGTTTCTCTTTCTTATTTCCCCCTGTTTCAATATGTTTTTACACTACTGAAAACATGGAACCTTTCAAAATGATCTCTGACAATTTCCTTTTCTCTCGTCTTCCTATGTCCCATTTTTCTTTATAATATAGACTTATTTTAATTAGCTGCAGCTTGTTCTGCGCATGGCCACAGACCCCAATGTCAAGCATTTACTATTTTGCAATAGTGCATTGCCAGAAAAGCAGTAGCACATGATGAAAAGTCTGCTTACTCCTCGCCAGGCGGAGCTCTCATATCTAAGTAATCCAGCCTGAAATGTGCTGCTAATCAATTTAATTTTGAAAACCCTGCATTTTTTGTTCATGTTTATTTTTTTGGGGTTCAGAACTAGTGGGACTCAAACCTGCGACCTTTGGCACCAGTCGCCTAGCTGAAATGGGAACCACACATATCCACTCGACCATATCCGCATTCCCATACAGAATGGTTTAATGGAGGCAATTATGTGCTAGTGCCATATCAACACGGTTATGCAGTATATTTATTGAGTAGGCATTTATTTCCAGAATGGGGTCTTAAATCCACCAGCATTAAGGAAATGGCGAAAATATTATATATATATATATATATATATATATATATATATATATATATACATATATATATATATATATATATATATATATATATATATATATATTATTATTATCATTATTGCTGTATTTTATTCATTGGGGGGGGGGGGGGAGGAAGCTGTTCTAAATGATAAACATATCTTATAATGTACAGGTTGTATGTGGCGCCATGAACTATTGCAGATCAGCAGTCCTCGGGGACCAATAGCACCGACCAGTCGTAGCTATGGATCAAAATGAAAAAAGTAAATGAAAGATCTCTTTTTTTCTTGCAAAAATTAACCGAAAGTTGCCATATGAAATATATCCCACTCCCTTTACTACATAAGTGGCTTGCATGATAAAGCCTTATTCCCTCCAACTCTATTGTATAAGCGCTTTTTACTTGGCTGGAGTGATGGAGGATTGTTTGTTTATTTATTTATTTATTTATTTATTTTTCTTTTCGTTGAAATTACTTGGTTTTGGAAGAAAATTATTCACAAAGATAGTGCACATAAACTATCGGCTGATTTTCACATTCGTGTAATAGCTGGAAGCAAATAAAACGTCTGCACGTTTAGGTAAGATTCACACTGTACCTGCATCGGTAAGTGCATTCAATGCTCTACCAGGACTGCCCCCCCCCCCCCCAAAAAAAAAACACCCACAGGCAAGCATAATGTTGCTCATTGGTATCCAGCTTTTCTTTGAAGGGGCAGAAGGCTGGTTATCCCATTGAAAAAGATGACTGCAGCTGCATATCTGAAGAACAGTTATTCCAATACCATCGTTCGCAGTCAGAAACATTCCATATGGCTTGGCACACTTGGAACACGCTTTCAGCAATGTATAGATGAGCTACTTGTTGTGCTCCTCATTGTAAATGTTGGCATTAAATTTAAATAATGCACTGCGCAAACATTCTCATACCAATAGTATAATGGGTGCAGACTTGTATCTCATAAGCTATGATTCAAACAACATATCTCATCTGTCCGCCTGAAAAAGCCATAATTCTATGAGCCCCCCCCCCCCCCCCAATTGGAAAATAGTAGGTCACCAACCTGCCTTTTGTAGTTGTAGGTCTGAAATGTCATCCTCTTTATCCTCATAATCGTTGTTTGGGCTTTCTTCAAATGCCAGTCTCAGTCAGGGTCATCTTGTTCACTTTCTCATATATTTTCTTTATACTTATCCTCTGCCTCATCTGTTCCAAATCATTCTTGGCATCCCCATTGTTTATTACAACTTCCTGTTCTTTCCAACTTCAGCACGATCCTTCACCATGTACTCTAAGTGCTCTTTTGTCCACTCCCTGTCTCTGTCATATCTCTCATTGTGACATCTGTTTGAAAGTCTCTGTAATATGACTGTTTTTCTTGTGTTTGTGCAGTGAAGTTATTTTGAGCAAAAACCAAACATAAAAACTTTTATGACCAACTAATAGACGTAGCATGAAACAATAAAGGTAATTTTGCTTTCCCTCGATTATGTTCCACTTTTGCTCAATGTAATTGAAGTTATCTCCACAGAAACGGGCATAAATTCAGTAAAAGCTATTATTGTCATCCTGTATTATTCCCAGAACACCAATTTGTGTCTACATTAACATGATAAAATACAATTAGGTCACCCATTTGTGGATAAGTGAAATTCTAGTCTTATTTGTGAGAATTAAACTGTGGTACCTCAACATGTTCATCAATGGCAGGACTGGGTAGCTCCATGCCATGGTGTTTGGGTATGGACCTACATTTGGGCCTAGGGCTTGCGGCTGGTGGTGTCTCAATACAAACCGCTGCCTCCTGTCCTTGGTATTCAGCTTATGCCTGCAAGGAATATATAATAATTGAAATCAAATTATTTATTTTTTTTAACTGTACACGCATATTATTTGCGACAATTAACCTGTGGTACCTCAACATGTCGATCAATGGCAGGACTGGGTGGCTACATGTCATGGTGTTCGGGTATGGACTTACTTTTGGGCCTGTTGCTGCTGGTTGGTTGTGTCTCAATACAAACTGCCGCCTCCTGTCCTTGGTATTCAGCTTATGCCTGCAAGGAATATATAATAATTGAAATCAAATTATTTATTTTTTTTAACTGTACACGCATATTATTTGCGACAATTAACCTGTGGTACCTCAACATGTCGATCAATGGCAGGACTGGGTGGCTACATGTCATGGTGTTCGGGTATGGACTTACTTTTGGGCCTGTTGCTGCTGGTTGGTTGTGTCTCAATACAAACTGCTGCCTCCTGTCCTTTGTATTCAGCTGATGCCTGCAAAGAATGTATATCTAATGAAATTAAATTAGTTAACAATATCTTAATATACGTACATATCATATAGCTGTTTCGGTAAACTTCTTGTGATGAAATTTCACTAAAATTCGAATGTAAAAGGGGGAGATTATAATGTGTGGGAAAACACCTTTTCATTTTCACTTGTTCCTTCTCCATCCCTACCCGGTACCATTGTTTGCCCCTCGCCCTTTTTGAGTTCACAATATAAAATTTGATAAAACCAACCAGTTGGAGGTTTATGATGAAAAAAAATAGCCCTGATTTACCATTTTCAACGCCAAGGAAGCTTTATACATGCTATTTTGTTCATTTTGTGTTCTCAACATCTGACCTGACCATTGTTACAGCCAAGTATAAGGCCCAGAATGAGTTTATTTGGAGCTAGGCTTATGCTAGCTGTGAAAATATGCTCATCTTGCATCACTGGCAATGGCAATTTACATGACCCAGTGGCTTTTAAAATATAAAACCGCTCTACAAATGCACAGCCATCATTTATGCCTACAGCAACTGTCAGTTTATTTCACCACTGCTGACAACTTTGCACTCAGGCTTCTAGCCACAAGTGACGGCTAACCTACTGTTTATGTTGGTACCTTTTCACGGTCACTGACTCTAAAAAAATCCCAACAATAAATATTGGGCTAGCCACCGCCCGTGGCCACCGGGCTTCCAAATATCCTAATTAATATAAAGTTTGCATGTCCATGTACATCATATATACGCACAGGAATTATGGTCGAAGTCGTTAGGAAGATTAAGGTAGCTGATTTTATTTTTATTTTTTTCTTTCTTTTTTTTTTTTTGAATAATCTGTTTTCATGCGCATATGCCTATTTATTCTGTATTTTGTATGGTGCAGTGTTAATGTATACACTGCCTATATGCATCACATTATATTGTGTCCCGATGGCAACTTGAATGACATTACCAAAATGTCACATTTTGCAATTATACAAAAACAGCAGGTCATTGTGACTGTATCACAAGTATTTGATTTTGTATATTCGGGTTACCATGGCGAATAACTACAATTCTTGTACTGCGGTCCCCCTTTTATAAGGCCCCTCTCACCAGAGTCCGCCCCTCTTGAAAGACTTGTATTCATCCTCAGAAAGTATGGTATTTGCAATATATAATCCCTCTCAAGAGAGGCCACCCCTCTTATTAAGCCACTTTTGGGTTGCATTTGGGGTGGCCTTACAAGAGGGGGACCACTTTATAGTTGAGCTCCAAGATACCATATACAGTTGCAAACATAGTTCAATATAATTTCACATTTCAAATTATGAAGTTTATATATACTTAGAAGATAACAATAATTCATTTTGGTGAAATTGATTTAAAAAAAACACACACACACATAACTTCTATATGATACAAGTTATCACTCAACAATCATATATCAAAATATATGTACAAAATAGTCTATAGGGGTGCTTAATAGGAAACAAATTTCAAATAACCACTGTCCACCATTGGCTGTCATAGTCCATGCTGCGGACCTGTTGTTACATTGAGGTTGATATAGCCTCTGTCAAAATTTTCATGGGAAATGGGTAAAGTAGACAATGACATTTTTTCGTATTAAGTTGAGCTTAGAATGTGACAGTTTAAGACAAGGGCTACAGAGTTTTAATTATGGAATATGTCAATATAAGATCACTAGAAGGTGGTTTCTAAACAGAACGTCTCAAATGTAATAGAATGGTAAACGGAGCAGTCTGTACATCAGGGGACGTTCAGATAAAGGCCCAGAGTAGTTGTCAAAGCAACCTATGGGGCCAAAATTCTCCACTAAGCTAAGATAAAGCAGCATTGACATTGTATGCATTCATGCAAATATCACGTATGAGTTGTGTCGTGTAATATTTTACGCATCACTTTTAGGCATCACCGCAGAATATGATAATTTTGGATAGAATTATTCAATCCTGTAATGTAAAGTTGTACTGTAGCTGATGACGTACAGTGCAGCTGATATCACATAATGACAAAGCACTTGTGAGCAGACAAATTTGATTAAAAGGTAAAATTTGATTCAACGCAACTTTTGCAACAGATATACCATATCCCCACGCATTAAAGAGCATACTCGTATAAACGAAGATGCTCACGGCATATGAATATAGAGCACGCTCTAAAAAGGATAGCAAAATAATTGCAAACATTTGAAAACCCTGATATATCTGTTCACATGCATATCAACAGCTGCTCAATGTATATTAACGAAAGGGTGGAAACATATTGAATTACAAGGCCTGCGTTGCCATGGAAACAACTAAAATAATTCACATATCAGGAATCTTTACCCTGGTAACATCCTACCTCAGTGTTTCATATTTTATTAAGAAGCGAGTCCCGCTCATGAATAGGAATGCTGTTGTGTATGTACCTTAATCAGAATTATTTTTATCAATCTCAAAATTTTGATTTTGCTGTTCATTGCAATGGAATGCAAGTTTTTCTAATAAATAATTGGTTGCCATGGCAACCAGCTGTGACTTAGAGTGAAAGTGGATACAACGTGATATATTCACCTGAAGGATTGATTGGAAAGTGTTTATATAATCTAAAGCAAAACATGGTAAAGGTCTTGCATTCGTTTAATTTACAGGGACAAGAATTACATTTTAGCGGTATGAATTTTCAAATTAACATATATCAAAACAAAGTGAATTACATGAATTATTTTACCCAAATTTTAGTGGTGAAATACCTTATTTATATTTTTGTTTTAAGTCTAATGATTAAGATTAGATCATATTTTT
Source organism: Hermodice carunculata (assembly GCA_964020975.1). NCBI lineage: Eukaryota > Metazoa > Annelida > Polychaeta > Eunicida > Amphinomidae > Hermodice > Hermodice carunculata. The sequence continues at coordinate 26,255,053 of OZ026628.1, read as the reverse complement.
CATGCTGGAAACAAGATACTAATGCAGGGTATGAAATTGGCTAGCAATATTGGTGGGCCGTCCGTTGCCATGGCAACCGCTTGTTGACAAATATTATCTCAATGTTAAAAGTATTTAGTGGTCTTCCTATCAGGCATATTTTATGTAAAATGATGAAGTGATGACTTACAAAGGTACAATAGAGATACTGGCCTGATAACACAAATATTCAAATTTGTTGCCATGGTTGCCAATATAAACACAATTTGACAATCGAATTTATATATATACATATATATATATATATATATATATATATATATATATATATATATATATATATATATATATATATATATATATATATATATATATATATGTATATATATATATATATATATATATATATATATATATATATATATATATATACAGTCAGGCCGCCTTTAACCGTCACTTGATAATTCGGCACCCTTGAAATTCGGCAGCAATGAGCTGTGAACGGATTTCCCCCATTGATTTACTACATGATAATCCGGCACCCTTGAATTTCGTCACCGGCATGTTAATTGCAGAACAAAAGGCCTTTTTTCAACGTAATTTGCCTCTTTATCCGTCACTTGTTATTCAACAGAGCATATACCTTGCAATAACATACCTTATTGTGCCGTGCCGCAAAATCAACAATCACCTGATGTGTTTTAAACAAGTTCCAAGTTGATAGGATGTTTAATTGTTCCCGCCTTAAATGGTTAAATTCCATTGCAATGGCCAGAATCCAATGAGGGATTTTGTGATGACGACGTAGCAAAAGTTCGGTGCAGTGAAGAACAGGTAAATGATATGAAAACTGAGCGCAGTAAACAAAAAAAGATTTTGGATTTCTTCGTGCTAAAATAAGCTTTTAAAGGCGAAATATATCCAAATACGTGTGTGAGATATACATTAGGGTTGGAACATTTATGCCCGCTCGCTCCAGTAATTTTGAACGTAACTTTAATTGTACATGTGGATATGAATACACTGAATACAGTTTATTTCCCTATAATTTGAACGTTTCGTTTTTAAAAATTCATATGATTGGTAAAACGTGTTTGTGATTATGTTTTTATTTACTCATTGTAAAGTGCAAATTTGGTCTCTTATTCTCTATATATGTTGGTAATTATACTGTGATTTGTTAATCTGGCAGCCTTGCTAATCCGGCAAAATGACCAAAAACAGATGGTGCCAGATAAACGCGGCCTGACTGTATATATATATATATATATGTGTGTGTGTGTGTGTGTGTGTGTGTGTGTGTGTGTGTGTGTATGTGTGTGTGTGTGTGTTTCGATTGATAGCAAATTGAGCTAGGTGTGTTCGAGTAAAAAAATTTAGCCATGAAATTTAAAGCTAGAAACATGTTTCTAAAGTTTCATTGTAATCCTATGTGAGTTTTGGGATTATTCCGTTGCCATGGCAACCATCAGTTGACACTTACTGTCTCAAACTGGCTTCTAAGGAAACGTCTATAACATACGTTAGCTGATATAAAGCTGTGAAGCGGTACCTTGGATGTTTATAACGTAATGGTTAAAATGTATTATTCCTTGGTTACTGAAAAAAACTAAATGTGGTTACCATGGTAACCAATAAAACATGTACTAGTCATTAAATTGGTCGTACTCTCTACCCCACCTTTAAACTTCAGGTCCTTTCAATTAATACCAAATTTAGCTAGCTAGGTTTTCTTTTTTATTAAGGAAAGATTTACCGGCATTTTATCACATGTATCATTTCTGAGCAGTGGGCTGCATTAGGCATGTGCCAAATGGCCATATGCACAAAAATCTGCTTATTTTAAGTAATCTTACCATTTAAAAAAAAAGTTGCTGGGCGACCCAAAACACTCTTTCGTCACTCAATTGCCCTCACTCGTAGTGCAGAGAGAATTTCTACAAATTTTAATATCATATGCGATGGAAGTTATTCCCCATATTTAAAACTATGAACAGGTTTCAAATATTAAATTGTAATTCTACGTGATTTTTCGAAACATTATGTTGCCACTGCAACCAACTGTTGATATTCAGTAATTCAAACTGGTTTCTTATTAAACACTTGTATAGTAGATTTGCTGATGTAAAATTGTGAAGTGGTACCTTGCATATATATTAATTTATCGTTAAATAGTTGCCTTTTCCTTCAATCCAGGAATATATAATTTCGTTGCCATGGTAACCAAAATACACACAAACTGACCATAAAATTGATAACACACCTTACCCAACTTTAAACTTCAGGTTCTTCTCTTTTGATTGATTCCAAATCCACCCATGCATTATTCCAGTTGGACGAAATCTGACCCCCCCCCCCTTTTTTTTTTTTTTTTTTTAGATTTAGCTGCCTTTCTAACAGGCTTAACTAGAATTTACTCTTTTTTTAATGACGAATCCTTCAGCCCTTACATATAACAGGCGTTTTCAACAGTTTGAGCCTAGACAACAAAATATTTAGTAATCTTTTCAACACTTTTGACAATATTATAGACGTAATATCCAATAAGGTGCAAGAAAACCTTTTATTATTTCTATTGAATCACTGGTTAGAATAATAAAATTGGCAAGTTCTATATTTTAATAGGACAACCTATGCTTTTAGTGACCGTCGTTCTTTACATTCATTTTCACCTTGGTGAACAGGCATGCTTCTGACAAATGGTGGCACCTGGGGCATCCTTGTAACTGACAAAGGACGCAATGTTTGAAAAGTGCTAGCTAAATGAATCCAAAATGGCATACCTGTGAAGAACGTTCTGAACATTTAATGTCCACAAAGCTCAGGCTGTTGAATTAGCTAAGTGTCAACTGGTTTTAGTGAAACGAAGACATGAATCTTACTGATTTCTGCATATAGGCGGTGGCAAAAATGTTGACATTAAGAAAAGCATTAAAGAAATTAGTGTATCAATCATACACAAAAGTAGTAAAACTATTAACAAATTTCACTCACATATGCTGTAGTTGAAAGGTGCAAACACGTCACCATTGTGACAACAGGCGACACGATTTTGTGAGAAAAGCTTTTGGTCAAAAGCTTTGTTTTTTTTAACTTGAGTAAAAAGCTTCCATGAAGTATAAGAAGAGAATGTTTATGTCAAAATCCATATGTTTACAATATTTGAATTTTGAGCTGTGGGTCCACATTCCTCAAACAAGTCTGTGGTGGGTCATTGTATTCTATAGTAAGTATAGTACTTGCATCCCATCCATTACTTCTCATTAATTTACTCCTTAGTTATGTATCACATCAGAATGGAAATTTAATCACATGCCTTCATAACTTATTTCTACCACGTTGCAACATGTTACATTTAAACCGTCATTTCAGTAAATATGTTATAAATTTATCAGATGTTTCGTTATGTTTACAGGACAATTCTTGAATTTGAAGCCTCGTGTTATGTGGACATTCCAACCGGATATATTTGATTTGAGAACATAACGATGGCCGTGACTGCGGAATCTCGCCTTGTCGTCCATACTATATTTTGTTAAACAATTTTTATATCTTTCGGTTCATTATTTATTCTGCAGGTTTCATGGTAGTATATGTTTAGGTTCGTGCTGCATTAGTTGTATTCCATTTCATATGAAGTGACAGGGACAACGAGTAGACAAATTCTGCAAAGAAACACTGGGGAGGTCCACTGCTCCAACATGTATGATCTCGCAAATGCATGAGCATATTCCATATATTATCTACACTATCTTTTTTATCTGGACAGCCCATATTTATTTCAGGAAGGTCAGACACATTAATACAATCCTGTTACCATACTGTTTTTTTTTCACACAGTTTAACTTAGACGACCCACATGTTTATGAGCGTGTATACAGTACATGAAGCTGGATCTTAAAACTTGACCTGTAATAAGCACCTAATGTAAATTTTATGGCAATTTCTTCTCATAGGCATCAAAACAGTAAAAGTGATTAGAGGATGTGGATGCACTATCTTGTTGATTGCTCTTATCAAAGTGACTATTTGACCATGGGATTTCATGAGGATGAGGCATGTCATTTGGCTCATTCATGAATTTATTGGGACATTGGCACTCATTGAGCCTTCTGGCATGAGGTCGGCATTGGCAAAGTATGATATAGGTTTTTGCAGCGTCACAGGGAATCTGCAATTCAGCTAAAAGTTGGAAAAAAATGTTTACTCTGCTAATAAATCTGCTAGCACAGAAAGTAAAGATGACAAGCAGTTCAGAGTATATGTGCAAGGAGGTTCACTGGGTCAAAAAAGCCATGTCTAGTTTTAACATGACAGAATGCCCCAAAAATTTGTTTAAAATGATAGGCCTATCTCAGTAAATTGGCTTGAACAGGTGCGTCATTCAAGTGCATTTAGGACTATACAATTCATGAAAAGGGACCAAAATTTGCAGCACGTCAGAGAATTTGCAAGCACAGGTTCCTTATTTGTAGAAAAATATCGATACAATTCAGCATTTAATAGGTACTAGTTGCAACGACTGTCTCAACAATGATCATCATCTACATAAGGCCACAGAGTGACACTAACACCGACATCAATCCGTCAGAATGGCCCCCTAGGCCTAAAATGACCATCACCAAGAATCCAAACAACATAATTATACAATCTGATGTGTTTTAGACATGTGGTTATAGGCACGATGTTATTCTAAGGGAGATAAATTAAGAGAAATTCAAAAAGAAAAGTGTTTGAATATGCGAATTTAGTGGTGAAAAGTGTTATACATTGTCAAAGTTTGCAAGTACACTGGTTTAAATGTTAAATATCAGTCAGAAACAAGCAGCATCGGGCCTTACAACACAAAAAAGTAGTCAAAAATTGCAAGAACTGTAGTCAAATTGCATTACAAAAGCCAAACTTTGTAAGCATAGCAGTTACATTTCAAGTATGGTTTCCAGAAGTATTTTTGAAAAGAAATTGAAATGTTCAATAAAGCATATAATCCCACAAGTCATCTGATAAGAAATTTATTAAGGTAACAATTCAGAATTAAAAAAGTGTAGTATGCCATTGTAAGTCATCTGCAAGTCAGCCAAGCGTAATGGACGTCTAACTCATGGTTCTATAAAGTTCCAAAGGTCAAAATGTAAAACAGACCTAATTATTGAAAACGTCCATTACATTTATCAGAGAAGGAGTATGGTTTTATGAAAAGAAATAAAGAGAGAGAGAGAGAGAGAGAGAGAGAGAGAGAGACAGAGAGAGAGAGAGAGAGAGAGAGAGAGAGAGAGAGCGTGTTGAAAGTGCTGAAGGTAACTGTGCGTATAGCTGTTTTTTTTTATCTAGCAGTTTATTTTTTTTTTTATTTATTTATTTATTTATATATTTATTTATTTATTTATTTATCTATCTATCTATCTATCTATCTATCTATCTATCTATCTATCTATCTATCTATCTATCTATCTATCTATCTATCTATCTATCTATTTATTTATTTATTTTTTCGTTTATATTCAGACATAGATTAACTTGTCCGTCAGCTGATTTGGATGGTAATTATGTATACAAGAGAGAGAGAAAGACAGAAGCAGAGACAGACAGAGAGACATAGAAAGAGAGAGAGAGAAAGAGAGAGACAGAGACACACAGAGAGACAGAGAGAGATAGAGAGATAGAGAGAGAAAGAAAGAAAGAAAGAAAGAAAGAAAGAAAGAAAGAAAGAAAGAAAGAAAGAAAGAAAGAAAGAAAGAAAGATAAATTTACCAATTTATTGAGTGTAGCCATGTATCAGCTGTACCTCAAAAGCTTGGAGCCAACCCGACATGACCTTAACAAAAACAAACTTTATTCATCAAACAATTATTAAAAAAAAAAAAAAAAAAACATCAGTCCCACTACATTTGGAACACTTAATGCACTTCAATATGTGCACAAAATGCCTGAATGTTCAAATTGATACAAAATATATCAAAGTTCCATGAACGAGAAGCGGACAACAGTTTTCGATAATAGTGATGAGACCAAACCCAATGCCAGCTCAACCTTGTCAGATCCAGTATCAACTTTTAAAGGCTTTGGCTGCATCAAGTAATTAGTCATTGCTCATCATCCGACAAATACACGATCAAAGTCGGGGGAGGGGGGGGGGTGGTTATACCAAATTATTGTTTCAATTGATCTAAATTGATGTGCCAACGCAAAACCGAGGATAAAGCTGAAATGTTAAAAAGAGAAAAAATATATTTAAAACACAACTGTTTTCCTCAAAATAGGATAGCTGATCAGACAACTTAGATTTCGATGATATTATAACTTTATCTAAAATACAAGAAATTTAAATTTTTAATGTTGCGTATATTGAAAAGTATTGTATACATAAATGAAGTCGATTGTAGTAATGCCTTTGCTGAAAGCACTGTCCGATAGAATGTAAGTATTGCAGGCTAAAAAGTCTCCACAAAGACCTGGTGTCTCGATTCGTCCATGACCTGTTGCCACCCTGCCAATCTATGCCACACATGAACTCATTAGATTTTTTTCTATATGTATTTTGCTCCCTGCCTCTTCAAGTGTGCTTCATCATGTTATTGTCAAAATGCTACTATTTTTCTCTCATATTTGCCTTTTAAACATCAGTATTAAAGCTCCTGAGCCAAAGTTTTTCAGGATGGGTAACAAACCATTTTCAAAAGATCCATTGTCTTCATTTGTGTCGGGGGGGGGGGGGGGGGGGGGCTAATTGTGTTAAAACTTCTTTTTTTTTTTCTTGGTTTTTTACAACCCTTTCCAGAAAAATTAATAAAGTGACCTTCCCATAAAATGTTTGGAATATAAAAAGCTCTAACCAACCATTGATAATTTTCATGTAAATAGAACATTAGACTGCCATACGAAGTACGGGTGGCCTGGGGGGACGGGGTAGTGTTGACTGATTTCAACGAACCCGCACCTTTGCCCCCTCAGAGGCGAATGACTCAATTTGATCTATCTGTTGTGTCCGACTATCTGTAAAATACTGGAGCGCTTTTTACCTTTATTATTACAAAATATTTGGATGAGCCTCTCTATTTGTTTCATGTGTATGAATGTAGACCGATGTATTTTATTGGGGCATGGCGCGAGGGCACTTTTTACGCCTACCAATAATTGCAATTTAAATAAAAACAATGTAGATTCAGGACCTATATCCTACTTGTGCTTCGCAAATTTTGTGCTTGATTTAGTCATCTCGACCAAGGAAACTAGGAAACGCAAGATAACTGACAGCTGGTAGTCCTGCTAACGGCTGGCCGAAGGTATGGGATAAATGCACCAAGCCTGGATGCGCAGCAACAAATCTAGGGACTCCCAATATTTCAGACATTTCAACACAGTCCGACACTGAAATATTGTTAAATTGGTGTATATTTATTTCTTAATTACTATATATATATATAATTTTTAATTTTCCTCCATCAAAATTGATATAATGCAAACTTTCCTTACTCGGTTACCAAATACTTCAGACAAAGTGGTATAATATTTGCTTGATTATGTTGCGTGTAATCAAACAAATTAATAATAATTTGCATTTAAACCATAAGCCCAATCACCCCATGATTATGAATATATTATAGGCAATACAAGCTTAACATCAATATTTCTGACGTCAGTTTACTTTAGGTTGCGGTAAGCTGGACTAGTTAGAACACTTTTATTGTGTAAGCAGTTAAGGGTACAGGCAAGTCATTAAATTCAGACATATAGCTTATGCGGCGTTTTCACAACATCCCATATAAAGCCATTTACGTTGTAAGTTTTGGTCAACATGTTACTTCCATTTGCATTTCATTGTATTTATGTGTATTATCTGCATCTGTGGTTTGGTTAATACTATTAATTATTACTCAGGTAGTATGGTAATTAGGACTGGCAATCTGGGCAGTTTTGTATCTTTCTATCTGCTGCCCACTTTTTTATTATAACTAATTTAAGAGCAACTTTCAAAATGATTCACAATGTTGCTATGAACAGGAAAAGTTAAATGGCATCATTCGTACACATTGGTAGCCATGGAATACTATTTTTATTATTTCGTTTACCATATCATGTAACCCTCTGTTGATTTGCACTGTAACTGATGGTGTATAATGGAAGAAAGCGTTGATATGAAGTTATTTGTTAATATTTGTTTATTGGATCTCCCGTGTGCGATGGATGTAGCACTTACGCGACTTATCGCATGTCACACTCAGGGGGCTTGCTGGGGGAGTTGCCTACATAACTGCAGTCACAAATTGGAGGAAAGATAGAAAACCATATTTACTATAACAATAAAAGACACTTCAGCCATACTGTATGTAAATCAAACACACATTCTGGGATATATTAAATAATATGTGCACTATATTCAAATAATAGGGACTACAGCAATACTGTTATCTTAAAAAAGGATAGAGGTGCCAAACTTGCTACACTTTTGTGATGATAAAACCCCATGATCTCCCTTATCCCTGAGGCTAAATTGCTTCTTGATCACTTGAGGTGGAAACAAAACAATAGGGCTGTGCGTATAGCCCATGCTTAGTGGACTTAAAACCCTTCAAAATAGATCGCAAACTGACCTGAGCTGAGTTTCAGCATCAAAATGAATTGAGATAATATGAGGTATATCAACACGGCAAATCCACGTTGCTTGATTCCACACTGTCGTAATTTTCTTATGTTCACAAGAGCATTATAACACTACAGCTCAGATTGTCAGTGTTGTACATTTGTGCAAGATATTCTTGAATTCAAACACGGGCAAATGTTCATCTATAGACCATCTAATTTCCAGAGGCTTTTTGTTTACGAATTGTGTCCTGGGAAATTTATAAGTACCCACGTAGGGGAGTTGGCAATTAAACTCAAAGGTCTTTAGGCCTTCCGTATGGAATTATGAACAGCATTTCTCTTACATCAGCCTTGACGTTTTAACCCATGCAACCACATATGATGGCATAAGGTGTGTTTAGAATATGAATTATACATTGCCATACCTGAAGTTCAGCTGTGTGAGTGCACCTTAGCATATGGACATTTCCTTCGTTCTACATTAAACAATTACACAAATTGAAAATTAAAATGACTCTTATCATGTTTTGCTCCTCTTGCACTTTTTTTGCACAAGACACGTGTATGCTGAGTTGGCATTTATCACACCATGTGACTGCCTACGTTCATCAATATATACATACATATATATATATATATATATATATATATATATATATATATATATGTATATATATATATATATATTGACAGAGAGAGAGAGAGAGCACCATGGTAACACAATTGTCTAAACTTGTTCGCTTTAATCAAAGTTTGTCATAGCATTAATTTGAGATTCAATTTGGATTTTCAACTTTTCTGCAGAAACATTCTCCATCATTTGCACTATATCTGCCTGTGTCACCGAGTGGGCAAACAAGAAACTGTCGGCAAAGGTGTTGCAGTTATCTGTATTTAAGCCTTCCCTGCCCTGTGATAAAGGTAAGTATGAAGTGCTTTTCTTTTCCTAAAATATTTATAACATTATTTGTAGCGTCATAGTGATAGTCACGGTACTGTTGATTACTTCCCTTTCCCAATCGCCTGAAAAATGGTTTAGTAGTTATTACCAGTTGGCTTGAAGTTCACCTGAAGTTTATTTAATATTGCACAGTTTTAGAAGGTAGTTTAACAATTATAGTCTTGCACAGAAGAGGAGAAACGTTAAACTGTCAGTATACTTTGTATTTTAACAAAATCACGTATCTATACATTAGCTGAAGTTCATTTAAAGTTGCACAGAAGAAGAGAGGAAATTAACCACATTGATGTACATCAAATACCAAATAAACAATGTAACACATATTTAGATTCGATATTATTCAGTTTTCTGTTGAGGCAAGTTCTGCTCATTTGATCACAAAACATGAATAGCTTCCACTAAAAAATATTCAAATCATTAGATGTAAAAACAATTTATTCCACAGCAGGGCAATATCGACATATGTTACTGCTTTCACATTAGACACCTTTTGCTGGCCCGCATATAGTCAGTACGCGGGTTGTTAAAAATGGGTTTCCCCGAGAAATCACCTGTGACTCACCTGGTACAAACCACCACGTGTGCTAACGCGGAGTCAACGAGGGAGATATGAATCATGTGAAGAAGGCATTTAATTATACTGGTCTTTAAATTGTATGTCTTCAAATACCAACTCGCATTTTAAATTGATTATGTAAGACTTGTGAAATGATACAAACAACCAAAAAATGGGTGCTAAGCAGTGTTACCAAAATATGAAATAAATGCATGGGAGATCCTAGGAACCGGTTTACTCTAGTGACACAACTAAATCATTGCTATTTTTGCGTCCTTTTGAGATTTAGGTTACGCTACCGTTCTTGGCAGGACGGACAAAGTGACACAACTAAATCATTGCTATTTTTGCGTCCTTTTGAGATTTAGGTTACGCTACCGTTCTTGGCAGGACGGACAAACACACTTTCTTGCGTTCTTGGTCAATGCAACGACCCAAGATCAAAATAGCTGTGCTCTCTGACCAGATCATATCGTCTATCGATCATAATTACTTGATTGCTCATTTTGCACATGTTCATAATTACATCTCAGTGATCTATGTAGCAAACGCATGTTACATGTATTTCATGGATTTTTTTATGATCTTCAAGTTCTGAAGTATTACCCTATGATATATATATATATATATATATATATATATAAGAAAGGAATATATTTGGTAAAACATTTTCTCTTTTCACACACAGACAAATGTATGTATGTATGTATGTATGCGTGTGTATGTATGTCTGTATGTATGTATGTATGTATGTATGTGCATGTATGTCTGTATGTATGTATGTATGTATGTATGTATGTATGTATGTATGTATGTATGTACGTATATATGTATGTAATGTTTGTATGTATGTATGTATGTATGTATGTATGTATGTATGTATGTATGTATGTATGTATGTATACATTTTTTTCTGCCTGGAAGAAACCGTTGTGCCCATAGGAAGCAGCACGCATCATATCCCGAGGTCACAATTTAAAATGGGAGGATCGTGGAGCAGACTGTATCTAGAACATATAATTGCAAGCAATGAATTTACAAAGCGATAAGTTACGGATGAAAAATTCTGCGTTCTTATTTTCAATTTTTGTATAAAAATGGGAAACATCATCTACCTTGGATCCTTGACAGCCATGTTTCTCTTAACTTCCATTGCTGAGCGCATACTTCTTTCTATGATTGCACTTAATACTACCACATGAATAATAAACGGAAGCCTTTCTCATGCAAACAGTTTGAATTTATCAGTATAGACCCTATATATTTTGCCACTTTTCCTTTGATAAAAAATGCACCACAGTTGATAAACAGCATGTGCATATAAGGCATCATATGCAAATTGAGGAATCAGTGCAAAAATGATACCTCGTATGGTGAGCGCCATTTCGCTATCGATACGTCTCTGTGAAATTGCACCTGTCATGGATCATTGACCGGAAAATCATTCTCTAGGGTCTGCTGCCGTGTTCTCGAAAAACTCGGGAGTTGCGAAAGGTCTTTATTATTCAAGGCTACCCGCGGCAGATGCATATCATTTTCATAAGCTTTTCATAAAATTTATATTGGATCAGGTGAATCTCATTTCACCTGGATGTTGGCTAAATCCACACAGGTAAAAGGTGTCAATCAAATATCAAACTGACACTGGTGATCTTTTCGGCCATTGAGTATTGACAGATTTAAAATTGTGATTTCAGTATGTGTTTTACTCAACTTGTCACATTCCGTGCATCTTTTTGTGCCATCGTAGTCGAACACAAAATATCAATAATCTTCGTATGCAAGATATCCTCCTGTTAACCAGAATACGTCAGTTATGTCTGCATTTATAATTTATCCTTGAAAGCCAAAATAATGTGCTGCAATACCAAGGCATCCCAGTCCAGTGCAAGTTACCATGTATATCTGTCTGAGCTATGTAACATATTTAATGCTGGGTGAAGCTATATTGTCTACGCCCCAGGCGTCTTCACCTATAAGAACAAGGAAAATCAAAGGGAAGGTACTTGTAGTTGTACCTACAATGGACTTACTTCATTTCATCAATATATAACCTTCCCCTATTGAAAAAACATACGCACCTTCTTCGTTTCACTTTTCCTAAAGACTAAGTAATAAATATATAAAATTTTCAGTTTTTCTGATTTTTCCACGCCTTATTCAACAAATACATTTTGAAGACAGCCTATACCCGCTTAAATGGTAATCAAAGGGTATTCATGTATGTGCGTAACAACCAGTTACAGTACCTCATCAACAAACTTATACACCAGAGTTTTTGCACGCGACCTGGCAAATTTAACTAAAGCAATCCCTATAAGATTCGTGAAGGATAAGGAAAGAGAACACATCACTTAAATTAATACGTAACTTACAGGGAGGACACAAATTTGATAAAAAATGAAAACTCTGCAAAAGATACTGAATGTTGGTGGCTGTAATTATATTTTTCTTCTAAATGTCCAAACAGGCAGTGTAAGCATATATGGTGGCAGCAATGATGTGTGGTTGACTGCCATTACACCGGAGTTTGTCTTCTGATTATATTTTACTTTCATGGTATGACTCACTACATCACGGGAAGAGTTTATGAATGCATTCATAATAATTTCTTGATTTACTTTTGCTTCAGGCAAAGGATACGCAAAATGAATTCTTCAATCACATGGACTATGCCAAATCTGACTTCAACCATCGCATTTGCACCAAATATCACCATGTTACTCCGACCACACCCCAGAGGACACTATACTACATTGATTAAGATGACGCGGATTTTTGCTTACATAAACCAGTGTACTCAACCTTTCCTTATTTGCTCTGGGTTAATTCTCAATGTGCTTGCTGGTGTCATCATAATATCGTCTCCTATGCGTAAGACTACACCGGGTCACTTTTTCACTGCCTTGGCCATTGCCGACAACATATATTTGTTGGGAATGTTTTTCCACTGGTTGAATCAATTTCGGTTCATAAGGATAGACATATATGTAGTTTCTGAACTTTGTGTTCTTATAAATTTCATGATACACTTTAGCCAAGTGTTTACTGCCTACCTGACACTCTGCATTACAATAGAGCGTTTCTTAACCGTGACATTCCCTCTGAAAATTTCCAGAATATCTACACCATTTAAGGCAAAAATTGCAATTTTGGTAATATGTCTAACCTGTGTATCAATAACAGTATTCCCAGCATGGACGATTCGCAAATATCGGGGGCTGTTCCGCTGTTATTACGTCAGGGTAGAAGAGTTTAGAATTTGGAGTTTAGTAATCACTCGGATAGGTGGTGTGCTCATACCGAGTGTAGTAGTGTCAGTCTTTACTTTGTTGATTATTGCAAAGCTGAGACGTTTGCAGGTAAAACGAAAAAGCCAGTTAGAGGGCCAGTCGCAGGGTAACCAAACTGCCCATCAAGCCAAGGAAGATGCACTCACAAAATTGCTTATTGCCGTAGCTACGGTCTTTGTCTTATTCCGATTACCACATGGCATAATGATCCTTGCTGACCAATACCTAATTTATGGTATAACCACAGAATTCCCCATATATTTACAGATACTGGACATTTGCATCTATATTACGGAATTGTTTTACTTGAGCAATAGTGCAATCAACTTTTTTCTTTACTTTTTTGCTGGCAGTTCTTTCAGAAATTACATGCGTGAGTTGTTCCATTGCAGACCTGTATGTGGTCATGCACAATCTTCCCAGCAAACAGAAACAAACCAAATATCCATGACAGCCACCCGTGATGATAATGTAAATTGAAGGGGAACAAATTAAAGCAGAACCCATGTAATCAATTTATCAAAAGTCGCCTGCTGTCGAAACGTAATCCGGAACTCACTTTGCGGAAAAGTAAGCTACCTGATAAATGATACAGAGATGTGTAAGATGATTTCAGGAAGATAACCATGTGGCAAATCAAAGCTTTACGTCCATATTTTACACTTGTGCACCTGGCAGTCATCAATTATCACTTGCCTTGGGAAATATGATCATTCTAAGCTAATAAGCAACATCAGCACCTAGAGATATTCAATGTTAGGTTTGTGCAGAACAAAATACCCCCTGCATGGTAACACTCTTAGGATGAAACCGAAAGCAGTACTATGGGACAAAATGGGAATTAGTCATAGGTTTAGCAAGTATAGGATATATTAGTGTAAGATCATTTGTGATATGGCCAGATAGGTAGTTTGTTCTGTAATGTGTACTTAGAGTATAATTTAACTTCAAAGTGATCCACTTAAGTGTGCATTGCAGAAACTAAGCCATTTGACCGGCAAACTTTGATATCAGTTTTTACACACGCCGATAATATACAAAATTCAACGCCACTTGCACTGGATTGCACTCGACTCTCTTTAAGATGTTAAAATATGAATCAGTTCAATTTCCATATACATCCTAGGTTCTAACTCCTTAAATTAATCTATCTTATTTTGTTTCAAAATCCCATAGTGTTCTCTTTAGTTGCAGTATTGATGCTTCATTTCTACCCTCAGTGATATGTGACGCCACTGCAGGCTTCATGTTTACCTCAAGCAATCCATCAGAAAGAGTGATATACAAGAGGTCAGTCCGCCCTTTTACTGAAGGAATATGGAGAGTAGTGTTCGTAACACTTGAGTCAATAGACTGTAAAAAAAGTTAAATCCATGGCCCACTTATTAGAAAATGCAGCTTTCACCCCATTAAATAAATCTGGTTTATCTCATTATGACTCAACTGATTTATGTAGAAAGTTTACTGACAAGTCACTCTTCCTTAAGGATTTCTTCTTTGTCACTCAGCTCAGCTGAATGACAGCTCTTGAACCTTAAAATGTGCCATGCCTACCATGTCTCTTTTTATTTTTGATTTAAGTAATAAATCTTGAGTTTTAAGTGGTTAGGCCATTATACTTCGGGAAAAAATAAATAGGGTAGTAGAGGAAGAATATTTCAAAGGTTGACAGGACAGGCTTAAACCCACCAGTTGCCTTTTTTGTGGGTGACAACCCGTCTCAAGTAAGGGGTGAAATGCATTTCTTCACATTGGTATTCTAAGATGCATGTTGATGTTTTTGTGATTCTTGAATCTGTG
Source organism: Hermodice carunculata (assembly GCA_964020975.1). NCBI lineage: Eukaryota > Metazoa > Annelida > Polychaeta > Eunicida > Amphinomidae > Hermodice > Hermodice carunculata. Next base: position 26,239,881 of record OZ026628.1, on the reverse strand, counting down.
TTTTTTGGCTAAATTTTAACATTGCTCTTATTTTATGATTGAAGTTAGTGAATAAGAGTAACTTGTTTAACTGTTATTTCTAAATATTGAGGTGAGGTCATCGCCGGCATCTATATTTGTAAAAGAGAAAAGTGACAGAGTTTTGCCCTCTTGTATATCGTCAGAGCATAATAGTGCAATTAAGCTATCATTGACTGCCCCAGATTATGTGTGCTTGATCTAATTTTGGCTTGCTGTTGGCTATGTTTGGGATAGTTGGAATAAAATATATTTCTTCCAGGGACTCTAAACGTTTTCCCCAATTTTCACTTTATTGGGCTGTCACTGATATCATAACCTTCAACACGTAGGAGGCTATGGTCATATTCTGTGAAGTCAAGTGTCCTGATAGACTCCCATATCAACAGTATCAAGAGACCAGTAGGATGAGTTCCGGACTGTGCTAGCCCATTCCTCTCACTACTCATTTCCAACATACTGAGTATTACCGATTTGAAAGTTCATTGTATTTTACAATAATACCTTATGGAATCCTTTAAAAAAGATATATCCACCAGATAGACGTTTACATATTTTTCTTGTTAAGTAGATAGGTCAAGATTTCATCACGAATGGGTCTCAAAGGAGCCTTATTTACGTGTAAAGTGTCGTATGTTTCGAAACCAACACATGTAATTTGGCCACAACGTCTGCCATGCTTGCTACATTGGTGTAACGATATATCTAAAGCTGCCAATTTTCAGAACACCTTTTCATCTCTGAAACAATAAGAAATGCATTGCAAACTAAGAAAGTTATACAACATATCTGCTAAGCATGTAAGTATGTATAGCTCAGCCAACCAAGCAGTTATAGTTACCACTGTGCGTTGAGGTGAATGTGATTTATACTAGGCATGGTGAAGTTTTGCCGACCTCTAGAAGAGCAACTTGTCATCCTTCTTCCCTAACGACAGGCAAACAAATCACTTACATTCTTAAAAGCATTCACTGATATTTAACAACCCAATCAAGTTGATATTCTCTACAGCAGGTAGTCTATACTCAAGCTTCTTCACAGCAGGTCTCAAGGACAGCCAATTGCAGAGTCTGGGTTAATTCTCAATGTGCTTGCTGGTGTCATCATAATATCCTCTCCTATGCGTAAGACTACACCGGGTCACTTTTTCACTGCCTTAGCCATTGCCGACAACATACATTTGTTGGGAATGTTTGTCCACTGGTTGAATGAATTTGTATACATAAGGATAGACGTATATGTAGTTTCTGAGCTTTGTGTTGTTATAACTTTCATGCTTTACTTTGGCCAATTTTTTTCTGCCTACCTGACACTCTACATTACAATAGAGCGTTTCCCAACCGTGACATTCCCTCTACAGCAGGTAGTCTATACTCAAGCTTCTTCACAACAGGCCTCAAGGACAGCCAATTGCACAGCCTTTACGTATTTCTTCATAAATGACATCAAAGTTATGGTTGAAAAATGTTGATGGATGTGCAATTTATTTGCATGTGTCTTGGTTGTAAATCTTTTGCAACGATGTATGCATGATGCAGATTCGATGGCTCAGTTGAGGTCATAGGACAAACGTCCACCTTCTTCACTCAATAATAAACCTTGGTTGTTGTGTTTGATGATTCATGTTGTCGACCCACTTTATTCCATTGCAGTAAAGTGGCAATGGCGTACCAGAGAGTGAGTGCATTTTGTTAAGCTTGAAATTTGAGGCACACATATCTCTGTCAAATATATTATCCTTTACGTGATATGTGAATTGAAAAAGCACAACGGGCATCTGTAATTAAAGACCACACAATATGGTACGTCGGGCGCTCAGGAGAGTTTAGTTAACATTACAGTGCAAATTTATCGGGGTTGAAGTGAAAGGGGCGATGGTAAAGTAGAACCAAGTGCCACACTTTAAGGCCTATTTGCATAGTGCAATGAAAGAACAAGTTCCTCATAGCACCCACTAAAACATATTATTATTATTATTATTATTATTATTGTTGTTGTTGTTTGTTGTTGTTGTTGTTATTATTATTGTTATTATTATTATTATCATTATTGTTGTTGTTATTGTTATTATTGTTATTATTATTATTTTTATTAATATTATTATTATTATCATCATCATCATCATCATCATCATCATCATCATCATCTTCATCATCATAGGACCATATTTGGCATATTGCATGGGGCGGGGTTCCGAAGTCATGATGCACATAGTCACAGCATGTGCAGCCACCAAAGACAGGCAGCCAGTGTGTTCACCTCCCCCTTTTATACATGCTCCTGAGAGTACATTTCCATTTGATTGGGTACCTCAACTACTCATAGTGGAGAAGTAGATATTGGTTGTCTCGGCTATGCATAGTAAGGAGCCAAATTCTATTGGCTACCTCCACTCGACTCTTTTGAATTAGTTCATCTACTGTGCAACAGAAAGCAGGCAGAGCAGAATTTACAAGGGCATATGTGAGTGAATAGCTTGGCTATATACTATTTCTCGCATATTTCCTCACATTGAAGAACATTTCTGGGCCACAAATTATTGTGGCAAATGTTGATTTATATGCTTAAATGGAGGATCAGCTACCCTTTACACTTTTGGCCTCTGGCCATGTTGGTTTGACATGTACGTGATATATGACGGGGGCTTCTAATATCAGGCTAGTATCGTAAAATTACAAGACTATTTTCTGTTTGTTGTGTTTGTCTAATCTATCTTTAATGTATGTCATATCTTAAAGGGACAGAGATTTAGTGTGCGGCTTTTCCTTTTACTGCTGACTATTCATGATAGGGCACTGCTAAGGGCACTGCTCCTAACTGGTTAAATGTATACAAACAACATCATTTACATGCTTCAAATTTACAATATGAAGTCTTTTGTTTTTGCTGAAGTTCAAAATTTTAAATGCGACAACGTGTAAAATGCACTGATGTATATTAACTGAACAAAATGCCACATATGATTTTCTCTATAATATCATCCTATATGTGAACCGCGTTCTCAAAATGCAATTCAATTTGGTTAACCTAGTCTTCACTGGGCCCATTTTGTGCCACTGCTACTAACATAAAGCATTTTTGGTACATAAATCATCTTGGTGTGATAGATACTAGCAATGTGTCGTCGCACAACTACATAAGATAGCCATTGCAATACAGCTTTTGGTTCAGTTTGTACAAGACACTGCAAAAAAGCTAAATATGATGGCTGAATCGGACTAATGTTGAAGCAGTTTTGTTTCCTTGGTATCATTGTAGATGGAGGAACCCTAGTTTCAGAGGGTAATATTTTAGCTGGCAGCATAATGGTTTATTGTAATTTTTTTTCAGAGTTTTAAATATTGTTTGATGGCTGCATAATTTTCAATTGACTGAAATCGAAAATTGATACTGATTCACGATATATTTACATAGCTATTGACAAAATTAAACAAGGTCATTTATGACCAATCGAAAACAATTTTAATACCTGTTTATATTAGAGTACACATTTAACCTGACAGAATGCGCACCACGGAAAAGGACAAATTCTACACCTTACCACAAGACCACAAGTAACAAAAATAATAGCCCTAGAACTACAAGTTTATGTGGGTAAAAATACTTCAACAGATTTACATGCCAAAGGTCAACTGAAAATCCCTCCATACCCTTCTTTTCGGATTCATTACTGTTGCACTTTGCGGCGTGATATACGGCAGACATGTTAACTTTTAGTCAGGAAAAATCCCTGAACACCAATTTCTTTTCATCTCGTGATACTCATAGTCTTGCCTCATCTCAGCTGCATAGTGCTTGCTGCGTCAAACTTTATCTTTGAATAGTTTATAATAATATGGTTGAATTTGTTCACAATAAGAATATCACAAATACAACTTTTACTTTTCCCAGGAACAAAAAACTTTAATAAAAGCAGTAACTTGTTCCCTACCTTTAGGTTTATAACAAACACACGAACACACACTGAAGAAAAAAATGATCTGGAAGAGATGGTAAAGGTGAGGATTGGGTTTCATTTTCTAGTTATGAGCAATTTTGCTTTTGGTTCATTTGTATTCATCAGCTTAATATATTTGTAAATCAAAAATATGATTGGATCAATTGATTTGCCTTGGTCTTTAAAATTTACGTGGTTTATTGGCCACATATAATTACAGACCTTAATTGTCTTCCTGGTGTAATGGTCCAAACAATTAGATAATTCTGGAATGGTGAAACAAGACATAGTTTTGTGTGTAATTGTATGTGATATTTTTGTGCTTCAGGTAGCCATCTGTTGACGAAAGTATTCTGAAAAGTTGATTATTAGGACTATGCATTCATATTATGCCATTTGTATCTCTATTATCACTTACACAGTCTATGCAGTGATTGTATTTTTTATACAAACAACATTAGAAAGTGTGCAACAGGAGGTGTAAACACGTTTAGTTGTGATGCGTTCAGTCTGGTCAAAACCTAAAACTGCCAGAAACACCAACTGTTACAAAGAAGATGTTGTATTTTAAAAACATACTGACAATTTTGTGTCTTGTACCTTTATATTTGAAATCCATACACACACACATATATATATATATATATATATATATATATATATATATGTGTGTGTGTGTGTGTGTGTGTGAATATGTATATGTATATATATATATATATATATATATATATATATATATATATATATATATATATATATATACATATATATATACATACATATATATATATATATATGTGTGTGTGTGTGTGTGTGAATATGTATATGTGTATATATATATATATATATATATATATATATATATATATATATATATCCACAAAAGTGGCACACTCCTTACTTGTACATGAGGAGCACTTGGAATTGAGGAGTGTGTACTTCGCAGTGACATAATTGTTAACAATGATGTTGCATTAGAGACATTCTCCTGTTTCAGTCTCAGTGAATGTATTCAAATTGTACACTATTTTCAATTTTGTTCTGTACTAAGCATCTACAAGCATTATCAAATAAAATTGAATCACTGACGTCCCTTTTAGATGTTTATCGCCATGTTGAAAACTATATTACATACTCCGAAAAGAACTCTTCTATAAAAACACTGTGACATAAGCATGTGATACCAACCAGTTTGCGCAAGAGTGCTACCAGCCTGAAATGCCTACTCTTTCAGGATTACCAGAAATAAAAAGACTTTCACAGATGTCATAACAACATAGCACGATGGAGAGCATGAGGAGACAAGGACATAGAATCTCAGTCATTCTACTTAAACTCTTTTGGTTTTTATCTTTGCGAGCTGCAGATACAATGGGAGAGTATCTAATGCTAGAAGTTAAAAAACATACGGAATAAGTTCTATGTAGTAGTGGTTCAGTTCTTTTATTGAGCCTTTGGAAAACAAGGATTTGCTCTCTGCAAGCAATTATATTTTCAGTTTTGGAACTGAGGTACACTTATTTGTTGTATGTTGGTTGCTCATGTTCTATTTTCTGAAAGAAATTTTCAGCAATGTATTTATGTACACTTCAAATATAAATGTCAGACTATATACAGTTAAAAAATATGTATTTAATGTGCATATCATGTCATATAAACCTTTATTCTCTCTAGCTTCTGCAAATTTTGATAAGACTGTATTTATAAATAATAAGATTTTTTTGAACTTTTTCTCTTGCTTTTATATTACAAATATTCTCAAATATTTCGGTTAGCTGTTGTAACCTTCTTCAGTGAGACCCAACTGTCATTTCAAGTACGTGAAGGCCGATATATATTAACGTTATGGATGCACGTGAAAGGAGTCAAGTCTCGAGATATAATGTTATAACGTTAACTACCACCAGTAGGCCTGACGTCATTAACATAACAAATAGTTATCATTTAAAAAAATTGATTAATAATGTAGATGCATACGTATTTTCCCATACATATCATAGGTCATATTTAATTGACATAGACATGAATATAAACTAATGAAGCTGTGTTTTGAATGTACATATTTTCAGTGGCAAAATGAAATGTACGCTCAACAAGAAGGTGCCCCGATGGGATTATCTCTCTTTGTTTGCATAGCAAATGCGTATATGGAAAAGTTTGAAGAACTTGCGTTAACAACATGTACCAAGAAACCCAAAGTTTGGAAGAGATATGTCGATGACGTATTTCTCATTTGGCCACATGATATTCAAGACCTTACAGAATTTCACGAACATCTCAATAATAAACACCCGAAAAAAAAATTTCACACTAGAACTTGAAAAAAATGGTAAATTACCTTTTCTGGACATATTGATCAGCAAGAATACAAATTATTTGGGAACTTCAGTTTACCGAAAACCTACGAATACAAATGTGTATCTGAAGGATCATTCTTATCATCCTGAGAGTATCAAATTGGGAATTATCAAATCTATGTTTGACAGAGCTTTGTCAATATGTGATAATGAAAATAGAGACAGAGAAATTAAACAAAACAGAAACATATTTAAGGATAATGGATTCGATGACAATCAAATTCATCAATGCTTACAGAGATCTCTACGGGGGAGGAGAAACAAAACTTCGGAAAATCGTGAAAATAAAAAGTATGTTTCACTTCTTTATGGTAAGGGCCTTAGTGAAAAAATATCAAGAACATTATCAAAACACTACATTATTGTCGCACAGAAATCTAATAGAACAATTAAAGATATACTATGTCACCCGAAAGATAAAATAATGGAAGAAGAGAAAAAAAGGACTCATTTACAAATTAAATTTTCTATGTGGGAAGTCGTACATAGGTGAAACCGGCCGCTTATTATCAACTAGAATGAATGAACACAGAAAAGCAGTGGTGAACGGAGAATTACACCGATCAGCGATAGCGGAACATTGCTATAAATGTGCACAACAAATTGACTGGGCCAATGCTATGACGAGAAGCCATGAAAGCGATTTTTGGAAAAGAAAGATTAAGGAATCAATTAAAATCAAATGTTACGGAACAGGTCCTAATTCCGGTATAAACCGTGACAATGGCTTTGAAATAGGTCATGCCTGGGACTCCATTATCAAAGACAAACTGATTCCACTTGTACATTGACAATTTATTAGGCCTACACATATATTTTTCATATTGTAAGCTATGTACGTAATAGGCGTAATGATAACGTAATCTGAGGATTACTTGTACATTGACAATATATTTTTTATTAGGCCTACGCATATATTTTGTCATATCGTAAGCTATGTACTTAAGAGGCCTAATGATAACGTAATCTTAATATTATATGTATGTCTATGTCAATTAAATATGACCTATGACATGTATGGGAAAATACGTATGCATCTACATTATTAATCAATTTTTTAAATGATAACTATTTGTTATGTTAATGACGTTAGGCCCACTAGTGGTAGTTAACGTTATAAAATTATATCTCGAGACTTGACTCCTTTCACGTGCATCCATAACGTTAATATATATCGGCCTTCACGTACTTGAAATGACAGTTGGGTCTCACTGAAGAAGGTTACAACAGCTAACCGAAATATTTGAGAATATTTATAATATAAAAGCAAGAGAAAAAGTTCAAAAAATCTTATCATTTATATTTCAATCCTTGTTTGAAAGATGTCTTTGAAATCATACGTAAGACTGTATTTGTTCACCTCACATTTGATATGCCGCATATTCAATCATACATTTAATGCCCATACATACACCTACATATATATATATATATATATATATATATATATATATATATATATATATAAATGTAGTATATGTATGTATGTATGTATGTAAATATATATATATATATATATATATATATATATATATATATATATATATATATATATCTGTGTGTGTTATGTGTGTGTGTAACATCATGACACTGAAGCTTCTGATTTACAAAAGAGTAGCATAAAATTGTTTTTTCCCGTTGAAATCAAAATAAATTTAAAATGTATATCCATGTCTAGGATAGGATTTAATGGATAGTCCTGAAATGGCATTAATAAAAAGTTATAAAATTTTTAATTTAGTTCTGACAGGTTGTTCATTTTCCTTCCATAAATTGCTCCAGAAGTCACGTTCCTGGATATGATATTTCTCTTTTAGTGTCCATTCATTTTAATGTGATAGGGATAGGGCAAGTTGTACGTCTGTGAGGCGAGACACAAATGGAAGAGGTTGAGCAAAAAACAATTCCTAGAAAATCGCGTTCAAAGAAAAAGTTGCCAATTCTTACGCATTTCTGGCTGTAATATGACACACACTCATTTCTTCTGTCCTGTGTTTTAATTATTGTGTGAAATATAGCTGTAGCTTTACCTCTGTGATGTTGTCATTAAACAAAAGTATATTTTGTGGCTTAAATCTCGACTTTTTTAACTTGGGAACACCACACTGTGCTTGTTTGGGTGTGGGTGCACATGTGGCTTTCCATATTTGGGGAACAGTAAGTGAATAGTGCTAATAAGTTTTTACATCAATAGAGAATTTCAAAGTAATGAGAACAATGGTAGTGATTAAGCTGAACTGGCCCATTCTTAGCTCCACGGCTAGTGCTTTCCTGTGAGTGACCCTTGTCAATAGCTCAATTGGTTTCCAGCAGTCATGGACTAATGACTGTGCAAGCAATGACATGGTTTATTATCATGCCCCTGCAAACTAAGCCATGTGTCCGTCACTGTTCAAACTTTTCATTGTAAACAAAAGTTTAGAGATCAATTATCTAATATAAATTTTATGTTCACACATCTGAGTTTTTGGAGCATGTAGTTTAAGTATCAGACTATCCACAAAATATGAAACAGTGATTAAAGGTTATCTAAAGGTGCGGCTTCAGACCTTCCACCATAAAGCTGACAAATGATTCTTGTGTTCAGTTATCATTTGAGCAGCTATATCAGATGAAGAATCAGTAATATGAAACAAAAACAAACAACATATATAGAATCCATTGTCTAGATCTTTCATTTAGCATACAAAAGTATTAATTTCGCACTACGTGGCTGAAAGTTCGAGGAATAATGGTCATCGTGTAACAACTCAGTCAACTCGAAAAGCTAACTTGGACGTGTCAATGATTCTTTGACTTAGAATTACGATTACAGTAGTTTTATATCTTCTATTTAATTAGACATGTTTTCCTTACTTTTCCCTGAAGTATTGTGCAAAAAGAGGTGATATGTTTATACTGGGGAGTATTGTTAGTAGTGTGTAAATTGTTGTGTTCAATGAAATAGCAATTTTGGAAATGTAAATTCATGTTGATTGGAACATCTCCTTTAATAGTGGCACACATTGTATTATTTACACTCCTGGCAGCAATCAATATTACAGGCTTTTTTTGCATGAATCAACTTCATGCCCACCTTGCCCTTATTTTGGAAAGGAAGGCTACACATGTAACAACTCTGATAATACATTGAGGTATCTATGTGGCACATCGACCACGGCAATGTATTCCCCAGTTGAGTTCTGAAATGCTCCTCTTGCAGCATGCTTCACAAAAAGCTTTAAACTTACAATGTCATATATAGGCATGCATATATTCGAATAATAGCAATCTAGCCATACATACTTCTGGGCATAGCTTGAGCGATGTTTCTTTTTTATAAACAAATTGATCGCCAGATCAATGCGAAGCATCAGTTTCTGATCTGAAAAGGGCTGCATTTGCACCCATTCTAGAGGACATCAACCCAAGGTTAGAATGTCTTCCAGCAGGTAGGTTGTGGTGGAATATGGGCATAACAAGTGACCCTTTCACTTCCCTTTCAATACTGTCAGCTGAGCCCCGTGGCAGTGACTTGATAAGTAGCACGTAGCTGTGGTGCATTTTTTTTCATACATTTTGAAGTTAATGATAGACGCAATAACTCACTAGCAAGATATTTGCAAATATTAACATTTTCTATTATCCTTAAAATTGCATGTCAAGTAAAGTTTTGATACCATGAGAGCTGAAATGATCCCTTTATTTACAAGTACCATATTTCAAGTTTATATATTCAAGCAACATCACATGAGTAAAGTAAGGATAAAATGATCCTCCTTCTGTGCCGCCACAACAGAGGACCGGAACTGGCGCCATTGGCAGCGATACAAAGGAAAGTGCTGTCACAGGTCGCTATACATGTGTAGTGACGTTAAGGTCATTTCGAAGTCAACGGTCATCACACAGTCAATAGAACAAGACATCATGAGAACAATCGGAAGTCTTTTTTCCACAAGTGATCTCATTAAGTTTATTTAACAATATATTTCATAATTTTTAATTGGTGGATGTATGTCACGTGACCTATTTCTTGGCTTTGGAGTGGTTCATTTAGACATTCCCTTTTTTTTCTTGATTAACGAATGGACATTTCCTTCTTAGCCACACCCGTACATTAAGAGTTGGCTTTTGTTCGGCATCTTTTTTTGTCTGATACAGAGTTAGAGACAAGTTTTCATTAAATAATAACAAAGACAGGTGTATCCGTTCTGGAATGTGATGTATATGCTTGCCAAATTTTGAAGTATAATTCAAGCGCACCTGTATGTCATACAATCATGCAAAAAGAACAACATTAACACGGAACAAGTAACCACATTATCGATTTAACAATATATACATCAACAACCTTGAAAGTGAAGGAGAGACAAGTAACAAGGAATTATGAAGAAGCGCATCAGTGTGTGCAAGGGTGATAGATCTTTTTCGTGAGGAAGTCTACATCCTACACATCAAAGTCAATCCTGTATCTCTGCTTGGTCCATCTGTTGATCCATCAATCTTTCTGGCCTGTATCATTGTTAGGAGGCAAATGGTAATGATCTCTGGTGAAAAAAGTTAAAGTAGTACTGACCCCAAACAGAACTGGTGGTACCTTGGGGAGGTGGGTTGTTCATGTCAAAGGTTTGGCATATGTTGTGTTCGAGGAATGACTGGAGTGTGACAGGTAGAAAAGGCATAACTACAAAAACACTCCAATGTCCCTTTTGGTTTAAATGTATTTTATTTATATAGAATATAAACAATGAATATAAATATCAAAATAACAATTGGGACGAAGAGCATAGCCCTATATAAATCCCTCTTGCAAGAAAGTACATATGCACAGGACAGGCAGAACATTAGAGCGTAAAGTGGGATACTTCTGACTGAGATCAGTTCAGTTACTCGGTTAACCAGAGGCTGCTTGGATCAGACCCACTAACAAGCACTGGACCATGGCAGACGAGTTTGAGTAAGATACCACAAAAAAACACGATGCATGATAGCGGAACTCAATATTTTATGATGACTTGCACCGAAACTAACCATTTGAGAAAGTAGCTGTCCTGCAGCAACACAATAGTAAGTAGCGTACGCTTTTTGGTTTATGTTACACTATGGGATTTAAATCTCTGAGTATTTAAATATAGTCTTAAACAGCTAGATATATAGCCTTGTTATAATAAAAGTTGCATTCAGCAGCACCAAACACAACAGTATCGAGAGTAAAAGTGATATTATGTGTAACATTTGTATGGAGCTGGCCTCTGTGGACAGTTTTAAGTGGACAATTTAAAAAACAAAATGCCACACATGTTCGATAGCGAGAGCACAATTACATTCTGGAAATTATGAAAGGCCAGTCTTATACAAATATCCATTCAGCGGGCTGCAACCCAATCGTAATCCAGCTTGAATGATAGCAGAAAAGGGATTCCAAACTTAATATAATTGCAGTTGCTTTTCTTATCTTGGAATACTAGCGTTAATTTTGTTCTTGAACTCCTTTTCGGATTTGGAATGTCTTACATCTAGAAGTAAGTGATTGCATAGTCTAGTTGTGAGGAAAGAACAAGTCATCAAATAGACTAGTTCTTGCTTGAAATTGGGTTGGTCGAAGAATTATCTTCTACGATAATGTTTTTCAAAAAATGTAATTGATGACCCTGAAATAATAAAGAGGGGTGATTTTTATGATTCCGGTTTTGAGAGACTAGCATTGTGTCAGTTTCCAAAGCAATGATTGTAATAAACCAGTCAGACGAACAAGACTGTGCAGGGAAAAGATCGTCATTCATGGAATTTGCGACATAATAGGGATTGTGTACAGAGAAAAATAGTAAAGTGTCATTTGCACAAGTCTGATTTCAGAATGAACAAGCCACGCAATATCATTAATATAAATCAGAACTGGAAGAGGCCAGAGAACTGAGCCTTGTGGTATGCCGGCATTTAATGTTCCCTAATCTGACGATTTCCTGTATATGACAACACGCTGCTCTGGCATTAACAAGTGCTTGTCAAACCATCTCGTTAAGGAAGCAAAAATCTTGTTGCATTCTTACGAATGAATTGACCCATCATGCTTGATTCTATCGAAAGCTTTACTAATGTCCAGGAAATAAATATGTATCTTCTTTATAACAACAGGCTGTTGTGGCTTTAAAAATACTTGTCGAACCGTCTCAGTGCCGAAGCAAAAATTCCGTTGCATTCTTAAGAATGAAATAAACCATCATGCCAGACACTATCAAAAGTTTTACTTTTGTCAAGGAAACAAATGTGTACTTCTTTCTGAGACTCGACAGCCAGACTTAATTCATGTGAAAATGATAAAACTTGCTTTATTGTTGAGTCGCCAGGTATGAAACACGACTAATTCGTTGATGGAAGTATGTTGTTTCTGAAGGAATAGAAGGTGTGTTTAAACATTATTTTTTTCATGATCTTCCCTAAACAGCATAGGAGGTAAATTAGCAAATAATTGATAGGTTAACATGAACCACCCCTGTTGCATAGGGGTATATTTGTTTGTTTCAACATGGCTGGAAATGTTTGTGAATGAAGACGGACTGGATAATGGAACTAGAGTTTTACATATGGCTACCACCTCCTCTTTTAGTAGACCAGCGCTTATGCCGTCAGGATTAGTGGCTTTTGGCGTTTCCAACCTTTTCAGCACATCCAATGTTTTATCGTTATAAATATAAATATATTACCAAGTATGTTAGTAGCTGTGTAGGTTGTACTGGAGCATTTGATGTACCCTGATTGGTCTACTGTCAGAAAAAAAAATAATAGTACTTTGTGCGTTTCAAACGTTGTTTGTGGAATAACGATATTTATGCAGCTGGAAGGAAATAGCTGGGAGTGATTACGGTTCGTGAAATGTCTAGCGGTTTAGCAGCATGTCTTATAACTTGATTTTGCTATTTTGTCAGAGAGGTACTTCATTTGCTAATATCATGCTCTTCGTACAACTTTAATTGTTTCTGATCTATATGCACGAATGATTTTTCAGTTTTCAGAGCGAAATGCTGAACCATATCAACAAAGGTCACACGTCCGAACCGTTATGGTTTTATTAAGAGCAGATTTGTTAGCTTTTTAGATATTTTTTTAGACAATGTTTTGCAACAAATATTCATATCACCAGACTGAAAACACCAATCCCAGCTTGATATATTTTAATCATTAAATTATGCGTAGATTCATCACAATTTGTTTCTGTATTTTCCAAAATATGTCTTTTTTTTCTTTCTTCTTCTTCTCTCTTTTTTTTTTTTTTTTTTTTGCGTTTGAGTTATAATACATCCACGGCTAAAACAGAATAACCAAAATCAGAGGATGTTTCCCGCAGAAGGTACGTTTGGAATAATTTGGTGCAAACATTCAGGCGTAGGAGGAGTAATATGTGTTGGTTATCTTATTTGCCGGGTTAATGAGTTTACCTAGCAAAATGCTTCGGTTATTGACCAAAAATGTATTTATATCGGAGTTCAGGTCAACAGTCGAAATTACTTTTTATATACCAATTGCTTTAGCTGCGTAAATGTTGTCCTGTAACTTTCCTCAAAAATAAAACTGCAGAGCATGGGGCCATTAGACCACGCCAAGTTAAAGGTTGTTGTTAACTCTGACCTCACACCACTGTAATTCAGTGAATGGGATCTGTAGGTCAAGGCAACTACAGAACGCAAGTGCTTTTGGGGTATATATAGTGCCACACCACCCCGGCGGCCTTGTTATGATCTTTACGTATAATTTTAAGACACTACGGAAAGGTGAGCTCATCGTCAGGTATAGATGTTGAAAGCAAAGTTTGAGAAATAGTGACTTGAGAAATAGTGACTATGTCAAAGTCAGGAGCAACCTTGGACCTGATGAAGAACACTGTTTGCGTAAATAGACTACGGATATTGACATGGCAAAGCTCTATATCACATAAATCATCAGCGGATCCAGGGTTTGTGTGAATATCCCCGGCCAAAAGTAAAAGAAGTGGTGCATCTACCAGTAGATATTCATCAGATATACGTAAACAAAATAAATTGTTGGAACTTAAGAAATTATAAGTGTAAGATTAGTTGCCTTATTTCAAGTAAATTTAAGCTCACAAGATTGAAGGCACAAATTGAGTTAGCAGGAGGATAAAGAAAAATGTATGTTGTTGATAAGTATGGAAAAATTGGGAAACGAGTATTGTGGACGGTTGCAAGCAGACACAAATAAATCAAATCGGCAATCAAGTATCTTTTAAACGCATAAATAATATTACCAAAAAAGCACATTACGTGTTGCGAATATTGGCATACGAGCCCTATTTGGACAGGAACAAACTTTTACGTGAATTGATATTGGTGATTTTAAAGATAATTCTCTAATAGATCGACCAAAATATATCACGTAAGTTGAATTTAAAAATGACAAGGTGCTCATCAGCAAGAACCACTGATATAGCTTACACATTGTGGTGATATATTGCAAATAAACCAAAAACGCCCGCACTTATACATATTAGGCGAGTATAATTGAGTGTCACTCATTGTCGAACTTCAGCCAGCGTAAAAGCGTGAATCACCGGGCACTGCACCGAGTAGTTTTTGAAATGCATAGTATGTGTAGGAATAAAAATTGCAGCGGCAAATTAAAAAACAACAATTTGCAGAATATATGACACAATATACGAGTAGACTATTGATACTCCTGATGGCATAAAAAATGCCTGAACAAAGCTGTTTTTCCGTTGCATATTGCTGACATGAAAAGAAAAAACAAAACAAAAAACACCAAGATGTGTCATCAAACATGTTGGCGGCCAAGGACAAAGCAAAGAAGGCAATGTACTGGTGGCAAAATACACATATTGGACAATAACATTTAAATTCCCAACACTTCAAGATAACACAGACGATACAATGACAGAACCACAAAACCATAATGAATAAGAACACAGAAAGTTCTGATCGTGTACAAAAATGGCCTAGACAGATCTTGGACATATCAGCTCTACTAATATGAATGATAACATCTACCAGATTTACCTAATCAACAAATCTTCGACATGTGTCAAGTTATAAACTATCACTGATGGGGGGGAAATCTACTTTCGTGACCACAGAGACGATTTTCAGGTACAATTTTACCTGAATCAGTAAGTACACAGTCACGGTGGTGTGCTGTCCCTCAGTGAAGAAGACATATGAAACCACTACAGTCACAGACACAGTAAACAGCAGCATACTACGCAAATTTTCATTGATTCTGCAGGAATCTAAACCTTAAAATGAATTGTGACTGGTAACCAGAAACTGTGAAATTATAAAGCGGACAGTGTACCACTATATTGAAAAAAGATATATAAAATAAAAAAAATCTGGACTGCTGTGGAGAAATGTTTCTTCTGCTGGGTTACATAATAGTCAGGAAGCCAAGGTTGATTTTTTGTAGGAACCTTGACTGTACGGATTTATTTTTTTCACACTTAATTCTGCAACTTAAGATGTCATACAAACAAAAACTGGCGGGTAAATAGGCTTTATCCTTGAACATTTTCAAAAATTCAAGATGGCAGCCAATATATCCGCCAAACGTATATTTTATCAAAGCAACGCTTTTTTTCACTAAGCCTGTTTACCATTTTGTTGACATTTGGGTCGTTTTGTGGGTTTGTGGTGACTCAAATGAAATACTTATGAGACTGTCAAAGGTCAAGGTCATTTGGTAAGGTCAAAGGTATTTTGGCTCAGAAAATGCTGTTAGCCTGTAAGATGGCAAATAACAATACACTATTCATGAAAAAAGTACAAGATGCTCCTTTATATTTTGTGCTGCATGTGACAAGAACATTTTGCAAACAATGATGGATGAAAAGTTCATAATAACAAATAATCTAGGTCAATTCAGAGATCAATATTACTGGTAGGTTAAAGTCAGGAAGTCAAGGCTGATTTTTTGGAGGAACCTTGACTTGACAGATTTTTTTTTCACACTTGATTTTGCAACTTAAGATGTCATGCAAACACAAAATGGCAGGGAAATTGGCTTTACCCTTGAGCATTTACAAACATTCAAGATGGCGTCCAATATGGCTGCCGGACGTAGCTGCTCACAAGGATTCACTATTTTTGGTAACCTTTTGACCAAATTTGATAACATTTAGCTCAAAATGCAAGTTGGGGATGATGCCTAACTCAACTTGGACATTTTTAGGTCCTCAAAGTTCAAGGTCAAGTTCATACTGCAAGGTCAAGGGTATTTCTTTCCAAGGAATATGGGTACTTACCATGATTTTTCATGTGAAGACTTATTTTCATTTACTTCCATTCCAGATGTAGATTCAAGAAGGAGTAGAAGTAACCTGAAAGTGAAGCAGTAGCCCATAGAAATAGCAGTAGCCTGTAGAACTAGCAGTAGTTTACTAATGGCACAAGAGTGTATCTTCAAACTATGCTTGGCAATGTCCAGCCAAGCAGAAGCTTTCTCAAAGTAAACCTGATGGTGCTAGGTTGAGCAAATATTATACAAGCCAGTGACTATTATGGCGACAATATGCATGAATACTTACAGGAACAACTGGACTTGAATGAGCATCTGCAGGTATTTCAACATATCTGGCATGTGCACCATCTGGTTCCAAATCTCTGTCAGCAGACCAACCCCCTATTTACGTATGAGGCAATCTAATGTTCCAACATTCAATTTCAGAGAGCATTGTATTTATTGTGGTGAATGCTGTATGATACAAAAAGACAGAAAAATCCAAATATGTGGGTGCCAGCCTTCCTGGTAAAAGCAGTAGCCAAAAATGAACTTGATGACAGTGGCCACCCATTGAGGGTGAGGGACAAAATCTTGCAAGAGTGCCAAGCCAGAGGTGACCAGTGGGCAGAGTCAGTGAGGCTGCGTGTCATTGGTGCCCCAGTTCAGATGCTTTGAGTTAACATCCTCAACAAATTAGCTCGCTTGATTGAACTGCCTACTCTTTCTGTGAAGCGATTCTGTAGTTGAACTGAATTCCATATTTGGATGCGATCAGCTTGCATTTCTGCAATAACAATTGAAAAAAAAAGAAGAGGATGACATTGACATTGTTCTGGATACAGTTGTTAAAAACATCAGGACAGAGGTACTGAACACTGAAAATGACAAGGACTTTTACCAGCAAACTTTATCAAAGTCCATTGCCTCTGAGTCTGTTTCCGACACACTCTAGACTTCTGGAGTAGGCAACGTCAAAGTCATCCTCTGCGTATTCATCAACTGTTACTTTCAGCGTTGCTACAGCATTGTCACAAAACACTATGACTTTGCGAAACCATTGAGCAAAAAGGATGACAAGGTCATTGATGTTTTCAATTCACATTCTTAACAAATCAGCTTGCTTGATTGAACTGCCTACTTTCTGTGAAGTGCTCTTGTAGTTGAACTAAATTCCATATTTGGGTGCCATCAGCTTGTATTTCTGCAGTAAGCTGTCTTAAACCTGATTGGTGGGGGGCCTCAAAAATGATTGAAAAATCTGCTTCTGCAGTGCTTGTGGTACCTTGCATCAGATCCATGCAAGTTTCTAGGGGCATCAATGACACGCAGCCCACTGGTAACCTCTGCCTTGACACTCTTGCAAGATTTTGTCCTTCACCCTCAATGGGTGGCCACTGTCATCTAGTTCATTTTTTGGCTACTGCTTTTACCAGGAAGGCAGGCACCCACCTATTGGGATTTTTTCTGTCTTTTTGTATCATACAGAATTCACCACAGTAAATACAATGCTCTCTGAAATTGAATGTAGGAACATCAGATCGCCTCATATGCTTAATAGGGGGTTGGTCTACTGGCAGAGATTTGGAACCAGATGATGCACATGTCAGATATGTTAAAATACATTGCTTGTGATAAAACACCTGCAGATGCTCATTCAAGTCCAGTTGTTCCTGTAAGTATTCATGCAAATTGTCGCCATAATGGACACTGGCTCGTATAATATTGCCCAAGCTAGCACCATCAGGTTTACTTTGAGAAAGCCTCTGCTTAGCTGGACATTTGCCAAGCACAGATTTGAAGATACGCTCTTGTGCCATTAGTAAGCTACTGATAGTTCTACAGGCTACTGCTACGTCTACAGGCTACTGCTTCACTTACAGGCTACTCTACTCCTTTTTGAATTTACATCTGAAATGGAAGTAAAGGAAAATAAGTCTACACAAGAAAAATCATGGTAAGTACCCATATTCCTTGGAAATAAATACCTTTGACCTTGCAGTATGAACTTGACCTTGACCTTTGAGGAGCTAAAAATGTCCAAGTTGAGTAAGGCATCATCCCAAACTTGTATTATGAGCTAAATGTTAACAAATTTGGTCAAAAAGTTACCAAATATAGTGAATCCTTGTGAGCAGCTACCTCCGGCAGCCATATTGGCCGCCATCTTAAATTTTTGAAAATGCTCAAGGAAAAAGCCAATTTACCCGCCATTTAATGTTTGTATGACATCTTTTAAAAATTGCAAAATCAAGTGTGAAAAAAAAATCTGTCAAGTCATGGTTCCTCCAAAAAAATCAGCCTCAGCTTCTTGACTTGAACCTACCAGTAATATTGATCTCTGAATGGACCTTGATTACTTGTTATCACAAACTTTTCATCCATCATTGTGTGCAAAGTGTTCTTGTCACACACAGCACAATATATACACGAACATCTTGTACTTTTATTCATGAATGGTGTGTTGTTATTTGCCATCTTACAGGCAAACAGCATTTTCTGAGCTAAATACCTTTGACCTTACCATATGACCTTGACCTTGACCTTTGCCAGTCTCAAAAGTATTTCATGTGAATCAAGCATCATCACAAACCCATAAAACGACCCAAATGTCACCAAAATGATACACAGGCTTACTGAGAAAAAGTGTTGCTTTGCTTAAATATATGTTTGGCAGCCATATTGGACGCCATCTTGAATTTTTTAAAATTCTTAAGGGTAAATTTGATTTACCCGTCAGTTTTTGCTGATGTGCTAGATTAGTTCACAGAATCAAGTGAGAAAAAAAATCAACAAGGTTAAGATATACTGAGCTGGCTGCCTGACTATAACTATCGAGAGTGGAAAGACAATGCCATGTCATTGTGTATTATGTGCCCTGAGTTAAATTGACCTTACTCTGTGCCCCCTCTGTGTATACTAACATAGATCCATAAACATGGGTAAACCAAAACCAAGCCTGAGATCTGACAGTCGATCTGGCAGTCTAGCTAGTGATTATTTCCAACTAGCATTCATTGAAACACCAAGTTATCCAGCTGTTCTTGAAAAGTTCAAGAAAATAGCTGAACAAGATACTGATGAGCTGACAAATAAGATCAGAGCAATGATCGGCCAATATTTCAGAGTTCTGGAGGAAGAATTGACAACAATAAAAAAAAAAAGGAAAATTTTTTTCAACTTGAGAAAGCAAGTATCCAGTCTAACATTCCCGTGTGATGAACTAGAACAATATTAAAGAAGGAGTGCAATCATGATCACTGGCAAAGATGAGCAGCCTAATGAGGATAATGACGGTATTGTCCAGAATCTGGCTTATTACAAACTTGAAAAAATGCCTACCAATAACTGCACTGTTACATACCAATGACAACAACAGAGACAGACTTCATCTTTATAATAAATTGATGGAATATCGATTTGTTGAAATTCAGAACATCCAAAATGATCCGAGCGTGATAGTTGGCGTCATCTACAGACTCCCAGGAATGGACTTGGATAATTTTAATGAACAATTCGACGTTCTTCTAGATAACAAGAAAAAAATCCTGCTATCTCATGGGTGACTTTAAAATTAATTTGAAACTAAATATTGATAAACACCCGGCTTCTTCTGGTCTCATTGAAAACTTATATAGCAACCTCTTCCTTCCATGTATCATCAGGCCAACAATAATAACTGAACATTCAGCAACACTTATCGATAATATTTTTTTTATTAATGTCTTAAATGATCATTCAGAACGTTTAAGTGGTATTCTTAGATCATTTATCAATTTTCTATATTATTTCTAATAAAAATGTTATTCTCACTCAAAATGAAATCAACAGTATTGTCTTAATTTTAAGTCACTAAACAATTTTCAAAACGCCATCAAACAATTTTCATGGATGGACATTTACGACAAAACTGATCCTGACGTAGCTGTGTCAGACTTTGGTCGAAGTCTCCAAAAAGCATACAAAGAAACCGTTAGTTTAGGTGCATTAAATTTTAGGTACAAACTTTAAAAACCTAGGTTAACCCTGGAAATTATTAAATCTATGGACCGAAAAATTAAATTATACAGAAAGTAAATTGATACACCTACTTAAAATAATAAGCAAACATATAGCAACTACCGTAATAGATTAAACCATGTTCTCCGCATGGCTGAGAAAAGCCATTATTCTGAAATAATCTAACGAAATAAATCTAACTTATCTAGAGTGTGGAAACTTATAAGTACTTTTAGTCGCCAGCATAAAAAGTTCCAGGTAACTAAACGATTTAAAAATGGCGACTCCTTTATTACCGCTCCAAAAAAAACATAGCTAACAAATTTAATTCCTAATTCGTAAATGTGGGGCACTCACTTGCTGATAAAATACCTGGAACACCAGTAACCCCTCACTCCTATCTTTGAGGCAATTATCTAAACTCCTTTTATTTTTCTCCTGTTGCAGAGCAGGAAATTATATCCATCATTAGGTCACTCAAAGATTCTAGTCCAGGATGGGATGACATAGATCCCAAAGTACTAATATTTGTATCTTACGAAATCGCCAGTCCCCTTCCTACATTGTAAATTTATTCTTTTGAAACTGGTGTATTTCCTAGTGGTTTGAAACTTGCTAAAATAACTCCCACATTAAAAAAAGGTGATGAAGAATTATTTGTCAATTATAGACCTATCTCATTTCTCCCTGCCTTGTTAATATTTGTTTTTTTTTTTCATTTTTTTTTCATTTTTTTTAGGTGGTGCATACACAATTGATTGATTATATTTTGATAAACTTCATATACTATGTGACCTTCAATTTGGATTCCAGAAAGAATAGGCAGTAAACTATCTGTCTTGTAAAATATCGGAGGCCTTGGAGAGAACAGATCAATTTGTCAGTATTTTTCTAGACTTCTCTAAAGCCTTCGATACAGTAAACCATGATATATTGTGTAAAAAGATATCTTTCTATGGAATCCGGGGAATAGCTCTCAATTGGTTAAACCATTACCTGTTTAAGAGAACTCAATATGTATGTTATAAGAATGAAGACTGATATCTTACCTATATACTGCGGTGTTCCTCAGGGGTCCATTCTTGGCCCCCTGCTTCTCATTTCATACATCAGTGATCTTGGTCTTGTATTCAAAGATATGTTGTGTATGCTTTTTGCAGATCATACAAGTTTACAGTACGAATGTTGATACACTGAAGCAAAAGTTCAAATTACTTCAATTGATATCATTCAGTGGTTTCATACAAATAAATTATCAGTTAATTTAGATAAAACAAATAAGATGTTTTTTTCAGCGTCGCAATAAACAAACTCGTTTAACCAATTCCTCTACTCAAATTAACGACAAAATACTAAATAAAATAAAGTCTCAAATCGTACATTATTGATGATCAGTGATTAAATATTTTTTTTTGATATTATTATCAATGTTCTTAGTAGGTCATTTTTGTTTGACTCATGTCCTTGTTTAAGTGTCCTCTCAGTCTAGAGGGAATATAAGCCCTATGGGGTTTCCTCTCTCCAGCTGAAAATCATATCATTTTTGTGTCCCATATTATTTTTGTGTACCATTTATTACTATTTAATAATATTACTATATTGTACATTGATTTTTAAGTGCACCGTCTGTATGATTTTCAGAAAATAAAAATACAATACAAAATGAACATATCAAGTCAGCATATCACAAGGAAATACTGCATCACAGCTCCCTGATGTACTGTTTGTAATCAGGCTTAAAGTTCATTGAGAACAAGATAACGGCAATCTTAAATGAGTTT
This sequence comes from Hermodice carunculata, assembly GCA_964020975.1. Lineage (NCBI taxonomy): Eukaryota > Metazoa > Annelida > Polychaeta > Eunicida > Amphinomidae > Hermodice > Hermodice carunculata. Next base: position 26,217,565 of record OZ026628.1, on the reverse strand, counting down.
GAACCGATCAACACTCTAGATAAGACGAAGAGACATATACTTGGCTTGACGCTAATTTTCAACTGTGACAACCCATTACGTTTAATATAGAAGCAAAAGATAACTAGACGATGATAATGTTACTTGATGATTAACATTAATTATTATTTATACAATATATATATATATATATATATATATATATATATATATATATATATATATATATATATATATATATCAATTAGACTCAAAGTATCACAAGATTTCGCACCCTTGCGCGACAGGGCAATGCAGATAAAAAAAACAATTCATAGATAAGCTGCTGGGTTCACTATCCAGTTTAAATATGTAGCCTCACATATAAGCTCATGCACAACATGTTGGTCTACAGGGTTTGAGCGGTTTGTTTGGCAACAAAGATAAAAAACGTAGAAATAGTGCTGGTGGAAAACAGGTAGCTAGCCTATAGCTGCACTCTTGAAGCACTACAAGTATGGCCAGCAAGAATCAGTCAAACGTTACCTAACGTCCGATTTCAGCATCCAATATAAAAATTGTGTCCCAGATCTATATGTCCACAAACAAAACATACATTTACTAGTCAGAAATACAGTAGCGCAAGATTCATTAAAGGCCACCCTGTATACATTCCATACCTTAAGCACCACACTTGTGTTTAACCAATATGTAAGCTCCCTTGCATATGAATAGCACTGAATGTCAACAGGCCAAACAACAATGAAAAAGAAATTAAGAAGACGTTGGAATCACGTATATAAATACATATATATGCGTGTGTGTGTCTTTGTGTGTGTGTGTGTATAATAGTAAAAATAGTATGACCATCAACTAGGCTGAAGGAATAACATGGGTTTGCACCCTTGCGCTAACGGTTCTGCAGCTTAAAACATGAAGTAAATACGCTGTTGGTTACACTTTCTAGTTTACAAATATACATTCATATCACATACCCATATACACAACATGTGCTTAATACCTGGGGAGTCAGATGGGTTCACCTGCCCTCTCTGCTGTCAATAAGTGTTATATACCAAATTATGATGCAAGCTCTCTAGAATCTTATGTGGACATCTTTGTAAACTCGGGTGTAAGGTGGGGTAATGACCTTGAAACGCACGTCAAGGTCAGATTCCTATCAAATGGACTCTACTCTTGCATAATATAATCATGATGCATTGCGCATGTTACTAACCTTTCAGTAAATCATATCTTTTTCATCAAAATTCTGTTAACATTTTCTGGAAGCTTTGATGCTGACTCTTGATTGACATGATGGATGAAAATAGATTTTTATGGTCAAGGTCAAGGTCAAATGCATATTTATGATAATTATTAAACATCCAAAGGCATTATCAATTTTTTAAGTTACTCCCATAGTAAAGCACCAGATTAAAAAATTCAGCATAGATGTAAATTGAGCCCATGGTTGAAACCCCCGGCATTTCTATTGCATGATTTACATGTTGACGTGTAATCTGTTATGCAAAGGTCAAAGGACAAGTTTGCATCACGAAGAAGCCCAAGCGTTATGTGTTTACACGTAAGCTTGCTACATTATTGCTTCAGCTAACTTTACAGATAATAGGCAATAACATATTTGATATACTAAAGTCACTGATGTCAACAGAGATTTTGTCACCCTGGGGCCCTTTGCAAATGCCTCCAAGTCTTAAAATAATGAATATATCCTATTATTTAAAAGTAAAAATATAATGATACTTCCAGCCGATTTGGCACGACTACCGCAAAACAACCATTGGTTATGTAACGTTACCTCTCAACTGAACCACCATAGTCAAGAGCTCAATGGCTGGCCCCTCTGCCCGATACACTTGAGCTGGGTACAAAATTGTTCTGAAGACAGGATTGCCCAACTGGTGGCTCTTCTCAGTTCCTGTAGATCAGGGGGGAGGGAGGCCTGGGCGGGCATCTGTTGTGCAAGCTCCTATATTTTTCCTTCCTCTTTGGATGCAAGTTTGGCAGCTCCTCTGCCTTCTGGATCTGGATACTCTTCTAGTGCGGTGTGCATTATCTCTACTGCATAATTTGTGTTCTAAGCTTTCCTAGTCTCCTCAGACATAGGGAATGCTTATATTTTACATATGGATACATGAGAGACTTGTGGCAGTAGGGTTGGTCTTGTTGGCGGGAAACTGGTGTTTTCCAATATGATGTTCAGAGGGTCAAATCACAAGCAATCACTGCATGACAAAATGTTGTGGGTCTACAGCCAGAGGCCGTATCTCCTTCTCCCTGTTCAGAAATGGTCAGAAGATGGACTCAGGGAACAACTTCAAGGCAACCTGGGAAAACCAAGAACACTGTCTAGGTTGTCGCTGATGACTTGGCCATGTGTGTCCTTGAGGGAATAAATGTATGTTTTGTGTTGATTTTGGAGACAAGTAGCTGCACCACGAGCAGTCCTCCAGGAAGAGCCACAAGGCTAAGCGTAAGGGTACTGCTAAATGCAGGGCCATCAAGTCACACTCCACCGAGTCCTTTATTTCATTGGAGAAGTGGAAGGGAATTTACACAGCTTGCCTGCCCACTAAAGTGGTCACTGCCTCCTCACCCCAGCTAAATCTTCTAGCTCCGGGGTATGTATGAGAGAGTTCAGAGCAAAGGTCTGTTTATCCCAGACCACTGAAACCATGGAAAATACCCCCATGCTCTCAGGTCTAAGAGCTCAGGTTAAATATACAGGTATCTTAGAGCACTGTATATGGTACCAAAGTCTGTGGTGGGGTGTACCTGTAGTGAGCTTTCAGCTCCTGTGATTGCTGCCTCTACCACAACCCAGCTGCCAACTGTGGCACCTTCAACCCTTGTGCATGCTGCCCCACCTCTAGACTCAACCGGGACCAAGCAGTTGGCAATCCCATTGTGCACCTTCTTCAAGCTGGGTACTCTCTCTCCTGAATAGAAAGCAGAACACAAGCTCCATGAGAGGCAGCAGTTGTGAATGGAGAAATTGTCTTCAGGCACCTCCGTCTGTACACTCGTTGAGTAGGAGCTGGCCATCTTGGATGAGGAGCTTGTGTCTCCGTTCTGATCCAGCCCTTACTCAAACTGCAGGCTCCAGAGTCCAGAGTCTCCAACAGGTACTCTCCACCCAGTTGCCCACTGGCTTGTCAGCAGCTGTGGCTCCATCCAGCCCTGCAGAAGTACTGCTGTCTTGCCCTTCATGGAGCGGATACGGGCTGGGGAGATGGCAACAATTTATTTTTTTTTTTTTTTGGTTTTGTTCTGTTTCCAACTTCTTTTTTTCATTTTCTTTTCCTCAAGAGGCCTTCCGATCTGCCCCAGAACCACAGCTGTTTGAAAAAGCCTTGGGGTCCCTTATTGCAATGCCTGGTGGTGAGTCTTTGCAGACTGACACTGATGATAAGGGGAGGTGTTGATGTCTGATTTCTGCTGTCACCCTACCCCAACATTCCCCTGCTTGTCAGAGCCCTGTAGCATCTGTGGCACAGGCAGAGCCTGTGTCCACTCCCATGACTACTTCTGCCATTCTGGCTAATGCCTTTGAGCACTTTAAAGCACTCATCTGAAGCCCAATGGGTGACCTTGCTGTGGGCTGGCTAAACAGAGGAGAGATGAGGGGCCGTCATGATGTGCTGCCAGGACTTGTCCTTGGAAGATGCTTGACACAAGTCCTCTTTACCCTTTTCACCATTTGTCGGTGAGTTCTATTACCAGCTGATAGCCAGGACTTATGCCAGCCTGGCTTCCTGTGGTTCCAACATCAGGACATCATAGGCAAGGGTGATTTTTTCCCCTGGCTGGGCATCCAAGGGAAATGGTACTCTGTCCCAGATCAAATTTATCCTCCCCAGTCCCTTTGACTGGATTTAGGTTGGGAGGGAAATTATGATGTTTCAGTGTCAAAGGCCATCCAGTGTCCTTAGATGCCTTCATGTGACTCAAGGGCGATTCCACAGGCTCTGTCCCTAAGGCATTCTACTCCAATGTCTGACAGCTCTATGCTCCCTCTTGTAAGACCTCCAGTGTTGGGCACCAGTCAGGGAGGGGGTCCAGGACTGACTCTGTCAGGTGACCTGGCACATGATTTCATGGCCATTGGCGATTGACCAGATCAGGGGTGGCTTGCACTCAAGAATCGAAGTTGCAATTGCTTAGATGGAATACCCAACCTCAGGGTGAGAGGTTGCCTGACCCAATCTATCCCTGAGCATGACAAGAAGCTCTCTTCTCCAAATGCTTTTTTGGAGGAGATATGGTGAACATCAATCCTTGAGTGCAGAACCAGTGGGCCCACTCCCCAAAGACTACCAGGATGAAGCCCTTGTTAGACTCCATTCAGTCAAATTCCTTTTTGGCTACTGTTGTCGTGCAACATGGCACCCCATCCAGTTTTATATAGTCGCCTTCACCTGTTGTCCTTCAGAGGACAAGTGCTAGAGACTCCAGCAGATTTTGAAGGCATTCCTGGCTCATGAGGTTTACTTGGCCAGGCAGTGGCAAACCCTGATAGGTTATCTGACCTGGAAGGACTCTCAGGTCACCCCTGGGCTACCTACACTGTCCCTGCTTGCAGCATGCTCTGCAGCCAACACTCCTCTCAGTCCAGGTCAGGAGCCTATGTGGGGAGCCTGATGGCATTAGCCCTTTTGGCCCATGCAGGCTGCATACCACCACATAGACTGGTTGGAAATGGAGGTGATACTCTAAGCACTGCTCCACTTCTAAGAATTAGTGGAGCACAAACGTCCTTGTTATGGGTGAAAACAGGACTGGGATTGCCTACCTCAATCTGGCATGGACTGCAGTAACCCTTGGCATATGCCTTGCTGCTTGTGCAGATCCTCTCAAGGGTCCTGTGGTAAGTTCGGTCCCATAACTGCAACATGATCTGATCTTGGTCACCTCCTTGCAACCCAGAAAAGATTGGTCCCTTGACCATGGTGAATTAAGTGTCTAGCCAATGGCTTAGTTTACCCAAATGGTAAAAACTGTTGGTGCAACCAAACAGAAATGGCGTCCATAGGAAACCTCAAGTGTTCAACCTGCGTGCTTGGTGGTTTCCACACAGGAATTTCACAACAGAGGTTTAGTGGTTTACTGTTTTGGATGGAAAGTTTTTTCAGATTGGTGCACCAATCAAAAAAAATATATCTACTGTATTTACATATTGTGGACATCAAGGCTTACCTGCTGCACCAGTGGGAGGTCCATAGTAAGAGCTTAGAATCCATGGAGGGGTTTCAGTCTGCCATATCCTCAACAATGGTGAATGTCCTAGACATCTGCATAGAGAGCGGTCCTTGTCTGTCAGTCCTCCTAGCCTCCTTGTACATGGACAGTCTGGCTGAAAGGCAAACCTTACCATGGTGGGACCTCCTGGTAGTCTTAGCCATGCTGAAGAAGTGGCCTTCTGAGTGACTCAAGGACCCCCGTAGGGTGGGATTCAAGAACTGGATGTGGACATTTTTTTTTCTCTTAACACTGTCTTTGGCAGCTAGAAGAAGCGAGATCCAGGCTCTATCAGATGACCAAATTCAATGTTCATCTGATCAGTCATAGTTGACCTTAAGACCTCACTTTGGCTCCCTTGCAAACAAGGAAGTGGCTTACGATCCACTCTTAGCATTTAGGGATTTAACCAGTCATAATATGGATGTGGCTCTACCTGCTGAGAAAAGAGCCATATGCCCAAGCTCTGCATTGGTATTTCTCATGTACAGACAGTACCAGGGGTCAGAGGTCTGCCCTTTTTGTGGCCCCTGGATAAGTTCTAAAAGGAGCAGGTATGTTTAAATATGATCTCATGGTGGATTAAGCAGACCATCTTGAAGGCCTAAAATTATGCTTTGGACATGCCTTTATCCCTGAAACAGGTCTTTGCTAGATCACATGATGTGCATGCCTTTGATGCCTGCTGGCCTGCCCTCAGGAACATCGCTGTTTTATATATCTCAGTGCTTGCTACAGGTGATCATCTATGACTTTTGCCAGGCACCACCTACACAATTTAACTGTGCTGGAGGAGAGCATTTCTGCCTCTGCTACCCTAGAAGGCACCTTTGCATAGGTTCCTGATACTTGTCCTGTGCACTTCCCCTGTCCTCTCAGGGCAGCCACCATATTCCAGCTTATGGCACTTACAGGGTTTAAACTCGGATGTAGTACATAGGTCGTCATACCCTAAAAGAACAGTCCTACACCTCATTTCAGACTTGTATTGGGAGGTTTTACCTAGCGTCTAAAAGGCGAAGAGCCATCAGATCTGTTTCACTGGACAAAGCCTTACAGATCCATTTTGACCGCATTCAGGACCTACCATGTTTCCCACAATTCACTGGTCTTGCTAGATCTCTTGGACCCAGAGTGGAAATAGACAGCATCTTCCGAAAAATAGGCTAGCAAGTGACATCCTTGGGGGCCCATTACCAGACCTGTGCTTATTGATAAGGAGGGTTTCCAGGCTGAAGCCAGAATTTTGCTGTAGGCGACCACACGTCCACAAACCTCTCAATTTTTCTCAACAGACATTGTCTCTTAACTTGGACTGACAGTCCCAACATGTGGTCGGTCCTGGCAGTTGCTGGTCAGTGTACGCCGTCCTCCAATGTTATTTTTCTTTCTTTATATTGGCAATGGGGGTACAGAACGTTTCATAACTTATATGTAAATATTTCCGTAATTTCGACATTAGTGAGTTTATGTATCTGTCGACAACCAGAGAAGCCCACCTAACTAGTCTGTTTCCTCTCCCCAGGTGAATTCCATTGACCAATTATAGAGGACAAAGGAAACATATGGGAGCAAACATTAGGCAACCCCTCCCCCCGATCCACAGGAAAAAGAGTAGGCACCACTTGGACTGTTAGACCTTCGACTCAATTATGTAGGGTGATGTGGTCAGACACTGTGATCTCGACAATGGTGGTGAAGATCTAAGTATTTTCACCGATACTGAAATTACACAAAAAATAAAATAAAATAAAAATAAAAAAATTAAAAAATCATGTATTTTTAAGATTGGTCATCTGATTTTAAAAATTGAAATTTAGCAGTTCACTGTGCCACCAGGTGGTGATCTTAGCCTTTCAAAGAGCATTTTGAAAATGCTGCTATATCTGAAAATAGCCAGCATATCGACAATGCTCGACTATGCCAAGTTTGGCGCTCTTAATTTACTTTACACCATACGACAAGCAATTGCAAACATATGGCACTTTAAAATAAGGCTCTGTCTTTGTTTGAATCGAATCAATAAATATGAATACATCTTGCCACCAGAGGGAGCTGTTAACATGCAGGTCCTTTTTAGCAAATGTCTCCATATATCCAAAAATGATCACGATACCCAAATGTTAAGCTTTGCTCAGGTAAAATTAGTATGTTTGGCCAATAAAATATTGCACAACATTGAATAATCAAAATAAAATAACATTTTGAATGACAATTTTTAGACTGTGACACTACATATTGACACACACATTCACCAGAGCATTTTGAAAATGTATTTTTATGAAAGATAGGGGAGGAGATTCAGCCCTATGCAAATCTCCCGCTACATTGACGTTGCGTGTCTGAACAATGTTTCACATTTCACCCTCAAAACTATATATCCTAATTATTGCACAGATACATAGTTTTGTAATATACAGATGCGATTATTTTCGATTATTTTATAATCCAGTTTACAAAAAAGTATCGCGTTTCACATTTTGTCCGCATTTCTTTAAATATAATTGATGGAAAATCATAGTACATATGTAAAATTAAAGTAAAGACGAATATGCAGCAACCTAATCTTTTCTTAAGATATGAAATACATAATTACAAAATAATGGTATTCTTTTATCATCATTCTATACTTCAACAGTTACTTAATTCTGTGAGCTACAAAAGTCTCAGAAGGAGGCATCAGACCGGCAAATAAGTAAAAAGAAAAATAAAGGTTCCACATAATACAGTTATCTTTCAAAAAACGGATAATATAAACCAGGTGGATCAAGAAGCTTTTAGTCAACGCTGTCTACAAAGTTGATTGATCAGCAAAAAAAGACAGATTTGAGGCTCCTGTTGGCCACATTGTTGGCCGTAATGATTAGGTTGTTCTCCAACCCTAGTCAGTTCTGGTGGTAATACTTCGAAACCTTGTCAGTCAACAAATCTGATGTACAGCTTCCAACGAACAATGATGCTCATTTGCTGAAAACCAGTTATTTACCCAAATGAAATCAAGAGAAGCCATAACTAAAAGCCTGTCACCGTTTTTTTACATGCAGCGATGACAGCTTCAAATAGGGCTGGGAAGCGGATGAGCCACGTGATCCAAAGGTGATATCACCTTGCCCCTACCAACATTGTTGGAAATGTTATTAATATTCCAAGCCCATTCAAGTGGTTTCTCCACAGATTTTGGCCCTTCCAGTGGCAAAAAGGACTTTACACATTGTCTAACTTTTCACGGCTTTTGTCATTCAAAACAGTGGGCAAGCGATGTTTGACTATACGTTTCTAGTGACATGAAATAACTGTGACGAACGTATACAAACACGGTACACCAGGTCGGCGCTGAGAGTAGGCCTAGGGCACATTTCTTTGCAATGAATACTCAATTAAACATAGAATAGACAATTCTCACACGGAGGGAGAGTGAGTTACTATTTCTATTTCACTTGGGATCGTTTTTAGCCTGTAAAATAGTAGTTCACTCTCAGCCAGTCTGAGACATGTAACCCCTATTGATTTACACATGAAGTTCTGTAAAAAACTGACAACAATGCAAAACCAAAACTTCGTGACTGAGGTGCCACGGTAGTGCGACAGATGGCTCGCACACATATTCTATATGATCATTCGACCAATGAAAAGCAATCAGAGCCACGTTGCAGTCATTTCCAATTATAACAGTATTGCTATTGTCATATCTTCATAATGGTCAAAATTTCAAATTATTGGCCCCTCCCGACATCAGGTCTTTTTGGGCTCAGTGTACTTTGCTACACATCCGTGAAAAGTGAATAGGTTTATATATAACTGAAATGTGGCAGTGCTCCACTCACAAGCTACAGACAATGCTAATTCCTGTGAGGAGTATGCTTCATAATCGTACAAATTGACTGCGAGGTTTACACACACACACACACACACACACACACACACACACACACACACACAAATACACACACACACATATGTATATATATATATATATATATATATATATATAAATATATATATATATATATATATATATATTAATGCTGTTGTTCAACACATTTTCCATTAGCAGACCTATTTCTGCAGATGTCATACACATCTCAGATGACAAACCTGAAGAAAGGTTATATATATATACATATATACACATATATGTACATCAGATACATAATATATATTTTAGATAAATAAATGAATTAATAAAGAATATCATTTTATGTGTAATGCATCAAAATAGGCAGGAACTTTTAAAATTCCAAATTGACGCTCTCTGGTTTCGGTTTTAGAATATTATTGCATAGAAATGCTGGCCAAATATGGCAAGAATATATCTTGAAGTTCCCGCCACCAACATGCGATGTGAAAGAATGTTTTCAGATGCCGAAAAATTATTTACAACCAAGCAGCGAGCTTCTAGGCCACCTGAAATGGTGGAAGTCCCCATATTCGTCCATTATAACAGAAGAAACTCAAAGAAAATGTAAACTGGACCATAAAGTGACACTCGGGCACTCAAGACCGATATATCCAGTGACGTACATGTATCTGCATACACCTCCCTGATACATTTCATAAAATGCTTTTCTGTTTGATTGAAGTGCCTGCTGTGGTCTTGTTCTTTTAAATGTTGTGTGACGTGGTAGCTTCTGCTTGATGTGTGCGTTAATTTTGTTTGGTGGTAAATATACTGCATCAAATATGTGGCCCAAATAGAGTAGATTATGCAATCCAATGTGGCGGGTAATACCTGGGTATTTTAATACTCTGACCTGTACCGGGTACTAGAAATCACTATCCGACAGAGCCTTACTCAACAGTATTGTTGCTCTAATAGGGGTACTGGGAAGGAAGTGCCCCAACATTGAAGAGGAGCTGGAAGAATTACCCCCTCCCGTATATCCATTACGCAGGGCCCCCAACTGGGTTGAACGTGGTAGTCTGCGCCATCAAAATATGTTTTTTTTTTCTTCCAATATTGACAAGCCCGGACGGAGTAACTCGCCTTACCTTTAATAGAATTGATTTTATTTCCTTCAAGCTGGGACACAATGCAGGTCTTTTTGCTGCAGTGGAATGGGTCTCTCTATACAGGCAATCGAGATGTGTGGAGGCTCCTCCTGTGAAATTGTCCAGGCCATCAGACTGTTTTGGAGGGTATATCATTGCCTATGAATTTTAGAAACTGGAGCTTTGTATCCACAGAGCTTCTGTATAATGGCGAGGTAAAGCAAGGCTCCCTGCTTCTTTCCGGAATAAATTTCAAGAGAGTATTGAATTGGCGAGAGCCTCGAACATCAACAATATCATTATAACTGGCGACCTCAATGCTGATCCTAGCACACCGCAGGGTCTCAAACTTAACCAATTTGTCACATCGAATCTCCTGTCACTCCACATCAATGAACCAACACGTATTACTGAACATTCTGCACGGTGTCTTTATCAGATTATTACCAACATTCCTAATTTTATCACAAACGTGCGAATTCTTTCACCCACTTCAAATTGCGACCACTCAGTCTCAGGTGCTGATCTATTGTTCCAGCGTAAAAGAGACCAGATATACAAAAGACATGTTTGGGACTATAGCAAAGCAGATTTTAATTTATTTCGGACCCATGCCAATACTTTAAATTGGGACTTATGCTTCCCTGCTAATGATATTAACGATTGCTGCGATTTACGGTCGGAGATGTTTCTTGTCGCTGCCAAACACTGCCTCCCAAACCGAGCTATAGATATTTGTTTTTTTTTTGACATCCCTTGGTACAACAGGAAAGGTCAGAATTAGATTTACCGTATGTATTCGCCCCAATACACAACTGAATACATAAACTTTAGAGAGCTACAGCTGTGTATTTCCATTAGTTTGTATGTTAGAACAACCTTAAATAAGCTAGTCAGTTATGTAGCTGTAGTTATATGATTTTTGTGAGGTATTTAGTTATGCATCTAAATTTACTGTGTGAAATATCGTGTTTCTTTGTGCAGTAGTTTTCAAGTTATTAAGTTGAAAGTCACAATTTAAAGTAATGGGAATACACAACCCTAGCCCTCCACTATCTGCAGTGCCCTCTTTCTGGCAATTCTCAAACCTTCTTTTCTTGCCCTTGCCTATTCACAGTGAAGATCCTTACGTCTTAAAGTGCACTGGGCATATGAAAAGGTCAAGGGTAACGGATATTCACGATTGCTGCGATGTATGGTCGGAAATGTTTGTTGACGCTGCCAAACACTGCCTCCGAAACCGAGTTATCGATATTCGTCTTTTTGACGTCCCTTGGTACAACAGAAAAGGTCAGAATTAGATTTAAGGTGTATATTCGCCCCAAAACACAGCTGAAAACACAAACTTTTAGAGGGCTACAGCTGTGTATTTCCATTAGTTTGTATGTTAGAGCAACCTTAAATAAGCTAGTCACTTATGCAGCTGTAGCTATATGATTTTTGTGTGGTAGTTAGTTATGCATCTAAATGTACTGCCTGAAAGTTGGTATTTCTATGTGCAGTAGTTTTCAAGTTGTTAAGTTGAAAGTTACAATTTAAAGTAATGGGTCTGTTCTTGCTCTTGCCTATTCACAGTGAAAATACTTACGCCGTGAAGTTCCCCGGGCATATGAAAAGTCAAAGGTATCGGTCCTAGTCGTGACACTGACATGTGGTCCTCGTTTTTGGAGATTAAAGAATTATTATCAAGAGCAACTTAGAGCTGCCGAACATAATGATCATGATAAACTCCGTGTCCCTTTAAACAATCCTCATCAACATAAGAAAAGTTGGTGGCACACAGTCAAGTATTTTCTAAACTGTAGCCACGTAATCTCAATACCTTCCCTATTAGAAAATGATGATCATATAAATGTCAATACGTCTAAGGCAAAAATTTTCATTTTATATTTTCGCAAAAAATGCACACGTAGCTCTACTTCTGACTCTCTAACTGGGCACATTTTCAATCCCAATTATACAATTCACGCTGTGTCAATTTCAGATAAGGAAGTTCTGGATATTTTACAAAGCCTAGATGTTTCTAAGGGCACCGGACCCGGAGGCAGTAGTGCTAAACTTTTAAGAAAGGTATCCCTTCCATTCATAAATCGTTAGCTAAACTTTTTTTTTTTTAATTTTCTTTGAATAATAAGACGTTTCCTAATAAATGGAAACAAATTAATGTTACACCTTTACGTAAGAAAGGCGCAGACTCTGCGATAATTATCGACCGGTTCCCTTGTTAAGCTGCATTGGTCAATTATTTGAAAAAGTAATTTACAAGCATGTTTTTAACTTCTTTAGGGACAATCCATTAATATCAGCAAACCAATCTTGTTTTACACCGGACGACTCTACTGCTAATCAGTTACTTGTTATATATAACGAGTTATATCTTGCTCTCAATCAGCAAAAAGAGGTACGCCCTGTTTTCTTAGACATCAGCAAGCCTTTTGAAAAGGTCTTGCACACTAGCTTACTTTCCGAACTTGAGAAAAATCAAATTTGTGGGGATCTATTGAGATGGTTCTCTAGTTATCTTTCAAATTGTCATCAACGTGTTTTGATTCATGGACAATCTTCTAGCAGGGGAACAATGAACGCTGGAGATCCACAAGGTTCTGTACTCGGACCTCTTCACTTTTAAATCTATATTGATTATACCGATGACCTTGTCAGATGTAATATCAAGTTTTTTGCTGAAGACATATCTCTTTATTTAACAGTGGAAGATCCTGCAACTGCTAGTGAAATTATAAATTCAGATCTTGTGTGTATTGACGCATGGGCAAACGAATGATTAATTGCCTTTAATGCCCATAAAATAGATCATCCGTCTAATACGTTTCAAGGCCACACACTGCCAAATGTTAATGCCCACAAACATCTTGGTATTACTATACGCTCTGACCTGAGATGGTCTGAACACGTTTACAACCTAGCTGCTAAAAGTGGAAAACTTTTTAACATTATGAAGAGCCTCCAGTTTCGCCTGGACCTCCAAACTTCACAAACCATCTATTTTTCTTTCATAAGACCTATTTTATAACATGGAAGTCCTGTCTATGATAGTCCTGTCTATGATGGCTGCACATCAACTAATGCTGATAAACCTGTAAAAAAATCAGTTGACTGCTGCAAAAATATTTACTGGCGGGATGCATGACACATCGAACGCTAAACTGTATGAAGACCTTGGAAAGCAAACCCTGGCCTCTCATAGGAAAGATGCCAAATTATCACTAATGTATAAAATAGTTCGTGAATTAGTACCTAACTATTTGCCATCTATTATTCCAGATAATGTGCATCTTTAATTACACATTATAATACTCAACAAAGATATGATCTGTCTCATTTCCGAGCCCGCACTGATTTAACCAACAATTCTTTCTTTCCGTCAACTGTACGCCTCTTGGATGAATTACCTTTGGAAATTCGAAATTTGCCATCTTTACCTATATTTCAATTTAGATTACGTGATCACTTTGGGTGGTCGACTAAGCGTCCAGAGTTTTACAATTTTGGTGAGAGATGTAGTTCTGTATTGCATACTCGCCTCCGCTTGTGTAGCAGTCAGCCGAATTCCCATCTGTTCAAGATTGGTGTCAAAAGACATGCCAGTTGTCAATGTGGTACAAGTAATGAGGATGCTTGGCATTTCTTTTTTTCTTGTCCAAGGTATACTGTTATACGGCCCCAACTACACAATAATATTTCATTGTGTGCTCAATTCACATTGCAAACTGTACTGTATGGTTCCCCTAACTGCACCCTGACAGAGAACACTCAAATTTTTATTGCAGTTCAAGATTTTGGAGCTCTCTGGAAGATTCTCACAAGCAGGTATTATGTGTTTTTTTCTTACTCAAAACTTTTTTTCTGAATAATTTACCTAGTAAACGAAATTATTAATTACTTTGAACGTATTGAGCCCCATATCTGTCCCTGTCCAACTGTGAGGTCTTCTCACTCTTGTATCACGGCAAGTCGGTGAGCCCTGCCTTACTGTGTAGTGAGTGTGTGTCTGTTTGTGTCCTGTTTAATTGTTTTCTATTCTTCCACGAGACGGATTAATATAGGGCTAAGCCCTCTTCCCAATTATTAATTGCCGATGAGAATATTGCATTTGTATTGTTGAAAAAGATATAATACGTTTAAACCAAAGCAAGGCTAATGTTAGGTGAACCTGAACGTGAACGTGTAGAGGGGGTCTAATTATTGCTAATTAATCCCCTATGATATGCTTACATATCCCAAATTCTTGTTCACATGATCAACATAGAAGTTTGATATAGATCTATTACAAGGATTCTTAAGAAAAAAACTAGAGCCCTTCTACGTGTCCATGTTCCAGTTCACACAGCCTAGCTCAACCTCCCTAATCTTTTTTCTGTTCTGGAGGACAATATTCTCTCATTTATCGTGTAAAAAGCGCTCTGCATGGTTAAAATGTTTTGTATTGCCTAGATTTAGGGGTGGGTGCGTGTTATATTAAACCAGAAAAAAATTCGAAACATGAAATTATATTCTTGCATAAATGCCGTATTATGCATTTATTCTTCCTCTCATTAAAGCTCGAGAATGTAATACCACGAAAGGTAATTGGAGCTTTGTGTACTTAGCGATCGTATGTCTCAGACTTGTTAGACCTATGACAATGCTTCTGCGCTTAGTGTAAGAGATAGACAATTGTGATTATACTTGAGTGACCTGAATTTTTGGCACTCGTGATAACACAAATTTCTTTTACAGCCAATACGCCTATCTCAAATTCAAATATCAAGAAAATTGCTGAATTGTGTTCAAGTGTTAGGCCTATCAAAATCGATTTGACATATAATCGTGAATAAACAGCAACTAAAAGATAAATATGTGACGTATGGCCGGCCAACAGGGCAAAAATTAACTAAAGTACCACGTCACTTTGACCAAAGTAACGTTTTACTTTTTGACGTAAACTTACACGTTACTTTGACGATTTTTTTTTGTAAAACTGTAAGATATCACTTTTCTATGGCTAGTTATTTGATGGTAAATATTTTTAATATATCAAAGTAACGTGTTAATTTTGTCCAAAGTTACGCGCTACTTTGACACCAACTAACGCGTTATCTTTACCCAAAATTAAGCGTTACTTACAGTGGTCATAACACAGTACAAATTTGACCCCTACACTTATGTACCACATTTTTGTCAAACTGTGAGATATAACTTTTCTATTGTTAGTCGATTGTTAGCAAATACTTTTTATATCCCAATTATAAAAGATAGTCTATCATGTGAGAATTTAGAGTAGTTAAACTATTTGCACAGATTAAGTTTGAATTAGTGACAATAAGGTAACCACTTTTCAACGTGTTATATTGCAAAACTTGGTTTATTTTTGTCAAACTCTGAGATATCGCTTTTCTAGTGTTAGTCGATTGATGGTAAATATTTTCATATACCAATTACAGTAAAGGTCATGCACAATTTTAGAAATTAGAGAAGTTTAACTATTTGCCCGAGATTAAATTTGAATTAGTGACAATAAGGTAATCACTTTTCAATGTGCTATATTGCATTACTTGGTCTATTTTTGTCAAACTGTGAGATATCACTTTTCTATTGTTTGTAGATTGATGGTAAAAAAAATTATATATCAATTATGATAAAGATCTGCTAGGATTTTAGAATCTAGAGTAGTTAAACTATTTACCACCGATAACATAAGATGTCTTTTTCTTAAGTGGCTTGCTACAAAAGGATTCAACTCAATCTCGTTGTGACAGAAAGAATATAATTCTACATTAATCTATCACAATCAATGATTCTTTGCAGCTTTGACATTTTATTATTTTTGATTCAATTAGAAATTTGAATGACATTCATTTTATAATTCACATGTTGGCACACTTAGGGACGGTGTATTAAAGCTTGTTGTTACTACATATATATATATATATATATATATATATATATATATATATATATATATATATATATATATATATATATATATATATATATATATATATATATATATATATATATATATTGTTAAGAAGTGGCTTTACCTAGAACGTCTTGTGACAACCTGGCCCTCAATAACAGAAAGAAAATAGAAACGCTACGCTTTTACCGCCGTGAACAGAACACAAAGACAAAGTTTTTTGTTCAAATATATTCACTCATATTTTACACAAAAACCACAGCAAGGCAGAAACTGGCAGTTCGTCTATAATGTCCTTAAACTTCTTTGATAGGCTTTACACAACGTGGTTGGCCGGGTCCAGTGGCTTGTCCAACAACCTCCGGGCTGCAACTCGGAATCAAATGGCAGTATCAGAAAAAATAAAATTATGATAGAACATTATCTTGTAATTTTGTAAAAACCCGTTTTAAATTGTCAGATCCAAATTGTGGTTTAGTTTTTACCACTTTTCTGGTCGTATCAATCACCAAAAAAAAGACGTATTAATTTACAGGATTTGCTGTGCAATCTCAAGACCAACACTTGACAAATATTACACAAAACGCCACATTGGAGAGCTACCAAAGCTCTGGAAAATGTATTTGCACTGGTTTCCTCGTCAAAACTGGCTATTTCAAAGCCTGCATCTTTTAATTAGTGAACCGCACAAGATTCACAAATACATTAATGGAGCATACAAATGCTCAAAATGGCTTATTTTGAAGCCTACATTATCAAATTGGGGAAACACACAAGATTCCCAGAACAAAATAAATTGGAGCACACAAGGGCTCAAAAATGGCTTAACCACAAGCCTACATTATTTCAAATGGTGGATTACACTTGCCTGCTAAACATCCGTTCTTGGCAGTCTTCTACCCTCAGCGAACGCCTACCTTTCTTTGGCAGCGTCACTGTCTGGAAGCAGGCAGCGCCGTCCTGGCATCGCAGCCAGCGAGAGGCCAGGTGTGGGGATTCGCGCAGTGGATTGTGGGATATTGACACTGTGAGCGCCATTTTGTTTCTAGGCAATTACACGGCCCAGTGGGTATTGACCACACGCCGCTCAATTAACTGTTTGGGTTCACCTGCTGGGAAGGTGCAAACAACATAATGGGGGTAATGGGATTAACATCTCTGCTGTGCGATATCTATCCACTGTTCTGTCATGTACGGCAACTGTGTTACGCACTCAGCCCAGTTGTAATAAGCTGCCTACGAACAGCGTCAGTGTCAAGGGAAAAAAGAAAAAAATGGATGAGAAAAAATTCCGGGAAGTTCTTCAGGATTGTTTGCAAGAGACGGGAGTAAATTATCAGGCGACCAAACACCAGGAGCAAGCATTATTTAATGTTATTGTTGAGAAGAAAGACACTTTTGTAATTTTACCAACAGGCAGTGGAAAAAGCCTAATATTCCAACTAATATCTGACCTGGTGAAACAGACAACAACTATTCCAGCCGAACCTGTGGTAATCTTAGTTTGCCCGCTCGTAAGTATAGTTAAATCTCATCAGCAAGAACTGAGCAAGTTAGGGGTGTCGTCTTGTATTCTGGGTGAAGGTGACGGCCAAGAAATCATGCAGGGCAAGTTTAGTATCGTCATGGGCAGAACAGAAGCATGAACAAAGGGGAAAAAATGGCGAGATATGCTACTGAGCCCCATATCCCAGGCAAATGCAGTGACTCTTGTTGCTGACGAAGTCCATGTCATTCCCAAATGGTAAGTTGATTTTTTTTTGGGGGGGAGGGGGGATTTGTCAATTATCACGCTATTAAAATGTTAATTATAATGCTTTAGAATCTGTATTTATTTTAATTATCAAAATTGATCAATGTATCCATGCAAACCTTTAGACTTTTAGTTGTAATAAAAAATTGGTCGTAAGAATTCTGCTCTCTCTCTCTCTCTCTCTCTCTCTCTCTCTCTCTCTCTCTCTCTCCGTTGTTTTTAACTGTTAAGGTTGTTTACAACAAATGTACTTCTTATCCACTCCATTTATGATTGATTCATACTTTGCAAGGTATGATAATAATGACAATAACAGTGATAAAGAGGGCACAATATTTTTCAAATTGTTCCATGTTATTCTCCGTATATATACTGGAGGGAGGCTCCTTATATATACTGGAGGGAGGATCCGTATATATACTAGAGGGAGGCTCCTTATATATACTGGAGGGAGGAGGTATCCGAGAGACGGGAGTAAATAATCAGGCGACCAAACATACTTACAGAAAATACAAAGTAGTCATTTTCCTGCATTTATGAATTATTTTATAGATGGACCTTTGGTGATCTTTAGCTGAAATTAAGACAGTTTGTCTCTACCACAATATTGAGGTACATGTTCTCCATTTTAATGCATAGCAGGAGTACACAGCTTATTTCTTTTAATATACATTTTTTTTTTAATTTGCTTCCTGAATGATCCATTCACTGGAAAGAGAAATCTTAGCTTTTTTTCTAAGCAATGACACAATTTGTAGTCATATTTAAATGACAGAGGATTATCATGACCATCTTGAATCTTAACCACATCTGCTTAATTCGTGAAAAATTTGGAGGGATTTTTTTTTAATTCCTGTGTTGTTTCTCAATTCATTGTATGACAACAGAACAAAGCAAGGCCAAATTCACTTCAGAATATGAAGTACATCAACTTGTGTCACTTAAAGGTTAGGATGTTTGTCCTTACCAAGTGCTAGGGTTCAGTTCCACTTGATTTTTCATATTTATAAATGTAAAAATAGTGTACATAATCTGTTATAACCAGTATGTGTAAATATGAACATTTTACTGCTTGCAGGGGGCTGAACAAGCAAGATGAAAAGGCGTTCAGGGCTGCTTTCGGCAAACTTTCCGAACTAAGATCCCTGCTTCCACAGGGAGTAAATGTTTTGACCCTTACTGCAACAGCAACAAATGAGGCTATGGGTAAAATCCAAAGACTTCTACAAATGAGAAATGTGGCAAGAATAGTTGATTATCCTGATAGAACAAACATTCAGTTCGTGGTGAAGAAAGTCACAAGTGACATCTTATCAAGTTTTCAGTGGCTGGTGGATGAACTCAGAGAGAATGGTGCATCTATGCAAAGCACAATGGTGTATTGTCGCAGTGTCAAAAACGGTGGTGTTCTATTAAGTACTTTGAAAGAGAAGTTGGTGCTCATGGCTATGTCCCTGGTGAGAATCAGTCAAAATATAAAAGGCGTCTCTTTGCCATGTACCACCACAGCACCTCTGAGACGACAAAGAATCATGTACTGAAATCTTTACTTGATGTTGATGGCAGTGTACGAATTGTATTTGCCATAAATGCTTTGGGGATGGGTGTGAACATGCCTAATGTACGCCGCATCATACACTGGGGTCCACCAAAACATGTGGAAGACTATGTCTAAGAGATGGGCCGTGCCGGCCAAGACCGTAAGCCACCAGTAGCAGTACTCCTCTTTAATGCTAGACACCAGGCAGCTGCAAATGAGCACATGAAGAGCAATCGTATGTCAACAACTTGTAGACGCAAAGAACTTCTTAAACATTTTCCTGAAGGAGATGTAATGTGTAAGACCAGTAGATCAAGTAGTTCCTGCTGCGATCTGTGTGACCCTCAACAATGTGACCGCCTGCAACAAATAGAAAGTACATGTGAAGTGGCTGAGCACAAAATCTCAGGACTTACACGAACTATAAGCACAGAGGACAGTGATATCCTTCGAGAGTGCTTGCTACAACTCAAAGAGGAAAATGCATATGAGCTGTCAAGTGGCATCACCGACAAACTGATTGACCTTATTCTCAAGGAGGCACCTTACATTTTTGATGCGGACTATGTTTTTGTCAATTTGCCGGTGATGTCAAAAAAAGTTGCAGAAGACATTACCACAGCTGTATCTGAAGTGTTTGATGATTTTACTTTTGAAAACAATGTAGCTGAACTATCCGAAGATATCCGGAGTTTGTGTGATGTGACATTTGATTATGAATTTGATTCTAGTAGTGATGATGACTTATTTGAGCTGTAAAAGGCATGGTCAAGATGTCAATGCCAGAAACTCAAATAACTATAAATGTATTCCAGTAAACTTGGATTCATGATAAAAAAAAGCAAAAGTACTCACTGCGAACTGAGTATTGTGTTTGCCAGTTTATGATTTATTTATTGTGAACATTATTATTGTAAAAACTGACATTAAAATTATGAAAGCATAATATATACACTATCACAATAAGGATCCCTGTAAGAATCAGCCATTGCTTTTTTTCGATTTCTATATTTATTGTAATATTATTTATTTTACTTTTTTATGATTTTGAAGAACACTTGTCAAATATGAGAGTAAAAGTGCATTTGCTTTATGTGAATATACAAGTACCTTTATGTATATGTTTTGAAGTCTTAAATAGAAACTAGACACGCATAATGTAGTACACTTTTTCAGTTAATGTTGTGACACGATTTTAACAGGCATTGCTCATTATGACCATGCAATCCATGTTTTGAGTGAATGTACATGTACATTCTCATAATTAAAAAAAAAATAATGTGACTCTGTTTTGTGTTTTCATCTGCATTATTTCTTGATGGTTATTGGTAGTACACTTGCTGCATGATCCAAACACAGAATAGAATTAATTACTTCATTTATGCAAGACTTTAATGGTCCCTTTAGATTAAATATGCCTGATCATGGCTGGTATTCCTGTGCCCATGTATTGCGGTGTAGCTTGATCCACTGCAGCATGTTGGTGACATCCAAATGTACCAGTCGATTGCGAGGTAAGGAGATGAATGCTTGATACTGCCGTCCAGGAGACTTGTGAAACATTTTCACAGAATTGTTCACTCTATTTAGCAGTTTGTGGATGTCATGTGTGCGAGAGGAACTGGTATGGTGTCCACTGCTCTTCTTGGTCTCCAGGCTCTCATGCAGGGGTTCTGTGATGGCATATTTATCTCCGATAAACCGACCACACTTTACCACAAACTCATCAGATATAGTCTGCATGCCAGCAGCTCTGAGCTCTTCCTTCACGAATTGGTTTAACTGCTCCAATTTACGGTCTCTTGACTTTCTCTTCCCTTTACCACCCCTATCACTAACTGTTCGATTCCATATTAACCTATGTGCATCCCGAGGAGACAAAAGAGCTTGGCCTGTAACCAAAGAGCAGCATAAGCATACTTGTGGTGCTTTGTTTGGCGGAAGTATGGTAACAAAAACTTCCAGCCCCTGCAAATACGTTCCCCGTCACCCAGGTGGACCGCATCGTCCACATTTCTGAGCAGAAAGCCAAGTGCAAGGCTTGCACAACTGTAGTTATAGATGGTATCAGAATTACCTTCATCGTCAGGATCAGCAGTAAGTCTCACTGGTGCAGTTAATGGACTTAATCCATGTACCCTGGCTTCATGGGTATCTAAAGCCTTGCGGTAATTGTAATGTTTGCCACATTCCCTGCAAGATGTGCGTGAGTGTTGTTCATTTTGATTTTGTACTTGATCTGAGAGATCTATGACACACTTCCCAAGTATATCCATAATTAATTTGTCAACCATCTCTTGGCACTGAACATGAAGCCAGTCTCTTTGTACATGAAGACTGCCATTCTTTACTACATCTGGAACAACAGTCTGTTCTTGTGGAGTCATATGCCAAACTGACATTGATGCGGCCACGATAGACGTGTCAATGTGCAAGTAGATAAAATCTTTTATCTCATTGTATCCAGTCTCAAGCCGGCCCTTGGCATTAGAGTTGGCTATAACATCTGCATTTGACATGTAACTTCCATGGTCTCCTGCTGAAGCCTCACTTCGGAAGAGGTCCAGGAAAACCTGCAATACAGAAGTGAGAACCAATAACAACATTGTTTCAGAATACCTGACATTATATATATATATATATATATATATATATATATATATATATATATATATGTTTGGGGTTACAATCCTTTGGAAACTAGGGTAAGTGTTTAGGGTATCACTGTGACAGGTAATTTTGCAGTCCCATCATTATGTACTAATTTTTAAAATTTCGGAAGTTTTATGAATGAAAGGTGTACATGTAATTGCAAAATAAAAAGAAAAAGGCTAAGCTAAAACTTCGAACTTTCTTTTGCTTATCATGATAATCCCCCCCCCCCATCCTGTAGAGTGAAGCAAAAATAGTTACCTGATATCAACAGTGGATAGCGTGCCAGTCTTCATTTTTGGGGGGGCAGCCATTCTAGTCTCTCTGCTGTGGATTCGCTGTCGCTCTTGGCCAACTGAGCATTTCTGCACCTCTCCTCCGTCAATTGGTCTCCACCGAAGAACACCTGTTGATTAATATCAATTTTTAAAAACTATAATGAAACTAAACATAATTCAGGACATTTTAAGTACAATTACTATTGAATCCTTTGGCATAATAAATGACACCCACTGGAAGGATATTTTCACTTGGAAACCATGATATATGTTTTTTTGCCATCGTATAACATGAAAATTTAATTAAGATCCAGATCTAGAATTTGATATATTATAACATGTAATACATCTAGCAGGCCCCGGACACCTCCATGAGGTGTGGTGACACCACTATAAGCAAGCCTTTTCCTTACCGTCTCTAAAACTTTGTCTCCATCAACAGGTACATATTTGTGGACTTCACTCATGATATCGATCACTTCATCAGTTGTGTTTTCACTTTTTGCCAGAATACCCAGTGGAATCTGCAAAAATAAAATATGAGAAAAATCCATATATTTCCATGTTTTTACAACCCCCACTGGTACATCTGTCAAGGTTTCACTGAAACTCACCGAAAAAGAAAAAAAATGAGCATAGGAACCTTCCTGCCTGATACACAGGGTTCCTGCAGCATGGGGAGATTTGAAAATAATGACTTTTAATGACATTTTAACATTATTTCTAATAACTTTTTAATGATGGTTAAGCCAAAAATAAGTTTAACCCTTTCCCCTTGGATTAAGACTGAGTCAACAGCTTTCCTTGTGTAGTTTGGGCACTAAGTGCCTAACCTGCACCAAGGAAAGCTGTTGATGTGGGACATGTTATTTTGATAGGTTTTATCTACATTTTTAATTTACAATGTTTTGAAATATTAATGAGAATAAGTAAAAATTCATGGGAGCAGAGGACATTTTACTCTGGCCGGTTTAAGGGGAAAGGGTTAAGGGTGCATTATGTCTTCATATATGCATGACACTTGACACATGTAAATCACAACATATGTGCGTCCTTGAATTACCCCTGCCTCTTTGAGTCGAAACTCACACCAAAACGGGACTAATCGGAGTGAGGGTCTGTGTAAGTTTGTGAGTTTGTTACATGTATTTTAGTTGCAAGAAGCCAAAAATTTGCACATACCAGATTTGACTGTTGTGACATCTCCTCACTATACTGGTGTGGTATGTGCCATTTCATTGCTTTCTTCCAGCTTTGAAGGTCAGGTATCCATTTTACAACAGCCCTACTCCGCAGAACTACAAGTTCACGTTGTAATGATCTAATGTTCACTTCATTTGGGAGGAAGCTTGCTGGATCCATGTCTTGAAAAGAACCAATACACCCGTCCTGTGACAGATCATGTCCATGCACCTCATCCATAATGACACATATTTGAAAGTAGTGTAAATCCTTGTTTTTGTTCTCTGTCCCCATTTGTTTTGTATGCACATACAAATCAAGATTATCACCTACTATTTGAAATCCATGAGGTTTCAACAAGTTTGACTGTACTTTTCTGATGGCTTCCATGGTGGAAAGATCATTTGCATTGGGTTCTCTGGGAATATCTTCAGTAAGCGCACTGACAAACAAACTCTCCCCAGGGGTAAGGTATGGGGAAACAGCTTCAATGAGTTGTTGTTTGGCATCAACCTGTAATGTGCCCATTAAACAGCTAGTGTCAATAGTAAGGTAATTGCCCAGATTACACAGCTGTGATAGCACTACAGGTGCAAGCTGCTGGAGTCTGGGATTGTCTTTCACAACAGCTGGGATTTTCTCCAGAGTAGCATCCATAATCTTACTTTCTTCAATCTGCTTCTTCCAATTTATCACCTCTTCATAATAATCCTTACCCATGGCTGTCAATTTGTCTTGCACTGTACTTGCACTACATGATACACCACATCTGCCCAACATATATATCCCTGTAATAATAAATAGATAAATTTGTTTATTAAATAACCCAGACATCAACAAACTTAACATTCACAAATAAGAAATAATATTATTCTCAGTATCTTTACCTTGTCCTTTTCATGTTTAATGATAGGTACGAAATTACAATACATGCACACAAAAATACACATTTCACCTGAATTTGAGACATGTAGACATGAATCATCTTAAAATACATGTAGGGCCCCTACATGTAGTTTGAATTCATAATAATCAGATCACTGAAAATATATTTTCGGAATTGTTTGATAATTTTTTTTCTGAACTGTATAGTATCATGCTATTTATAAAGAGAACTGGTTTTCTTGGTAAAGGTCAAGCTATATGTAGAAATTACATTTTGCTTTACGTCAGAAAGAAAACCAGGACTGATTGACTCATCACACAGACGCACACAAGTCCCTACAGACCATATTTATTCCAATAAGTGCACAGTGCCCTTGCAAAATTAAATTGCAAAACAACATTAATTAAACAGGCATTTTAATGGTCTTGAATAGAAATTGAAAGCCTCTATCAATGAAAATAGAGGCTTCTTTTGTGACAAAAAATGGGGGTGTGCCCTTATTAGAGCCCGTGCCATTGCTGAAATGAATATGGTATACTGAATTTAGTCATGTACATATTTATTTACCTCCTCTGACAATCCTTCATGATGGACCATGGTTCCCAGTTTAAGTGCCCATGCAATCATCTGTACATTCCTCGCTTTCAGAATGTGTGCTGCACAAGTTGCCACTCTCATTGTAATGTCAGTACCACTGTTTCTTGTTCTCTGTCTCATTGTAACCCTGTCTAGGATGCTCCGAAATTTAGGAGCACGCTCATCTATTTCATTGCATACAAGCTGGGGTGTTAACTGTCTCAGTGATGTAGGACTGGTGTCTCATAAAATGGATGGTCTGATGATGAAAAATTGAGAGAATAATTATTGTTGAAAACTAAGGAAATTATTTTATTGAAGAACTACAAAGAGTGAAAATTTTACAAGCACATTAATTATTTTCCCCCTGTTTTCCGATGTTTAATAGGTAAATACTAATAAATTACACATCTATAGCCCAAAAAATTTGGTATTTGATGCATGGTTTTTTCAACATTTGTTTTGTCATTTACATGTACCTTAACAATGGAGTACTGTAGTCACAGAATTAAAACTGACCTCATAAAATGTCCACCTCCTGAGGTCATAACATGCACACATTTATGCTGGTTACCTAAATGACAGTTGCATTCTGGGGTGACAATCAACAAAGACCTGATTGGCATGACACCTGACCCTAACAGTTAACAAACAGCGATTGTACCTTAATTAAATATTGCAAATGCTATATGAAGCAACTAAAGCATCATCTTTCATGTCAAAATGTCAGGTGTGTGTATGTGTGTGTGGGGGGGGACTGAAGAATATACTCTTCTCACTCATATATATATATATATATATATATATATATATATATATATATATATATATATATATATATATATATATATATATATATAAATGTATGTATATATATATATATATGTATATATATATATATATATATATATATATATATATATATATATATATATATATATATAATGGTAACTGTCTTGACAGACCCCTCCATTAAGAGACCACATATCGTTTTAAGACCACTCTCTCGAACAAAGGTCCATCTTTTCCATGTTATTGTATTTCTAGTTCTTCGAATGAAAGACAACCTGTTTTGAGACTGCATTTTGACCTGCTATAGGTGTGGTCTTTCAAGACAGGGACCAATTTACATAAAAAATGTTAAATCATTCCCATATGACCTACATGTTTGTACTACTCAAGCTGTCTAGCTCTGAGTTCAGCATGTATGCAACTTTGTCAACCATTGCAGTCTTGCCATCTTCAGATGTGGCCAGAACATTCACGAGAACATTGAAGTTCCCAGTGACAGCATGACGAATAACTGATTTAGTGATTTCCTTTGTAACTGTGTGCTGACTGGATGTGTTCTTGCTCGGGTAGTAAAACAGAGCTTAAAAAATGAAGATATACATTAATTGTATAAGTTATTAATGGCAGTAATGATTATCTGAGCGTGAAGCAACACCGAAATGAAATAGTTAAAAATGAAAACACAGTCCCAGACTAGGTCCAAAACAAAAGTCAGTGAGAAATCCCTGAATATTTTCATTATTTAAGCAAACATTTTTCATTTTTTGAAAATGTACATATATTTCCAATTTTTAACCCATCTGCTGTAAACATCCTAATCGAAATTGAGCAACTAAAGGGGAGAATATGAACAGGAATCATCCATAGTTTCAAGCACTGATAACCTTTAGCCATCAGCAAAGCTGTCAACTGAAATACATTCGGTGCGATAGATGGTTTTCAGCACTTTCATCAATTTCAGTTTAGGCCTATGGAGATAATAGGCGCACACATGTGTTGTACCAGTGCACAATGACTTGTGCATGTGAGGTGCATGCAATATACAGTGGTACATGCATATAGGGCAGTTTATGACACCTTTCCCTGAACACCCCAAACTAGGGTATTGTTTTAGCATTGAACTGTGCAGATGACTTGAGACCTGGACAGAGACGGACGGGTTGGATGGGAGTGGATCCTTTCCCCTTCCAAATGGGCGTCCCCAGGAGTCATCTGACAGTACGTAAGGTATGTGGAATCTCCACAACATTGGTGTCAGGAAACAGAAACAGATCAATGGCTATGCTTTTTTTTACCATTCTGACAGGATGAACATTGTGTAAAGCATTTGCCTGGCAGTTACAGACTGTTTAAATGAGTCTACCTATTGAAGGTCGGTATTCTACTGATCATATTTATTTTTGAAGGTCACAGAAGAGTTTTTGGGTTGGCATTCTGATTCAATGACTTCTATATGTGTTTGTGGTTTTCCCTAATTTGAGACATGAAATTTCAGGAAAGTTTTTAGTGAATGCAGTCTTCAAATCTATTTAATGAGACACAGCAAGAAAATAGGGAGAAAGGGAAGAAGTTTGAATATTTTCAATATGAGACATTTGCAATGGAAATTGTCAACTGTTCATGCTGCCTTTATTGACTTGTATAACCTAAGATGGCTTTTCTGACTTATTTATGCATATTACGTACAGTGCAGAAATAACTCGTGCTTCAACACACAAGATTTGCATTCTGTAAAAGTTTACAGGCTGCAAGTTTAATTGCCTATAATTTGGAACAGATTCTATCACAATTACTTTCAACCTACAGTATGGTGTATGTATTATACATCAATCATGCCTCTAGCGAAGAAATATGGACATGTATATCTTTCCTTTCACACTCACAAGCGAACCACGTTGTCCAAAGAAGGAAACAGGAAGGCGGAAAGTTGACATGGGAGTGTCTTTCCAAGGTGGAGACAGAGTTTTTTGAAGACCGGTCCATGCAGTATCAAAAGGCCTGGGTTTCCAAACAAGAACATAACTGGAATATTGCTATATGTTTCAAGAGCTATAAAGAAAAAGGCATTATTTCTTTGGACAAGGCTACACATGACCAGTATTTACCAATGGGAATGCTAAAATGTCTAGTTGGCCACTATGAAGAAAAAATACTTCCAAAAATACAAGACAACTGGTTTGAAATAAATGACACCCCTTTGTCCTCGTGGAATTCTGAAATGGGAGATTGGAGACTTCCTTTGGGCAACTTTAGTAAAAATGTGGACATTTTGCATAGAATGGGGAGGAATTGCAGATATGAATTTTGATTTTATTATGAAGACTGCAACGTAGATATATAATGATGCATGGAGCTATCACAAGGAGTCAAGGATGGAGTTCTAGACACATGAACTAGATAGCACAACTATGTTTGTTTATCTTCATGTTACACAAAAGCATGTAGTTGTTCCTGCAAACGGATTGCAGTCTGCATATGAAGTGCCACGAGCCTGTAAGAGATGTGGAACTTTCCCCATACAATGCACCAGGACTAGTAGAATATCGACTCCTTGAATATCTATGAAGTATGTCCCCACCTTCCTGCAATCATGTCTCAAGCAGACCTGAAACGAAAAATAAGATCATGGTTATGGAACCTACAAACTGGGTTTGATCTACTTCAGGGATGCAGTGATCGTTTCAGTGGCATGGGAAAAAAATCAACTGTTGGAAAACAGGGAATGTAGTGAATATTGAAAAGCCCCTAAAGATTGAAGTGACCTGCACCTGAAAGGCAAAATGTGGGGTTGTTTGCGCCTCTCTTCCCCAGGCAAGGCTGTGGTGAAAGGTGTACTGGATAGAAAAGTGTTTTCAGTACGGTTTTCTGTGCTGATGATTTTAAGTCAAGATAAATCATTATGTCATCAGGATGCTGTTTGTCAGAATACATGGCGACCTGGTGAATCTTTCACAATGTGTATATACTTCAAATATAAACTGTTTAATGCGGATCATTATATATTAATGATCTTCATCACTTTGTGGACACAAGAAATAGACTCCTTTAAAATGGGGAAGAGTGTTGTACCAGTGGACAAGGACTTGTGCATGTTAGGTGCATGCAGCATTCAGTGGTACATGCATATAGGGCAGTTTGTGACACCTTTCCTTCAACACCCCAAACTAGGGTATTGTTTTAGTATTGAACTGTGCAGATGACTTGAGACCTGGACAGAGAGGGACATGTTGGATGCGAGTGGATCCTTTCCCCTTCCAAACAGGCATCTCCAGGAGTCATCTGACAATACGTAGGGTATGTGGAATCTCCACAACACTTGCATGAGTCACGGTAAACAAACTTCGAAGTTTCACATGATGATTTTTTAGATTTATACCCGCATCTGTGTGTCAAATCTTGACGTTATTCAGTACATAAATGGGTTGATACCTCAAGCTGACTTGCATTTCGTTGAAGGATAGACGTTGACTTTGGTGTGTTTCCTTTGTTTGTATCCGAAATGGGGCCCAGTGGAACCGGGCTGTCATATAATTGTTTGGGAGTCTTCCCCGTGATTCCCAGGTCTGCATCCAATGAACGGACGGGTTCTTTCTTCTTGCTTTGAGGGGATGTGTTGCAGGGAGATGATACAAATCTTTTCTCGCGAATAGGCACGTCATTTGTCTCTAGTGTTCTTAAAATTCGCTATCATCTCATCCTGTTTCTTGTTGGCATTCTCAACGTTCACTAGCACTGGTTCACATTTAACACATAGTACATTGCTGTGGAACTCTTCCGTCGGTATTCCTAATACAGCTGTAAGCCTATTCCCAAGTTCTTTCGGCGTTTTGCCCTTGACGTCCCCACTGGAACAATATGACTGTGCTGTAGCTTTTGCGACTGCCATCTGAATGGGCGCTGTCACCACATATCCAGCACGTGAAATTGTACACAGGAACTTTTTTCTTCGGAGGTCCATACTTCTCTCCCGACTTCTCCACGGACTCCATGCTTCTGTAGCGGGCAGGAACATTTCCCCATCACAATACACAGCACGCTGCTCCATTCCAACATCTTTTACTCCAGTAAGTCACAGATACACAAGCAGGTAAACCACGTTTGAGGAGGTGTCAATTGGATTACTCCCTTGAGTCCTCTACCTCGTGGAGTTATTTTGACTGTTGTGTGGGAAGTGACGTGTTATTCGCATCTGATTGGACGACACACAGCTCATTAATAATGCAGTAGGCAACTTTCACAATAAGCGAAGTACAATTCATTGGCCCAGCGGCGCCTGACAACGTTATCTGCAGATCTGCTAATTGCCTCTTATAATGGTATTGCGACACGGCCGGGCAGACTTTTGCTGGGGGGGCCAACATAGTGTATCGTCCCAAGAAAGTCTGCTTAGGAGGCAAGGATTACACAAGATCCACAAAAACACAACATATATTGGAGCATACACAAGCTCTCAGCTAACCAATACTCAAGTTGAATGCCTGGCAGCAGCAGGAACACTACCAATATTTTAACGTGCACCCCGTTCCCTATATGCACGAGTCAGACATTTCAGATGTCTGGCGGCAAACAGCAGTACACAGCCTTTTTTATTTGGGAGAACAAGCCTAATCCTGTCCCCACTGTGATCGCCTTTCGCTCACTCAACCCATCAGAAGATCTTTCTCAACCAATCAAACCAAGCAAGATCGGTGATCACTCAACACTTCCTGGCATGCTGACACTTGGCATTTTAACTGTTTCAAGTTCAAAATGTGCTTGCACTGCAGCTTAATTCCGCAGCCACAATATACATTTTATACAACAAATTATCCCTTATGTTTTTAAACTGATCACCACATAACATACCTCCCCTCAGAAAAATAATGAAAGTTCATATTGATGAACTTTCAGCAAGTCTAATGACTAATCAATTGTGATTTTCCTGTCATTGACCTACAGCGCCAAAACACAGTTCAACCGTTTGAGGCAACCACCCACTAGGCTAACCTGTCATTCTAAAGAGGAGCACACTGAGTAATTGGGTGACTCTGAAGCAAGAAAAGCACATTTAACGAAGCCATGTTAGTGTAAAGAATAGAGTGAAACTAACCTATCACTCTTTTACCTACAACACCTGTTTAGTGTTGGGTGGTACTCTCGATATTTCATGAATCATCACAATGTCTGCTGAGATAAATAGATATGATATTTTCTCTTCCTCTGATGTGACATATTTCCAGGTTATATTCATGTGAATATAAGCTCCACCTAGTGAGTCTTTGATTCTTGTTTTTGAATCTATGCAAATATTTAATTGGGTTATGATACCTGTACAGGGAAACAACCTGCAGACATGTAAATCTCAAAATGCTGTACAGACAAAATCAAAGCCAGTGCCTCTTTTTCTACAGTTGAGCAGTTTCTTTGATGCCTGTTCAACTTCTTTGAAAAATATGCTATGGGGTGATCAACCTGACCTTGATCCAACTGCCAGATCCACAAACCGACCCCAACATCACAAGCATCTACAAATAATCTTAACTGTTTACTGCAATCTGATGCAGCTAGCACTGGAGCCTGCATCAATAATTGCTTCAAAGCATCAAATTACTCCTGACATTCTTGTGTCCATTTGAACTTTACACCCTTGCACAACATATCCGTCAAAGGAGCTGACACTTCTGCAAAGTTTTGGCAAAACTTCCTGTAGCAACCTATGACTCCCAAATACTGCAAAATATGCTTCTTGCATGTAGGTACTGCAAACTGTTCAATGGCCTTGACCTTTGCCTCCTTAGGAACTATTTTTCCTTGACCAACATTATATAACCCAAATATGTCACTGTTGCATGACCAATGTCACTTTTGACCAAATTGACTGTCAACTTAGCTTCTCTCAATCGATGCAAGAATTCCCTTGTTCTGGTCATATGGCCGTCCCAATTGTCAGACTCCAGCCCAACATCATCAATAAAAACAGCACAATATTCCAGTCCATCTATTACCTTGTTCATAAACCTCATAAAGACCGACGGTGCGTTTTTTAGGCCAAAGGCCATGACCTTGCACTGATACAGGTTATCAGGAGTAACAAAAGCTGTATATTGTTTAGTTTTTCAGTCAAAGGAACTTGCCAGTACCCTTTGAGGAGGTCCGACTTAGATATGAACTTGGCATTTCCAATTTTATCAATACAGTCCTCAACTCTGGGTACAGGATAACAATCTGTGACTGTGAGTGCATTTAACTTCCTGAAGTTAATAGACATTCTATATGTAGAAACAGGTTTTGGTACAAGAATAACAGGACTACTCCATGGCGAGTCACTGTCTTCAATGAGATCATTGTCCAACATGTATTGGACTTCCTCTTTTAAAGCTGTGCTTTAATAGGATTCAATCTGTATGGATGCTGTTTTACTGGAACAGCCCCATCTTGCAAAACAATCTCCTGTTCCAAAACATCAGTCCTACCTGGCACATCTGAGAACAAATCTATATATTCAGCTATTAAAGCTTTCATATCCTGTCTCTGGGTTTTTGTTAAATGACACAACTTCTTATCTAACTTCTTCAAAACATCAAATTTTTTGCATAGGTTGAGGTGATGTTTGTTCTATATACTGTGAAACAGGATCTACATCCTTTTCATCTACAACCGGTGAACCATCTACCTATACACAAAGCACTGTAGCTTCCCTGTCAAAGTACGGTTTGATCATACATGTATTTACATGACAAACCCGTTTGCTTCTACCTCTGTCTGGTGTATTTATTACATAGTCCACAGAATTTAGCCTTCTGAATATAGTGTTAGGCCCTGTAAACTTTGCTTGTAATGGATTACCAGGGATGGGTAGCAAAACTAACACTTTGTCACCAGGGGAAAATAACCTCTTCCTGGAGTTTTTGTCATACCACGACTTCATGTTCTGTTGTGCATGTGACAGGTTTTCTTTGGCCACCTTGCACACCTCCTGTAATCTGTTCTTAAATTCTGACACATACTTCAACATATTTAAATTGTTTCCATCAGCAGGAGCTACACAGTATTATTTGAATAATTTCAAAGGACCCCTTACCTCGTGACCATATACCAACTCAAGTGGGCTAAATCCCAACGATTTGGCACTTCCCCGACTACAAACAACAAGAAATGCAAACCTTCATCACAATCTTTATCATTCTCCATACAATAAGTTCTCATCATCCTTTTCAACGTTTGATGATACCTCTTAAGCGCCCCCTGGGTCTGTGGATGGTAAGCTGACGAGGTTTTATGTTGAATACCCAACACTTTCAACACATCATGAAATAATTCAGATGTAAAGTTTGAACCTAAGTCTGACCTTATGACCTTCGGTAGCCCTACTCTGGTGAAAAATTGGGTTAAATCTGTCACAATCGACTTTGTGTTGATTTTACTGAGAGAAATTGCCTCTGGTTACCTTGTCACTGTGTCCATGATGGTCAACAAATAACTATTTCCTGATTTTGTTTTAGGCAATGGTCCTACACAGTCAATAATTATAGTATCAAATGAATTTCCAAATGTTGGTATGGAAATCAGTGGTGCGACCTTGACCTTTTGGTTTGGTTTCCCTGCCACCTGACACGTGTGACACATCTTACAGTACTGCACCACATCACAATGGATACCTGGCCAGAAAAAAAAATACTTGTATATCCTATCCAGTGTTTTCCTAACACCTAAATGTCCAGCCATAGGTATATCATATGCCAAATGCATTACTTCCTGTCTATATTCCTTAGGCAGCACTATTTAGTGAACTTCATTCCAAGTCTCATTGGCAGGAACTTCACTATTCCGCCATTTTCTCACCCACTCGTCATTGTTTACATAATAGCACACAGGAACTTCTTTGCCTCTTCCTGGGTCTAAGCATTATTCCGAGCAGCTTCAAGTGTAGCATCAGTTCTCTGATTGGTTACCAAGTCTTTCCTATTTAAGCTAGTACCAGACTGACCACCACTGTCTTCATTACTGAATAACTCAGCTACAAATGTGTCTCCCAACACTGTATCAACCACATTGGACTCAATCCTATCATTAAGATTTTTGTCACTGTCAAGTTTTAAAAAGTTCGCCACTTTATTCTTTTGTGATCTGGTTGTCACACAAGCGGGAAAAATACATGGATGCTCAACTTGCAACTTTTCCGTGCCTTCACCCAAACCTGGCTGTAACCCTAACCTAGGTGTGACCTTTACCCTGGGACCTGCTATGTCATTCCCCAGGATCATATCTACTCGTTCCATTGGTAGACGGGGTACCTTTCATACTGTCACTGAGCCTGTCGGATATTCAGATTCCAGCCAAAAACTGTGTATTGGTACAAGCATGTCAGAACAATCAACCCCCTGAATATTTATAAAGGCCACCGGTTCTCCCCACTGGAACCTGAAGTTATCCACAACTAAACTTTAAGCACTCCCTGTGTCTCTAAGTATCACAACGGGACTTTTCTCCTGACCTTTACCTTTTGACAGAAAGCCTTCAGACTGAAACTATCCATACATGTCTTTTACTGGCTCCTCTATGTGTGCTATTTCAGTAATGGGTGCTACATTCATCTGACTGCCTTGTATTAAACCTACTGGCTTTTTGGCTCCTAGAGGTTTCAGTTCAGGGTGCAGTTTATAACACCTCTCTGTATCATGTGACACTTCACAATAGGTAAACTCAACCTTAGGCCTGAGCTCTGGGTACAAAAGCCAACATCTTGTCCTTGATATGTGACTTCCTGCAATGACCACATCTAACTCTCCTGTTGGTACCTTCCTGGCCACCAGCTTTGTGAATATTTTGTTCATTTTCAGTACTTGGGTTCCTAGGCTTACCTTGTCCTTGACCTTGACCTGGGCCTTGGTTTGACCTTAACACACCTTGACCACTACCAGTTTTATACTGCTTGTGTGTCAAATAACACTCATCAGCCGCTACTGCTGCATCCATAAGCTTGTGATATCTGTGCTCTTCAAGATAAGTTTTAATATTCTGAGCTACAATCTGTTTGAAGTCTTCAAGTAACAACAGCTCACTTCATTTACTTTAATCACCTTGCACATCAAGAGACGTAAGCCACCTATCAAACAATGTAATTTTCTCCCTTGCAAGTTCTACATTAGTAACATGTTGACTTTTCTGTAGTCGTCTGAACTTCAGCCTGTATGCTTCAGGAACCAACCCATACGCTTTCAAAATCTCCCGTTCACAACTTCATAATCTTGAGCCTGTCCTGATGACAAAGCTGCATATGTGCTTAATGCTTAATCCCTCAACTTGCTCCACAGAGGAGAAGACCAATGCTCTTTGGGCCATTTCAAATTTCCAGCAGCTCTTTCAAACGCCGAAAAATATTTATCCACATTTTCTCCAGGAAATCTGGTACTAATTTGACGTGTAGTTATATCAAAATGGTCAGAATCTGTCCTGCATGACCTATTGCCAGCACGTAATTCAAGTTCACGCATGCAATATTCATGATTCATTTTCTTTTCCTTAGATTGTAAAGCTAACTCCCTTTCCTTTTATTTCTCAGCTGGGAAAAATCATACAAGCACTCATTTACTTTCTGTACTAATGCAGGTTTCAACAACGTAGATATGGAAATGGTGTATTCCAGCTCCAAATGTTCCACTAATTGTTTTATATCTGCCCACTTTAATTTAGAAACAGACGTTCTGGTCAGAGGCTGTTTTAAAAAGTCAGCTGGATTAAACAGAGACATTCTGAATTTATTAATGTAATATTAAGACAAAGCATGCACTAAACTGAATCACTTGTACTTGGTGCTGGCCCTGTCCGACCTAGTTCTTGTTACATAATATTACACTCTTTTGGACTGATTTTGTTTGGCACTTCATCACTGGGGAGGGGAAAAGTGTGTGCGCTAAATGAAAGACCCTGTCTCAAGTCCTTTGTTCATGGCATACTCAATTCATTATCCTGGAGGAGCCCCCAATTTCATTTTACAAGGTGGCTTTACCTAGCACGTCTTGTGCCAGCCTGGTCCTCAATAACAGAAAGAAAATAGAAACGCTACCCTTTTACTGCCGTGAACAGAACACAAAGACAAAGCTTGTCCGTACACTTGTTTGATAGGCTTTACACAGAGTAGTTGGCCAGGTCCGGTGTCCTGGCAAGACCAATCGATCTCTGGGCTGCAACTCAGAATCAAAGGGCAGTATCAGAAAAAATAAAATAAAACCTAGAACATTATCTTGTAATTTTGTAAAAACCCGTTTTAAACTGTCAGACCCAAACTGTGGTTTATTTTTTTCTAATTTTCTGGTCTTATCAATCATCAAAAATAAGACGTATTAATTTACAGGATTTTGCTGTGCAATCTCAAGACAAACACTTTGACAAATATCACACAAATATCACACAAAACGCCACATGGGAGAGCTAACAAAGCTCTGAAAAATATATTTACACTGGTTTCCTCATCAAAACTGGCTATTTCAAAGCCTACATCATTTAATTAGTGAACCGCACAAGATTCACAAATACAATATTGGAGCATACAAGTGTTCAAAATGGCTAATTTTGAAGCCTACATTACTAAATTGGGGAAACACACAAGACTCTAAGAACAAAATAAATTGGAGCACACACGTGCTCAAAAATGGATTAACCACAAGCCTACATTATTTCAAATGGTGGATTACACAAGATCCACAAAAATACAACACATATTGGAGCATACACAAGCTCTCAACTAAATCAATACTCACGTTGAACGCCTGGCTGCCTTGCTGCAGCAGGAACATTACCAATATTTTAACGTCACCCCGTTTGCTATATGCATGGGTCAGACATTTCGGATGTTTGGCGGCAAACAGCAGTACACAGCCCTTTTTATTTTGAAAAGAAAGCCTACACCTGTCCCCAACCACTAAATGTATTGCCCCTATGCCAACCGGTGTATGTGGTCTGACCTTTTCAGTGTCAGCGATGTGGTGATGTCTCAGGTGTTATTTTGCTCATGAGCAAGACAACAGTTTATACTCTGACCTTAGAAATTCGGTCAAGATCACAAGATCATCCAATGTGCTGAAGAAATGGCCCCGAGTTATAATAGTAATACAACATTAAGGTATATGTGAGCAAAAGTTCAGGATATATCTTGTTTGCATGATGTAGGGCAGATGGATTGAGAGGGCCAAACACTCACTCACACACAGAGACATGCACACAGGTGAAGAAACAATGCAAAAACAGTAAATTTCCCATTCGTTTCCTGCAGAGGTTATAATAATTGATTCTCTATGACAATTTAGCCTGTTTGCAATACTAGGCCAACTAAGTCAAAGTTTTGATTGTTTGGGGCACCAGCTGCCATTTTGGTAGTGATATTGAATTTCTCTGGTCAAGCATGTCAAGGAACAAAAAACTATGACAATAAAAGCAAAAGTATTTTTATCTCTGGCTTCGCCACAGATATAACAACCAGTTTTGGCGGCCATCTTTGTTTACGTGTTGCTTGGCAATGCCCTCCCCCCCCCCCCCCCCCCAAAAAAAATGGGGATATCCAAGTTTCTCAACGGGAATTTGAGGTTTAAGGCCCAATTGTTGAGGTTACGGGTCTGAAGAGCCTGAAAAGAAGCATTTTTAAGTACCCAATTAATTCAATTTAGATGAAAACCTGATGGGAAGTTGATATATGGGTCAAGGGCCGCTCTCAGAAGTCTGAAAACATCCACTTGTTGCTCATTAGGGGATCGTTACGCCCCAAAAGACGCACCTCTGTGTCGTGAAGAAAATTTACCTGCAGGTCGTTTGTTAAATTTTGGGGTACATCTTTTAAATAGAGGCTTTTTCTTATCTGTGTGTACACAAGTGTTCTAATATAAGTGCGTAATTATCCAACCTTGATGCCAGTACAACCCTGCCACCGGAGACAAAAGAACTATTTCCCCTAGACAAAGCGATCACCCGTGGGCGTGGCTTATGCAGTCAGAATTACTTGCGTGCGCTTCTTGCTCCACGTGTTGGTCGACGTTCCGCTTGTGTTTACATTGGCCGCAACGAAAGAAAGTGCGTAATAATATCAACTTTTAGTTAAATTTTTGGGTACATCTTTTTATGAGAGGCTGTTTCGTATTTGTGTTGACACACGACTTCTAAGAGAAGTGCGCAATTGTCCGACCTAGGTGCGAGTACGGCCGTGCCACTGGAGGGGAGGGAACTTTCCCCAAGACCAAGCCATCATCTGTTGGTTGTTGCGTGTGCAGTTCAGTCGTGTGCACATCGCCACGTCTTTAGGAAACAGTGGCATTTTAGCATTACCGCAAGGCCTTTGTGTACCAATATTTACTTGTATACGAAAAAAAATTAATATGTAACTTTGCTTTTACTCAAGTTTACAATTTCAAGGCAGACTTTGTTCGAAAACTTCGGCACATGTTACCGCAATACAGAGCGGGAAGACGGCCTTGCGCTTCCCTGAAGGCTGAATGAATTAGCCCAAATTCGTCTTAGTTTGCACATCCGGGTATACAAATGGAGATGTACGGTCATCTATTTGCACGAGGACTAATCTGGTGATTGTTGTGTCAAACTCTTTGGACTGCAGAGACAAAGAAGAAAGGCCAAAGTTTGATATAGAAAGCATATCAGAGCACTGTCCGCACAGAATGACAGAATCTGTTAAATTCTAGCAGCGGGTAGAGTGTTCAAACGATTGCAATTTCACCGCAACCCAAATGAGGCCCCAGCATACAGGATGCAAGGCTAGAGCCGATCAATATTTCTGTGTGTCATGGGGCTCCCTTTGGGATGTAAATCAATTTAATGGAATTGAAATAAAAAGTCCATGCACATAAGAATACTTGAGGCTCCCACCCCGCATGTCAAAAGATCGTGAAATTAACCGCTGAATTATAGCACCACGGGCTTTAGATATTATAATGAATTTGTAAAGAAAATTAACATATTTCTTCATTACTACTCTGGCAGATTGCCATATTGACATGCACAAGTGCCAACATGTATCATTTTTCATCTTTGGTTGTCTTTTACCCACCACACGTAATCCAACGAGCAAAGCATGCCAGACAAAGAGATATTTGAAGCAAGTCTGTAATATACTTGAAGTGTGAAAGATTAGTTTTATTTAATTAAAATGCAATGGAGTCCGACACTCGAACATATACATTTTAATCAATCAACCAATACAATATACAAATTACAATATATTTAAATAGATTGAAAGCTAATTGCCTCCGCGAAAATTTTGTTTGCATCATCAAAAAGATGCAGTGCCAGTGTAATGTTTGTCAAGAATATTTTTTGTTTAAAATTTTCAAGAATTTGTCAGAAAAACATGAATTAATTTTTGGTATTCAATAAAATGTTGATATCAGACAACTCAACTTAAGTACATCAAATCACATTGTGATTCAGAGATTCACAGTTTATAAATATATAAATATACATATATATATATATATATATAT
This sequence comes from Hermodice carunculata, assembly GCA_964020975.1. Lineage (NCBI taxonomy): Eukaryota > Metazoa > Annelida > Polychaeta > Eunicida > Amphinomidae > Hermodice > Hermodice carunculata. The sequence goes on along the minus strand of OZ026628.1, from coordinate 26,178,320 downwards.
ATATATAAAAGATTCCCTACCTGCCTACCTACTATACTCTTGTGCTTCGCTGCAACAGGAAACACGACATTTGTTTTGGGCCTCACCAACGCTACTTTCCTGGCCAGGACTCTGCAGAATAGAATTGCTAATATCTTATAACATTACAGTCTTGTATTGAAAATCCTGAATAAAGTTACCACCTGCAACATGGCTTTTTGACTCACAGTCGCTTTTAAGCTCAGCTGACCTACCAGTCAGGTTGAGATATTAGACGACTCAGTCATCCCTGTCCATTCACAATTCACCTTTGGTGACTTCTACTCCAAAACAGTCAGCAAGATTCACTTCAAACTTGGTGGCTATGTACCTTGGGTGGGTCTCTACCTAGTTTGTTCAAATGGTTACGCTCCAGTAATTTTTAGCTCAGCTGACTTGTCAGTCAGTTGAACTTATCTTATGGTCCTCTGTCCGTCGTCCTTCGTCTTTCAACAATTTATATTTTCGACTTTTTCTCCGAAACCGCCAGATCCACTTCAAACTTGGGGGTTGGTGGGTGTTCCTTGGGCTGGTGTCTACCAAGTTTGTTCAAATGGTCACGTTCCAGTGATTGTTGGTTTTTTTAATGATTTTTTTTTTTTGGTTCTTTTTTTGGGCAAATATTACAAGATCTTATTCTCAAAAATCGCTAACCCAATTGCTTTGATATCACAGAGGAATACTCCCTGGGACTCCTAGTTCTTAGTTTGTTCACCAGGTGGCGCTGCAATTTTTTCCCAATTCTTTATGATTTTTTATGTTATAGTTATTTTCGACTTCTTCTCTAGAACCTGTCCCTCACATTTAACTGAAACATGGTGGATATGTTCCTTGTAAAAGGGTCAAACAAAGTTGTTCACTATGTGGGAATGCGGTGGATTCCTGATTTTAAACTATTTTTTTCAATTCGGGTACTAATTTGTCAAAGCAGCTTTCCTATTGATTACTATAAAGTCAATGAGCATTTTAGTACTTATTCACATTTTGGACTTCTCCAAAACCGCCATCCAGATTAACTTCAAACTTGGTGGCAATGTACCTTGGGTGGGTTTCTACCAGATTTGTTCAAATGGTACTGCTCCAGTGAATTTTGGAGCTTGAATTAATCTGTTGGATTTTTTTTGGACAAATGTTAAAAAATCTTTTTTTCTGAAACCGCTCACCCAGTTGCTTTGAAATCGTACATAGACACTCCCATGGACAGGAAGACACCCAAGGATTGCTGTTCTTAATTTTTTCACCATGTGACCCTGCAAATTTTTGTTTTTTTGTTTTTGTTTTTTGGTTTTTTTTTTGTTATTGATATTGTCTACCTCTTCGCCAGAACCGTCACTCAGATTCAGCTTGAACGTGGTGGATATGTTCCTTGTGGAAGGGTCGAAAAATGTTGTTCACTATGTGGGACTGCTGCAGATTCCTGAAGTTTAACATTTTTTTTTCAATTCGGCTCTTTTTCGATAAATGCACCTTTCCTATAAATTACTATGTAAGTCAATGGGCATTCTAATGACAATTTACATTTTCGACTTCTTCTCCAAAACCGTCATCCAGATTTACTCCAAACTTGGTGGGGATGTAGCTTGGGTAGATGTCTGCCGGGTTTGATCCCATGGTCATGTTCCAAAGATTTTTGGATTTTTTTATGATTTTTTTTTGCAAAAATCTTTACGAAAGATTTAATAGGAAAGTTTAACAAGGGAATTCTGTTGTATTGGCTATAACTAAAATAATTTTGACCAGATTTACTTCAAACTTGGTGGGGATGTGCCTTGTGTGGATCTCTACCCAGTTTGTTCAAATGGTCATGCTTTATTGATTTTTGGATTTTTTATGAATTTTCTTGTTCTTTTTCGGGACAAACCTTAATAACTCTTCTCCTCTGAAACCGCACACTAAATTGCTTTGATATCGTACATAGACACTCCCCGGGACACCTAGTTCCCAATTTGTTCATCAGGTGGCACTGCAATTTTGTTTTATTTTTTTAATGAATATTTGTATGGTATTGCTATTTTTCACTTGTTCTCAGAACCGTCACTGAGATTAAGCTGAAATGTGATGGATATCTTCTTGTGGAAGGGTCAAACAAAGTTGTTAACCTGGTGGCACTACTTTGGATTCCTGATTTTTAAGAATTTTTTTTCAATAACGGTACTTACCAGTCAATGCAGCTTTCCTATTGATTACTATGTAAGTCAATGGGCATTCTAATGGTAATTTGCAGGAGTACTGACACGAAATTTACTGTTTATTTGATAACTTGAGATCTGTTTTGAGCTAGAACCATGATGCTCTACGTGTTAATGTTTCTATATGAAGGTCATGCTTAGACAGTACATGAATGACCTTGACCTCGTTTCTGGGGTCCCAGTGGAACATACATGAATTTTACTCTTCATTATTTACTCTTGAGAACTACTTGAACCTTGATGTTGCACATGTTAGTGTTCTTCTATAATGGTCAGACTTACTCAGAACATGGATGACCTTGATCCTTTCCCAAGTTCACAGAGCTGCAAGTGTGATGAATGTCTAGGTCAGCTGAGCATGGGCTGTTCACACAGCAGGCTTCTTTGGATTTGTGGTTTGTTTGGTTTTGTTTGTTTTGTTTTGTTTTGTTTTTTTTTTTTTTTTGGGGGGGGGGCAAATCTTAAAAACATCTTTTCCAAAACCGCTCATCCAGTGGCTTTGATATCACACAAGAACACTCCTAGGGACTCGTAGCTTTAAATTGTTCACCAGGTGGCGCTGCATTTTTTCTAATCTTTTATGTTTTGTTTTTTTTGAATGTTTTCACTATTTTTGACTCCTCCAGAACCGCCACTCAGATTAAGCTGTAACTTCCGTGTGAAATTGTCAAACGAAGTTGTTCCCTAGGTGGCATTGCTGTGGATTCCTAATTTTGAACGATGCTTTCAATTCAGGTATTTATTGGTAAAAGCACCTTTCCTATTGTCAGATTACTATGCAACTAATGGGTATTTTAATGCTTTTTCACATTTTGGACTTCTATGGAGAAACTGTCTGTCAGATTCACCTCAAACTTGGTGGCTGTGTACCTGGGTCGTCAAGCTCCAGTGCATTTTTGATGATATTTAGCTCAGCTGACCTGCTAGTCATCTGTCAACAGAGCATTAGGTCCATGGGCCTGTTGTTAAGAAAAATATCTTGATATGTTGGTCCTAAAAAGTGATCTCAATTTGGCCTGGTCTCTCAAGCCAGCGTTCATTGTATTCCCTTGTTTGGCAACAAATTTTAAAAGGTACAACACCAAAATCTTGAGAAAATGGAGAATATTCTGGAAGCACATCATATGCACACACAATTGTGTGTCTACCCAAAATACCAATCAACCACCTGGTCAGTTTGCTGCCACAGATTACATTTTAGGCCCATGGCCTTGTTATATTTCAAACTCATTGAACATATTTATTAATATAATAGAATTTACAAAATCAGCTTCCTATGGAAACCAATTTTAATTTATACAAATTTTAAACTTTGCACCCATTGATTTTTCTAGTCTTTTTATGTAACCTACAGGTGGTCATCTTAAACACAAAATGAACAAAACATTACTGTTTTAATTTGAGGTTGGTTACGACATGTATCAACTTGATTAAACAAGTACAAAACAAGTTTCAATATCAAAATAAAATGCACAAGCAATTAATTAAAAATGTACACAATATCTTTCAGAAATTGTGGAAGGAACATACCTTATCCCTAATTTGGTTCTCATTGAAAAAGAACTAGATATCATATAAACTAACAGAAAGGTACCAATTAAATTGTAGATGGAAATGAACTTTTAGGCTGGTGACAACTGTACACCACTCACTGTTCATTCAGTTCTGAAGATTATGCTACGATATATATATAAGTAGCCAGTTCCATCCATTGTGCACAGGCAATCAATTGTTCCCTTCTGTTGCGGTCTACATTACAAAGTAACCTTTTATAACGAAGTTTAGGCCTATTGTGCTGTTGTTGTTTTTTCTAGTGAGAAAGGAACATGGAAGAACTTTACCATGTTTCATAATAAACATAATATCAGTATCAAATTTAGTTGTCCTGGGTTCACGTGGAGACCTTGTTTAGGTGTTTAAATTCAATGTCTGACATGTTAACCAATTATAATGTAGATATAATAGTCTGACTTAAAATTCTTAATTTGCATGTCATTGTTTGGATGATGTCTGTGAACTATGTTCAGGTAATTACCTTTTATAACTGTACGTTAATATGTCGGGCTAAATTTGTTTTAGGCCTACTTTAAAAGAATGTTAGTGCTTTGCAAAGTGGGGAGGGTTGGGATCCCGTAAAACTGGTTTAACCCACTGCCAATATGTTGGTAACCTGTTCCAGGACAGGAAGAAGATACTCTCATTCCTTTAAATTTCATTACTATTGGTCATGGATCCTTCTGACGATGAACACTAGCATGCCTTGCTATTTCGTAAATGACACTGGATCTGATAAGTTTAACTGGTATTCGGTTTGGCCTCATCACTATCATTGAAAACTGTTTTCCGCTTCTCCTTTCATAGAACTCTCATATATTTGGTAGCAATTTGAACATTCAGGCATTTCCTGCACATATTGCAGTGCAGTAAGTGTCCTATGTGTAGTGAGACTGGTGTTCTTTTTCATAATTGTCCGATGAATATAGCTTGTTATTGTTAAGGTCATATCAGGTTGGCTCAAAGAGTTTAGTGTACTGTCTCTCTCTCTCTCTCTCTCTCTCTCTCTCTCTCTCTCTCTCTCTCTCTCTCTCTCTCTCTCTCTCTCTCTCTCTCTCTCTCTCTCTCCTTCTCTCGTATGGATAATTAACCTCTAAATCAACTGACTGACAAGCTGAACTACGTCTAATTACAAAGGAAAAAAACTGTTACAGGAAAACAGTTATACTGACAGTTACGTTTAGGAATTTCAACATGATTTATCTCTGTCTGTCTGTCTGTCTGTCTGTCTGTCTGTCTGTCTGTCTGTCTCTCTCTCTCTCTCTCTCTCTATCTCTTTCTTTCTTTTCATGAAACCTAATTCTTTCTCTGTAGTAGAATTTTACATTTTGACCTTTTGAACTTTATAGAACCATGACTTGGTTGTACATTATGCTTGGCAGACTTGCAGATGACTTACAATGGCATGCTACATTTTTAATTCTAAATTATTACCCTAATAAATGACTCATTAGATGACTTGTGGGATTCTATACATTTTTGAACATTTAAATTTGTTTCAAAAATACTTCTGGAAACCATACTTGAAATTCGACTGCTATTCCAACAAATTTTGGCGATTGTAATGCATTTTTTACTACGTTTTCATGGTTTGAGGCCTAATGTCACTTGTTTCTGGCTAATGTTTAACATTTGAACCAATGTACTTACTATAATTGCACATTCAATCACTTTTCTTTTTTTAAATACTCTGAGTTTATCTCCTTTTAAACAGCATCATGTCTTTACTTACATGCCTAAAACACATTGAATTATATAATCATGTTTGGATTCTTGTTGATGGTCATTTTAGGCCTAGGGGGCTTTTCTGATGGATTGATGTTGGTGGTAGTGTCACTTTGAGGACTTATATGAATGATGATCATTGTTAAAATGGTGGTTGCAAGTAGTACCTTTTTAAACACTGAATTTTATTGACATTTTCAACAAATTAGGAACCTGCACTGACAAATTATCTGATGCGCTGTAAATTTTGGTCCTCCCTTTTCATAAATTGTATGGTCCTATATGCGCATGAATGATGCACCTGTTCAAGCCAATTTACTGAAACAGGCCTATAATTGTAAAAGAACTTTTTGCATTCTGTCATGTTAAATTTTAGGCCTATAATTGTAAACAAAACTTTTTGCATTCTGTCATGTTAAAAGTAGACATGGATTTTTCGACCCTATGGACCTTTGCACATACTTTTTGGTCTCTTTTGTGTAAATACGAACTATAAATTTATGTGTTTTAGCTACACAAACCCAGGAACATTGCCTGAGGTCGAAATTGACTTGGATTTGTTTCATTAGGACTGCGGTTTGGATATGGTAATGACACTGTCTAATTTAATAGTCAATGCTGCCAAATTTACACATGTCTATTGTATCCTTACACCATGTGGATGCTGCATCTCCTAGAAAATAGCACATTTCTGTGATTACTGGAGAGCAGACGGTCATCAACTTTGCCTTGCCTGTACCCTAGAAGCCAACCTGTGCTTGTTGTGCAGGGACGCGTTTCAAGTGGAACAGAAGCTCCCAACCTTCATCTTCTGGCTTGCCCACACTGGCTCTGTCTTCTTGCCAACTTTATGAAGCAGTGAGATAGGTAAAGCGGTCAATTGTCTGCAGCAGTATTGAACCCATTTGTGCTAAGATAAAACACTAGGTGACTCGACCAAGTCACTTCAGTCTCTTGTTGTAATATCTCATAAGACTAAAAAAATGGATATCCAAAGCCCTCTAGAAGGAAAAGCCAGCCCTCCACGTCCACACTTGCCCCTCAATAGGCCAATGAATTCCACAAGAACTCTTTCAGGGGTCCTGACTCTCCTGTGCCTGCCACATAACGTCTCCCAGAGTTGCCTTGCTCCACAGACTCCCACCTCTGAGCACCCAGTCAGCAGATACCTTTCTGCTTATCTCTCTTGGTAGGAGTCTATCACAGATGATACATTCATCATAAGTAATCTAAGACACAGGTACCTCCTGCCTTTAGGCCACAACCGGCCTACCTTGCTCCAGAACCCACAGAGGTTCACATCTCCCACGAAAAAATCTAAACGTTCTGCATTCTTAGAGGCAGTCTAGATGCTATTGGCCACAAATGCCATAACATCAGTTGTAGATCATGACATGGATCTTCCACCTACTACAATCTCCTCTTTCTTGTTCCCGAGCAGGACAGAGGATGGTGCCCAGTCCTAGACCCGTAAACCCATAGCCAAAACACAGAGGTCCCCTCTGCCTACTTGGAGACACCAGTGACATTGTCCTCGATATTGAGGAACCATTTTGCCATGGGTGAATCACATAGAGTTCTTGCAAATTTGTGCCATTTGCCTTCAAAGACTATTCTTACCGGTTCAAGGCCCTTCCATTCAGACAAGTGACATATTTCCTGGTCTTAACTGGGATAACACAGGTTGTGGTGACCAATTGCCAAAAGTGAGCCATCCTCTTTCATGTGTACCCAGCTGATCTGGGTGCTGCCGCACTTGGCTCTCACTCACCACACTCAGTCCATGTTAAATCTATACCCCCATTTAGGCCTGATTGTGAACTTACCCAAATCAATTCTAGAATCAGAGCAGATATTGTCTTCCTGGGGATTAAGTTTGACATGAACTCTTTCATCTGTCACCTCTCAAAAGACAGCTGGAACCATCTACAGATTATTATAACTCTATTCATGACTCACGAGTTTCTATTGGCCAGACAATGGCAGGCCTTAATGTGTATCCTCTCCTCCATGGACTCTCACTTGGTTGACACAGGATAAGACTATCCACATAAACCCGTCTGAATTGGAAACAAAATACCTCCTCCACAACCACCATCTAGTGGAGTACAAGCACATGCACATCATGTGTGACAGTAAGACTGTGGTTGCATACCTCAGCAAGCTCAGTGGCACACAGTCTGAGAGTCCGACTGCCCTAGTGGTAAGCCAGCTACTACTATGGTACTCTGTAAATGGTTTCCACACACATGCCTGACATATTCCAGGCCTCCAATATGTCCTAGCTGATCATACCTTTTGAAAAGGTTTGCTAGTAGTGGGGGATTCTCAGGCCCTAGCAGTGGAAGCTCTAGTGATGGCCTGGAGCAACTAGAGGGCGTATGCTTTTTTCCCCCACATATCCCCCCCGGGTTCTGCAGAAGATTAGGTCTATATGACTACAATCCCATCCTGTTTGACCCTGGTGGACTAGAAGAGGGTAGTAAGAAGACCTGCAGGAGCTAAGGGGCAAGCCACCAATAAGATTCCGTCCATGGCAAAAATTGCTCATGCAGCCATGGACATACAGGTTCCACAAGAACACTAAGGTGCTAAATCTTCAAGTTTGGTGGTGATCACACAGCCTGTCCATGTCTGTGGTTTCTTGGAATTGGTCACACATAGGATTGTAAAAGGAGGTATTCGAGAATAATTGTCTATTTAGTCCACTGGAATGTCTTCACATGCTAGCGTGCAGAGTGAGACATCAATCCATGGTCACCTCAGGATAACCACATCATAGAATTCCTGATTCAGTGGAAAATCCTTGGGAAGGGCAATTGAAGGGTTCCATACTGCTATCTCCTCCACCTTCACCCTTGTCCTGGACAGGCAGATTGGGGAAGCCCCTTACCTGGCAGCACTCATTGCCTCCTTCTACACCGACAGGCAAGCAGCTACATGGAGACACTTTCATTATGGCTGCTGATAATATATACAATGTAAGATGGGTGTGTCTACCTTTGAATCTCTAGATTCCCAGCTTACTTGTTTGATGGTTATCAAATTGAGTATGCTTGGTTCTTGTTTGCTCAGAATTTCGGAGCGGTTTCTCTGGCGTCATTGAAAACTGCTTTGGCTTTGATTTGCCATGGCAGTTATTGAACTATGTTGCCATTGTGATGTCTTGTTGCAATTTGATGATTATTGACAATGTATTATTTGATGAATATTGAATTCTTGCTATTTATTTGGCTATATTCATGTCGATAGCTTGTGAATGTTTGGACAGTTTTTGACTTGGATTGGTGTTTGGACAATGATGTTGACATGTAATGGTTTGATACTATTTGAACACCTTGCCAACCCTAGTAAAGTGGACCGCAAGCTCTGGATATGGACAACTTTATTCTCATAAACACTGGCATCTAGGGCTAGATGGAGTGAGATCCGTGCCTTAGTGCATGACCAAATCCAATGGCTACCTGACCACTCCTTTAAAGGATTCATCCTTCATGCTATGGATATATCTCTTCCCCCAGAGGAAAGAACCTTGTGCGCTTAAAGAGCCCTATACTGGTATCTTCAGTGCACTGAGGTGTTTCGTGGAGAGAACACTTTTGTTCCTCCCCACTGATGAGTCAAAATGAGAACATACAGTCGGCAAAATTATTTCATTGTGGATCAAACTGACCATGGTCAAAACCTAGAAGTCAGAGCGGAACCACCAGGCAGTTCTCAAGAAACTTACTCCCAGAGCTCATGAGGTAGGAGCCTTCTTTTTCCCCTAGCGGACCCTTCAGAATGTCGCATTTTTTTTCACATTCTCAGGGCATGTCACTTGAGGTTTTCAATCACATTTTCTGAGTACTACCTTTAGGGCATGCTCATCTTGGAGGAAGCCATTTATGGGTTTGCTGGCATGGAATGTTCCTTCGCTGAGGTCCTGGCCTTTAGTGTGGCCCTTTTACCAACCTCTCTCCTGGCAGCCCCTGTCCCCTGGTCTAGTGCCTACAGAGCTGAAGTGTACGTCCATTAAATCCATGTTTCTTAACAAGTTTTAGTTTGCAAATGACCAGAACTTCATTGCCATTGAACTTACTTGACCATACCCCAGTGTTATTGCCATTTTGTCTGAGAGCCAAACAGCTTCTGCCTATGACCAGTGTTATGGTGCCAATCTTATAAATATTAGCAGAGCTCAATAAAGAATGGCAAAAATAATATCAAGTTAACAATAACAATATATTAACAAACAAAATCAGTACAAAGTAGGTAAACACATCTCCACTGGTATCTCAATAGTTCCACAGTCTTACGAAAATCTTAATCCCTGGTGAGAGTACCCACAGGTACTGTCCCACAGTTCCAAGTGCTATAACAGGTGCCAAAGGATCTGGTACAAATCTCAAATGGTTTGGTTCCAATGTGGTACTGAAAGGTGTGGTGCTGATCCAATCCCACAGAGGTGCAGTTTGGGTCCAATGTGATACAAATAACACTAAATATACCAATTCACTCAAAAACACTGTCCACGCTCTACTGGTTTTAACAATAGCTCACAGTCCCACTGGCTTGGAGTCACACAGCTTCTGTCATATCTTCGAAATTCTCCCTCCCT
>OZ026628.1:25943234-26163234 GCA_964020975.1 Hermodice carunculata | reverse complement strand
ATGAAGAATCACGGATTAAAGAGGGTAACATAGTCCAGGTGTGCTTTGTACAATTAACATATGATGAACGAAAGGTTTCAGTGCAGCAGCGAGCAATTTTCAAACGGATGCTACTATACATGTATGAGTTACGTAAATTTCTAGAGGCTGTTTGAACCTGAAACATACTATCATACTCTACACTGTACTGACCATTCAGACATTTGTAGAGGATAACAAAATCCAGTTGCTCCCATCTGTAGGATAAAGGATACAAGTTACATTTCGCTAAACGGGATTCATAGGATTCAGTGAAGGGACAACTAGTATATATCTGGTCGCGCTTCTCTGAAAAGCCTTCAGTGCCATGAGTTTTCTCTAACTGGTTACAATCCAGACAACGATACCATATTCCAAGTGACTGTAAGGTCTCTTAGCGGCATCAGAGAGGGCTTTATACCCACATGTACGTCGATAACACCTAAGGCATGGCCGGCTCTAGTGCAACACTTGGCAATATGTTTAGACTAGTTTAGACAGGAGTCTAACTAAAAGCCTAGATCAGTCTGTAAGGATACGTGGTAAAGAAGAGAGTTGTTCATACTATAGTTAAAAACAATGGGGTTACGAGACCTCCGTACAGTATAGAAGCTGCATTTATCAGCATTAGATTTCACCCCCCATAAATTACTCCATGCCACCAGTCTGTCTATATCAGTCTGTAGTGAAAGAGCATCTGCTTCGGGATGGATTTCCCGCAAGCATTTTTCAGTGTCATTTCCAAACATTAACATGATTGTTTCATTTGACAATGATAGAGGCATGTGATTTATGTATAATAAAAATAAAAAAGGGCCAAAAAGTGAATCCTGTGGTACACTGGATATAACCGGTTTCCATTCGGAATTTGATCCTTTGCCCATAGCACACTGACTTCTGCCTGTTATATGCCTTTTAAACCAAGCATAAAGATGGCTATTTATGCCAAAGCTCTTCAACTTGTGTAGTAACAGATGGTGCAGCACGGAGTCAAAGGTCTTGGAAAGTAAAAATATAGTATGTCGATGTCGATTTGTCTCTTATTGTCTAGGCTTTTCCCGGCGTTTGGGCAAAGTCTACCATTTGAGTTGCACAGGATCTGCCCTTTAGGAAACCGTGTTGAAAGTGATGAAGCGTGTTTTCTAGTGTTGGAAACATGTGGTTTAAGACACACCTCTCCATCACTTTGCTCACAATACAGAATAAGGGTATTGGTGTGTAGTTTTCAACTTCCTCAAGTTTTCCTTTTTTTGGGCAGGAATGACATTTGCATCTTTCCAATGTGCTGGGAGATTTTCTTGATCCATGGACTTGGCAAAATACAGTTTAACCTAGGGGCTAGTTCAACTGCACATTCTTGAAGTGTACAACCTAAACTAGCGCCTCGACCAATACCTTTGTTGGGGTCCAGATCTTGAAGAATGTCGGTTATTTCTTCAGTTGAGAATGTGAAGTATGTCAGCCTGGGGTCCAAAGAAGATATCCTTGAATTTCAGTAAATGCAATGTTGCACGCAAGTTCCTGTAATGATATATCCTTTCATCTCAGACGGCACTTCGTTGTCTGCGTGATTTGTGTGTTGACTACATTCCAGGAAAACATTGCAGTGGTGGTCTAAACCTTACAATTGACACTTGTCGCAAATTATGTTGAAACTAATGGGATCTGGCATTTGCAAGACATTTTTTGAAACTTTTCAATGGGGTGGGGTCTGTGTGTTTAGCAATAATATGACTCTACCCTCAGCAGCAGCCTCATAGGTGGATTACCGGCCCCTGATACGTTCATCAATCAGCGTAATAAAAGTGTGGGCCTTACTTTCTTAGTCGCCTCATATACTGTACACAGCAACCGTATAGTCCCTAGTCACTGCTTTCAGACTTAGAGAGTGAAGTGGGAAAGAACTATGCCAAAACCAAAGAGAGAATCAAAAGCAGGACGACGCCAGCGTCAGATCGCCGAGAGTGTAACAGTAACGGAGATATATACTGGCCCAAGTCAAAAGGAATGCACATAGAGCATAAATATAACTACTTTTAGATGTAAATAAACTTTTTTATAATACTGAAATACAAGTTATTCACTGTCATTCATACCTCAGTGAAAAACAGTCTCTTTTTTCCCATTCCTAAAAGGTCATAGCCAGCACAGCTTTTGCATCAACGTAATCAGTCTATATACCCCCCCCCCGCCCCCATCTATCAACACATCAATGGAAGAGAACTGGAGGTCAAATAACTTCACATGGAATTTGACAGAGGACAGGTACTTTTGAAGAAAGGTTTTGTTAATTATGTCCAATATCCAATCTTTGGTTGGTTACAATGTCAAAAATGTTCCATAAGATTTGACAGAGAACACAAAATGGTTCGTCCCATTTTGCTCTCCTGCTACAAGTGAACAGCACCCTGCATATAACAAACCTTCTATCGATTATCTTTTTTCTGAAACTCCAAAACTATATCAGAAAATAAAATGCTCAATTTTTTTGTTGATATACAAGTTGCAACACTGCCCCTTGTATATACAACGCAAAATATTTCAGCCCCCCCCCCCCAAAAAAATAGATAAAAATATAAATAAATAAATAAATAAATAAATAAATAAATAAATAAATAAATAAATAAATAAATAAATAAATGCAAGACAAATTTGAAAAACAAATATTTATTCAGTTTCACACGGCACAAGATGAAGAATGTTATTTACATGTCAAGCACCAATCAATATTCCATGGTGTCCATATCTTCTCGCTCAATAGTCAAACTGGTTATATATGTAGTCATACAGTTTTATCACATATCCAATAGAAGAACCATGTTTTGATGCATCAGATATACCAGAATTTGGGTTATTGTCACATATGATTCTGGGATATCGGATCTTTCCTCATACACATGTTTGTTTGTTTGTTTTTTTTTTTCAGGAAAATGAAAGTGTGCCAGAGTAATATTTCCTGCTGCTGTTATATCACACATGAACTGTTACTGGGAATTAGAATCCAGTCCACACCATCACATGACTTTGTAATTTTGGTTGATTGCATGTTTGAGATCTCTTGTCTCGTGTTATCTAAATTTGAAACGAGTGCATTCACTTCTCCCAGTCCAAGGTCAGATAGTTTTACTGAAAGTTTTTCATAATTAAAACACTATTACACTTCACTAACTTCTGCTGACTGGGGGCAAACCTTGGGATGGCCTTTCCGTGGGTGCCCACAATGCTGACACTTTGGAGCTGCTCGCTTCCCAGGTATGGACTTTGTTGTGGTATGAAAGCATCCAGACTGGTGCATGGGTCCTTCATCTTTCCGGAATGCAGCCAGCTGGCTCGAACGACTTTGGCGATTCTGTTTACGCTTTTCCTTCACTAGTGTTGTTTGCTTGTAAACACAGTGCCGAAGCCTAACTGTGTCCAACCACTTCCGTGTAGCCTTAGATACACTGTGAAGATGGATGTCCTGTTCACCGAAGATGACAGACGTTGCAGTCAATTTGCCGCTGTTGTACCACATGATGCCCAGGTCTATCGAAAAATCGTACTCTCTGCCACTCTCTAGTGTGCAATATGATCATAAAAAAATCCACTTCCATGTGCATTTTTTTCTTTCTTTTTTTTTCTTGATTTTACAAGAACATAGAATAATGATGCAACTGTGCTTGCACTAAGCCAATATTGTTTTGTTTTTTTTTCATTTTACAAAGACATGAACTTATGATGCAACTGTGCTTGCACTAAGCCATTTTTAAGTTCAAAGTTCAACTTCCTACACCTGTGTAGTTTTACCTTTGATCCTTCGGCCTATAGGGCTGTGACCGAGTTTCATTTCACACAAAGTTGAGCCGGAGAAAGCACACAGTATTCCCGCTTTAGACAGTCATGCACGAAAAAGGGCCATTCTACCTCTCATTGGGATCTACTCAGATAGCAATTTTCGCAATACCAATCCATTTTGTAAACAAAAACAAACAAAAACAAAAAAAGTAAGTTTATCCTATTGAATTAGACAGTGGCATTGCCATATCCAAACCGTAGTCCTAATGAAACAAATCCAAGTCAATTCTGACCAAAGGCAATGTTCCTTGGTATGTATAGCTGAAACACATAAATTTATAGTTCGTATTTACCCAAAAGAGATCAAAACGTAAGTGTAAAGGTCCATAGGGTCGAAAAAGCCATATCTAGTTTTAACATGACAGAATGCAAAACGTTTTGTTTGAAATTATAGGCCTATTTCAGTAGATTGGCTTGAACAGGTGCATCACTCATGCGCATAAAGGACCATACAATTTATGAAAGGAACCACAGTTACAGCACATTAGAGAATTTGTAAGCGGAGGTTCTTAATTTGTTGAAAAAGGGATTTTGGGAGGTAAATACGTAAGCTAAGAACCATATCTGGGATTTTTTTTTTTTAACTCTTCCTTCCGTCACTCTTGAAGTGCTAAAAGTGACAGAACTGTAAGACTTTATGATGGCGACGAAAGAATTGTACAGCATTTCCAATGCTCATTCATTTCATGAATGGTAAGAACGGTTCCTACCTATTGGTTAGTACTTTAATCCTAAATTGTCGAACATTTTTTCAGTAGGCGCTGCAAAATTGCGATCTGATACCCTCTTGGAAAATTACTCAAGACACCGTCAAAAATCGTCACATTTATACAAAACTTGGTTCTTTCAAATCCAAATATCTGTACCATTAAAATAAAGTACAGTTTTCTGGGTGAAATGGCAAAAACGAAAAGGTTTTTAGGGGTTAAAGTCGCTAGTTCTATACGCGCGGTCGAAATTGGGCCACTACCTTAGGGTGTGCTGCTTAATACATTATATACAGTGATCATAGGTCCCACAGGGAATATATATTGCACGTTCCCACATTGAAACAAACTGTTTACATAATATATAACGTAATTGTGAAATCAAAGTATAATAAATGTAATCCAACGGGTTATTTTTTTCTAAGACAGTAAGTCCAGCGGATATTCTATTGCAGTGTTTCATATTGCGAGGATTTTTATTTATTCATTTATTTATTTATTTGTTTGTTTGTTTGTTTGTTTGTTTGTTTGTTTGTTTGTTTGTTTGTTTGTTTGTTTGTTTGTTTGTTTATTTATTTATTTATTTATTTATTTTCTTTGGCTGTATGCTTGTTTATTCATTTATTTATTTGTTCTTCAGAGAGAGCACTAAAAGACTTTTCTTCCTACAAATTGTGAGCATTAGTATTTCCATGATTTTCGATCATGATTTCTTTATTGCTTAATATTTATACATAAAACACAGTGCCACAAAGCTACCAAATCTCTGATCCCTTTCACCCTTTTCGGGATTTAACTTTAGTGGCTAATGCCACGTTTATATGAAAAGTGTCAGTGCAGTTGTTTATAAATTTTCATGTTTTATCCCCATTTGATGGGAAGTTAGGGTCGTTTTTTGCAAAAAAGGCTTCTTTGCTATTTGCTTTGGAATTGCAAGGAAAACATTGGGTGCCCTGGATCATATTTGTTATAACAGTATGGTTTCAACTTTCATGCAACAAATTTGTGCTAACTCCAAAGCTGTTTTTCTTAAAATGGATTCAGATCATAGCAAATATGTCTGATGATTAAAAAAATGTCTTAACAGTGTGGGAAAAGTTTAAAACCAAACTAAGAAAAAAAAATCAACAGTGAAAGGAATTCAGTTGCGGGAAATTTTTATTCAAAATATAAAATGAGAGCCCACATCTGAGTGACTGACAAAGTGTAGATAAAAACAATGCACTCAACTTTGCTGATGAAGAGCCGCCGTGGCCAAGTGGTTACGGTCCTCGCTTTGTGTGCGAGGGGTACGGGGTTCAACTCCCGGCCGATCCAAAGGGATTCTTCCCTGGCTCTGCACATGCAGTAACCACTTAACTGTTCAAAGTGGGACATGTTTGGGTTACCTGTGCCTCATTATGTCAGCGGCGATGACGGAGGCTGCAAGTCCCCTGACTCAGTAGTGGCCGCTATAAGAAATGCACTCACGACAGGTCCCCGCACACACGTTTGAATGGCTGATTGAGTGGCGCGTGCAAGAGGGCCCTGGGGAAGATAAGCGTCAGCTTACCAGGTTTAACCCTCTATAAATAAGGTTTACCTACCTACCTACCTTTTTTAAGGATGATTGTGACTGTTTGCAGTGGTGCATTGGAAAATTCTCTTCCATATGCAGGGCATATAAAAATGCTTGACACCTTAAAGCTAATGTTTTTGTTTTTCATTTTATACATAGAAGTTAAGAAGACCAACTAGACTAGCATTATATAGAAGTCGTGCGTATAAAACGAGGATATGGCACGACATTGATAATGTTTGAAAAGATGGAGAAATATATATCCGTAGGTTCAATCCCCTTATTAGATTAGACATTTTGGCTTATGCACAATTGTTGGCAATACATTTGTTTAATGTATATAAATAAAACATGTCAATATGTATATATATATATATATTGAGTAAAAAATTTTGGGGCTTTGTCGATCTACCATTGTCAGACAACAGTGGGTATCGGTAACTGTTAAGCCTTTCGATTATCAGAATTCAGATCAATGGAGGGGGAAATTCCACTAATGAATCGTTGCTGGAATAAACGAATTACATAAATGTATGATATTTTGCACAAACCTGGCTAATGTTATATGTGGATCTAACATTTGATGCATTTTTGTTTGATACATTCCCGGATTTAAATTAAGTTGTAAAAATGCATGGCTTGTTTGGCCCCTGTTAGTACCTGGGCCACAGTCAGTTGAATACCCTTCAGAATGTCTACAACAAAATGCCTGCACCCTCCACATGACACATCGGCCTTACTTTGAAATGTAGATACAGTAAATCAACTCGAGTGTTCATCTGATGCACTTGTTGTTAAGATACCTTGGGTTTCTGTGCTTAGTACTCCAGGTGCAACCGACTTATGTCTGTTCCGAAAACACTGTTTGCAAAGGGGATTTTGGCAGGCTTGTTGTGGTCAAGGTCCAGCTTGGCATTTAATATCTCAGTCTTGCTGTTGAAATGTCATAACTGGAGTCGTTGTCAGAGTGTGGGCAGTATATTGAATGTAGGACTTCGGCTCTAAGAAGTGCTGTGACTGCCACATCTAAATTGGCAGCCAGTCCAGGTACCCTTCTTCCCTCCTCGTCTTAGCTATCAGCTGGTTACTACCAAAGGAAGAGTCAATGTGTCTATCCCAGTTCAGGTTGCTCTTTTTATACCCTCCACAAAAAGTGAATTCATCATCCTCGTATTTAAAGTGTCTGGTTGTGATTATTATCAGTAAGGCATATGTAAGCAAAATCCCCTATTCTGTTTTTTTTCTATACATGGCACTGACACCATCTATATCATGGTTTCTACACTATCGGAAATGACATTTTAATACAATATGATATATGATGTAATATAATGTGATATAATTTAATATAATTCTATATAATAAAATGTAATATAATATAATGTAATATTATATGATATGATGTAATGTAATGTAATATAATATGTAATATAATGTGATATAATTTAATATAATTCTATATAATAAAATGTAATATAATATAATGTAATATCATATGATATGATGTAATGTAATGTAATATAATATAATATGATATAATATAATATAATATAATATAGTCACCTGTCTCAAACATGCTGAGTACAGTACAATATCATATATGAAAATACATACACACACACACATATACTATATATACATATACATATATATATATAAATATATATATATATATATATAAATATATATTTATATATATATATATTATACATCGTGTTATGAAAGTGTGTTTGGCTGTATGTTTTCATTTGGAGAGGTCATTGTGTTCGTTCAGTGTGTGCCGTTTCATTGAGTTCAATGAATACTCTGCAGGGTCACTGCAGAACCACTGAGTTGGCTTGTGTTTTCTGGGTTAGTTACATATCATTGGAAACATGTGGAATAAGCTAGCATTGTGACCTACATTCATGTGAGGTGATCCAGGCAGATCTCAATGCCTAGGATGTGTGACTAATTGGAAAACTCTGAAACAAAGTAGATTTTTCTTTGTGTTTATACAAAGCATATTTTATCCTGACTGAGAGAAGACGAGAGAAAATTCTGAAGTATCTGACAGAAGCTCTGTGTTGTGATTGTTATGGAAATATGTGTGGCTGTTTGTTTGACAGGTCACTGTATTCATTCAGTGTGTAACGGGTCATGCAGTTGACCTGTTTGTGGGTGACTCACATGTAATTTGTAAACAGGTGGTATCAGCTAGAATGCTGACCTACATTCACATACGGTGATCAAGGCAAATCCCAAACTGCACTGTGATGTGTGACTAATTGGAAAACACTGGATGAGTGGTGTTATTTTTGTCTGTGTCCATATGAACCAGATATTTTCTGGCTGAGACAGGAGAACAGCAGAGGAGAACAGGAGAGAGCAGAGATAAACAGATAATTCTGAAGAATCTGACAGAAGCTGTGTGTTGTCATGAAGCCATCGGGACTGTGAGCCTTTGTTTACATTGTACCTGAGAAGGGTGGACAGTGTCTTGAGTGGACTTGTATATTTTGTGCTACCCATTTACACTTTGAGTGGACTCTTATATTGTACCACATTGGAACCAAGCTGTACCTCTGTGGGATTCAATCTGCACAACATCTTTCTATACCACATTGGACCTAATCTGAGCCTCTGTGGGATTCAAACCACATCATTTGGCATCCGTCATAGGACTTGGCACTGTGGGACAGTACCAATGGATAATCTCACCAGGGATTAGGAATTACATTAGATTGTTTGACTGCTGAAATACCAGTCAAGCTAGGTTTACCTAGTCTGTACATATTTCGATTGTTAATATATTGTTATTGTAAAAGTCATATCCTTGTTGTCATTCTTTGTTGAGTTCTGGTGATATTCGAAAGGTGAGCATGGCAATAAATTGAGGGGGCTTGTCCGGGATCAAATCCAAAACAAAAAGGATCAAATTTGAGAAAAAACATTGAGTTATTTGGGCAATAAGAACGTAACAGTTGAATCATCTGGAAAATTCTGGAAGTTTTTCAATACTGAATCTTGCAGTTTGAATTCAACAAAGGTTATCTGGTATTTATACACATAGTTGTTGGTCAATACACAGATAATAGGACAACATGTCAATAGTTTCAAGTGTGTTTCTGGATAATGAGGACATAACCGTCGATAAATTTGCAAAGGAAGACCTGGAAAATGTGGCCAAATACTTAAATCTGGAAGTTTAATCTGGTATCAGGAAAAACCTTTGAAACAAATGATAATTTAACGTTTGTTTAAGGAAGGTTTCCTTGGGGATGATGGAACAGAGGGTAAAAGTTTGGCAATTCAGGTGGAATTAGCTAAATTAGAATTTAAGAGTGAAACATAAGCAGCACAGGCAGCAAAAGAAGCAAGGGAGCATGAGATGAAATTATAGGAAAGAAAAGCACAGGAAGCAAGACAGGCCAGAGAAGACGAGTTAAAACTCAGAGAGCTTGAACTTAGATCATTCTAGAGATCAGATAATTCAGCACAGCCAGGATCTTTTGTTGTAGCCAAGAATGCATGTGTAGTACCAAAATTTGAAGAAGAGGAAGTATCAAAATCATTTCTGTCTTTTTAAGAAAATAGCTGAAGCTTTAGAATGGCCTAGAAAAGTGTAACCTCTTCTCTTGCAAAAGCGTGTTTAATGGAAAAGGACATGAAGTTTACTCATCCATCTCCATAGAACAAAATTCTGAGTATGATGTATTGAAAGATGCTGTTCTGAAAGCATATGAGTTAGTACCTGAGTTTTACAGTCAAAACTTCAGGGACAGCCAAAAAGAACCAGGTGAAACTTATGTGGAATATGCCAGAAAGAAAGAAAATGTGTTTGACAGCTGGTGTGCCTCCAGGAAAATAGAAAATGAATTTGACAAATTAAGGCAACTTATTTTGGTAGAAGATTTTAAAGGTTGCATTGCAAAGAAATTAAGACCTACCTGGATGAACATAAGGCAGATAACTTACATGAAGCTGTAGTTTCAGCTGATGACTATGTG
This sequence comes from Hermodice carunculata, assembly GCA_964020975.1. Lineage (NCBI taxonomy): Eukaryota > Metazoa > Annelida > Polychaeta > Eunicida > Amphinomidae > Hermodice > Hermodice carunculata. The sequence continues at coordinate 26,153,128 of OZ026628.1, read as the reverse complement.
TTGAAACATAAAAGCTTCTTTGGAAAACCCCAGAAAGGGTCATTTCAGATCTAAATTTGGAAAGAAACCAGAGGAAATGGGGTTCCTCTCCTCGTCAAAAATCAGAAGACAAAAGCCCAATAATTCTCCTCAGTCTAAAAAACCTGCTAATCAGAAAACGAGGCAGCTGTTTTTTAGTGGACCAACAAGCAGTTGCTGCCATAAAAGAGGTCATGTCAAATCTGAGTGTTTTTTTACCCCAGAGAAAGACAAATAATACTGGAAAACCATTTGGTTACGCCAGCATTAAGGGGCGCCAACAACAAAAAATGTCTGATGAACATTCTGAGAATCTCCATGCTAAATTTGAAAACCCACCTTTCTTTTGGGGTATCTGAGTCCATATTAGATAGCTATGAAAGTTTCAAATCGGAAGAGCTGGTGTCACAGAAAGAAAATGCTGTTGACCAGAAAGCAGTTGTGATCCTAAGAGGCACTGGTGCTGCTCAATCGTTTTTGTTGGAAGATGTGCTTCCTTTGTCGGATGAAACTTATCAAAAAGCCAATGTATTACTTCGGGTGTTGAGGGGAATTACATGACAGTCCCGCTTCACAAAGTTTACCTCGAGTCTGATTTCAAAATTGGACAGTGATTGTAGGTATTGTACCTATTCTCCTGATAGAAGGTGTAACCTTCCTTCTAGGGAATGATATAGCAGGTATAATGTGAAAGGTAAACCGGTACCATAGTTAACAGATGTGCCAGTCAGGAGAGAGGACACAGGGAATCTTGAGCAGGAATTATCGGGCATTTTTTTCCCGCCTCTGTTGTGACTAGGTCAATGGGTCTTGAAGCTTCTAAACAAGAAGCCAGTGACAAGGGTAACGGATGTCTAGGGCTGGCAGATGCATTCTTTGCTGGTAACCTAGAGGACCAAGTAAGCCAGAGAGGTAACTTGAATCTAGAGATAAGCCATGATGGTAACCTCTCGGACCAGGTAAACCAAAATGATCATGTGAGTCAAAAGCCTCATTTGAACCGAGACTGGCTGATTAGGGAGCAAAAACCTGACCCTCAGTTAAGGAAATTGGCAGGTAGAGGTTTAACTGAAGAAAAGGCAAAAACAAACCTGGTCTGTTATTATATAAAATCAGGAGTGTTGATGAGGAAATGGAGACCTCCAGATGCTTCCACCAATGAAGAATGATGGAGAATCATCCATCAAATAGTGGTTCCTCCATGATATAGGGCAGAAGTTTTAAAGACAGCTCGTTGTGTGCCTATGGCAAGCCACATGGGTATTAGGAAAAGTCAGGATCGAATATTACAACACTTCTTTTGGCCCAGATTACATCGGGATGTGTCATAATTTAGTATTACATGTCACACATGTCAAGTGGTCAGAAAACCCAATCAGAAAATAAAAAATGCGCCTTTTGATTAGTATCCAAGATCTTGAAAAACCATTTAGCAGGGTTATTACAGATTGTGTGGGAACACTTTCGAAAACAAAAGCAGGAAATAAATTTCTCCTTATTATCATGGATTCAGGCACTAGGTATCCTGAGGCCATCCCATCAAAACAACATTAAAGCTCCTACGATCTGTGATGCTTAAATTACATTTTTCACTAGACGAAGACTGTTCATACAAGTACAAAGTGACTGAGGTTCAAATTATGTCTGCAGTGTTTCAGGAGGTTGCCCACCAATTACGCATTAAACAGATTAAATCTTCCGCCTACCAGCCAGAAACAGAAGGAGATCTAGACTGGAATCATCAAACACTGAAGAATATGATGAGAACCTATTGTTTTGAAAATGAAAATGAATGGGATAAAGGTATACATATGCTATTATTTGCCACCAGGGAGATACCAAATGAGTCACTGGGGCTCAGTCCATTTGAACTGGTATATGGAGATATTGTGAGAGGTCTAGTAAAGCTTATGGAAGAGAAATGGTTTTTGGATATCCAAGATAAACCCTTCCTGGAGTATGTGTCCAAATTCATAGAAAAAATGAAAAAACCTTGTGAGGTGGCTCAAACAAATCTGATGAATGCACAGGATAAGATGAAAACATGGTATTGTAAGAAAGCAAGGGAAAGAAGTTTTAAATCAGGAGACAAGGTATTGATACTTTTGCCCATGCAAGGACATTCAATTCAGGCAAAATTCGGAGGTCCTCATCTGGTTGAAAGAAAGTTGACTGATGTGGAATATGCAATATCTACACCACATAGGAGGCTAAACGGCTTTGTCACATCAACATGTTAAAAGAATGACATGAAAGAGGAACACCTGTAGGAATTGTCAGTGCCAGTGCTTCAAATAATGATGGAAATGATGATGGGGATGACGAGAATGATCCATTCTCAAATGAAGAGTTGAGTTTGTTTCCAGTGTAAAAATGCGGTACTCTGACATTAAACAAAATCTTGATGGCAAGATCAGTCATTTGGAGCCTGCACAGCAATCTGACTCAGAAAAACGTATTCATGACTTTGAGCATTTATTCTCAGACCAGCCTGGTTCCACCTCAATATGATGCCATGATGTAGATGTAGGTGATGCTGGTCAAATAAGGCAACAACCTTATCGGATGAATCCTCTGAGATTGGCTGCAGTTCGAGAAGAAACAAATTACATGCTAGAAAATGATATTATAGTACCGAGCCAAAGTAGCTGGAGTAGTTCTATTGTATTGGTTCCAAAACCTGATTGTTCAATGCAAGTTTGCATTTATTATAGAAACGTGAACTGTGTGATTAAGACAGACTCTGAGATACCTGCTTATCTGATCCCAAGAGTGGATGATTGTTTTGGATAAGATAGGAATTGGGTGAAAACTGTGTAAGTATTATGCCCTTGAATGTGTTCAGATTATCAGATTATTGTGACAGTAATATTGTTCATATTGTTGTGTAAAAATGTAACTTGAAAAGAATATGTATGGAGACATTTCCATAGTTTTATGTCCAGTAATTGGATGCACGATTTTTCCAATTGATTTAAAAGTCTGTGTCTGCTGCTTATATGTTTGATTGGTGTATTAAAGTTCCCCAGGGTGGTTTGTGTGTGAATGCACACACACAAACACATACACACACACACATATATATATATTTGGCTCGCAGTTACATTTTGGGACAAGGAGCTGGTGCCAAAAAAGTCATGCCCCTATTTTTTCTATTCATCCCCATGTAAACTTCAGATTGCCTTTTATTCGGAGAAAATATGTAAATCTTAGGTTGGGACGACAATTTGATTTTTATCCAAAGATCTTTTATCGCTTTCTGGACAAGTTTTCGTCGCGTATTATAGAAACAACGACCATTTTGGGACACGGAAATTCAATAGTGATTACTCGGTGAATACTGTGTATGTTTTCCCCGAATTTTGTTTAGAGGCTGTGATAAATCTAAAGAACGCTGTCCGAAAATTTCGAAAACGTATATTGGCAAATAAAAAGGTTGATAATATATATGATATATATATATATATATATATATATATATATATATATATATATATATATATATATATATATATATATATATATATATATATATACGATCGACACAGCCCTGTTGCTACTGCACAGTGACACATATCTTGTTGGGATATATGTAGATGTAGCTTCTCGTGGGTGTTACGTAACACTCCTCACGTTCACCCGGCATCTGCAGCTCAACGTCCACAGGGCACCACGGACCCAACGCAGCAGACAAATCAAAGGACGGATGGCAGATGAAGGTATGTTGCCCATTTATGTGAAATATTTTATATTACCAGCCGCTTTTTAACCAGCGTAGACCATCGATTACTTGATAAATTTTTGGAAGGTAGGGTTCCTCTACCCGCCCCTCTTCATCGCTAGTGTCTTTGAAAAAGCCACAAGTCGTACCCTGTCCCATTTACAGAATCGTTGGGTTCACATGATAAAGTTTGGCCTTTTGGGGGGTTATACCGTATAAGCATGGATATATGATTTCTTCGATTTTGAAAAGGCATGTTGGTTTTGGCCCAACATGCAGGAACGCCATTATTAGCCAACATTTTCTAGATTTTTGTTTTTGTTTAAAGAACTTTATAGACACAATTTAACTTTGCATAACAATCAACTACCAACAGATCCCAGAACAAGTTTGCACGTTATAGGTCTATATAATTATAATATAAGATACATCATCGAGGTATCAATAGGGTCTATACGTATACTCGAGGCTGCAGTTACAGTGAAAGACTGGATCAGATTGAGGTCAAGCTTCTGACATATGAAACCTATTGCCAGCTTCCAAGTATAACTGCATAGTCGCTCATATGAGTGACCACATAATGCCCTGCTGTGGTCAAATTACATAGGCCTGCTGGTGAGGAAAATTGATCAAAGTAGGGCTCACACTGTACACTTGCTATAACAAAAGAGAGGTATATTCACCAGTAGATAAGGCCATTCTACATTAAACACCACATTTTTTCACATGGCCTAATCATATGTTGCCCGACATTGAAAACATCTGATTGTGTAGCCTCCTTGTTTCATTTAATGCGGATAACCTCCATTAAACACTCAGCACAGCCGCATTTTAGTTATAAATACGCGTATAAAGTGCCTAATGATCATCCAATCACTGAAGATGCTCAGACAGCACCACGAAAGACACCAGTGAAGTTTTTTGCCGAAGGACACAACATTACACATGTAACACAATGGCACATACCGCTAAAAAAAATGTGGGCTCTGCAGCCGACTTGGTGGACTTATCTATCAATCACAACTTCTGGGCGGCAAATTAAATATGCAATCAGCACGTGTGCACGGTCCCAAATACTCTGGAAATCCCACTAATTTGGCGGGCTTACCTTTGTTTAAGCTAAGCAGCTAAGTCAGCACATGGCTAGGGAAGTCTATACCCTTCACTTGCCCTGCTATTTTAATGAATGGTAGCGGCATGTTTCCAACAAGAAACAAAATACAAAAGCAAAAAAAAACAAAAAACAAAAAACAAAAAAAAACAAACAAACAAAAAAAAAAAACTTTAACACCCGTATCACGAGGAAAAAGGAATACATTGATATATCTGACATGACCGTAAACCAAAACATCACTAAAGCAAGAACAAAATGCATATAAGAATCAAGTAAAATAAAGTATTTATATTGTCCATTTGATGAGAGACCAAAAAGGAAACCGGAATAATTCGAAATCGATGTGTACATAAAATAGTCACAACATACAGTTCCTTCCCCATGTTTAAAAACAGCGATTTTGGACCCATGAAATAAATAAGAAAAGTAAAGCTCTGAAAGCAGTGCTTTTTCCGTAATGAGTTCCCGACGCAGCAACCCCTTGCAGTAGTTTACCAAAAATTATTGCTAAACGCTACTTTGTCTTGAAAAAAAAAACTTCCCTATTACAAGCAATCTTCAGTTTAACAGTTAAGCCATCAGATATTGCCCATTGGCAAGTCAGGCAGGTCACGCCAAGAAATCCGTCAGCATAATACAGGGCGCGTATAGGCTCAATCAGTATAACGTACACGCAATTCATTATTATCAATGCTGATTTTTCTTACGCTTAAGTTTTTCACTAACACGAAAAACAGAAATAAATGATTGGCCGATACAATCAAGAAACGCATATATCATTACTGGCATCTATTCAATTCATCCTATAATTGATTTGTCCTTTCGTATCGCAATATTTTCCTAACAAAACTGATACACTTGCCACATTTATACGCATGATGAAGATGTAGGGCTAATTATGCCAGTTTGAATCCGAATCTCACCTTTGTCCTTCCTTTTTATTATTTTTTTCACTTTCTGAAAATATTTCTTCCAACTTTTTATTCGCACAATTTTTCTAAACTACATCTTATATGTTTGCATAAAAGTGCTTTCCTCTTTCACTTTGGCCTGATTCTCTGCCCAACAAGTAAATTGCGTAGCATAGCTATTGCCGAAGTGTCCGCCTGCTCACTTAGTCTTGACATCAACTTTTCTGCCAAGGCCTATGAAATGCATTATTTGACAGGCCATTTTGATAAAGGGGGCCACAACAATCCGCATATTAACATGATTAACCTTCGAAATCGGCCAAAACATCCACACACTGATTTTTTTTGGTCAGATTATGTCAACATTTTCTTTCTTTCTTTCTTTCTTTTTTTCTTCGTTTCTTTCTTTTTTTCTTTCTTTCTTTCTCTCTCTCTCTCTCTCTCTCTCTTTCTTTCTATATTACTTTCTCTCTCTCTCTCGCTCTCTCTCTCTCTCTCTCTCTCTCTCTCTCTCTCTCTCTCTCTCTCTCTCTCTCACACACACACACACACACACACACACATGCTTGTTTGCCTGCTTGCTTGCCTTTACAAGTCTAGCCTGATTATGAAGTTCTGGATCTTCACTGTGGACAATGCCATTTTGAATTTCAAATTATATGTGAAAGAAAACACTGGTCCTATATTGACAATAACAACTTATCACATGCATTCCTTGATACAAATGACCCGTACATGCAGGATATCGGGACGGGGTACAGTCTCCTGGCTCCTAACATTCTGAGCCACATTCGTAATATCACGCAGGAGAACAGAAATTTCAAAATTGAATATCCTTTGCAGTCCAAACAACTTCCATGCCTTACAGAACTTTGATGGTAACAATGTGGACCATATATTTCATACCGATGTTAACATGATACCATGTTCTGACCATTTGCAAAGCAAGTTATATGCTAATAAGTCAATTCGATGTGGCGATTCCTCAACTATCCTGTAATATTGGATGAGTACGGAAATTACGCACTAGTATAATCTCTGGAAATAATAACAAATGAAGAGAATCAAGTTTTACACGGAAAGAGTGGCCATTGCTCGCAACCAGACACATGCTGAGATCCCTCAAACACTTACCACCCTCCAAAAAGCGTGACAGTTTTATACCACCAGACTCAAAAGCCACAGATTTTACTATTTTGTGAACATAGAGATCAAATTAGCATCACAATTCGAAACGGCAACTTCTTTACTACCTGTTCATTGTGAACACTGCTCTACCAAATTTATTTTTACTGCAATTCCTGTTCAGTTTATGCGATCCCAATTACGATGTATGGACTTAGAATCTTACCTTGATGTCCTACATATGAACAGTAAATTGCTATGGTTTGCATCTGATCTTGTTGCTTGTACCATAACTTATATTATTCATATGTCGCTGCAGACTGGTATTGTACCAGTGGACTGGTAATTAGCATGGGTCACTCCGATTTTTAAGGATAAAGGATCACGGCAACAATATTAAAATTGTCGCCCATATCAGTATTGTCGCACATCAGTAAAATAATTGAGATATGCATTCAGGCAATGTATATTTCTTTTCTAGCTGCGAATAACCCCATAATCCATTCCTGAACAGTCATCTTTTCTAGCATTCCGCTCCTCGCGACGGCGTTCCATTCTATGATTGATGATTTGCTTGAGAACTTTTTAACAGGTTCTCAACTCTTCCGCTCTCTCTAGATTTACAATATTGGTTTGATTCAATTGGTCACACAATTTTGGTGAGAAAGTTAAAAAATATGGTATAACGAGATTAGAATTTGATTTGTTTAAATGATATCTTAGCAATTGATCATAAATTGTTTGCAAAAAGAGTCAACTCTTGAAAACAACCTATCAAAATAGGAGTGCCCCAAGGCTCATCCCTTGGCCCTACATCTTTTCAGTGTTAATAAACGATTTCTCAAATATATCATATTTTTTGTAAACGTCATCTTTTTACTGATGACAGCACTCTATCTATTAGTGCACCTTCAATTGCCAAAGCAAAATCGAACCGATCTGTTTAATGCTGCTAAATATATTTTCGAGAATAAAGTTACATTTAATGTTTTAAAATCGACTGTCATGGTATCAAGATCAGACAACCTTAATCTTGAATGAGATTGTAAATTGACATCTGAGAGATATGTTAAACTCTCAGGTGTAATAAATGTACTTTGTGGTGGTGCTCACATGTTGACCAAATTGTGAATAAGGTTATTCCAAAAAAATCGGTTAACGTTTTTTCTTTTTCCTTTTTTTTTTTCCTATTGTGACACGGTTTGGAGCAACTGCTGTAAAAATACAAAGTTATACTACAAACACAACAAAATAGATGTGCTCGCATCGTAACAGAGAATTTTGATTTTACGACTCATCCGTTTCGCTTCTAATTTTAGGCTGGGAATCTCAAGACACACGTGGCTTTATTCATTTGGTTCCTTTTTGTATAAATGTATTAACGGTATGGTTGTAAAATATATTTGAGATAAGTTTCAATTTACCTACAAGGTTCATGATAGAAATAACAAAAATTCCACAATGAAAAATATATGTCACCAGACCGAAAACAGAAAGGTTTAAACAGCCATTGTAATTCACCGGATCTAAAACTTAGACCAACTTGTCAATTACGTAATGCTGACAGCTTGTACTGTTTTCAGCAAACTGTTAAAAAGATGTATAACCAGTAGCCTTTATATATTATATTAACGTGTTTCCCTTTTTAGCATACGATTTTTTATGTCACTTAATTATGTATATTCTATGATTTGTATTTTTTTCATTAATGTCACATATCACTGTCAAATGTCGTCTTTTATATTGTATATCTTATATCCCAGGTTTGTAATTTGTATTTGTGTTTGTTTGTGTAACTGGGCCTTACCTTATTTCCAACTGCAACTGTAGTCTTTGAAACTACCAGCGTAATATTCTTTGTATGTGGAATAGACATATGAAAAGAAATGGAACAAAGCAAACACATGATGTCATTCGCATATAAAATGAATAATGCATAACAAAACTAGCATAAAAAATACAAGTAATGGGAATATTGTGCGAAATATCCCTCCAGGTTGTGGCATTTAAAACCTAAAAGGGAAATAATAATAATGCGCTACCAGGCTAATGAGGGGAAACCCTCACAAGTGACGGTTACATTTTTATATCAGAATAACTTTCGTATCTGCGGATAACCTCGGGTTTTTTTTCCTCTTCGGCCAAGCCGTCGTAGGCCTATAGGCTTGTTTGTAGTGATCGGGATTGCATCACAATCACTTCTTTTTGCCTGGTCATGATACTTCTTCTGTAGTGTTCTGTACCCTGACACCCTAAAATGTGCTCCCTACTCCTTGAAATCTGGTGCAATTCTCTCAGCGTCCTTCTATTTTTAGGACCCTATCCATTGCTTCTCAATACCCCTATCAGAGCCCTCATAGAAAGTTTCGGTTCACTAGCATGCACCATTTTAGCGCAAAAGGTATCCCTCTTGCCACAGTAAGATTTTGTGCATGTTCAACGAAGGGCTGTAGAAATACTCTATCCTGATCAGTAGCAGTTACTTTATAATCATAAATTTTCGCGAGGGAAAAATATTCCTGAATTTCCCCAAGGAAGCCCAGTTCGGGAATATTTAACTCGGGAAAATTGTAGCAGATTGAATGTGGAATGAAAGCCTGCGTAAAATTGGGGAACCAAAACTCGTCAAATTCTGATTTGGAGTGTATTCAGTAAATTTTGTGCCCGGAAGTAAAAATGATTATATGGTAGTAAGGACCTGTGCATAGCTTTTACGAATACAGCATTCCAGTTATATCATTGTTCTATATGCGTTTTTGTGCAATCCGACGAGTGATTTATGATGATTTATGTGGTAGCTATAGTATATCTGGATGGAGACAGATGTGAAATAAACTTATGTTCAGCAAGGAAACATTAATTGCGCTTTTTATCATTTTGTATCAAACAGAGATTAACCCCTCGAGCATGCAAAGTCCCCTTGGAAGTGACACATGCACATGGGTGTGTTATGGCTGAATGTCAACTTGAGTTATCACTTTAGCAGTCGCTTGGCGTAGATTTTGATGAGAGGTCCAGGAAAGGCCATAACATTGATTTTGAGTTTCAAAGAGACCATGAAATAGAAGTTTATGGTTTGATTATAAATAAATGCAATACAATTTATGAGAGAGACCAGTTATCATCTAAAAGTGCCAAAAACAGAATATAAAAAATGTGAATAATTTAGGAAATGGAAAATGAATACTTTAGGGGCCAAATAACCAAACAAAACAAAACCAAGCAGAGAGAAGAGCAAACATGAGGTTGTAAGATAATAAAATCTTGTATTGACGAGCCTTACAATACAATCTTTTCTCCGCAATACAACCCCAGGCTGGCTGAAGAACAGCCAGCTCCTTGAGGTATTTATACCAGCCATACTTGGTCATGTGACCACATGCATCCAGTTTCTCTTATATGAAATAAAGAAGAAAATACTTAAATGGCCGAACTCTGACATTTTAGATATGCATATGAAAATATTTAAATGTGACTTTGTGTGTGTTTGCCAAAAAAAGTTTTACACGTAGGCCTGAAACATGAACTTGTCTTATGATTTGTATCTCGTTTGGAAAGTTTGCCTCTAACTTTGAAGGACAGATGTTCTATAAACTGGATACATGCTGTACAACTGGTTTACAATGTTTTTCAATGAACATTTTTATTTCCTTTTATTTACCATTTAATCTTCTATTTCTTGAATAAGATTGTTTATTATTTTTCATCATAACAGGTGTACAGGGGAGCGTATCCTTATATCTCGTCGGGCCTTTCTCCATTGAACTTTTTGCCTGTGGTGTAGAACAAAAAATAGCGTTCAGAGAAACGGCCAAATCTCCCCCCCCCCCCCCATTCTGCATTTTTGAGACTTTGCGGCAGAACACTTTACATACAACTTCCAAATTGTTGTCTATGAAATGAAAAGGCAATTTTGGATGTGTTCTTGGGGCAAGTTCTGGAGACAGGTAGCACCGACTGTGCGCCATCCATGCGGCATTCGAATAAACACTTCAAAGGTTTCATAACAAGTATGAAAATAATGAGAGGATTTCAATAGAAGTGTGGTCCACTATAATGTGCAACTGTGATAAAATTTGGTGAAGCTGCAATGGATCCTTGTTGAGATATGGTAATGTTGTCCCCTTATGCACCACTCAGATGGCCTTGAAATATATAATTTAAAGGTACATATAAAATTTTTATAAACAAAAGAGAAAGCTGGTTTTAAATAGGAGCTCTGTGCATTCTGAGATGTCTCTGACAAACAATTAGCAAAGCTGTCGTTATTCTTTTATAGATATCGCGGTAACGTCGTCAGGGTTGAAGTCACTCAGACGGCTTTCAAATAAATTGATTAAAAAGTTTCATAAAAAGTTTTAAAATAATCAGAGAAAGCTGGTTTTCAATAGGAACCTGGTTTATTTATAGTTTTTCCTCTGACAAAAAAAAAGGTACAGCAAAAATGCATATTTTTGTAGATATTATGGTAACGTTGTCCCCTTGTGCGCCGCTCAGACGGCCTTGAAATAAATACTTTAAAAGTTTCATACAGAGTTTAAAAATAACCAAAGGAAGCTGGAGATACCACGGTAAAGTCGATAAGACAGAGGGACCAGGCAGCGGACGACAATGCTCTATGGCCCTTTTTGTGCCGAGGGCAATACAAATTGCATGAAAGATTCCTATAACCGGCCATCTATGGGCTAATTTTTCGACATGATTTTAAATACGCTGATTTTAAGGCCATGCTCACTTCGCCGAAGCTATATATAAAAGGAAGTCACTTTATGACCATGATTTTCTTTTATTTACGGCCAGTTACACATTTGTCCTAAATATTTACTATTATTTTGTGACAGTGAAAGACATACATGGATTCAGTGTTTGCTTATTTCATCGTTCCTCCTGAATATGCCGATGAGTGCAAATTAAGACGCTTTGCCGGGGGAAAATGGCCCTTTATGTTTTAACGGTGGGAATAGAATATTTCGTTTCTTTCCTGTTTATACTTATCTATGCATAGAAATACACATGTATGCTCATATATTCATAGTTGATGCATTTGTACGTATACTGGATAAGTGAACATCACCAACTAGCCATTCTTTTAACCAAGGCGTTTTAATGTATCTCTTTCGACATTATATTTTGGTTCATAATTCCATCTGTTTCATTTGGTCGACTACTGTATACCTTGTTTGCTATTCCTTTTAGCTTACCTTTGTATAACTGAGTTACTGTACCTTTTAGTTCACATTTTTATATCATGTCCGCTGTACCCTTAAGCTGACAAACTATATACATGTACTTTGGTTGCTGTACATTTCAACTGTCAGGACATTTGCTTACTTATATGCGCCTGCAGTGTTCTAGATGTAGTCGGGTCCCGGCTGCCGGCGTCGTCTGTGCGGTTGGGCGACTGGTGAGAGTGGCGATCGACTGATTGGGGCTCTCCCTGTCGCCCTGCCGCGGTCGCGGCCCTGTTGGCCCCGGCGGCGGGGATCCAATAGTTAATTGGGGCCGCTCATTTGTGAACGGGCTGTGGACGCATAACCCTGGGTGGAGTGGTTGCTGTCGGGTGCCCTCTACTCTTGTCGGCGTTGTGGTTGCCGCGGTGGAGTGGCTGTAGAGAGTGGCGACCAAGTGGTCGGGGCTCTCTCAGTCATTCTGCCGCGGTCGCTGCCCTGCCGAGTCGGGTGGTGGGGGCCTGACAGTTTCCCCTGTGAAACACCGATTCTCATTCATCTTGATGTATTTATTTTACTGGTACCAATATTGTCAATAATTTTGATGTATGTTCATATATTGATAGTTGATGCACTTGTACGTATACTAGATAAGGCAAAGGCTGAAAAATAAGCTGTCTACCCAATTTAGATCGGAATATTTCAACCTAACCCATGGTGAAAAACGCTGCAAACCTTTCAAAAACCGTAGCCCAGTATTCGATGGCGAATTGAAGGTTTCCTCTCAGTATTTGTGGTAAGCGTGTGCATACATGCAGCTACATGCAATACTTGAACTTCAGAAATCAAGCGTGCATGATCAAACGCATCCGCACGTAAATTGAATGCATCATGGTTTGCAGCAGATAGTAGATCTATACTTTCCAAATATCTAAAGGTTTTGTTTCACATATCCTAGTTTTAATTCAGACATCTTAAGAGTATCTCTAAAATTGCCTATATGAAAAAAATGCAGTTCAAGATATGTTAAATTTGATTCGACATTCATGTCTATGGCTAAGGTGTTTACAAAATATTCCCTTGTAAGTAGGGGATGAATTTGAAGAATGCTTCTGGTAGCAAAATGGTGTGCAAGATGTGTAACTAATGGTGAGTCAATATTCGCCGTGAAATGAAACAATACAAAAAAGTATTAGCAATGTACAGACGTCATTTTCGGGAACACAAAAAACAAACAACCAAAAAATAATAAAAAAAAAAACAACAACAACAACAACGACAACAAAACCATCAAAAATGCAATCATTTTGAAATTGCATGCAAAGCGAACTTGATCTCCGTTTAATTCTCCTTTACATTTACAAGATATTGCTATGCATATAAGCAAATCCATATCTCACTCCTTTGATTTTGAAGTAAAAATCTTGTATTTTTCAACCTTTATATATTTCTTGTGTATCCTACTGTTCACAAACTATAGTATCATTTTTAAAACCACCAGGTGCCTTTCATGGGTGTCTGCCTGTCTCAAGTCAGGAGTGAAATTTGTTTCTTCACGTTGGTATTGGAAGAGAAATATTGATGCTTTGGCAAGTCTGGAATCTCTTTGCTGTCATTGTTTGGTTTGGAATTAATGAATGTGGATCATGTTTTTCTGTACTATTTGAAAACTCCTTCATTGGCAATGTTGTGCTGTGGGCGTTGTTCTCCGACTCATAGTTATGGTACAGGTTGAGTATGTTTATAATGTTCCAGGTTCATAAATATCACCAAAACGATGTAGGCCTACTTTACTCTTTTGCTGTAACATTAGCTGACTGACAAGTCGGGAGAACTAAAAGGTGATGGGCCTAACAGGTCTCTTTTTATTTTTTGCAGAAGTAATGAAATTTGTGTTTTGGGTGGTTAGGCCTATACATTTTGGAAAAGAACTAGTGTTTGTTGTTAATGATGAATATTTCTAAGGTTGAGAGGACCGTTTTAAAACCACCAGTTGCCTTTCATCGGTGACTGCCTGTCTCAAGTCAGTAGTAAGATTTGTTTCTTCACGTTGGTCTTGGAAGAGAAATATTGATACTTTGGCAAATCTGGAATCTCCTTGCTGTCATTGTTGGGTTTGGAATTCATGAATGTGGATCATGTTTTTCTGTACTATTTAAAAAATTCCTTCATTGGCTATGTTGTGCTGTGGGCTATGTTCTTCGACTCATAGTTATAGTGGAGGTAGAGTATGTTTATAATATTCCAAGTTCATAAATATCACAAAAACGATGTAGGCCTACTTTACTCTTTTGCTGTAACATTAGCTGACTGACACGTCGGGAGAACTAAAAGGTGATGGGACTAACAGGTCTCTTTTTATTTTTGGCAGAAGTAATGAAATTTGTGTTTTGGGTGTTTAGGCCTATACATTTTGGAAAAGAACTAGTATTTGTGGTTATTGATTAATGTTTCTAAGGTTGAGAGGACCGGTTTAAAACCACCACTTGCCTTTCATGGGTGACTGCCTGTCTCAAGTAAGGAGTGAAATTTGTTTCTTCACGTTGGTCTTGGAAGAGAAATATTGATACTTTGGCAAATCTGGAATCTCCTTGCTGTCATTGTTGGGTTTGGAATTCATGAATGTGGATCATGTTTTTCTGTACTATTTAAAAAATTACTTGATTGGCTATGTTGTGCTGTGGGCTTTGTTCTCCGACCCATAGTTATAGTGGAGGTAGAGTATATTTATAGTTTTCCAGGTTCATGAATATCACAAAAGCGATGAAGGCCTAATTTGCCCTTTTGCTATAACATTAGCTGACTGACAAGTCGGGAGAACTAAAAGGTGATGGGCCTAACAGGTCTCTTTTTATTTTTGGCAGAAGTAATGAAATTCGTGTTTTGGGTGGTTAGGCCTACACATTTTGGAAAAGAACTAGTGTTTGTTGTTAATGATGAATATTTCTAAGGTTGAGAGGACCGGTTTAAAACCACCACTTGCTTTTCATGGGCGACTGCCTGTCTCAAGTCAGGAGTTGAATTTGTTTCTTCACGTTGGTATTGGAAGAGAAATATTGTTGCTTTGGCAAGTCTGGAATCTCTTTACTGTCATTGTTGGGTTTGGAATTAATGAATGTGGATCATGTTTTTCTGTACTATTTGAAAACTCCTTCATTGGCTATGTTGTGCTGTGGGCTTTGTTCTCCGACTCATAGTTATGGTACAGGTTGAGTATGTTTATAATGTTCCAGGTTCATAAATATCACAAAAACGATGTAGGCCTACTTTCCTCTTTTGCTGTAACATAAGCTCACCGACAAGTCGGGAGAACTAAAAGGTGATGGGCCTAACAGGTCTCTTTTTATTTTTGGCAGAAGTAATGAAATT
Source organism: Hermodice carunculata (assembly GCA_964020975.1). Taxonomy (NCBI): domain Eukaryota; kingdom Metazoa; phylum Annelida; class Polychaeta; order Eunicida; family Amphinomidae; genus Hermodice; species Hermodice carunculata. Next base: position 26,137,702 of record OZ026628.1, on the reverse strand, counting down.
TGTGTTTTGGGTGGTTAGGCCTATACATTTTGGGTGGTTAAGCCTATACATTTTGGAAAAGAACTAGTGTTTGTTGTTAATGATGAATATTTCTAAGGTTGAGAGGATCGGTTTAAAACCACCAGTTGCCTTTTATGGGTGACGGCCTGTCTCAAGTCAGGTGTGAAATTTGTTTTTTCACGTTGGTATTGGAAGAGAAATATTGATGCTTTGGCAAATCTGGAATCTCTTTGCTGTCATTGTTGGGTTTACAAATTAATGAATGTGGATCATGTTTTTCTGTACTATTTGAAAATTACTTCATTGGCTATGTTGCGCTGTGGGCTTTGTTCTCCGACTCATAGTTATGGTGCAGGTTGAGTATGTTTATAATGTTCCAGGTTCATAAATATCACAAAAACGATGTAGGCCTACTTTCCTCTTTTGCTGTTACATTAAGTGACCGACAAGTCGGGAGAAGTAAAAGGTGATGGGCCTTACAGGTCTCTTTTTATTTTTGGCAGAAGTAATGAAATTTGTGTTTTGGGTGGTTTGGCCTATACATTTTGGAAAAGAACTAGTGTTTCTTGTTAATGATGAATATTTCTAAGGTTTAGAGGATCGGTTTAAAACCACGAGTTGCCTTTCATGGGTGACGGCCTGTCTGAAGTCAGGAGTGAAATTTGTTTCTTCACGTTGGTATTGGAAGAGAAATATTGATGCTTTGGCAAGTCTGGAATCTCTTTGCTGTCATTGTTTGGTTTGGAATTGATGAATGTGGATCATGTTTTTCTGTACTATTTGAAAATTCCTTCATTGGCTATGTTGTGCTGTGGGCTTTGTTCTCCGACTCATAGTTATAGTAGAGTTAGACAAAGTGTATAATGCTCCAGGTTAATAAATATCACAAAAAAGATATAGGCCTACTTTACTCTTTTGCTGTAACAATAAGCTGACTAACAAGTCGGGAGAACTAAAAGGTGATGGGCCTAACAGGTGAAAGTTGTTTCTTCACGGTATTGGAAGAGAAATATTGATGCTTAGGCAAGTCTGGAATCTATTTGCTGTCATTGTTGGGTTTGGAATTGATGAATATGGATCATGTTTTTCTGTACTATTCGAAAATTACTTCATTGGCTATGTTCTGCTTTGGGTTTTTTTTCTCTGACTCATAGTTATAGTGGAGGTAGAGTGTGTTTATGATGTTCCAGGTTCATAAATATCAAAAAACGATGTAGGCTTACTTTTCTCTTTTGCTGTAACATTAGCTGACCGACAACTCGGGACAAATAAAAGGTGATGGGCTTAACATGTCTCTTTTTATTTTTGGCAGAAGTAATGAAATTTGTGTTTTGGGTGGTTAGGCCTATACATTTTGGAAAAGAACTAGTATGTGTTGCTATATATCAATATTTCTAAGGTTGAGAGGACCGGTTTAAAACCATCAGTTGCCTTTCATGGGTGACTGCCTGTCTTAAGTCAGGAGTGAAATTTGCTTCTTCACGTTGGTATTGGAAGAGAAATATTGATGCTTTGGCAAGTCTGGAATCTCTTTGCTGTCATTGTTGGATTTGGAATTAATGAATGTGGATCATGTTTTTCTCTACTATTTGAAAATCACTTCATTGGCAATGTTGTGCTGTGGGCTTTGTTCTCCGACTCATAGTTATAGTGGGTGTAGAAAATGTGTATGATGCTCCAGGTCCATAAATATCACAAAAACGATGTAGGCCTGCTTTACTCTTTTGCTGTAACAAAAAGCTGACTGACAAGTCGGGAGAACTAAAAGGTGATGGGCCTAACAGGTGAAATTTGTTTCTTCACGTTGGTATTGGAAGAGAAATATTGATGCTTTGGGAAGTCTGGAATATTTTTGCTGTCATTGTTGGGTTTGCAAATTAATGAATGTGGATCATGTTTTTCTGAACTATTTGAAAATTACTTCATTGGCTATGTTGTGCTGTAGGCTTTGTTCTCCGACCCAGAGTTATAGTGGAGGTAGAGTATGTTTATAATGTTCCAGGTTCATAAATATCACAAAAACGATGTACGCCTACCTTACTCTTTTGCTGTCACATTAGCTGAGTGACAAGTCGGGAGAACTAATAGGTGATGGGCCTAACATGTCTCTTTTTATTTTTGGCAGAAGTAATGAAATTTGTGTTTTGGGTGGTTAGGCCTAAACATTTTGGAAAAGAACTAGTGTTTGTTGTTAATGATAAATATTTCTAAGGTTGAGAGGACCGGTTTAAAACCACCACTTGCCTTTCATGGGTGACTGCCTGTCTCAAGTAAGGAGTGAAATTTGTTTCTTCACGCTGGTATTGGAAGATAAATATTGATGCTTTGGCAAGTCTGGAATCACTTTGCCGTTATTGTTGGGTTTGGAATTAATGAAAGTGGATCATGTTTTTCTGTACTATTTGAAAATTACTTCATTGCCTATGTTCTACTTTGGGCTTTTTTCTCCGACTCATAGTTATAGTGGCGGTAGAGTGCGTTTATAATGTTCCAGGTTCATAAATATCACAAAAACGATGTAGGCCTACTTTACTCTTTTGCTGTAACATTACCTGAGGGAAAAGTCGGGAGAACTTAAAGGTGATGGGCCTAACAGTTCTCTTTTTATTTTTAGCAGAAGTAATGAAATTTGTGTTTTGGGTGGTTAGGCCTATACATTTTGGAAAAGAACTAGTGTTCTTTGTTAATGTTGAATATTTCTAAGGTTGAGAGGACCAGTTTAAAACCACCAGTTGCCTTTCATGGGTGACTGCCTGTCTCAAGCTAGGAGTGAAATTTGTTTCTTCACGTTGGTATTGGATGAGAAATATTGATGCTTTGGCAAGTGTGGAATCTTTTTGTTGTCATTGTTTGGTTTGGAATTAATGAATGTGGATCATGTTTTTCTGTACTATTTGAAAATTCCTTCATTGGCTATGTTGTGCTGTGGGCTTTGCTCTCCGACTCATAGTTATAGTGGATGTAGAGTATGTTTATAATGTTCCAGGTTCATAAATATCACAAAAACGATGTAGGCCTACATTGCTCTTTTGCTGTAACAATAAGCTGACTAGCAAGTCGGGAGAACTAAAAGGTGATGGGCCTAACAGGTGAAGTTTGTTTCTTCACGTTGGTATTGGAAGAGAAATACTGATGCTTTGGCAAGTCTGGAATCTCTTTGCTGTCATTGTTGGGTTTGGAATTAATGAATGTGGATCATGTTTTTCTGTACCATTTGAAAATTACTTCATTGGCTATGTTGCGCTGTGGGCTATGTTCTCCGACTCATAGTTATGGTGCAGGTTGAGTATGTTTATAATGTTCCAGGTTCATAAATATAACAAAAAAGATGTAGGCCTACTTTACTCTTTTGCTGTAACATTAGCTGACTGACAAGTCGGGAGAACTAAAAGGTGATGGGCCTAACAGGTCTCTTTTTATTTTTGGCAGAAGTAATGAAATTTGTGTTTTGGGTGGATAGGCCTATACATTTTGGAAAAAAACTAGTGTTTGTTGTTAATGATGAATATTTCTAAGGTTGAGAGGACCGGTTTAAAGCCACCAGGTACCCTTCATGGGTGACTGCCTGTCTCAAGTCAGGGGTGAAATTTGTTTCTTGACGTTGGTATTGGAAGAGAAATATTGATGCTTTGGCAAGTCTGGAATCTCTTTGCTGTCATTGTTGGGTTTACAAATTAATGAATGTGGATCATGTTTTTCTGTACTATTTGAAAATTACTTCATTGGCTATGTTGTGCTGTGGACTTTGTTATCTGACTCATAGTTATGGTGCAGGTTGAGTATGTTTATAATATTCCAGGTTCATAAATATCACAAAAACGATGTAGGCCTACTTTCCTCTTTTGCTGTAACATAAGCTCACCGACAAGTCGGGAGAACTAAAAGGTGATGGGCCTCACAGGTCTCTTTTTATTTTTGGCAGAAGTAATGAAATTTGTGTTTTGGGTGGTTAGGCCTATACATTTTGGGTGGTTAGGCCTATACAATTTGGAAAAAAACTAGTGTGTGTTGTTAAAGATAAAAATTTTTCTAAGGTTGAGAGGACCAGTTTAAAACCACCAGTTGCCTTTCATGGGTGACTGCCTGTCTCAAGTCAGGAGTGAAATTTGCTTCTTCACGTTGGTATTGGAAGAGAAATATTGATGCTTTGGCAAGTCTGGAATCTCTTTGCTGTCATTGTTGGATTTGGAATTAATGAATGTGGATCATGTTTTTCTCTACTATTTGAAAATCACTTCATTTGCAATGTTGTGCTGTGGGCTTTGTTCTCCGACTCATAGTTATAGTGGGTGTAGAAAATGTGTATGATGCTCCAGGTCCATAAATATCACAAAAACGATGTAGGCCTGCTTTACTCTTTTGCTGTAACAAAAAGCTGACTGACAAGTCGGGAGAACTAAAAGGTGATGGGCCTAACAGGTGAAATTTGTTTCTTCACGTTGGTATTGGAAGAGAAATATTGATGCTTTGGCAAGTCTGGAATATCTTTGCTGTCATTGTTGGGTTTGCAAATTAATCAATGTGGATCATGTTTTTCTGAACTATTTGAAAATTACTTCATTGGCTATGTTGTGCTGTAGGCTTTGTTCTCCGACCCAGAGTTATAGTGGAGGTAGAGTATGTTTATAATGTTCCAGGTTCATAAATATCACAAAAACGATGTACGCCTACCTTACTCTTTTGCTGTCACATTAGCTGAGTGACAAGTCGGGAGAACTAATAGGTGATGGGCCTAACATGTCTCTTTTTATTTTTGGCAGAAGTAATGAAATTTGTGTTTTGGGTGGTTAGGCCTATACATTTTGGAAAAGAACTAGTGTTTGTTGTTAATGATAAATATTTCTAAGGTTGAGAAGACCGGTTTAAAACCACCAGTTGCCTTTCATGGGTGACTGCCTGTCTCAAGTCAGGAGTGAAATTTGTTTCTTCACGCTGGTATTGGAAGATAAATATTGATGCTTTGGCAAGTCTGGAATCACTTTGCCGTTATTGTTGGGTTTGGAATTAATGAAAGTGGATCATGTTTTTCTGTACTATTTGAAAATTACTTCATTGCCTATGTTCTACTTTGGGCTTTTTTCTCTGACTCATAGTTATAGTGGCAGTAGAGTGCGTTTATAATGTTCCAGGTTCATAAATATCACAAAAACGATGTAGGCCTACTTTACTCTTTTGCTGTAACATTACCTGAGGGAAAAGTCGGGAGAACTTAAAGGTGATGGGCCTAACAGTTTTCTTTTTATTTTTAGCAGAAGTAATGAAATTTGTGTTTTGGGTGGTTAGGCCTATACATTTTGGAAAAGAACTAGTGTTCTTTGTTAATGTTGAATATTTCTAAGGTTGAGAGGACCAGTTTAAAACCACCAGTTGCCTTTCATGGGTGACTGCCTGTCTCAAGCTAGGAGTGAAATTTGTTTCTTCACGTTGGTATTGGAAGAGATATATTGATGCTTTGGCAAGTGTGGAATCTTTTTGTTGTCATTGTTTGGTTTGGAATTAATGAATGTGGATCATGTTTTTCTGTACTATTTGAAAATTCCTTCATTGGCTATGTTGTGCTGTGGGCTTTGCTCTCCGACTCATAGTTATAGTGGATGTAGAGTATGTTTATAATGTTCCAGGTTCATAAATATCACAAAAACGATGTAGGCCTACATTGCTCTTTTGCTGTAACAATAAGCTGACTAGCAAGTCGGGAGAACTAAAAGGTGATGGGCCTAGCAGGTGAAGTTTGTTTCTTCACGTTGGTATTGGAAGAGAAATACTGATGCTTTGGCAAGTCTGGAATCTCTTTGCTGTCATTGTTGGGTTTGGAATTAATGAATGTGGATCATGTTTTTCTGTACCATTTGAAAATTACTTCATTGGCTATGTTGCGCTGTGGGCTATGTTCTCCGACTCATAGTTATGCTGCAGGTTGAGTATGTTTATAATGTTCCAGGTTCATAAATATAACAAAAAAGATGTAGGCCTACTTTACTCTTTTGCTGTAACATTAGCTGACTGACAAGTCGGGAGAACTAAAAGGTGATGGGCCTAACAGGTCTCTTTTTATTTTTGGCAGAAGTAATGAAATTTGTGTTTTGGGTGGATAGGCCTATACATTTTGGAAAAAAACTAGTGTTTGTTGTTAATGATGAATATTTCTAAGGTTGAGAGGACCGGTTTAAAGCCACCAGGTACCCTTCATGGGTGACTGCCTGTCTCAAGTCAGGGGTGAAATTTGTTTCTTGACGTTGGTATTGGAAGAGAAATATTGATGCTTTGGCAAGTCTGGAATCTCTTTGCTGTCATTGTTGGGTTTACAAATTAATGAATGTGGATCATGTTTTTCTGTACTATTTGAAAATTACTTCATTGGCTATGTTGTGCTGTGCACTTTGTTATCTGACTCATAGTTATGGTGCAGGTTGAGTATGTTTATAATATTCCAGGTTCATAAATATCACAAAAACGATGTAGGCCTACTTTCCTCTTTTGCTGTAACATAAGCTCACCGACAAGTCGGGAGAACTAAAAGGTGATGGGCCTCACAGGTCTCTTTTTATTTTTGGCAGAAGTAATGAAATTTGTGTTTTGGGTGGTTAGGCCTATACATTTTGGGTGGTTAGGCCTATACAATTTGGAAAAAAACTAGTGTGTGTTGTTAAAGATAAAAATTTTTCTAAGGTTGAGAGGACCGGTTTAAAACCACCAGTTGCCTTTCATGGGTGACTGCCTGTCTCAAGTCAGGAGTGAAATTTGCTTCTTCACGTTGGTATTGGAAGAGAAATATTGATGCTTTGGCAAGTCTGGAATCTCTTTGCTGTCATTGTTGGGTTTGGAATTAATGAATGTGGATCATGTTTTTCTGTACTATTTGAAAATCACTTCATTTGCAATGTTGTGCTGTGGGCTTTGTTCTCCGACTCATAGTTATAGTGGATGTAGAGAGTGTTTATAATGTTCCAGGTTCATTAATATCACAAAAACGATGTAGGCCTACTTTACTCTTTTGCTGTAACATTACCTGAGGGAAAAGTCGGGAGAACTAAAAGGTGATGGGCCTAACAGGTCTGTTTTTATTTTTGGCAGAAGTAATGAAATTTGTGTTTTGGGTGGTTAGGCCTATACATTTTGGGTGGTTAGGCCTATACATTTTGGAAAAGAACTAGTGTTTGTTGTTAATGAATAATATTTCTAAGGTTGAGAGGACCGGTTTAAAACCACCAGTTGCCTTTCCTAGGTGACTGCCTGTCTCAAGTCAGGAGTGAAATTCGTTTCTTCACGTTGGTATTGGATGAGAAATATTGATGCTTTGGCAAGTCTGGAATCTCTTTACTGTTATTGTTGGGTTTGGAATTAATGAATGTGGATCATGTTTTTCTGTATTATTTGAAAATTCCTTCAGTGGCTATGTTGTGCTGTGGGCTTTGTTCTCTGACCCATAGTTATAGTGGAGGTAGAGTATGTTTATAATGTTCCATGTTCATAAATATAACAAAAACGATATAGGCCTACTTTACTCTTTTGCTGTAACAATAAGCTGACTAACAAGTCGGGAGAACTAAAAGGTGATGGGCCTAACAGGTGAAAGTTGTTTCTTCATGTTGGTATTGGAAGAGGAATATTGATGCTTTGGCAAGTCTGGAATCTATTTGCTGTCATTGTTGGGTTTGGAATTGATGAATGTGGATCATGTTTTTCTGTAATATTTGAAAATCACTTCATTGGCAATGTTGTGCTGTGGGCTTTGTTGTCTGACTCATAGTTATAGTGGAGGTAGAGTGTGTTTATGATGTTCCAGGTTCATAAATATCACAAAAACGATGTAGGCCTAATTTTCTCTTTTGCTGTAACATTAGCTGACCGACAACTCGGGAGAACTAAAAGGTGATGGGCCTAACAGGTCTCTTTTTATTTTTGGCAGAAGTAATGAAATTTGTGTTTTGGGTGGTTAGGCTTATACATTTTGGAAAAGAACTAGTATGTGTTGTTATATATCAATATTTCTAAGGTTGAGATGACCAGTAAAAACCACCAGTTGCCTTTCCTGGGTGACTGCCTGTCTCAAGTAAGGAGTGAAATTTGTTTCTTCACGTTGGTATTGGATGAGAAATATTGATGCTTTGGCAAGTCTGGAATCTCTTTGCTGTTATTGTTGGGTTTGGAATTAATGAATGTGGATCACGTTTTTCTGTACTATTTGAAAATTACTTCATTGGCTATGTTGCCCTGTGCGCTTTTTTCTCCAACTCATAGTTATAGTGGGGGTTCAGTATGTTTATGATGTTCCAGGTTCATAAATATCACAGAAACTATGTAGGCCTACTTTACTCTTTTGCTGTAACATAAGCTGACTAACAAGTCGGGAGAACTAAAAGGTGATGGGCCTAACAGGTGAAAGTTGTTTTTCACGTTGGTATTGGAAGAGAAATATTGATTCTTTTTTTATCAAGTCTGGAATCTATTTGCTGTCATTGTTGGGTTTGGAATTGATGAATGTGGATCATGTTTTTCTGTACTATTTGAAAATTACTTCATTGGCTATGTTCTGCTTTGGGTTTTTTTCTCTGACTCATAGTTATAGTGGAGGCAGAGTGTGTTTATGATGTTCCAGGTTCATAAATATCACAAAAAAGATGTAGGCCTACTTTTCTCTTTTGCTGTAACATTAGCTGACCGACAACTCGGGAGAACTAAAAGTTGATGGGCCTAACAGGTCTCTTTTTATTTTTGGCAGAAGTAATGAAATTACTGTTTTGGGTGGTTAGGCTTATACATTTTGGAAAAGAACTAGTATGTGTTGTTAATGATGAATATTTCTAAGCTTGAGAGGACCGGTTTAAAACCACCAGTTGCCTTTCCTGGGTGACTGCCTGTCTCAAGTCAGGAGTGAAATTTGCTTCTTCACGTTGGTATTGGAAAAGAAATATTGATGCTTTGGCAAGTCTGGAATCTCTTTGCTGTCATTGTTGGGTTTGGAATTAATGAATGTGGATCATGTTTTTCTGTACTATTTGAAAATCACTTCATTTGCAATGTTGTGCTGTGGGCTTTGTTCTCCGACTCATAGTTACAGTGGATGTAGAGTGTGTTTATAATGTTCCAGGTTCATTAATATCACAAAAACGATGTAGGCTTACTTTACTCTTTTGCTGTAACATTAGCTGACTGACAAGTCGGGAGAACTAAAAGGTGATGGGCCTAACAGGTCTCTTTATTTTTGGCAGAAGTAATGAAATTTGTGTAATGGGTGGTTAGGCCTTTACATTGTGGAAAAGAACTAGTGTTTGTTGTTAATGATGAATATTTCTAAGGTTGAGAGAACCGGTTTGAAAACCACCAGTTGCCTTTCATGGGTGACTGCCTGTCTCAAGTCAGGAGTGAAATTTGTTTCTTCACGTTGTTATTGGAAGAAAAATACTGATGCTTTGGCAAGTCTGGAATCACTTTGCTGTTATTGTTTGGTGTGGAAATAATTAATGTAGATCATGTTTTTCTTGACTGTTTGAAAATGTTTTCATTGGCTATGTTGAGCTGTGGGCTTTGCTCCCCGACTCACAGTCATAGTGGAGGTAGAGTATGTTTTCCAGGTTCATAAATATCACAAAAACGATGTCGGCCTACTTTTCTCTTTTGCTTTAACATTAGCTGACTGACAAGTCTGGGGAACCAAAAGTGATGGGCCTAACAGGTCTCTTTTTATTTTTGGCAGAAGTAATGAAATTTGTGTTTTGGGTGGTTAGGCCTATACATTTTGGAAAAGAACTAGTGTTTGTTGTTAATGAATAATATTTCTAAGGTTGAGAGGACCGGTTTAAAACCAGCAGTTGCCTTTCATGGGTGACTGCCTGTCTCAAGTCAGGAGTGAAATATGTTTCTTCACGTTGGTATTGGATGAGAAATATTGATGCTTTGGCAAATCTGGAATCTCTTTGCTGTCATTGTTTGGTTTGGAATTAATGAATGTGGATCATGTTTTTCTGTACTATTTGAAAATTCCTTCATTGGCTATGTTGTGCTGTGGGCTTTGTTCTCCGACTCCTATTTGTAGTGGAGGTAGAGTATGTTTATAATCTTCCAGGTTCATAAATATCACAAAAACGATGTAGGCCTACTTGACTCTTTTGCTGTAACATTAGCTGACTGACAAGTCAGGAGAACTAAAAGGTGATGGGCCTAACAGGTCTCTTTTTATTTTTGGCAGAAGTAATGAAATTTGTATTTTGGGTGGTTAGGCCTCTACATTTTGGAAAAGAACTAGTGTTTGTTGTTAATGATGAATTTTTCTAAGGTTGAGAGGACCGGTTTAAAACTACCAGTTTACATTTCATGAGTAACTGTGGGTCAAATCAGGAGTGAAATTTGTTTATTCACGTTGGTATTGGAATAGAAAAATTGATGCTTTGGCAAGTCTGGAATATCTTTGCTGTCATTGTTGGGTTTGGAATTAATGAATGTGGATCATGTTTTTCTGTACTATTTGAAAATTACTTCATTGGCTATGTTGCGCTGTGGGCTTTGTTCTCCGACTCCTATTTATAGTGGAGGTAGAGTATGTTTATAATGTTCCAGGTTCATAAATATCACAAAAACGATGTCGGCCTACTTTACTCTTTTGCTGTAACATTAGCTGACTGACAAGTCGGGAGAACTAAAAGGTGATGGGCCTAACAGGTCTTTTTATTTTTGGTAGAAGTAATGAAATTTGTGTCTTGGTTGGATAGGCCTATACATTTTGGAAAAGAAATAGTGTTTGTAGTGAATGATGACTATTTCTAAGGAGGAGAGGACCGGTTTAAAACCACCAGTTGCCTTTCATGGGTGACTGCCTGTCTCAAGTCAGGAGTGAAATTTGTTTCTTCACGTTGGTATTGGAAGAGAAATATTGATGCTTTGGCAAGTCTGGAATCTCTTTGCTGTCATTGTTGGGTTTGGAATTAATGAATGTGGATCATGTTTTTCTGTACTATTTGAAAATTCCTTCATTGGCTATGTTGTGCTGTTGGCTTTGTTCTCCGACTCCTAGTTATAGTGGAGGTAGAGTATGTTTATAATGTTCCAGGTTCACAAATATCACAAAAACGATGTCGGCCTACTTTACTCTTTTGCTGTAACATTAGCTGACTGACAAGTCGGGAGAACTAAAAGGTGATGGGCCTAACAGGTCTCTCTATTTTTGGCAGAAGTAGTGAAATTTGTGTAATGGGTGGTTAGGCCTACATTTTGGAAAAGAACTAGTGTTTGTTGTTAATGATGAATATTTCTAAGGTTGAGAGAACCGGTTTAAAACCACCAGTTGCCTTTCATGGGTGACTGCCTGTCTCCAGTCAGGAGTGAAATTTGTTTCTTCACGTTGTTATTGCAAGAAAAATATTGATGCTTTGGCAAGTCTGGAATCACTTTGCTGTTATTGTTTGGTGTGGAAATAATGAATGTTGATCATGTTTTTCTGGACTGTTTGAAAATTTCTTCATTGGCTATGTTGTGCTGTGGGCTTTGCTCCCCGACTCACAGTCAAAGTGGAGGTAGAGTATGTTTTCCAGGTTCATAAATATCACAAAAACGATGTAGGCCTACTTTACTCTTTTGCTGTAACATTCGCTGACTGAAAAGTCGGGGGAACTAAAAGTGATGGGCCTAACAGGTCTCTTTTTATTTTTGGCAGAAGTAATGAAATTTGTGTTTTGGGTGGTTAGGCCTATACATTTTGGAAAAGAACTAGTGTTTGTTGTTAATGAATAATATTTCTAAGGTTGAGAGGACCGGTTTAAAACCAGCAGTTGCCTTTCATGGGTGACTGCCTGTCTCAAGTAAGGAGTGAAATTTGTTTCTTCACGTTGGTATCGGATGAGAAATATTGATGCTTTGGCAAGTCTGGAATCACTTTGCTGTCATTGTTGGGTTTGGAATTAATGAATGTGGATCATGTTTTTCTCTACCATTAGAAAATTACTTCATTGGCTATGTTGTCCTGTGGGCTTTGATCTCCGACCCATAGTTATAGTGGATGTACAGTATGTTTATAATGTTCCAGGTTCCTAAATATCACAAAAACGATGTAGGCCTACTTTACTCTTTTGCTGTAACATTAGCTGACTGACAAGTCGGGAGAACTAAAAGGTGATGGGCCTCACAGGCCTCTTTTTATTTTTGGCAGAAGTAATGAAATTTGTGTTTTGGGTGGTTAGGCCTATACATTTTGGAAAAGAACTAGTGTTTGTTGAGAACGATGAATATTTCAAAGGTGGAGAGGACCTGTTTAAAACCACCAGTTGCCTTTCATGGGTGACTGCCTGCCTCAAGTCAGGAGTAAAATTTGTTTTTCTTCACGTAAGTATTGGAAGAGAAATATTGATGCTTTGGCAAGTCTAGAGTGTCTTTGCTGTCATTGTTGGGTTTGGAATTAATGAATGTGGATCATGTTTTTCTGTACTGTTTGAAAATTCCTTCTTTGGCTATGTTGTGCTGTGGGCTTTGTTCTCCGACTCATAGTTAAAGTGGAGGTAGAGTATGTTTATAATGTTCCAGGTTCATAAATATCACAAAAACGATGTAGGCCTACTTGACTCTTTTGCTGTAACATTAGCTGGGTGAAAAGTCAGGAGAACTAAAAGGTGATGGGCCTAACAGGTCTCTTTTTATTTTTTGGCAGAAGTAATGAAATTTGTGTTTTGGGTGGTGAGGTCTGTACATTTTGGAAAAGTGCTGGTTTTTGTTGTTAATGATGAACATATCTAAGGTTGAGAGGACCGGTTTAAAACCAACAGTTACCTTTCACGTGTGACCGCCTGTCTCAAGTCAGTAGTGAAACTTGTTTCTTCACGTTGGTATTGGAAGAGAAATATTGATGCTTTGGCAAGTCTGGAATCTCTTTGCTGTCATTGTTTGGTTTGGAATTAATCAATGTGGATCATGTTTTTCTGTATTATTTGAAAATTACTTCAATGGCTATGTTGTGCTGTGGGATTTCTTCTCCGACTCATAGTTATTGTGGAGGTAGAGTATGTTTATAATGTTCCAGGTACATAAATATCATAAAAAGGATGTAGGCCTACTTTACTCTTTTGCTGTAACATCAGCTGACTGACAAGTCGGGAGAACTAAAAGGTGATGGGCCTAACAGGTCTCTTTTTATTTTTGGCAGAAGTAATGAAATTTGTATTTTGGGTGGTTAGGCCTCTACATTTTGAAAAAGAACTAGCGTTTGTTGTTAATGATGAATATTTCTAAGGTTGAGAGGACCGGTTTAAAACCACCAGTTTACATTTTATGAGTGACTGCTTGTCTCAAATCAGGAGTGAAATTTATTTCTTCACGTTGGTATTGAAAGAGAAATATTGATGCTTTGCCAAGTCTGGAATCTCTTTGCTGTCATTGTTGGGTTTTGAATTATTGAATGTGGATCATGTTTTTCTGTACTATTTGAAATTACTCCATTGGCTATGTTGTGCTGTGCGCTTTGTTCTCCGACTCATAGTTATAGTGGAGGTAGAGTATGTTTATAATGTTCCAGGTACATAAATATCACAAAAACGACGTAGGTCTACTTTACTCTTTTGCTGTAACATTAGCTGAGTGACAAGTAGGGAGAAATAAAAGGTGATGGGCCTAACAGGTCTCTTTTTATTTTTGGCAGAAGTAATGAAATTTGTGTTTTGGGTGGTTAGGTCTATACATTTTGGAAAAGAACTGGTGTTTGTTGTTAATGATGAACAATTCTAAGGTTGAGAGGACCGGTTTAAAACCACCAGTTGCCTTTCATGGGTGACTGCTTGTCTCAAGTCAGGAGTGAAATTTGTTTCTTCACGTTGGTATTGGAAGAGAAATATTGATGCTTTGGCAAGTCTGGAATCTCTTTGCTGTCATTGTTGGGTTTGGAAGTAATTAATGTGGATTATGTTTTTCTGTACTACTTGAAAATTACTCCATTGGCTATGTTGTGCTGTGCGCTTTGTTCTCCGACTCATAGTTATAGTGGAGGTAGAGTATGTTTATAATGTTCCAGGTTCATAAATATCACAAAAAACGACGTAGGCCTACTTTACTCTTTTGCTGTAACATTAGCTGACTGACAAGTCGGGAGAAGTAAAAGGTGATGGGCCTAACAGGTCTCTTTTTAATTTTTGGCGGAAGTAATGAAATTTGTGTTTTGGGTGGTGAGGTCTATACATTTTGGAAAAGTGCTAGTTTTTGTTGTTAATGATGAACATATCTAAGGTTGAGAGGACCGGTTTAAAATCACCAGTTGCCTTTCATGGGTGACTGCTTGTCTCAAGTCAGGAGTGAAATTTGTTTCTTCACGTTGGTATTGGAAGAGAAATATTGATGCTTTGGCAAGTCTGGAATCTCTTTGCTGTCATTGTTTGGTTTGGAATTAATCAATGTGGATCATGTTTTTCTGTACTATTTGAAAATTACTTCAATGGCTATGTTGTGCTGTGGGATTTCTTCTCCGACTCATAGTTATAGTGGAGGTACAGTATGTTTATTATGTTCAAAGTTCATAAATATCACAAAAACGATGTAGGCCTACTTTACTTTTTTGCTGTAACATCAGCTGACTGACAAGTCGGGAGAACTTAAAGGTGATGGGCCTAACAGGTCTCTTTCTATTTTTGGCAGAAGTAATGAAATTTGTCTTTTGGGTGGTTAGGCCTATATATTTTGGAAAAGAACTAGCATTTGTTCCGAACGATGAATATTTCAAAGGTTGAGAGGACCGGTTTAAAACCACCAGTTGCCTTTCATGGGTGACTGCCTGTCTCAAGTCAGGAGTGAAATTTGTTTTTCTTCACGTAAGTATTGGAAAAGAAATATTGATGCTTTGGCAAGTCTGGAATCTCTTTGCTGTCATTGTTGGGTTTTGAATTAATGAATGTGGATCATGTTTTTCTGTACTATTTGAAAATTCCTTCCTTGGCTATGTTGTGCTGTGGGCTTTGTTCTCCGACTCATAGTTAAAGTGGAGGTAGAGTATGTTTATAATGTTCCAGGTTCATAAATATCACAAAAACGATGTAGGCCTACTTGACTCTTTTGCTGTAACATTAGCTGGGTGAAAAGTCAGGAGAACTAAAAGGTGATGGGCCTAACAGGTCTCTTTTTATTTTTGGCAGAAGTAATGAAATTTGTGTTTTGGGTGGTTAGGCCTCTACATTTTGGAAAAGAACTAGTGTTTGTTGTTAATGATGAATTTTTCTAAGGTTGAGAGGACCGGTTTAAAACTACCAGTTTACATTTCATGAGTGACTGTTTGTCTCAAATCAGGAGTGAAATTTGTTTATTCACGTTGGTATTGGAATAGAAATATTGATGCTTTGGCAAGTCTGGAATATCTTTGCTGTCATTGTTGGGTTTGGAATTAGTGAATGTGGATCATGTTTTTCTGTACTATTTGAAAATTACTTCATTGGCTATGTTGTGCTGTGGGCTTTGTTCTCCGACTCATAGTTATAGTGGAGGTAGAGTATGTTTATAATGTGCCAGGTTCATAAATATCATAAAAAGGATGTAAGCCTACTTTACTCTTTCGCTGTAACATCAGCTGACTGAGGAGGCGGGAGAACTAAAAGGTGATGGGCCTAACAGGTCTCTTTTTATTTTTGGCAGAAGTAATGAAATTTGTGTTTTGGGTGGTTAGGCCTATACATTTCGGAAAAGAACTAGTGTTTGTTGTTAAAGATGAATATTTCAAAGGTTGAGAGGACCGGTTCAAAACCACCAGTTGCCTTTCATGGGTGACTGCCTGTGTCAAGTCTGTAGTGAAATTTGTTTCTTCACGCTGGTATTGGAAAAGAAATATTGATGCTTTGGCAAGTCTGGAATCTCTTTGCTGTTATTTTTGAGTTTGGACTTAATGAATGTGGATCATGTTTTTCTGTACTATTCGAAGATTCCTTCATTGGCTATGTTGTTCTGTGGGCTTTGTTCCCTGACCCATAGTTATAGTGGAGGTAGAGTATGTTTATAATGTTCCAGGTACATAAATATCATAAAAAGGATGTAGGCCTACTTTACTCTTTCGCTGTAACATTAGCTGACTGACAAGTCGGGAGAACAAAAAGGTGATGGGCCTAACAGGTCTCTTTTTATTTTTGGCAGAAGAAATGAAATTTGTGTTTTGGGTGGTTAGGCCTCTACATTTTGGAAAAGAACTAGTGTTTGTTGTTAATGATGAATATTTCTAAGGTTGAGAGGACCGGTTTAAAACCAACAGTTGCCTTTCATGGGTGACTGCCTGTCTCAAGTCAGGAGTGAAATTTGTTTCTATACGTTGGTATTGGAAGAGAAATATTGATGCTTTGGCAAGCCTGGAATCTCTTTGCTGTCATTGTTTGGTTTGGAGTTAATCAATGTGGATCATGTTTTTCTGTACTATTTGAAAATTACTTCAATGGCTATGTTGTGCTGTGGGATTTCTTCTCCGACTCATAGTTATTGTGGAGGTAGAGTATGTTTATAATGTTCCAGGTACATAAATATCATAAAAAGGATGTAGGCCTACTTTACTCTTTTGCTGTAACATCAGCTGACTGACAAGTCGGGAGAACTAAAAGGTGATGGGCCTAACAGGTCTCTTTTTATTTTTGGCAGAAGTAATGAAATTTGTATTTTGGGTGGTTAGGCCTCTACATTTTGAAAAAGAACTAGCGTTTGTTGTTAATGATGAATATTTCTAAGGTTGAGAGGACCGGTTTAAAACCACCAGTTGCCTTTCATGGGTGACTGCCTGTCTCAAGTCAGGAGTGAAATTTGTTTCTTCACGTTGGTATTGGAAGACAAATATTGATGCTTTGCACGTCTGGAATCTCTTTGCTGTCATTGTTGGGTTTGGAAGTAATTAATGTGGATCATGTTTTTCTGTACTATTTAAAAATTACTCCATTGGCTATGTTGTGCTGTGCGCTTTGTTCTCCGACTCATAGTTATAGTGGAGGTAGAGTATGTTTATAATGTTCCAGGTTCATAAATATCACAAAAAACGACGTAGGCCTACTTTACTCTTTTGCTGTAACATTAGCTGACTGACAAGTCGGGGGAAGTAAAAGGTGATGGGCCTAACAGGTCTCTTTTTAATTTTTGGCGGAAGTAATGAAATTTGTGTTTTGGGTGGTGAGGTCTATACATTTTGGAAAAGTGCTAGTTTTTGTTGTTAATGATGAACATATCTAAGGTTGAGAGGACCGGTTTAAAACCAACAGTTACCTTTCATGTGTGACCGCCTGTCTCAAGTCAGTAGTGAAACTTGTTTCTTCACTTTGGTATTGGAAGAGAAATATTGATGCTTTGGCAAGTCTGGAATCTCTTTGCTGTCATTGTTTGGTTTGGAATTTATCAATGTGGATCATGTTTTTCTGTACTATTTGAAAATTACTTCATTGGCTATGTTGTGCTGTGGGCTTTGTTCTCCGACTCATAGTTATAGTGGAGGTACAGTATGTTTATTATGTTCCAGGTTCATAAATATCACAAAAACGATGTAGGCCTACTTTACTTTTTTGCTGTAACATCAGCTGACTGACAAGTCGGGAGAACTTAAAGGTGATGGGCCTAACAGGTCTCTTTCTATTTTTGGCAGAAGTAATGAAATTTGTGTTTTGGGTGGTTAGGCCTATACATTTTGGAAAAGAACTAGTGTTTGTTCCGAACGATGAATATTTCAAAGGTTGAGAGGACCGGTTTAAAACCACCAGTTGCCTTTCATGGGTGACTGCCTGTCTCAAGTCAGGAGTGAAATTTGTTTTTTTTCACGTAAGTATTGGAAAAGAAATATTGATGCTTTGGCAAGTCTGGAATCTTTTTGCTGTCATTGTTGGGTTTTGAATTAATGAATGTGGATCATGTTTTTCTGTACTATTTGAAAATTCCTTCATTGGCTATGTTGTGCGGTGCGCTTTGTTCTCGGACCCATAGTTATAGTGGAGGTAGAGTATGTTTATAACGTTCCAGGTTCATAAATATCACCAAAACGATGTAGGCCTACTTTACTCTTTTGATGTAACATCAGCTGACTGACAAGTCGGGAGAACTAAAAGGTGATGAGCCTAACAGGTCTCTTTTTTTTTTGGCAGAAGTAATGAAATTTGTGTTTTGGGTGGATAGGCCTAAACATTTTGGAAAAGAACTAGTGTTTGTTGTTAAAGATCAATATTTCTGAGGTTGAGAGGACCGGTTTAAAACCACCAGTTACCTTTGATGGGTGACTGCCTGTCTCAAGTCAGGAGTGAAATTTGTTTCTTCACGTTGGTATTGGAAGAGAAATATTGATGCTTTTTCAAGTCTGGAATCTCTTTGCTGTCATTTTTGGGTTTGGATTTAGTGAATAAGGATCAATTTTTTCTGTACTATTTGAAAATTTCTTCATTTACTAGGTTGTGCTGTGGGCTTTGTTCTCGGACCCATAGTTATAGTGGAGGTACAGTATGTTTATAACGTTCCAGGTTCATAAATATCACAAAAACGATGTAGGCCTACTTTACTCTTTTGCTGTAACATTAGCTGACTGACAAGTCGGGAGAACTAAAAGGTGATGGGCCTAACAGGTCTCTTTTTATTTTTGGCAGAAGTAATGAAATTTGTGTTTTGGGTGGTTAGGCCTATACATTTTGGAAAAGAAATAGTGTTTGTTGTTAATGATGAATATTTCTAAGGTTGAGAGGACCTGTTTAAAACCACCAGTTGCCCTTCTGCCAAAAATAAAAGAGACTTATTAGGCCCATCACCCTTCATGGGTGACTCCCTCTCTCAAATCAGGAGTGAAATTTGTTTCTTTACGTTGGTATTGGAAGAGAAAAATTGATACTTTGGCAAGCCTGGAATCTCTTTGCTGTCATTGTTGGGTTTGGAATTAATGAATGTGGATCATGTTTTTCTGTACTATTTGAAAATTACTTCAATGGCTATGTTGTGCTGTGGGATTTCTTCTCCGACTCATAGTTATTGTGGAGGTAGAGTATGTTTATAATGTTCCAGGTACATAAATATCATAAAAAGGATGTAGGCCTACTTTACTCTTTTGCTGTAACATCAGCTGACTGACAAGTCGGGAGAACTAAAAGGTGATGGGCCTAACAGGTCTCTTTTTATTTTTGGCAGAAGTAATGAAATTTGTATTTTGGGTGGTTAGGCCTCTACATTTTGAAAAAGAACTAGCGTTTGTTGTTAATGATGAATATTTCTAAGGTTGAGAGGACCGGTTTAAAACCACCAGTTGCCTTTCATGGGTGACTGCCTGTCTCAAGTCAGGAGTGAAATTTGTTTGTTCACGTTGGTATTGGAAGACAAATATTGATGCTTTGCACGTCTGGAATCTCTTTGCTGTCATTGTTGGGTTTGGAAGTAATTAATGTGGATCATGTTTTTCTGTACTATTTAAAAATTACTCCATTGGCTATGTTGTGCTGTGCGCTTTGTTCTCCGACTCATAGTTATAGTGGAGGTAGAGTATGTTTATAATGTTCCAGGTTCATAAATATCACAAAAAACGACGTAGGCCTACTTTACTCTTTTGCTGTAACATTAGCTGACTGACAAGTCGGGAGAAGTAAAAGGTGATGGGCCTAACAGGTCTCTTTTTAATTTTTGGCGGAAGTAATGAAATTTGTGTTTTGGGTGGTGAGGTCTATACATTTTGGAAAAGTGCTAGTTTTTGTTGTTAATGATGAACATATCTAAGGTTGAGAGGACCGGTTTAAAACCAACAGTTACCTTTCATGTGTGACCGCCTGTCTCAAGTCAGTAGTGAAACTTGTTTCTTCACGTTGGTATTGGAAGAGAAATATTGATGCTTTGGCAAGTCTGGAATCTCTTTGCTGTCATTGTTTGGTTTGGAATTAATCAATGTGGATCATGTTTTTCTGTACTATTTGAAAATTACTTCATTGGCTATGTTGTGCTGTGGGCTTTGTTCTCCGACTCATAGTTATAGTGGAGGTACAGTATGTTTATTATGTTCCAGGTTCATAAATATCACAAAAACGATGTAGGCCTACTTTACTTTTTTGCTGTAACATCAGCTGACTGACAAGTCGGGAGAACTTAAAGGTGATGGGCCTAACAGGTCTCTTTCTATTTTTGGCAGAAGTAATGAAATTTGTGTTTTGGGTGGTTAGGCCTATACATTTTGGAAAAGAACTAGTGTTTGTTCCGAACGATGAATATTTCAAAGGTTGAGAGGACCGGTTTAAAACCACCAGTTGCCTTTCATGGGTGACTGCCTGTCTCAAGTCAGGAGTGAAATTTGTTTTTCTTCACGTAAGTATTGGAAAAGAAATATTGATGCTTTGGCAAGTCTGGAATCTCTTTGCTGTCATTGTTGGGTTTTGAATTAATGAATGTGGATCATGTTTTTCTGTACTATTTTAAAATTCCTTCATTGGCTATGTTGTGCTGTGGGCTTTGTTCTCCGACTCATAGTTAAAGTGGAGGTAGAGTATGTTTATAATGTTCCAGGTACATAAATATCACAAAAACGATGTAGGCCTACTTGACTCTTTTGCTGTAAGATTAGCTGGGTGAAAAGTCGGGAGAACTAAAAGGTGATGGGCCTAACAGGTCTCTTTTTATTTTTGGCAGAAGTAATCAAATTTGTGTTTTGGGTGGTGAGGTCTATACATTTTGGAAAAGAACTAGTGCTTGTGGTTAATGATGAACATTTGTAAGGTTGAGAGGACCGGTTTAAAACCACCAGTTGCCTTTTATGGGTAACTGCCTCTCTCAAGTCAGGAGTGAAATTTGTTTCTTCACGTTGGTATTGGAAGAGAAATATTGATGCTTTGGCAAGTCTGGAATCTCTTTGCATTCATTGTTGGGTTTGGAAGTAATGAATGTGGATCATGTTTTTCTGTACTATTTGAAAATTCCTTCATTGGCTATGTTGTGCGGTGCGCTTTGTTCTCGGACCCATAGTTATAGTGGAGGTAGAGTATGTTTATAACGTTCCAGGTTCATAAATATCACCAAAACGATGTAGGCCTACTTTACTCTTTTGATGTAACATCAGCTGACTGACAAGTCGGGAGAACTAAAAGGTGATGAGCCTAACAGGTCTCTTTTTTTTTTGGCAGAAGTAATGAAATTTGTGTTTTGGGTGGATAGGCCTAAACATTTTGGAAAAGAACTAGTGTTTGTTGTTAAAGATCAATATTTCTGAGGTTGAGAGGACCGGTTTAAAACCACCAGTTACCTTTGATGGGTGACTGCCTGTCTCAAGTCAGGAGTGAAATTTGTTTCTTCACGTTGGTATTGGTAGAGAAATATTGATGCTTTTTCAAGTCTGGAATCTCTTTGCTGTCATTTTTGGGTTTGGATTTAGTGAATAAGGATCAATTTTTTCTGTACTATTTGAAAATTCCTTCATTTACTAGGTTGTGCTGTGGGCTTTGTTCTCGGACCCATAGTTATAGTGGAGGTACAGTATGTTTATAACGTTCCAGGTTCATAAATATCACAAAAACGATGTAGGCTTACTTTACTCTTTTGCTGTAACATTAGCTGACTGACAAGTCGGGAGAACTAAAAGGTGATGGGCCTAACAGGTCTCTTTTTATTTTTGGCAGAAGTAATGAAATTTGTGTTTTGGGTGGTTAGGCCTATACATTTTGGAAAAGAAATAGTGTTTGTTGTTAATGATGAATATTTCTAAGGTTGAGAGGACCTGTTTAAAACCACCAGTTGCCCTTCTGCCAAAAATAAAAGAGACTTATTAGGCCCATCACCCTTCATGGGTGACTCCCTCTCTCAAATCAGGAGTAAAATTTGTTTCTTTACGTTGGTATTGGAAGAGAAAAATTGATACTTTGGCAAGCCTGGAATCTCTTTGCTGTCATTGTTGGGTTTGGAATTAATGAATGTGGATCATGTTTTTCTGTACTATTTGAAAATTCCTTCATTGGCTATGTTGTGCTGTGGGCTTTGTTCTCTGACCCATAGTTATAGTGGAGGTTGCAGTATGTTTATAATGTTCCAGGTTCATAAATATCGCAAAAACAATGTTGGCCTACTTTACCCTTTTGCTGTAACATTGCTGACTGACAAGTCGGGAGAACTAAAAGGTGATGGGCCTAATAAGTCTCTTTTTATTTTTGGCAGAAGTAATGAAATTTGTGTTTTGGGTGGTTAGGCCTCTACATTTTGGAAAAGAACTAGTGTTTGTTGTTAATGATGAATATTTCTAAGGTTGAGAGGATCGGTTTAAAACCACCAGTTTCCTTTCATAGGTGACTGCCTGTCTCAAGTCAGGGGAGAAATGCGTTTCTTCACGTTGGTATTGGAAGAGAAATATTGATGCTTTGGCAAATCTGGAATCTCTTTGCTGTCATTGTTGGGTTTGGAATTAATGAATGTGGATCATGTTTTTCTGTACTATTTGAAAATTACTCCATTGGCTGTGTTGTGCTGTGGGCTTTGTTCTCCGACTCATAGTTAAAGTGCAGGTAGAGTACGTTTATAATGTTCCAGGTTCATAAATATCACAAAAACGACGTAGGCCTACTTTTCTCTTTTGCTGTAACATCATCTGACTAACAAGTCGGGAGAACTAAAAGGTGATGGGCCTAACAGGTCTCTTTTTATTTTTGGCAGAAGTAATGAAATTTGTGTTTTGGGTGGATAGGCCTATACATTTCGGAAAAGAACTAGTGTTTGTTGTTAAAGTTCAATATATCTGAGGTTGAGAGGACCGGTTTAAAACCACCAGTTACCTTTGATGGGTGACTGCCTGTGTCAAGTCAGGAGTGAAATTTGTTTCTTCACGTTGGTATTGGAAGAGAAATATTGATGCTTTGGCAAGTCTGGAATCTCTTTGCTGTCATTGTTGGGTTTGGAATTAATGAATGTGGATCATGTTTTTCTGTACTATTTGAAAATTCCTTCATTGGCTATGTTGTGCTGTGGGCTTTGTTCTCGGACCCATAGTTATAGTGGAGGTACAGTATGTTTATAATGTTCCAGGTTCATAAATATCACAAAAACGATGTAGGCCTACTTTACTCTTTTGCTGTAACATTAGCTGACTGACAAGTCGGGAGAACTAAAAGGTAATGGGCCTAACTGGTCTCTTTTTATTTTTGGCAGAAGTAATGAAATTTGTGTTTTGGGTGGTTAGGCCTATACATTTTGGAAAAGAAATAGTGTTTGTTGTTAATGATGAATATTTCTAAGGTGAGAGGACCTGTTTCAAACCACCACTTGCCTTTCATGGGTGACTCCCTCTCTCAAATCAGGAGTGAAATGTGTTTCTTCACGTTGGTATTGGAAGAGAAATATTGATACTTTGGCAAGTCTGGAATCTCTTTACTGTCATTGTTGGGTTTGGATTTAGTGAATAAGAATCATGTTTTTCTGTACTATTTGAAAATTCCTTCATTGGCTTTGTTGTGCGGTGGGCTTTGTTCTCGGATCCATAGTTAAAGTGGCGGAACAGTATGTTTATAACGTTCCAAGTTCATAAATATCACAAAAACGATATAGGTCTTCTTTACTCTTTTGCTGTAACATTAGCTAAGTGAAAAGTCGGGACAACTGAAAGGTGATGGGCCTAACAGGTCTCTTTTTATTTTTGGCAGAAGTAAGGAAATTTGTGTTTTGTGTGGTTAGGCCTATACATTTTGGAAAAAGAACTAGTGTTTGTTTTTAATGATGAATATTTCTAAGGTTGAGAGGACCTGTTTAAAACCACCAGTTGCCTTTCATGGGTGACTCCCTCTCTAAAATCAGGAGTGAAATTTGTTTCTTTACGTTGGTATTGGAATAGAAAAATTGATACTTTGGCAAGCCTGGAATCTCTTTGCTGTCATTGTTGGGTTTGGAATTAATGAATGTGGATCATGTTTTTCTGTATTATTTGAAAATTCCTTCATTGGCTATGTTGTGCTGTGGGCTTTGTTCTCCGACCCATAGTTATAGTGGAGGTACAGTATGTTTATAATGTTCCAGGTTCATGAATATCGCAAAAACAATGTAGGCCTACTTTACTCTTTTGCTGTAACATTGCTGACTGACAAGTCGGGAGAACTAAAAGGTGATGGGCCTAACAGGTCTCTTTTTATTTTTGGCAGAAGTAATGAAATTTGTGTTTTAGGTGGATAGGCCTATACATTTTGGAAAAGAACTAGTGATTGTGTGTAAAGATCAATATTTCTGAGGTTGAGAGGACCGGTTTAAAACCACCAGTTACCTTTGATGGGTGACTGCCTGTCTCAAGTCAGGAGTGAAATTTGTTTCTTCACGTTGGTATTGGAAGAGAAATATTGATGCTTTGGCAAGTCTGGAATCTCTTTGCTGTCATTGTTCGGTTTGGATTTAGTGAATAAGGATCATGTTTTTCTGTACTATTTGAAAATTCCTTCATTGGCTATGTTGTGCGGTGGGCTTTGTTCTCGGATCCATAGTTATAGTGGAGGAACAGTATGTTTATAACGTTCCAAGTTCATAAATATCAAACGATATAGGCCTTCTTTACTCTTTTGCTGTAACATTAGCTGAGTGAAAAGTCTGGAGAACTGAAAGGTGATGGGCCTAACAGGTCTCTTTTTATTTTTGGCAGAAGTAATGAAATTTGTGTTTTGGGTGGTTAGGCCTATACATTTTGGAAAAGAACTAGTGTTTGTTGTTAATGATGAATATTTCTAAGGTTGAGAGGACCTGTTTAAAACCACCAGTTGCCTTTCATGGGTGACTCCCTCTCTCAAATCAGGAGTGAAATTTGTTTCTTCACGTTGGTATTGGAATAGAAAAATTGATACTTTGGCAAGCCTGGAATCTCTTTGCTGTCATTGTTGGGTTTGGAATTAATGAATGTGGATCATGTTTTTCTGTACTATTTGAAAATTCCTTCATTGGCTATGTTGTGCTGTGGGCTTTGTTCTCCGACTCATAGTTATAGTGGAAGTAGAGTATGTTTATAATGTTCCAGGTTCATAAATATCACAAAAACGATGTAGGCTTACTTTACTCTTTTGCTGTAACATAAGCTGAGTGAAAAGTCGGGAGAAATAAAAGGTGATGGGCCTAACAGGTCTCTTTTTATTTTTGGCAGAAGTAATGAAATTTGTGTTTTGGGTGGTTAGGCCTATACATTTTGGAAAAGAAATGGTGTTTGTTGTTAATGATGAATATTTCTAAGGTGAGAGGACCTGTTTCAAACCACCACTTGCCTTTCATGGGTGACTCCCTCTCTCAAATCAGGAGTAAAATGTGTTTCTTCACGTTGGTATTGGAAGAGAAATATTGATACTTTGGCAAGTCTGGAATCTCTTTGCTGTCATTGTTGGGTTTGGATTTAGTGAATAAGAATCATGTTTTTCTGTACTATTTGAAAATTCCTTCATTGGCTATGTTGTGCGGTGGGCTTTGTTCTCGGATCCACAGTTAAAGTGGCGGAACAGTATGTTTATAACGTTCCAAGTTCATAAATATCACAAAAACGATATAGGCCTTCTTTACTCTTTTGCTGTAACATTAGCTGAGTGAAAAGTCGGGAGAACTGAAAGGTGATGGGCCTAACAGGTCTCTTTTTATTTTTGGCAGAAGTAAGGAAATTTGTGTTTTGTGTTGTTAGGCCTATACATTTTGGAAAAAGAACTAGTGTTTGTTTTTAATGATGAATATTTCTAAGGTTGAGAGGACCTGTTTAAAACCACCAGTTGCCTTTCATGGGTGACTCCCTCTCTCAAATCAGGAGTGAAATTTGTTTCTTTACGTTGGTATTGGAAGAAAAAAATTGATACTTTGGCAAGCCTGGAATCTCTTTTCTGTGATTGTTGGGTTTGGAATTAATGAATGTGGATCATGTTTTTCTGTACTATTTGAAAATTCCTTCATTGGCTATGTTGTTCTGTGGGCTTTGTTCTCTGACCAATAGTTATAGTGGAGGTACAGTATGTTTATAATGTTCCAGGTTCATAAATATCACAAAAACGATATAGGCCTACTTTACTCTTTTGCTGTAACATTAGCTGACTGACAAGTCGGGAGAACTAAAAGGTGATGGGCCTAACAGGTCTCTTTTTATTTTTGGCAGAAGTAATGAAATTTGTGTTTTGGGTGGTTAGGCCTATATATTTTGGAAAAGAACTAGTGTTTGTTGTTAATGATGAATATTTCTAAGGTTGAGAGGACCTGTTTAAAACCACCAGTTGCCTTTCATGGGTGACTCCCTCTCTCAAATCAGGAGTGAAATTTGTTTCTTCACGTTGGTATTGGAATAGAAAAATTGATACTTTGGCAAGCCTGGAATCTCTTTTCTGTCATTGTTGGGTTTGGAATTAATGAATGTGGATCATGTTTTTCTGTACTATTTGAAAATTACTCCATTGACTATGTTGTGCTGTGGGCTTTGTTCTCCGACTCATAGTTAAAGTGCAGGTAGAGTACGTTTATAATGTTCCAGGTTCATAAATATCACAAAAACGACGTAGGCCTACTTTACTCTTTTGCTGTAACATTAGCTGAGTGGCAAATCGGGAGAACTAAAAGGTGTTGGGCCTAACAGGTCTCTTTTTATTTTCGGCAGAAGTAATGAAATTTGTGTTTTAGGTGGATAGGCCTATACATTTCGGAAAAGAACTAGTGTTTGTGTGTAAAGATCAATATTTCTAAGGTTGAGAGGACCGGTTTAAAACCACCAGTTACCTTTGATGGGTAACTGCCTGTCTCAAGTCAGGAGTGAAATTTGTTTCTTCACGTTGGTATTGGAAGAGAAATATTGATGCTTTGGCAAGTCTGGAATCTCTTTGCTGTCATTGTTCGGTTTGGATTGAATGAATAAGGATCATGTTTTTCTGTACTATTTGAAAATTCCTTCATTGGCTATGTTGTGCGGTGGGCTTTGTTCTCGGATCCATAGTTATAGTGGAGGAACAGTATGTTTATAACGTTCCAAGTTCATAAATATCACAAAAACGATATAGGCCTACTTTACTCTTTTGCTGTAACATTAGCTGACTGACAAGTCGGAAGAACTAAAAGGTGATGGGCCTAACAGGTCTCTTTTTATTTTTGGCAGAAGTAATGAAATTTGTGTTTTGGGTGGTTAGGCCTATATATTTTGGAAAAGAACTAGTGTTTGTTGTTAATGATGAATATTTCTAAGGTTAAGAGGACCTGTTTAAAACCACCAGTTGCCTTTCATGGGTGACTCCCTCTCTCAAATCAGGAGTGAAATTTGTTTCTTCACGTTGGTATTGGAATAGAAAAATTGATACTTTGGCAAGCCTGGAATCTCTTTGCTGTCATTGTTGGGTTTGGAATTAATGAACGTGGATCATGTTTTTCTGTACTATTTGAAAATTCCTTCATTGGCTATGTTGTGCTGTGGGCTTTGTTCTCGGACCCATAGTTATAGTGGAGGTACAGTATGTTTATAACGTTCCAGGTTCATAAATATCACAAAAACGATGTAGCCCTACTTTACTCTTTTGCTGTAACATTAGCTGACTGACAAGTCGGGAGAACTAAAAGGTGATGGGCCTAACAGGTCTCTTTTTATTTTTGGCAGAAGTAATGAAATTTGTGTTTTGGGTGGTTAGGCCTATACATTTTGGAAAAGAAATAGTGTTTGTTGTTAATGATGAATATTTCGAAGATGAGAGGACCTGTTTCAAACCACCACTTGCCTTTCATGGGTGACTCCCTCTCTCAAATCAGGAGTGAAATGTGTTTTTGCACATTGGTATTGGTAGAGAAATATTGATACTTTGGCAAGTCTGGAATATCTTTGATCTCATTGTTGGGTTTGGATTTAGTGAATAAGAATCATGTTTTTCTGTACTATTTGAAAATTCCTTCATTGGCTATGTTGTGCGGTGGGCTTTGTTCTCGGATCCATAGTTAAAGTGGCGGAACAGTATGTTTATAACGTTCCAGGTTCATAAATATCACAAAAACGATGTAGGCTTACTTTACTCTTTTGCTGTAACATTAGCTGAGTGAAAAGCCGGGAGAACTGAAAGGTGATGGGCCTAACAGGTCTCTTTTTATTTTTGGCAGAAGTAATGAAATTTGTGTTTTGGGTGGTGAGGCCTATACATTTTGGAAAAGAAATAGTGTTTGTTGTTAATGATGAATATTTCTAAGGTTGAGTGGACCTGTTTAAAACCACCAGTTGCATTTCATGGGTGACTCCCTCTCTCAAATCAGGAGTGAAATTTGTTTCTTCACGTTGGTATTGGAATAGAAAAATTGATACTTTGGCAAGCCTGGAATCTGTTTGCTGTCATTGTTGGGTTTGGAATTAATGAATGTGGATCATGTTTTTCTGTACTATTTGAAAATTCCTTCATTGGCTATGTTGTGCTGTGGGTTTCGTTCTCCGACTCATAATTATAGTTGAGGTAGAGTATGTTTATAATGTTCCAGGTTCATAAATATCACAAAAACGATATAGGCCTACTTTACTCTTTTGCTGTAACATTAGCTGACTGACAAGTCGGGAGAACTAAAAGGTGATGGGCCTAACAGGTCTCTTTTTATTTTTGGCAGAAGTAATGAAATTTGTGATTTGGGTGGTGAGGCCTATACATTTTGGAAAAGAACTAGTGTTTGTTGTTAATGATGAATATTTCTAAGGTTGAGAGGACTGGTTGAAAACCACCAGTTGCCTTTCATGGGTGACTGCCTGTCTCAAGTCAGGTGTGAAATTTGTTTCTTCACGTTGGTATTGGAAGAGAAATATTGATGCTTTGGCAAGTCTGGAATCACTTTGCTGTTATTGTTGGGTTTGGAATTAATGAATGTGGATCATGCTTTTCTGTATTATTATAAAATTCCTTCATTGGCTTTGCTGCGCTGTGGGCTTTGTTCTCCGACTCATAGTTATAGTGGAGGTAGAATATGTTTATCATGTTCCAGGTTCATAAATATCACAAAAACGATGTAGGCCTACTTTACTGTTTTGCTGTAACACTAGCTGACTGACAAGTCGAAAGAACTTAAAGGTGATGGGCCTAACAGGCCTATTTTTATTTTTTGCAGAAGTAATGAAATTTGTGTTTTGGGTGGTTACGCCTATACATTTTGGAAAAGAACTAGTGTTTGTTGTTAATGATGAATATTTCTAAGATTGAGAGGACCGGTTTAAAACCACCAGTTACCTTTCATGGGTGACTGCCTGTCTCAAGTCAGGAGTGAAATTTGTTTCTTCACGTTGGTATTGGAAGAGAAATATTGACGCCTTGGCAAGTCTATAATCTCTTTTCTGTTATTGTTGGGTTTGGAATTAATGAATGTGAATCATGTTTTTCTGTACTATTTGAAAATTCCTTCATTGGCAATGTTGTGCTGTGGGCTTTGTTCTCCGACTCATAGTTATAGTGGAAGTAGAGTATGTTTATAATGTTCCAGGTTCATAAATATCACAAAAACGATGTAGGCTTACTTTACTCTTTTGCTGTAACATAAGCTGAGTGAAAAGTCGGGAGAACTAAAAGGTGATGGGCCTAACAGGTCTCTTTTTATTTTTGGCAGAAGTAATGAAATTTGTGTTTTGGGTGGTTAGGCCTATACATTTTGGAACAGAACTAGTGTTTGTTGTTAATGTTGAATATTTCTAAGGTTGAGAGGACCGGTTTAAAACCAGCAGTTGCCTTTCATGGGTCAATGCCTGTCACAAGTCAGGAGTGAAATTTGTTTCTTCACGTTGGTATTGGAAGAGAAATATTGATGCTTTTGCAAGTCTGGAATCTCTTTGCTGTCATTGTTGGGTTTAGAATTAATGAATGTGGATCATGTTTTTCCGTACTATTTGAAGATTCCTTCATTGGCTATGTTGTGCTGTGGGCTTTGTTCTGCGACTCATAGTTATAGTGGAGGTAGAGTATGTTTATAATGTTCCATGTTCATAAACATCACTAAAACGATGTAGGCCTACTTTACTCTTTTGCTGTAACATCAGCTGACTGAGGAGGCGGGAGAACTAAAAGGTGATGGGCCTAACAAGTCTCTTTTTATTTTTGGCAGAAGTAATGAAATTTGTGTTTTGGGTGGTTAGGCCTATACATTTTGGAACAGAACTAGTGTTTGTTGTTAATGTTGAATATTTCTAAGGTTGAGAGGACCTGTTTAAAACCACCAGTTGCCTTTCATGGGTGACTCCCTCTCTCAAATCAGGACTGAAATGTGTGTCTTCGTGTTGGTATTGGAATAGAAAAATTGATGCTTTGGCAAGTCTGGAATCTCTTTGCTGTTATTGTTGGGTTTGGAATTAATGAATGTAGATCATGTTTTTCTGTACTATTTGAAAATTACTTCATTGGCCATGTTGTGCTGTGGGCTTTGTTCTGCGACTCATAGTTTTAGTGGAGGTAGAGTATGTTTATAATGTTCCAGGTTCATAAATATTACAAAAACAATGTAGGCCTACTTTACCCTTTTGCTGTAACACTAGCTGAGTGACAAGTCGGGAGAACTAAAAGGTGATGGGCCTAACAGGTCTCTTTTTATTTTTTGGCAGAAGAAATGAAATTTGTGTTTTGGGTGGTTAGTTCTATACATTTCGGAAAAGTGCTAGTGTTTGTTGTTAATGATGAACATTTATAAGGTTGAGAGGACCGGTTTAAAACCACCAGTTGCCTTTCATGGGTGACTGCCTGTGTCAAGTCTGTAGTGAAATTTGTTTCTTCACCTTGGTATTGGAAAAGAAATATTGATGCTTTGGCAAGTCTGGAATCTCTTTGCTGTCATTGTTGGGTTTGGAATTAATGAATCCGGGTCATGTTTTTCTTTACTATTAGAAAATTCCTTCATTGGCTATGTTGTGCTGTGGGCTTTGTTCTCCGACTCATAGTTATAGTGGAGGTAGAATATGTTTATCATGTTCCAGGTTCATAAATATCACAAAAACGATGTTGGCCTACTTTACTGTTTTGCTGTAACACTAGCTGACTGACAAGTCGGAAGAACTTAAAGGTGATGGGCCTAACAGGTCTTTTTTTATTTTTTGCAGAAGTAATGAAATTTGTGTTTTGGGTGGTTACGCCTATACATTTTGGAACAGAACTAGTGTTTGTTGTTAATGATGAATATTTCTAAGATTGAGAAGACCGGTTTAAAACCACCAGTTACCTTTCATGGGTGACTGCCTGTCTCAAGTCAGGAGTGAAATTTGTTTCTTCACGTTGGTATTGGAAAAGAAATATTGATGCCTTGGCAAGTCTATAATCTCTTTTCTGTTATTGTTGGGTTTTGAATTAATGAATGTGGATCATGTTTTTCTGTACTATTTGAAAATTACTTCATTGGCTATGTTGTGCTGTGGGCTTTGTCCTCCGACTCATAGTTAAAGTGCAGGTAGAGAACGTTTATAATGTTCCAGGCTCATAAATATCACAAAAACGACGTAGGCCTACTTTACTCTTTTGCTGTAATATTAGCTGAGTGGCAAGTCGGGAGAACTAAAAGGTGTTGGGCCTAACAGGTCTCTTTTTATTTTTGGCAGAAGTAATGAAATTTGTGTTTTATGTGGATAGGCCTATACATTTTGGAAAAGAACTAGCGTTTGTGTGTAAAGATCAATATTTCTGAGGTTGAGAGGACCGGTTTAAAACCACCAGTTACCTTTGATGGGTGACTGCCTGTCTCAAGTCAGGAGTGAAATTTGTTTCTTCACGTTGGTATTGGAAGAGAAATATTGATGCTTTTGCAAGTCTGGAATCTCTTTGCTGTCATTGTTCGGTTTGGATTTAGTGAATAAGGATCATGTTTTTCTGTACTATTTGAAAATTACTTCATTGGCTATGTTGTGCGGTGGGCTTTGTTCTCGGATCCATAGTTATAGTGGAGGAACAGTATGTTTATAACGTTCCAAGTTCATAAATATCACAAAAACGATATAAGCCTACTTTACTCTTTTGCTGTAACATTAGCTGACTGACAAGTCGGGAGAACTAAAAGGTGATGGGCCTAACAGGTCTCTTTTTATTTTTGGCAGAAGTAATGAAATTTGTGTTTTGGGTGGTTAGGCCTATACATTTTGGAAAAGAACTAGTGTTTGTTGTTAATGATGAATATTTCTAAGGTTGAGAGGACCTGTTTAAAACCACCACTTGCCTTTCATGGGTGACTCCCTGTCTCAAATCAGGAGTGAAATGTGTTTCTTCACGTTGGTATTGGAAGAGAAATATTGATACTTTGGTAAGTCTGGAATCTCTTTGCTGTCATTGTTGGGTTTGGATTTAGTGAATAAGAATCATGTTTTTCTGTACTATTTGAAAATTCCTTCATTGGCTATGTTGTGCGGTGGGCTTTGTTCTCGGATCCATAGTTAAAGTGGCGGAACAGTATGTTTATAACGTTCCAAGTTCATAAATATCACAAAAACGATGTAGGCTTACTTTACTCTTTTGCTGTAACATAAGCTGAGTGAAAAGTCGGGAGAACTAAAAGGTGATGGGCCTAACAGGTCTCTTTTTATTTTTGGCAGAAGTAATGAAATTTGTGTTTTGGGTGGTGAGGCCTATACATTTTGGAAAAGAACTAGTGTTTGTTGTTAATGATGAATATTTCTAAGGTTGAGAGGACCTGTTTAAAACCACCAGTTGCCTTTCATGGGTGACTCCCTCTCTCAAATCAGGAGTGAAATTTGTTTCTTCACGTTGGTATTGGAATAGAAAAATTAATACTTTGGCAAGCCTGGAATCTCTTTGCTGTCATTGTTGGGTTTGGAATTAATGAATGTGGATCATGTTTTTCTGTACTATTTGAAAATTCCTTCATTGGCTATGTTGTGCTGTGGGCTTTGTTCTCCGACTCATAATTATAGTTGAGGTAGAGTATGTTTATAATGTTCCAGGTTCATAAATATCACAAAAACGATGTAGGCCTACTTTACTCTTTTGCTGTAACATTAGCTGACTGACAAGTCGGGAGAACTAAAAGGTGATGGGCCTAACAGGTATCTTTTTATTTTTTGGCAGAAGAAATGAAATTTGTGTTTTGTG
The DNA here is from genome assembly GCA_964020975.1 of Hermodice carunculata. Classification (NCBI taxonomy): domain Eukaryota; kingdom Metazoa; phylum Annelida; class Polychaeta; order Eunicida; family Amphinomidae; genus Hermodice; species Hermodice carunculata. The sequence goes on along the minus strand of OZ026628.1, from coordinate 26,104,784 downwards.
TGGTTAGTTCTATACATTTCGGAAAAGTGCTAGTGTTTGTTGTTAATGATGAACATTTATAAGGTTGAGAGGACCGGTTTAAAACCACCAGTTGCCTTTCATGGGTGACTGCCTGTGTCAAGTCTGTAGTGAAATTTGTTTCTTCACGTTGGTATTGGAAAAGAAATATTGATGCTTTGGCAAGTCTGGAATCTCTTTGCTGTCATTGTTGGGTTTGGAATTAATGAATCTGGGTCATGTTTTTCTTTACTATTAGAAAATTCCTTCATTGGCTATGTTGTGCTGTGGGCTTTGTTCTCCGACTCATAGTTATATTGGAGGTAGAGTATGTTTATAATATTCCAGGTTCATAAATATCACAAAAACGATGTAGGCCTACTTTACTCTTTTTTAGCTGTTACATAAGCTGAGTGAAAAGTCGGGAGAACTAAAAGGTGATGGGCCTAACAGGTCTCTTTTCATTTTTGGCAGAAGTAATGAAATTTGTGTTTTGGGTGGTTAGGCCTATACATTTTGGAAAAGAACTAGTGTTTGTTGTTAATGTTGAATATTTCTAAGGTTGAGAGGACCGGTTTAAAACCAGCAGTTGCCTTTCATGGATCAATGCCTGTCACAAGTCAGGAGTTAAATTTGTTTCTTCACGTTGGTATTGGAAGAGAAATATTGATGCTTTTGCAAGTCTGGAATCTCTTTGCTGTCATTGTTGGGTTTAGAATTAATGAATGTGGATCATGTTTTTCTGTACTATTTGAAGATTCCTCCATTGGCTATGTTGTGCTGTGGGCTTTGTTCTCTGACTCATAGTTATAGTGGAGGTAGAGTATGTTTATAATGTTCCAGGTTCATAAATATCACAAAAACGATGTAGGCCTACTTTACTCTTTTGCTGTAACATTAGCTGAGTGTAAAGTCGGGAGAACTAAAAGGTGATGGGCCTAACAAGTCTCTTTTTATTTTTGGCACAAGTAATGAAATTTGTGTTTTGGGTGGTTTGGCCTATACACTTTGGAAAAAGAACTAGTGTTTGTTGTTAATGATGAATATTTCTAAGGTTGAGAGGACCTGTTTAAAACCACCAGTTGCCTTTCATGGGTGACTCCCTCTCTCAACTCAGGAGTGAAACGTGTGTCTTCACGTTGGTATTGGAATAGAAAAATTGATGCTTTGGCAAGTCTGGATTCTCTTTGCTGTTATTGTTGGGTTTGGAATTAATGAATGTGGATCATGTTTTTCTGTACTATTTGAAAATTACTTCATTGGCCTTGTTGTGCTGTGGGCTTAGTTCTGCGACTCATAGTTTTAGTGGAGGTAGAGTATGTTTATAATGTTCCAGGTTCATAAATATTACAAAAACGATGTAGGCCTACTTTACCCTTTTGCTGTAACACTAGCTGAGTGACAAGTCGGGAGAACTAAAAGGTGATGGGCCTAACAGGTATCTTTTTATTTTTTGGCAGAAGAAATGAAATTTGTGTTTTGTGTGGTTAGTTCTATACATTTCGGAAAAGTGCTAGTGTTTGTTGTTAATGATGAACATTTATAAGGTTGAGAGGACCGGTTTAAAACCACCAGTTGCCTTTCATGGGTTACTGCCTGTGTCAAGTCTGTAGTGAAATTTGTTTCTTCACGCTGGTATTGGAAAAGAAATATTGATGCTTTGGCAAGTCTGGAATCTCTTTGCTGTCATTGTTGGGTTTGGAATTAATGAATCTGGGTCATGTTTTTCTTTACTATTAGAAAATTCCTTCATTGGCTATGTTGTGCTGTGGGCTTTGTTCTCCGACTCATAGTTGTATTGGAGGTAGAGTATGTTTATAATGTTCCAGGTTCATAAATATCACAAAAACGATGTAGGCCTACTTTACTCTTTTGCTGTAACATTAGCTGAGTCTAAAGTCGGGAGAACTAAAAGGTGATGGGCCTAAACATGTCTCTTTTTATTTCTGGCAGAAGTAGTGGAATTTGTGATTTGGGTGGTTAGGCCTATACATTTTGGAAAAGAACTAGTGTTTGTTGTTAATGATGAATATTTCTAAGGTTGAGAGGACCGGTTTAAAACCACCAGTTGCCTTTCATGGGTGACTGCCTGTCTCAAGTCAGGTGTGAAATTTGTTTTTTCACGTTGGTATTGGAAGAGAAATATTGATGCTTTGGCAAGTCTGGAATCACTTTGCTGTTATTGTTGGGTTTGGAATTAATGAATGTGGATCATGCTTTTCTGTATTATTATAAAATTCCTTCATTGGCTATGTTGTGCAGTGGGCTTTGTTCTCCGACTCATAGTTATAGTGGAGGTAGAATATGTTTATCATGTTCCAGGTTCATAAATATCACAAAAACGATGTAGGCCTACTTTACCCTTTTGCTGTAACACTAGCTGACTGACAAGTCGGAAGAACTTAAAGGTGATGGGCCTAACAGGTCTTTTTTTATTTTTTGCAGAAGTAATGAAATTTGTGTTTTTGGTGGTTACGCCTATACATTTTGGAACAGAACTAGTGTTTGTTGTTAATGATGAATATTTCTAAGATTGAGAAGACCGGTTTAAAACCACCAGTTACCTTTCATGGGTGACTGCCTGTCTCAAGTCAGGAGTGAAATTTGTTTCTTCACGTTGGTATTGGAAGAGAAATATTGATGCCTTGGCAAGTCTATAATCTCTTTTCTGTTATTGTTGGGTTTGGAATTAATGAATGTGGATCATGTTTTTCTGTACTATTTGAAAATTACTTCATTGGCTATGTTAAGCTGTGGGCTTTGTTCTCCAATTTATAGTTATAGGTGAGGTAGAGTTTGTTTATAATGTTCCAGGTTCATAAATATCAAAAAAACGATGTAGGCCTACTTTACCCTTTTGCTGTAACAGTAGCTGACTGACAAGTCGGGAGAAGTAAAAGGGGGGTTGGCCTAACAGGTCTTTTTATTTTTGGCAGAAGTAATGAAATTTGAGTTTTGGGTGGTTAGGTCTATACATTTTGGAAAAGAACTAGTGTTTGTTGTTAATGATGAATATTTCAAAGGATGAGAGGACCGGTTTAAAACCACCAGTTACCTTTCATGGGTGACTGCCTATCTCATGTTAGGGTGAAATTTGTTTCTTCACGTTGGTATTGGAAGAGAAATATTGATGCTTTTGCAAGTCTGGAATCTCTATGATGTCATTGTTGGGTTTGGAATTAATGAATGTGGATCATGTTTTTCTGTACTATTTGAAAATTACTTCATTGGCTATGTTGTGCTGTGGGCTTTGTTCTCCGACTCATAGTTATAGTGGTGGTAGAGTATGTTTAAAATGTTCCAGGTTCATATATATCACAAAAACGATGTAGGCCTACTTTACTGTTTTGCTGTAACATTAGCTGACTGAGAAGTCGGGATACTAAAAGGTGATGGGCCTAACAGGTCTCTTTTTCTTTTTGCAGAAGTAATGAAATTTGTGTTTTGGGCGGTTAGGTCTATACATTTTGGAAAAGAACTAGTGTCTGTTGTTAATGATGAATATTTCTAAGGTTGAGAGGACGGGTTTAAAGCCACCAGTTGCCTTTCATGGGTGACTGCCTGTGTCAAGTCAGGAGTGAAATTTGTTTCTTCACCTTGGTATTGGAAGAGAAATATTGATGCTTTCGCAAGTCCGGAATCTCTTTGCTGTCATTGTTGGCTTTGGAATTAATGAATGTGGATAATGTTTTTCTGTAATATTAGAAAATTACTTCATTGGCTATGTTGTGCTGTGGGCTTTGTTTTCCGACTCATAGTTATAGTGGAGGAACATTATGTTTATAACGTTCCAGGTTCATAAATATCACAAAAACGATGTAGGCCTACTTTACTCTTTTGCTGTAACATTAGCTGACTGACAAGTCGGGAGAACTAAAAGGCGATGGGCCTAACAGGTCTTTTTTTATTTTTTGCAGAAGTAATGAAATTTGTGTTTTGGGTGGCTACGCCTATACATTTTGGAAAAGAACTAGTGTTTGTTGCTAATGATGAATATTTCTAAGGTTGAGAGGACCGGTTTAAAACCACTAGTTGCCTTTCATGGGTGACTGCCTGTGTGAAGTCAGGAGTAAAATTTGTTTCTTCACCTTGGTATTGGAAGAGAAATATTGATGCTTTGGCAAGTCTGGAATCTCTTTGCTGTCATTGTTGGGTTTGGAATTAATGAATGTGGATCATGTTTTTTCTGTACTATTTGAAAATTTCTTCATTGGCTATGTTGTGCTGTGGGCTTTGTTCTCCGACTCATAGGTATAGTGGAGGTAGAGTATGTTTATATTGTTCCAGGTTTATAAATATCACAAAAACGATGTAGGCCTACTTTACCCTTTTGCTGTAACACTAGTTGACTGACAAGTCGGGAGAACTAAAAGGTGATGGGCCTAACAGGTCTCTTTTTATCTTTGGCAGAAGTAATGAAATTTGTGTTTTGGGTGGTTAGGTCTTTACATTTTGGAAAAGAACTAGTGTTTGTTGTTAATGATGAATATTTCTAAGGTTGAGAGCACCGGTTTAAAGCCACCAGTTGCCTTTCATGGTTGACTGCCTGTCTTAAGTCAGGAGTGAAAATTGTTTTTTCATGTTGGTATTGGAAGAGAAATATTGATGCTTTGGCAAGTCTGGAATCACTTTGCTGTTATTGTTATGTTTGGAATTAATGAATGTGGATCATGTTTTTCTGTACTATTAAAAAATTACTTCATTGGCTATGTTGTGCTGTGGGCTTTGTTCTCAGACTCATAATTTTAGTGGAGGTAGAGTATGTTTATAATGTTCCAGGTTCATAAATATCAAAAAAAAAACGATGTAGGCCTACTTTAACCTTTTGCTGTAACACTAGCTGACTTACAAGTCGGGAGAACTAAAAGGTGATGGGCCTAACCTGTCTCTTTTTAGGTTTGGCAGAAGTAATGAAATTTGTGTTTTGGGCGGTTAGGCCTTTACATTTTGGAAAAGAACTAGTGTGTGTTGTTAAAGATCAATTTTTCTTAGGTTGAGAGGACCGGTTTAAAACCACTAGTTACCTTTGATGGGTGACTGCCTGTGTCAAGTCAGGAGTGAAATTTGTTTCTTCACGTTGGTATTGGAAGAGAAATATTGATGCTTTGGCAAGTCTGGAATCTCTTTGCTGTTATTGTTGGCTTTGCAATTAATGAATGTGGATCATGTTTTTCTGTACTATTTGAAAATTACTTCATTGGCTATGTTGTGCTGTGGGCTTTGTTCTCCGACCCATAGTTATAGTGGAGGTAGAGTATGTTTATAATGTTCAAGGTTCATAAATATCATAAAAACGATGTAGGCCTACTTTACTGTTTTGCTGTAACATTAGCTGACTGAGAAGTCGGGATACTAAAAGGTGATGGGCCTAACAGGTCTCTTTTTCTTTTTGCAGAAGTAATGAAATTTGTGTTTTGGGCGGTTAGGTCTATACATTTTGGAAAAGAACTAGTGTGTGTTGTTAAAGATCAATATTTCTAAGGTTGAGAGGACCGCTTTAAAACCACCAGTTGCCTTTGATGGGTGACTGCCTGTGTCAAGTCAGGAGTGAAATTTGTTTGTTCACCTTGGTTTTGGAAGAGATATATTGATGCTTTCGCAAGTCTGGAATCTCTTTGCTGTCATTGTTGGGTTTGGAATTAATGAATGTGGATCATGTTTTTCTGTACTATTTGAAAATTACTTCATTGGCTATGTTGTGCTGTGGGCTTTGTTCTCCGACTCATAGGTATAGTGGAGGTAGAGTATGTTTATAATGTTCCAGGTTCATAAATATCACAAAAACGGTGTAGGCCTACTTTACCCTTTTGCTGTAACACTAGCTGACTGACAAGTCGGGAGAACTAAAAGGTGATGGGCCTAACAGGTCTCTTTTTATCTTTGGCAGAAGTAATGAAATTTGTGTTTTGGGTGGTTAGGCCTTTACATTTTGGAAAAGAACTAGTGTTTGTTGTTAATGATGAATATTTCTAAGGTTGAGAGGACCGGTTTAAAACCACTAGTTGCCTTTCATGGGTGACTGCCTGTGTCAAGTCAGGAGTGAAATTTGTTTCTTCACCTTGGTATTGGAAGAGAAATATTGATGCTTTGGCAAGTCTGGAATCTCTTTGCTGTCATTGTTGGGTTTGGAATTAATGAATGTGGATCATGTTTTTCTGTACTATTTGAAAATTACTTCATTGGCTGTGTTGTGCTGTGGGCTTTGTTCTCCGACTCATAGGTATAGTGGAGGTAGAGTATGTTTATAATGTTCCAGGTTCATAAATATCACAAAAACGATGTAGGCCTACTTTACCCTTTTGCTGTAACACTAGCTGACTGACAAGTCGGGAGAACTAAAAGGTGATGGGCCTAACAGGTCTCTTTTTATCTTTGGCAGAAGTTATGAAATTTGTGTTTTGGGTGGTTAGGCCTTTACATTTTGGAAAAGAACTAGTGTTTGTTGTTAATGATGAATATTTCTAAGGTTGAGAGGACGGGTTTAAAGCCACCAGTTGCCTTTCATGTCTGACTGCCTGTCTTAAGTCAGGAGTAAAATTTGTTTTTTCACGTTTGTATTGGAAGAGAAATATTGATGCTTTGGCAAGTCTGGAATCACTTTGCTGTTATTGTTGGGTTTGGAATTAATGAATGTGGATCATGTTTTTCTGTACTATTAGAAAATTACTTCATTGTCTATGTTGTGCTGAGGGCTTTGTTCTCCGACCCTTAGTTATAGTGGAGGTACAGTATGTTTATTACGTTTTAGGTTCATAAATATCACAAAAACGATATAGGCCTACTTTACTCTTTTGCTGTAACATGAGCTGACTGACAAGTCGGGAGAACTAAAAGGTGATCGGCCTAACAGGTCTTTTTTTATTTTTTGCAGAAGTAATGAAATTTGTGTTTAGGGTTCTTAGGCCTATACATTTTGGAAAAGAACTAGTGTTTGTTGTTAATGATGAATATTTCTAAGATTGAGAGGACCGATTTAAAACCACCAGTTACCTTTCATGGGTGACTGCCTGTCTCAAGTCAGGAGTGAAATTTGTTTCTTCACGTTGGTATTGAAAGAGAAATATTGATACTTTGGCAAGTCTGGAATCTCTTTGCTGTCATTGTTGGGTTTGGAATTAATGAATGTGGATCATGTTTTTCTGTACTATTTGAAAATTACTTCATTGGCTGTGTTGTGCTGTGGGCTTTGTTCTCCGACTCATAGGTATAGTGGAGGTAGAGTATGTTTATAATGTTCCAGGTTCATAAATATCACAAAAACGATGTAGGCCTACTTTACCCTTTTGCTGTAACACTAGCTGACTGACAAGTCGGGAGAACTAAAAGGTGATGGGCCTAACAGGTCTCTTTTTATCTTTGGCAGAAGTTATGAAATTTGTGTTTTGGGTGGTTAGGCCTTTACATTTTGGAAAAGAACTAGTGTTTGTTGTTAATGATGAATATTTCTAAGGTTGAGAGGACGGGTTTAAAGCCACCAGTTGCCTTTCATGTCTGACTGCCTGTCTTAAGTCAGGAGTAAAATTTGTTTTTTCACGTTTGTATTGGAAGAGAAATATTGATGCTTTGGCAAGTCTGGAATCACTTTGCTGTTATTGTTGGGTTTGGAATTAATGAATGTGGATCATGCTTTTCTGTACTATTAGAAAATTACTTCATTGTCTATGTTGTGCTGAGGGCTTTGTTCTCCGACCCTTAGTTATAGTGGAGGTACAGTATGTTTATTACGTTTTAGGTTCATAAATATCACAAAAACGATATAGGCCTACTTTACTCTTTTGCTGTAACATGAGCTGACTGACAAGTCGGGAGAACTAAAAGGTGATCGGCCTAACAGGTCTTTTTTTATTTTTTGCAGAAGTAATGAAATTTGTGTTTAGGGTTCTTAGGCCTATACATTTTGGAAAAGAACTAGTGTTTGTTGTTAATGATGAATATTTCTAAGATTGAGAGGACCGATTTAAAACCACCAGTTACCTTTCATGGGTGACTGCCTGTCTCAAGTCAGGAGTGAAATTTGTTTCTTCACGTTGGTATTGAAAGAGAAATATTGATACTTTGGCAAGTCTGGAATCTCTTTGCTGTTATCGTTGGGTTTGGAATTAACGAATGTGGATGATGTTTTTCTGTACTATTTGAAAATTACTTCATTGGCTCTATTGTCCTGTGGGCTTTGTTCTCCAACTCATAGTTATAGTGGAGGTACAGTATGTTTATAATGTTCCAGGTTCATAAATATCACAAAAACGATGTAGGCCTACTTTACCCTTTTGCTGTAACACAAGTTGACTGACAAGTCGGGAGAACTAAAAGGTGATGGGCCTAACAGGTCTCTTTTTATGTTTGGCAGAAGTAATGAAATTTGTGTTTTGGGTGGTTAGGCCTTTACATTTTGGAAAAGAACTAGTGTTTGTTGTTAATGATGAATATTTCTAAGGTTGAGAGGACCGGTTTAAAACCACTAGTTGCCTTTCATGGGTGACTGCCTGTGTCAAGTCAGGAGTGAAATTTGTTTCTTCATCTTGGTATTGGAAGAGAAATATTGATGCTTTGGCAAGTCTGGAATCTCTTTGCTGTCATTGTTGGGTTTGGAATTAATGAATGTGGATCATGTTTTTCTGTACTATTTGAAAATTACTTCATTGGCTATGTTGTGCTGTGGGCTTTGTTCTCCGACTCATAGGTATAGTGGAGGTAGAGTATGTTTATAATGTTCCAGGTTCATAAATATCACAAAAACGATGTAGGCCTACTTTACCCTTTTGCTGTAACACTAGCTGACTGACAAGTCGGGAGAACTAAAAGGTGATGGGCCTAACAGGTCTCTTTTTATCTTTGGCAGAAGTAATGAAATTTGTGTTTTGGGCGGTTAGGCCTTTACATTTTGGAAAAGAACTAGTGTTTGTTGTTAATGATGAATATTTCTAAGGTTGAGAGGACGGGTTTAAAGCCACCAGTTGCCTTTCATGTCTGACTGCCTGTCTTAAGTCAGGAGTGAAATTTGTTTTTTCACGTTTGTATTGGAAGAGAAATATTGATGCTTTGTTAAGTCTGGAATCACTTTGCTGTTATTGTTGGGTTTGGGATTAATGAATGTGGATCATGCTTTTCTGTACTATTAGAAAATTACTTCCTTGTCTATGTTGTGCTGTGGGCTATGTTCTCCGACCCTTAGTTATAGTGGAGGTACAGTATGTTTATTACGTTTTAGGTTCATAAATATCACAAAAACGATATAGGCCTACTTTACTCTTTTGCTGTAACATTAGCTGACTGACAAGTCGGGAGAACTAAAAGGTGATCGGCCTAACAGGTCTCTTTTTATCTTTGGCAGAAGTAATGAAATTTGTGTTTTGGGTGGTAAGGCCTTTACATTTTGGAAAAGAACTAGTGTTTGTTGTTAATTATGAATATTTCTAAGGTTGAGAGGACCAGTTTAAAATCACCAGTTGCCTTTCATGGGTGACTTCCTGTGTCAAGTCAGGAGTGAAATTTGTTTGTTCACCTTGGTATTGGAAGAGAAATATTGATGCTTTGGCAAGTCTGGAATCTCTTTGCTGTCATTGGTGGCTTTGGAATTAATGAATGTGGATGATGTTTTTCTGTACTATTTGAAAATTACTTCATTGGCTATGTTGTGCTGTGGGCTTTGTTCTCCGACCCATAGTTATAGTGGAGGTAGAGTATGTTTATAATGTTCCAGGTTCATAAATATCACAAAAACGATGTAGGCCTACTTTACTCTTTTGCTGTAACATAAGCTGAGTGAAAAGTCCGGAGAACTAAAAGGTGATGGGCCTAACAGGTGTCTTGGTATTTTTGGCAGAAGTAATGAAATATGTGTTTTGGGTGGTTAGGCCTATAAATTTTGGAAAAGAACTAATGTTTGTTGCTAATGATGAATATTTCTAAGGTTGAGAGGACCCGTTTAAGACCACCAGTTTCATTTCATGGGTGACTGCATATGTCAAGTCAGGAGTGAAATTTGTTTCTTCACGTTGGTATTGGAAGAGAAATATTGATGCTTTGGCAAGTTTGGAATCTCTTTGCTGTCATTGTTGGGTTTGGAATTAATGAATGTGGATCATGTTTTTCTGTACTTTTTGAAAATTACTTCATTGGCTATGTTGTGCTGTGGGCTTTGTTCTCCGACCCATAGTTATAGTGGAGGTAGAGTATGTTTATAATGTTCCAGGTTCATAAATATCACAAAAACGATGTAGGCCTACTTTACTCTTTTGCTGTAAGATAAGCTTAGTGAAAAGTCCGGAGAACTAAAAGGTGATGGGCCTAACAGGTGTCTTGATATTTCTGGCAGAAGTAATGAAATATGTGTTTTGGGTGGTTAGGCCTATACATTTTGGAAAAGAACTAATGTTTGTTGTTAATGATGAATATCTCTAAGGTTGAGAGGACCGGTTTAAAACCACCAGTTGCCTTCCATGGATGACTACCTGTGTCAAGTCAGGAGTGAAATTTGTTTCTTCACCTTGGTATTGGAAGAGAAATATTGATGCTTTGGCAAGTCTGGAATCCCTTTGCTGTCATTGGTGGCTTTGGAATTAATGAATGTGGATCATGTTTTGCTGTACTATTAGAAAATTACTTCATTGGCTATGTTTTGCTGTGGGCTTTGTTCTCCGACCCATAGTTATAGTGGAGGTAGAGTATGTTTATAATGTTCCAGGTTCATAACTATCACAAAAACGATGTAGGCCTACTTTACTCTTTTGCTGTAACATAAGCTGAGTGAAAAGTCCGGAGAACTAAAAGGTGATGGGCCTAACAGGTGTCTTGGTATTTTTGGCAGAAGTAATGAAATATGTGTTTTGGGTGGTTAGGCCTATACATTTTGGAAAAGAACTAATGTTTGTTGTTAATGATGAATATTTCTAAGGTTGAGAGGACCAGTTTAAAACCACCAGTTGCCTTTCATGGGTGACTGTCTGTCTCAACTCAGGAGTGAAATTTTTTCTTTCACGTTGGTATTGGAAGAGAAATATTGATGCTTTGGCAAGTCTGGAATCACTTTGCTGTTATTGTTGGTTTTGGAATTAATGAATGTGGATCATGTTTTTCTGTACTATTAGAAAATTCCTTCATTGGCTATGTTGTGCTGTGGGCTTTGTTCTCCGACTCATAATTTTAGTGGAGGTAGAGTATGTTTATAATGTTCCAGGTTTATAAATATCAAAAAAACGATGTAGGCCTACTTTACCCTTTTGCTGTAACACTAGCTGACTGACAAGTCGGGAGAACTAAAAGGTGATGGGCCTAACCTGTCTCTTTTTAGGTTTGGCAGAAGTAATGAAATTTGTGTTAAGGGCGGTTAGGCCTATACATTTTGGAAAAGAACTAGTGTGTGTTGTTAAGGATGAATATTTCTAAGATTGAGAGGACCGGTTTAAAACCACCAGTTACCCTTCATGGGTGACTGCCTGTCTCAAGTCAGGAGTGAAATTTGTTTCTTCACCTTGGTATTGGAAGAGAAATATTGATGCTTTGGCAAGTCTGGAATCTCTTTGATGTCATTGTTGGGTTTGGTATTAATGAATGTGGATCATGTTTTTCTGTACTATTTGAAAATTACTTCATTGGCTATGTTGTGCTGTGGGCTTTGTTCTCCAACTCATAGTTATAGTGGAGGTACAGTATGTTTATAATGTTCCAGGTTCATAAATATCAAAAAAAACGATGTAGGCCTTCTTTACTCTTTTGCTGTAACACTAGCTGACTGACAAGTCGGGAGAACTAGAAGGTGATGGGCCTAACAGGTCTCTTTTTATCTTTGGCAGAAGTAATGAAATTTGTGTTTTGGGTGGTTAGGCCTTTACATTTTGGAAAAGAACTAGTGTTTGTTGTTAATGATGAATATTTCCAAGGTTGAGAGGACCGGATAAAAACCACTAGTTGCCTTTCATGGGTGACTTTCTGTCTCAACTCAGGAGTGAAATTTTTTTTTTCACGTTGGTATTGGAAGAGAAATATTGATGCTTTGGCAAGTCTGGAATCACTTTGCTGTTATTGTTGGTTTTGGAATTAATGAATGTGGATCATGTTTTTCTGTACTATTAGAAAATTACTTCATTGGCTATGTTGTGCTGTGGTTTTTGTTCTCCGACTCATAGTTATAGTGGAGGTAGAGTATCTTTATAATGTTCCAGGTTTATAAATATCACAAAAACGATGTAGGCCTACTTTACTTTTTTGCTGTAACATTAGCTGACTGACAAGTCGGGAGAACTAAAAGGCGATGGGCCTAACAGGTCTCATTTTGTTTTTTCCAGAAGTAATGAAATTTGTGTTTTGGGTGGTTAGGCCTATACATTTTGGAAAAGAACTAGTGTTTGTTGTTAATGATGAATATTTCCAAGGTTGAGAGGACCGGATAAAAACCACCAGTTGCCTTTCATGGGTGACTGCCTGTGTCAAGTCAGGAGTGATATTTGTTTCTTCACGTTGGTATTGGAAGAGAAATATTGATGCTTTGGCAAGTCTGGAATCATTTTGCTGTCATTGGTGGCTTTGGAATTAATGAATGTGGATCATGTTTTTCTGTACTATTTGAAAATTAGTTCATTGGCTATGTTGTGCTGTGGGCTTTGTTCTCCGACCCATAGTTATAGTGGAGGTAGAGTATGTTTATAATGTTTCAGGTTCATAAATATCACAAAAACGATGTAGGCCTACTTTACTCTTTTGCTGTAACATAAGCTGAGTGAAAAGTCTGGAGAACTAAAAGGTGATGGGCCTAACAGGTGTCTTGGTATTTTTGGCAGAAGTAATGAAATATGTGTTTTGGGTGGTTAGGCTATAAATTTTGGAAAAGAACTAATGTTTGTTGTTAATGATGAATATTTCTAAGGTTGAGAGGACCGGTTTAAAACCACCAGTTTCCTTTCATGGGTTACTGCCTGTGTCAAGTCAGGAGTGAAATTTGTTTCTTCACCTTGGTATTGGAAGAGAAATATTAATGCTTTGGCAAGACTGGAATCACTTAGCTGTTATGGTTGGGTTTGGAATTAGTGAATGTGGATCATGTTTTTCTGTACTATTAGAAAATTACTTCATTGGCTATGTTGTCCTGTGGGCTTTGTTCTCCGACTCATAGTTATAGTGGAGGTACAGTATGTTTATAACCTTCCAGGTTCATAAATATCACAAAAACGATGTAGGCCTACTTTACTCTTTTGCTGTAACATTAGCTGACTGACAAGTCGGGAGAACTAAAAGGCGATGGGCCTAACAGGTCTTTTTTTATTTTTTGCAGAAGTAATGAAATTTGTGTTTTGGGTGGCTACGCCTATACATTTTGGAAAAGAACTAGTGTTTGTTGTTAATAATGAATATTTCTAAGGTTGAGAGGACCGGTTTAAAGCCACCAGTTGCCTTTCATGGTTGACTGCCTGTCTTAAGTCAGGAGTGAAATTTGTTTTTTCACGTTGGTATTTGAAGAGAAATATTGATGCTTTGGCAAGTCTGGAATCACTTTGCTGTTATTGTTGGGTTTGGAATTTATGAATGTGGATCATGTTTTTCTGTACTATTAGAAAATTACTTCATTGGCTATGTTGTGCTGTGGGCTTTGTTCTCCGACTCATAATTTTAGTGGAGGTAGAGTATGTTTATAATGTTCCAGGTTCATAAATATCAAAAAAACGATGTAGGCCTACTTTACCCTTTTGCTGTAACACTAGCTGACTGACAAGTCGGGAGAACTAAACGGTGATGGGCCTAACCTGTCTCTTTTTAGGTTTGGCAGAAGTAATGAAATTTGTTTTTTGGGCGGTTAGCCCTATACATTTTGGAAAAGAACTAGTGTGTGTTGTTAAAGATCAATATTTCCAAGGTTGAGAGGACCGGTTTAAAACCACCAGTTGCCTTTCATGGGTGACTGCTTGTGTCAAGTCAGGAGTGAAATTTGTTTGTTCACCTTGGTTTTGGAAGAGATATATTGATGCTTTTGCAAGTCTGGAATCTCTTTGGTGTCATTGTTGGGTTTGGAATTAATGAATGTGGATCATGTTTTTCTGTACTATTAGAAAATTACTTCATTGGCTATGTTGTGCTGTGGGCTTTGTTCTCCGACCCTTAGTTATAGGGGAGGTAGAGTATGTTTATAACGTTCCAGGTTCATAAATATCACAAAAACGATATAGGCCTACTTTACTCTTTTGCTGTTACATTAGCTGACTGACAAGTCCGGGGAACTAAAAGGTGATGGGCCTAATAGGTCTTTTTTTATTTTTTGCAGAAGTAATGAAATTTGTGTTTAGGGTTGTTAGGCCTATACATTTTGGAAAAGAACTAGTGTTTGTTGTTAATGATGAATATTTCTAAGATTGAGAGGACCGGTTTAAAACTACCAGTTACCCTTCATGGGTGACTGCCTGTCTCAAGTCAGGAGTGAAATTTGTTTCTTCTCCTTGGTATTGGAAGAGAAATATTGATGCTTTGGCAAGTCTGGAATCTCTTTGCTGTCATTGGTGGCTTTGCAATTAATGAATGTGGATCATGTTTTTCTGTACTATTTGAAAATTAGTTCATTGGCTATGTTGTGCTGTGGGCTTTGTTCTCCGACCCATAGTTATAGTGGAGGTAGAGTATGTTTATAATGTTTCAGGTTCATAAATATCACAAAAACGATGTAGGCCTACTTTACTCTTTTGCTGTAACATAAGCTGAGTGAAAAGTCCGGAGAACTAAAAGGTGATGGGCCTAACAGGTGTCTTGGTATTTTTGGCAGAAGTAATGAAATATATGTTTTGGGTGGTTAGGCCTATAAATTTTGGAAAAGAACTAATATTTGTTGTTAATGATGAATATTTCTAAGGTTGAGAGGACCGGTTAAAAACCACCAGTTGCCTTTCATGGGTGACTGCCTGTGTCAAGTCAGGAGGGAAATTTGTTTCTTGATGTTGGTATTGGAAGAGAAATATTGATGCTTTGGCAAGTCTGGAATCTCTTTGCTGTCATTGTTGGCTTTGGAATTAATGAATGTGGATCATGTTTTTCTATACTATTTGAAAATTACTTCATTGGCTATGTTGTGCTGTGGGCTTTGTTCTCCGACTCATAGTTATAGTGGAGGTACAGTATGTTTATAATGTTCCAGGTTCATAAATATCACAAAAA
The DNA here is from genome assembly GCA_964020975.1 of Hermodice carunculata. NCBI lineage: Eukaryota > Metazoa > Annelida > Polychaeta > Eunicida > Amphinomidae > Hermodice > Hermodice carunculata. The sequence goes on along the minus strand of OZ026628.1, from coordinate 26,089,655 downwards.
CGATGTAGGCCTACTTTACTGTTTTGCTGTAAAATTAGCTGACTGACAAGTCTGGAGAACTAAAAGGTGATGGGCCTAACAGGTCTCTTTTTATTTTTGCAGAAGTAATGAAATTTGTGTTTTGGACGGTTAGGCCTATACATTTTGGAAAAGAACTAGTGTGTGTTGTTAAAGATCAATATTTCTAAGGTTGAGAGGACCGGTTTAAAACCACCAGTTGCCTTTCATGGGTGACTGCCTGTGTCTAGTCAGGAGTGAAATTTGTTTGTTCACCTTGGTTTTGGAAGAGATATATTGATGCTTTGGCAAGTCTGGAATCTCTTTGGTGTCATTGTTGGGTTTGGAATTAATGAATGTGGATCATGTTTTTCTGTACTATTAGAAAATTACTTCATTGTCTATGTTGTGCTGTGGGCTTTGTTCTCCGACCCTTAGTTATAGTGGAGGTAGAGTATGTTTATAACGTTCCAGGTTCATAAATATCACAAAAACGATATAGGCCTACTTTACTCTTTTGCTGTTACATTAGCTGACTGACAAGTCGGGAGAACTAAAAGTTGATCGGCCTAACAGGTCTTTTTTATTTTTTGCAGAAGTAATGAAATTTGTGTTTAGGGTTGTTAGGCCTATACATTTTGGAAAAGAACTAGTGTTTGTTGTTAATGATGAATATTTCTAAGATTGAGAGGACCGGTTTAAAACCACCAGTTACCCTTCATGGGTGACTGCCTGTCTCAAGTCAGGAGTGAAATTTGTTCTTCACCTTGGTATTGGAAGAGAAATATTGATACTTTGGCAAGTCTGGAATCTCTTTGCTGTCATTGTTGGGTTTGGAATTAATGAATGTGGATCATGTTTTTCTGTACTATTTGAAAATTACTTCATTGGCTATGTTGTGCTGTGGGCTTTGTTCTCCGACCCATAGTTATAGTGGAGGTAGAGTATGTTTATAATGTTTCAGGTTCATAAATATCACAAAAACGATGTAGGCCTACTTTACTCTTTTGCTGTAACATAAGCTGAGTGAAAAGTCTGGAGAACTAAAAGGTGATGGGCCTAACAGGTGTCTTGGTATTTTTGGCAGAAGTAATGAAATATGTGTTTTGGGTGGTTAGGCCTAAAAATTTTGGAAAAGAACTAATGTTTGTTGTTAATGATGAATATTTCTAAGGTTGAGAGGACCGGTTTAAAACCACCAGTTTCCTTTCATGGGTTACTGCCTGTGTCAAGTCAGGAGTGAAATTTATTTCTTCACGTTGGTTTTGGAAGAGAAATATTGATACTTTGGCAATTTTGGAATCTCTATGCTGTCATTGTTGATTTTGGAATTAATGAATGTGGATCATGTTTTTCTGTACTATTTGAAAATTACTTCATTGGCTATGTTGTGCTGTGGGCTTTGTTCTCCGACCCTTAGTAATAGTGGAGGTAGAGTATGTTTATAATGTTGCAGGTTCATAAATATCAAAAAAACGATGTAGGCCTACTTTACCCTCTTGCTGTAACACTAGCTGACTGACAACTCGGGAGAACTAAAAGGTGATGGGCCTAACAGGTCTCTTTTTAGGTTTGGCAGAAGTAATGAAATTTGTGTTTTGGGCGGTTAGGCCTATACATTTTGGAAAAGAACTAGTGTGTGTTGTTAAAGATCAATATTTCTAAGGTTGAGAGGACCGGTTTAAAACCACCAGTTGCCTTTCATGGGTGACCGTCTGTGTCAAGTCAGGAGTGAAATTTGTTTCTTCACCTTGGTATTGGAAGAGAAATATTAATGCTTTGGCAAGTCTGGAATCTCTTTGGTGTCATTGTTGGCTTTGGAATTAATGAATGTGGATCATGTTTTTCTGTACTATTTGAAAATTACTTCATTGGCTATGTTGTGCTGTGGGCTTTGTTCTCCAACCCATAGTTATAGTGGAGGTAGAGTATGTTTATAATGTTCCAGGTTCATAAATATCACAAAAACGATGTAGGCCTACTTTACTCTTTTGCTGTAACATTAGCTGACTGACAAGTCGGGAGAACTAAAAGGTGATGGGCCTAACAGGTCTCTTTTTATTTTTGCAGAAGTAATGAAATTTGTGTTTTGGACGGTTAGGCCTATACATTTTGGAAAAGAACTAGTGTGTGTTCTTAAAGATCAATATTTCTAAGAATGAGAGGACCGGTTTAAAACCACCAGTTGCTTTTCATGGGTGACTGCCTGTGTCAAGTCAGGAGTGAAATTTGTTTGTTCACCTTGGTTTTTGAAGAGATATATTGATGCTTTGGCAAGTCTGGAATCTCTTTGGTGTCATTGTTGGGTTTGGAATTAATGAATGTGGATCATGTTTTTCTGTACTATTAGAAAATTACTTCATTGTCTATGTTGTGCTGTCGGCTTTGTTCTCCGACCCTTAGTACTAGTGGAGGTACAGCATGTTTATAACGTTCCAGGTTCATAAATATCACAAAAACGATATAGGCCTACTTTACTCTTTTGCTGTTACATTAGTTGACTGACAAGTCGGGAGAACTAAAAGGTGATCGGCCTAACAGGTCTTTTTTTATTTTTTGCAGAAGTAATGAAATTTGTGTTTAGGGTTGTTAGGCCTATACATTTTGGAAAAGAACTAGTGTTTGTTGTTAATGATGAATATTTCTAAGATTGAGAGGACCGGTTTAAAACCACCAGTTACCCTTCATTGGTGACTGCCTGTCTCAAGTCAGGAGTGAAATTTGTTTCTTCACCTTGGTATTGGAAGAGAAATATTGATGCTTTGGCAAGTCTATAATCTCTTTTCTGTTATTGTTGGGTTTGGAATTAATGAATGTGGATCATGTTTTTCTGTACTATTAGAAAATTACTTCATTGGCTATGTTGTGCTGTGGGCTTTGTTCTCCAACTCATTATTATAGTGGAGGTACAGTATGTTTATAATGTTCCAGGTTCATAAATATAAAAAAAACGATGTAGGCCTACATTACCCTTTTGCTGTAACACTAGCTGACTGACAACTCGGGAGAACTAAAAGGTGATGGGCCTAACAGGTCTCTTTTCATCATTGGCAGAAATAATGTAATTTGTGTTTTGGGTGGTTAGGCCTTTACATTTTGGAAAAGAACTAGTGTTTGTTGTTAATGATGAATATTTCTAAGGTTGAGAGGACCGGTTTAAAACCACCAGTTGCCTTTCATGGGTGACTGCCTATTTCAAGTCAGGAGTGAAATTTGTTTCTTCACCTTGGTATTGGAAGAGAAATATTGATGCTTTGGCAAGACTGGAATCACTTTGCTGTTATGGTTGGGTTTGGAATTAATGAATGTGGATCATGTTTTTCTGTACTATTAGAAAATTACTTCATTGGCTATGTTGTCCTGTGGGCTTTGTTCTCCGACTCATAGTTATAGTGGAGGTACAGTATGTTTATAACCTTCCAGGTTCATAAATATCACAAAAACGATGTAGGCCTACTTTACTCTTTTGCTGTAACATTAGCTGACTGACAAGTCGGGAGAACTAAAAGGCGATGGGCCTAACAGGTCTTTTTTTATTTTTTGCAGAAGTAATGAAATTTGTGTTTTGGGTGGCTACGCCTATACATTTTGGAAAAGAACTAGTGTTTGTTGTTAATGATGAATATTTCTAAGATTGAGAGGACCGGTTTAAAGCCACCAGTTGCCTTTCATGGTTGACTGCCTGTCTTAAGTCAGGAGTGAAATTTGTTTTTACACGTTGGTATTGGAAGAGAAATATTGATGCTTTGGCAAGTCTGGAATCACTTTGCTGTTATTGTTGGGTTTGGAATTTATGAATGTGGATCATGTTTTTCTGTACTATTTGAAAATTACTTCATTGGCTATGTTGTGCTGTGGGCTTTGTTCTCCGACTCATAATTTTAGTGGAGGTAGAGGATGTTTATAATGTTCCAGGTTCTTAAATATAAAAAAAACGATGTAGGCCTACTTTACCCTTTTGCTGTAACACTAGCTGACTGACAAGTCGGGAGAACTAAAAGGTGATGGGCCTAACCTGTCTCTTTTTAGGTTTGGCAGAAGTAATGAAATTTGTTTTTTGGGCGGTTAGGCCTATACATTTTGGAAAAGAACTAGTGTGTGTTGGTAAAGATCAATATTTCTAAGGTTGAGAGGACCGGTTTAAAACCACCAGTTGCCTTTCATGGGTGACTGCCTGTGTCAAGTCAGGAGGGAAATTTGTTTCTTCACCTTGGTATTGGAAGAGAAATATTGATGTTTTGGCAAGTCTGGAATCTCTTTGCTGTCATTGGTGGCTTTGCAATTAATGAATGTGGATCATGTTTTTCTGTACTATTTGAAAATTACTTCATTGGCTATGTTGTGCTGTGGGCTTTGTTCTCCGACCCATAGTTATAGTGGAGGTAGAGTATGTTTATAATGTTCCAGGTTCATAAATATCAAAAAAACGATGTAGGCCTACTTTACTCTTTTGCTCTAACATAAGCTGAGTGAAAAGTCCGGAGAACTAAAAGGTGATGGGCCTAACAGGTGTCTTGGTATTTTTGGCAGAAGTAATGAAATATGTGTTTTGGGTGATTAGGCCTATACATTTTGGAAAAGAACTAATGTTTGTTGTTAATGATGAATATTTCTAAGGTTGAGAGGACCGGTTTAAAGCCACCAGTTGCCTTTCATGGATGACTGCCTGTCTCAAGTCAGGAGTGAAATTTATTTCTTCACCTTGGTATTGGAAGAGAAATATTGATGCTTTGGCAAGACTGGAATCACTTTGCTGTTATGGTTGGGTTTGGAATTAATGAATGTGGATCATGTTTTTCTGTACTATTAGAAAATTACTTCATTGGCTATGTTGTCCTGTGGGCTTTGTTCTCCGACTCATAGTTATAGTGGAGGTACAGTATGTTTATAACCTTCCAGGTTCATAAATATCACAAAAACGATGTAGGCCTACTTTACTCTTTTGCTGTAACATTAGCTGACTGACAAGTCGGGAGAACTAAAAGGCGATGGGCCTAACAGGTCTTTTTTTATTTTTTGCAGAAGTAATGAAATTTGTGTTTTGGGTGGCTACGCCTATACATTTTGGAAAAGAACTAGTGTTTGTTGTTAATGATGAATATTTCTAAGATTGAGAGGACCGGTTTAAAGCCACCAGTTGCCTTTCATGGTTGACTGCCTGTCTTAAGTCAGGAGTGAAATTTGTTTTTACACGTTGGTATTGGAAGAGAAATATTGATGCTTTGGCAAGTCTGGAATCACTTTGCTGTTATTGTTGGGTTTGGAATTTATGAATGTGGATCATGTTTTTCTGTACTATTTGAAAATTACTTCATTGGCTATGTTGTGCTGTGGGCTTTGTTCTCCGACTCATAATTTTAGTGGAGGTAGAGTATGTTTATAATGTTCCAGGTTCTTAAATATCAAAAAAACGATGTAGGCCTACTTTACCCTTTTGCTGTAACACTAGCTGACTGACAAGTCGGGAGAACTAAAAGGTGATGGGCCTAACCTGTCTCTTTTTAGGTTTGGCAGAAGTAATGAAATTTGTTTTTTGGGCGGTTAGGCCTATACATTTTGGAAAAGAACTAGTGTGTGTTGGTAAAGATCAATATTTCTAAGGTTGAGAGGACCGGTTTAAAACCACCAGTTGCCTTTCATGGGTGACTGCCTGTGTCAAGTCAGGAGGGAAATTTGTTTCTTCACCTTGGTATTGGAAGAGAAATATTGATGTTTTGGCAAGTCTGGAATCTCTTTGCTGTCATTGTTGGCTTTGGAATTAATGAATGTGGATCATGTTTTTCTGTACTATTTGAAAATTACTTCATTGGCTATGTTGTGCTGTGGGCTTTGTTCTCCGACCCATAGTTATAGTGGAGGTAGAGTATGTTTATAATGTTCCAGGTTCATAAATATCAAAAAAACGATGTAGGCCTACTTTACTCTTTTGCTCTAACATAAGCTGAGTGAAAAGTCCGGAGAACTAAAAGGTGATGGGCCTAACAGGTGTCTTGGTATTTTTGGCAGAAGTAATGAAATATGTGTTTTGGGTGATTAGGCCTATACATTTTGGAAAAGAACTAATGTTTGTTGTTAATGATGAATATTTCTAAGGTTGAGAGGACCGGTTTAAAGCCACCAGTTGCCTTTCATGGATGACTGCCTGTCTCAAGTCAGGAGTGAAATTTATTTCTTCACCTTGGTATTGGAAGAGAAATATTGATGCTTTGGCAAGACTGGAATCACTTTGCTGTTATGGTTGGGTTTGGAATTAATGAATGTGGATCATGTTTTTCTGTACTATTAGAAAATTACTTCATTGGCTATGTTGTCCTGTGGGCTTTGTTCTCCGACTCATAGTTATAGTGGAGGTACAGTATGTTTATAACCTTCCAGGTTCATAAATATCACAAAAACGATGTAGGCCTACTTTACTCTTTTGCTGTAACATTAGCTGACTGACAAGTCGGGAGAACTAAAAGGCAATGGGCCTAACAGGTCTTTTTTTATTTTTTGCAGAAGTAATGAAATTTGTGTTTTGGGTGGCTACGCCTATACATTTTGGAAAACAACTAGTGTTTGTTGTTAATGATGAATATTTCTAAGGTTGAGAGGACCGGTTTAAAGCCACCAGTTGCCTTTCATGGTTGACTGCCTGTCTTAAGTCAGGAGTGAAATTTGTTTTTTCACGTTGGTATTGGAAGAGAAATATTGATGCTTTGGCAAGTCTGGAATCACTTTGCTGTTATTGTTGGGTTTGGAATTTATGAATGTGGATCATGTTTTTCTGTACTATTAGAAAATTACTTCATTGGCTATGTTGTGCTGTGGGCTTTGTTCTCCGACTCATAATTTTAGTGGAGGTAGAGTATGTTTATAATGTTCCAGGTTCATAAATATCAAAAAAACGATGTAGGCCTACTTTACCCTTTTGCTGTAACACTAGCTGACTGACAAGTCGGGAGAACAAAAAGGTGATCGGCCTAACCTGTCTCTTTTTAGGTTTGGCAGAAGTAATGAAATTTGTTTTTTGGGCGGTTAGGCCTATACATTTTGGAAAAGAACTAGTGTGTGTTGTTAAAGATCAATATTTCTAAGGTTGAGAGGACCGGTTTAAAACCACCAATTGCCTTTCATGGGTGACTGCCTGTGTCAAGTCAGGAGTGTAATTTGTTTCTTCACCTTGGTATTGGAAGAGAAATATTGATGCTTTCGCAAGTCTGGAATCTCTTTGCTGTCATTGTTGGCTTTGGAATTAATGAATGTGGATCATGTTTTTCTGTACTATTTGAAAATTACTTCATTGGCTATGTTGTGCTGTGGGCTTTGTTCTCAGACTCATAGTTATAGTGGAGGTACAGTATGTTTATAATGTTCCAGGTTCATAAATATCACAAAAACGATGTAGGCCTACTTTACTGTTTTGCTGTAACATTAGCTGACTGACAAGTCGGGAGAACTAAAAGTTGATGGGCCTAACAGGTCTCTTTTTATTTTTGGAAAAGTAATGAAATTTGTGTTTTGTGCGGTTAGGCCTATACATTTTGGAAAAGAACTAGTGTGTGTTGTTAAAGATCAATATTTCTAAGGTTGAGAGGACCGGTTTAAATCCACCAGTTCCCTTTCATGGGTGACTGCCTGTGTCAAGTCAGGAGTGAAATTTGTTTGTTCACCTTGGTTTTGGAAAAGATATATTGATGCTTCTGCAAGTCTGGAATCTCTTTGGTGTCATTGTTGGGTTTGAAATTAATGAATGTGGATCATGTTTTTCTGTACTATTAGAAAATTACTTCATTGGCTATGTTGTGCTGTGGGCTTTGTTCTCCGACCCTTAGTTATAGTGGAGGTACAGTATGTTTATAACGTTCCAGGTTCATAAATATCACAAAAACGATATAGGCCTACTTTACTCTTTTGCTGTTACATTAGCTGACTGACAAGTCCGGGGAACTAAAAGGTGATGGGCCTAATAGGTCTTTTTTTATTTTTTGCAGAAGTAATGAAATTTGTGTTTAGGGTTGTTAGGCCTATACATTTTGGAAAAGAACTAGTGTTTGTTGTTAATGATGAATATTTCTAAGGTTGAGAGGACCGGTTTAAAGCCACCAGTTGCCTTTCATGGTTGACTGCCTGTCTTAAGTCAGGAGTGAAATTTGTTTTTTCACGTTGGTATTGGAAGAGAAATATTGATGCTTTGGCAAGTCTGGAATCACTTTGCTGTTATTGTTGGGTTTTGAATTAATGAATGTGGATCATGTTTTTCTGTACTATTTGAAAATTACTTCATTGGCTATGTTGTGCTGTGGGCTTTGTTCTCCGACTCATAATTTGAGTGGAGGTAGAGTATGTTTATAATGTTCCAGGTTCTTAAATATCAAAAAAACGATGTAGGCCTACTTTACCCTTTTGCTGTAACACTAGCTGACTGACAAGTCGGGAGAACTAAAAGGTGATGGGCCTAACCTGTCTCTTTTTAGGTTTGGCAGAAGTAATGAAATTTGTTTTTTGGGCGGTTAGGCCTATACATTTTGGAAAAGAACTAGTGTGTGTTGTTAAAGATCAATATTTCTAAGGTTGAGAGGACCGGTTTAAAACCACCAGTTGCCTTTCATGGGTGACTGCCTGTGTCAAGTCAGGAGTGAAATTTGTTTCTTCACCTTGGTACTGGAAGAGAAATATTGATGCTTTGGCAAGTCTGGAATCTCTTTGCTGTCATTGTTGGCTTTGGAATTAATGAATGTGGATCATGTTTTTCTGTACTATTTGAAAATTACTTCATTGGCTATGTTGTGCTGTGGGCTTTGTTCTCAGACTCATAGTTATATTGGAGGTAGAGTATGTTTATAATGTTCCAGGTTCATAAATATCACAAAAACGATGTAGGCCTACTTTACTGTTTTGCTGTAACATTAGCTGACTGACAAGTCGGGAGAACTAAAAGTTGATGGGCCTAACAGGTCTCTTTTTATTTTTGGAGAAGTAATGAAATTTGTGTTTTGGGCGGTTAGGCCTATACATTTTGGAAAAGAACTAGTGTTTGTTGTTAAAGATCAATATTTCTAAGGTTGAGAGGACCGGTTTAAAACCACCAGTTGCCTTTCATGGGTGACTGCCTGTGTCAAGTCAGGAGTGAAATTTGTTTCTTCACCTTGGTTTCGGAAAAGATATATTGATGCTTCTGCAAGTCTGGAATCTCTTTGGTGTCATTGTTGGGTTTGGAATTAATGAATGTGGATCATGTTTTTCTGTACTATTAGAAAATTACTTCATTGGCTATGTTGTGCTGTGGGCTTTGTTCTCCGACCCTTAGTTATAGTGGAGGTACAGTATGTTTATAACGTTCCAGGTTCATAAATATCACAAAAACGATATAGGCCTACTTTACTCTTTTGCTGTTACATTAGCTGACTGACAAGTCCGGGGAACTAAAAGGTGATGGGCCTAATAGGTCTTTTTTATTTTTTTGCAGAAGTAATGAAATTTGTGTTTAGGGTTGTTAGGCCTATACATTTTGGAAAAGAACTAGTGTTTGTTGTTAATGATGAATATTTCTAAGATTGAGAGGACCGGTATAAAACCACCAGTTACCCTTCTTGGGTGACTGCCTGTCTCAAGTCAGGAGTGAAATTTGTTTCTTCTCCTTGGTATTGGAAGAGAAATATTGATGCTTTGGCAAGTCTGGAATCTCTTTGCTGTCATTGTTTGGTTTGGGATTAATGAATGTGGATCATGTTTTCCTATACTATTTGAAAATTACTTCATTGGCTATGTTGTGCTGTGGGCTTTGTTCTCTGACCCATAGTTATAGTGGAGGTACAGTATGTTTATAATGTTCCAGGTTCATAAATATCACAAAAACGATGTAGGCCTACTTTACCCTTTTGCTGTAACACTAGCTGACTGACAAGTCGGGAGAACTAAAAGGTGATGGGCCTAACAGGTCTCTTTTTAGGTTTGGCAGAAGTAATGAAATTTGTGTTTTGGGCGGTTAGGCCTATAAATTTTGGAAAAGAACTAATGTTTGTTGTTAATGATGAATATTTCTAAGGTTGAGAGGACCGGTTTAAAACCACCAGTTTCCTTTCATGGGTGACTGCCTGTCTCCAGGCAGGAGTGAAATTTGTTTCTTCATGTTGGTTTTGGAAGAGAAATATTGATTCTTTGGCAAGTGTGGAATCTTTTTGGTGTCATTGTCGGGTTTGGAATTAATGAATGAGGATCATGTTTTTCTGTACTATTTGAAAATTACTTCATTGGCTATGTTGTGCTGTGGGCTTTGTTCTCTGACTCATAGTTATAGTGGAGGTACAGTATGTTTATAATGTTCCAGGTTCATAAATATCACAAAAACGATGTAGGCCTACTTTACTCTTTTGCTGTAACATAAGCTGAGTGAAAAGTCGGGAGAACTAAAAGGTGATGGGCCTAACAGGTCTCTTTGTATTTTTGGCACAAGTAATGAAATTTGTTTTTTGGGTGGTTAGGCCTATACATTTTGGAAAAGAACTAGTGTTTGTTGTTAATGATGAATATTTCTAAGGTTGAGAGGACCGGTTTAAAACCACCAGTTTCCTTTCATGGGTGACTGCCTGTCTCATGTCAGGAGTGAAATTTGTTTCTTGACGTTGGTATTGGAAGAGAAATATTGATGCTTTTGCAAGTCTGGAATCACTTTGCTGTCATTGTTGGGTTTGCAATTAATGTATGTGGATAATGTTTTTCTGTACTATTAGAAAATTACTTCATTGGCTATGTTGTCCTTTGGGCTTTGTTTTCCGACTCATAGTTATAGTGGAGGTAGAGTATGTTTGTTTATAATATTCCATGTTTATAAATATCACAAAAACGATGTAGGCCTACTTTACTCTTTTGCTGTAAGTATAAGCCGAGTGAAAAGTCCGGAGAACTAAAAGGTGATGGGCCTAACAGGTGTCTTGGTATTTTTGGCAGAAGTAATGAAATATGTGTTTTGGGTGGTTAGGCCTATGCATTTTGGAAAAGAACTAATGTTTGTTGTTAATGATGAATATTTCTAAGGTTGAGAGGACCGTTTTAAAACCACCAGTTGCCTTTCATGGCTGACTGCCTGTGTCAAGTCAGGAGTGAAATTTGTTTCTTGACCTTGGTATTGGAAGAGATATATTGATGCTTTGGCAAGTCTGGAATCTCTTTGCTGTCATTGTTGGGTTTGGACTTAATGAATGTGGATAATGTTTTTCTGTACTATTAGAAAATTACTTCATTGGCTATGTTGTGCTGTGGGCTTTGTTCTCCGACCCATAGTTATGGTGGAGGTACAGTATGTTTATAACGTTCCAGGTTCATAAATATCACAAAAACGATGTAGGCCTACTTTACTGTTTTGCTGTAACATTAGCTGACTGACAAGTCGGGAGAACTAAAAGTTGATGGGCCTAACAGGTCTCTTTTTATTTTTGGAGAAGTAATGAAATTTGTGTTTTGGGCGGTTAGGCCTATACATTTTGGAAAAGAACTAGTGTTTGTTGTTAAAGATCAATATTTCTAAGGTTGAGAGGACCGGTTTAAAACCACCAGTTGCCTTTCATGGGTGACTGCCTGTGTCAAGTCAGGAGGGAAATTTGTTTGTTCACCTTGGTTTTGGAAAAGATATATTGATGCTTCTGCAAGTCTGGAATCTCTTTGGTGTCATTGTTGGGTTTGGAATTAATGAATGTGGATCATGTTTTTCTGTACTATTAGAAAATTACTTCATTGGCTATGTTGTGCTGTGGGCTTTGTTCTCTGACCCATAGTTATAGTGGAGGTACAGTATGTTTATAACGTTCCAGGTTCATAAATATCACAAAAACGATATAGGCCTACTTTACTCTTTTGCTGTTACATTAGCTGACTGACAAGTCCGGGGAACTAAAAGGTGATGGGCCTAATAGGTCTTTTTTTATTTTTTTGCAGAAGTAATGAAATTTGTGTTTAGGGTTGTTAGGCCTATACATTTTGGAAAAGAACTAGTGTTTGTTGTTAATGATGAATATTTCTAAGATTGAGAGGACCGGTATAAAACCACCAGTTACCCTTCTTGGGTGACTGCCTGTCTCAAGTCAGGAGTGAAATTTGTTTCTTCTCCTTGGTATTGGAAGAGAAATATTGATGCTTTGGCAAGTCTGGAATCTCTTTGCTGTCATTGTTTGGTTTGGGATTAATGAATGTGGATCATGTTTTCCTATACTATATGAAAATTACTTCATTGGCTATGTTGTGCTGTGGGCTTTGTTCTCTGACCCATAGTTATAGTGGAGGTACAGTATGTTTATAATGTTCCAGGTTCATAAATATCACAAAAACGATGTAGGCCTACTTTACCCTTTTGCTGTAACACTAGCTGACTGACAAGTCGGGAGAACTAAAAGGTGATGGGCCTAACAGGTCTCTTTTTAGGTTTGGCAGAAGTAATGAAATTTGTGTTTTGGGCGGTTAGGCCTATAAATTTTGGAAAAGAACTAATGTTTGTTGTTAATGATGAATATTTCTAAGGTTGAGAGGACCGGTTTAAAACCACCAGTTTCCTTTCATGGGTGACTGCCTGTCTCCAGGCAGGAGTGAAATTTGTTTCTTCATGTTGGTTTTGGAAGAGAAATATTGATGCTTTGGCAAGTGTGGAATCTTTTTGGTGTCATTGTCGGGTTTGGAATTAATGAATGTGGATCATGTTTTTCTGTACTATTTGAAAATTACTTCATTGGCTATGTTGTGCTGTGGGCTTTGTTCTCTGACTCATAGTTATAGTGGAGGTACAGTATGTTTATAATGTTCCAGGTTCATTAATATCACAAAAACGATGTAGGCCTACTTTACTCTTTTGCTGTAACATAAGCTGAGTGAAAAGTCGGGAGAACTAAAAGGTGATGGGCCTAACAGGTCTCTTTGTATTTTTGGCACAAGTAATGAAATTTGTTTTTTGGGTGGTTAGGCCTATACATTTTGGAAAAGAACTAGTGTTTGTTGTTAATGATGAATATTTCTAAGGTTGAGAGGACCGGTTTAAAACCACCAGTTTCCTTTCATGGGTGACTGCCTGTCTCATGTCAGGAGTGAAATTTGTTTCTTGACGTTGGTATTGGAAGAGAAATATTGATGCTTTTGCAAGTCTGGAATCACTTTGCTGTCATTGTTGGGTTTGCAATTAATGTATGTGGATAATGTTTTTCTGTACTATTAGAAAATTACTTCATTGGCTATGTTGTCCTTTGGGCTTTGTTCTCCGACTCATAGTTATAGTGGAGGTAGAGTATGTTTGTTTATAATATTCCATGTTTATAAATATCACAAAAACGATGTAGGCCTACTTTACTCTTTTGCTGTAAGTATAAGCCGAGTGAAAAGTCCGGAGAACTAAAAGGTGATGGGCCTAACAGGTGTCTTGGTATTTTTGGCAGAAGTAATGAAATATGTGTTTTGGGTGGTTAGGCCTATGCATTTTGGAAAAGAACTAATGTTTGTTGTTAATGATGAATATTTCTAAGGTTGAGAGGACCGTTTTAAAACCACCAGTTGCCTTTCATGGCTGACTGCCTGTGTCAAGTCAGGAGTGAAATTTTTTTCTTCACCTTGGTATTGGAAGAGATATATTGATGCTTTGGCAAGTCTGGAATCTCTTTGCTGTCATTGTTGGGTTTGGACTTAATGAATGTGGATAATGTTTTTCTGTACTATTAGAAAATTACTTCATTGGCTATTTTGTGCTGTGGGCTTTGTTCTCCGACCCATAGTTATGGTGGAGGTACAGTATGTTTATAACGTTCCAGGTTCATAAATATCACAAAAACGATGTAGGCCTACTTTACTCTTTTGCTGTAACATTAGCTGACTGACAAGTTGGGAGAACTAAAAGGTGATGGGCCTAACAGGTTTTTTTTTTTTTATTTTTTGCAGAAGTAATGAAATTTGTGTTTTGGGTGGCTACGCCTATACATTTTGGAAAAGAACAAGTGTTTGTTGTTAATGATGAATATTTCTAAGGTTGAGAGGACTGGTTTAAAGCCACCAGTTGCCTTTCATGGTTGACTGCCTGTCTTAAGTCAGGAGTGAAATTTGTTTTTTCACGTTGGTATTGGAAGAGAAATATTGATGCTTTGGCAAGTCTGGAATCACTTTGCTGTTATTGTTGGGTTTTGAATTAATGAATGTGGATCATGTTTTTCTGTACTATTTGAAAATTACTTCATTGGCTATGTTGTGCTGTGGGCTTTGTTCTCCGACTCATAATTTTAGTGGAGGTAGAGTATGTTTATAATGTTCCTGGTTCTTAAATATCAAAAAAACGATGTAGGCCTACTTTACCCTTTTGCTGTAACACTAGCTGACTGACAAGTCGGGAGAACTAAAAGGTGATGGGCCTAACCTGTCTCTTTTTAGGTTTGGCAGAAGTAATGAAATTTGTTTTTTGGGCGGTTAGGCCTATACATTTTGGAAAAGAACTAGTGTGTGTTGTTAAAGATCAATATTTCTAAGGTTGAGAGGACCGGTTTAAAACCACCAGTTGCCTTTCATGGGTGACTGCCTGTGTCAAGTCAGGAGTGAAATTTGTTTCTTCACCTTGGTATTGGAAGAGAAATATTGATGCTTTGGTAAGTCTGGAATCTCTTTGCTGTCATTGTTGGCTTTGGAATTAATGAATGTGGATCATGTTTTTCTGTACTATTTGAAAATTACTTCATTGGCTATGTTGTGCTGTGGGCTTTGTTCTCAGACTCATAGTTATAGTGGAGGTACAGTATGTTTATAATGTTCCAGGTTCATAAATATCACAAAAACGATGTAGGCCTACTTTACTGTTTTGCTGTAACATTAGCTGACTGACAAGTCAGGAGAACTAAAAGTTGATGGGCCTAACAGGTCTCTTTTTATTTTTATGAGAAGTAATGAAATATGTGTTTTGGGCGGTTAGGCCTATACATTTTGGAAAAGAACTAGTGTTTGTTGTTAATGATGAATATTTCTAAGATTGAGAGGACCGGTATAAAACCACCAGTTGCCTTTCATGGGTGACTACCTGTCTCAAGTCAGGAGTGAAATTTGTTTGTTCACCTTGGTTTTGGAAAACATATATTGATGCTTTGGCAAGTCTGGAATCTCTTTGCTGTCATTGTTTGGTTTGGGATAAATGAATGTGGATCATGTTTTCCTATACTATTTGAAAATTACTTCATTGGCTATGTTGTGCTGTGGGCTTTGTTCTCTGACCCATAGTTATAGTGGAGGTACAGTATGTTTATAATGTTCCAGGTTCATAAATATGAAAAAAACGATGTAGGCCTACTTTACCCTTTTGCTGTAACACTAGCTGACTGACAAGTCGGGAGAACTAAAAGGTGATGGGCCTAACAGGTCTCTTTTTAGGTTTGGCAGAAGTAATGAAATTTGTGTTTTGGGCGGTTAGGCCTATAAATTTTGGAAAAGAACTAATGTTTGTTTTTAATGATGAATATTTCTAAGGTTGAGAGGACCGGTTTAAAACCACCAGTTTCCTTTCATGGGTGACTGCCTGTCTCCAGGCAGGAGTGAAATTTGTTTCTTCATGTTGGTTTTGGAAGAGAAATATTGATGCTTTGGCAAGTGTGGAATCTTTTTGGTGTCATTGTCGGGTTTGGAATTAATGAATGTGGATCATGTTTTTCTGTACTATTTGAAAATTACTTCATTGGCTATGTTGTGATGTGGGCTTTGTTCTCTGACTCATAGTTATAGTGGAGGTACAGTATGTTTATAATGTTCCAGGTTCATAAATATCACAAAAACGATGTAGGCCTACTTTACTCTTTTGCTGTAACATAAGCTGAGTGAAAAGTCGGGAGAACTAAAAGGTGATGGGCCTAACAGGTCTCTTTGTATTTTTGGCACAAGTAATGAAATTTGTTTTTTGGGTGGTTAGGCCTATACATTTTGGAAAAGAACTAGTGTTTGTTGTTAATGATGAATATTTCTAAGGTTGAGAGGACCGGTTTAAAACCACCAGTTTCCTTTCATGGGTGACTGCCTGTCTCATGTCAGGAGTGAAATTTGTTTCTTGACGTTGGTATTGGAAGAGAAATATTGATGCTTTTGCAAGTCTGGAATCACTTTGCTGTCATTGTTGGGTTTGCAATTAATGTATGTGGATAATGTTTTTCTGTACTATTAGAAAATTACTTCATTGGCTATGTTGTCCTTTGGGCTTTGTTCTCCGACTCATAGTTATAGTGGAGGTAGAGTATGTTTGTTTATAATATTCCATGTTTATAAATATCACAAAAACGATGTAGGCCTACTTTACTCTTTTGCTGTAAGTATAAGCCGAGTGAAAAGTCCGGAGAACTAAAAGGTGATGGGCCTAACAGGTCTTTTTTTATTTTTTGCAGAAGTAATGAAATTTGTGTTTTGGGTGGCTACGCCTATACATTTTGGAAAAGAACAAGTGTTTGTTGTTAATGATGAATATTTCTAAGGTTGAGAGGACTGGTTTAAAGCCACCAGTTGCCTTTCATGGTTGACTGCCTGTCTTAAGTCAGGAGTGAAATTTGTTTCTTCACGTTGGTATTGGAAGAGAAATATTGATGCTTTGGCAAGTCTGGAATCACTTTGCTGTTATTGTTGGGTTTGGAATTAATGAATGTGGATCATGTTTTTCTGTACTATTAGAAAATTACTTCATTGGCTATGTTGTGCTGTGGGCTTTGTTCTCCGACTCATAATTTGAGTGGAGGTAGAGTATGTTTATAATGTTCCAGGTTCATAAATATCAAAAAAAACGATGTAGGCCTACTTTACCCTTTTGCTGTAACACTAGCTGACTGACAAGTCGGGAGAACTAAAAGGTGATGGGCCTAACCTGTCTCTTTTTAGGTTTGGCAGAAGTAATGAAATTTGTGTTTTGGGCGGTTAGGCCTATACATTTTGGAAAAGAACTAGTGTGTGTTGTTAAAGATCAATATTTCTAAGGTTGAGAGGACCGGTTTAAAACCACCAGTTGCCTTTCATGGGTGACTGCCTGTGTCAAGTCAGGAGTGAAATTTGTTTCTTCACCTTGGTATTGGAAGAGAAATATTGATGCTTTGGCAAGTCTGGAATATCTTTGCTGTTATTGTTGGCTGGGGAATTAATGAATGTGGATCATGTTTTTCTGTACTATTTGAAAATTACTTCATTGGCTATGTTGTGCTGTGGGCTTTGTTCTCCGACTCATAGTTATAGTGGAGGTAGAGTATGTTTATAATGTTCCAGGTTCATAAATATCAAAAAAACGATGTAGGCCTACTTTACCCTTTTGCTGTAACATTAGTTGACTGACAAGTCGGGAGAACTAAAAGGTGATGGGCCTAAGGGTTTCTTTTTATCTTTGGCAGAAGTAATGAAATTTGTGTTTTGGGTGGTTAGGCCTATACATTTTGGAAACAAACTAGTGTTTGTTGTTAATGATGATTATTTCTAAGGTTGAGAGGACCGGTTTAAAACCACCAGTTTCCTTTCATGGGTGACTGCCTGTCTCAAGTCAGGAGTGAAATTTGTTTCTTGACGTTGGTATTGGAAGAGAAATATTGATGCTTTGGCAAGACTGGAATCACTTTGCTGTTATAGTTGGGTTTGGAATTAATGAATGAGGATTATGTTTTTCTGTACTATTTGAAAATTACTTCATTGGCTATGTTGTGCTGTGGGCTTTGTTCTCCGACCCATAGTTATAGTGGAGGTAGAGTATGTTTATAATGTTCCAGGTTCATAAATATCACAAAAACGATGTAGGCCTACTTTACTCTTTTGCTGTACGTATAAGCTGAGTGAAAAGTCCGGAGAACTAAAAGGTGATGGGCCTAACAGGTGTCTTGGTATTTTCGGCAGAAGTAATGAAATATGTGTTTTGGGTGGTTAGGCCTATGCATTTTGGAAAAGAAGTAATGTTTGTTGTTAATGATGAATATTTCTAAGGTTGAGAGGACCGGTTTAAAGCCACCAGTTGCCTTTCATGGTTGACTGCCTGTCTTAAGTCAGGAGTGAAATTTGTTTTTTCACGTTGGTATTGGAAGAGAAATATTGATGCTTTGGCAAGTCTGGAATCACTTTGCTGTTATTGTTGGGTTTGGAATTAATGTATGTGGATAATGTTTTTCTGTACTATTAGAAAATTACTTCATTGGCTATGTTGTCCTTTGGGCTTTGTTCTCCGACTCATAGTTATAGTGGAGGTAGAGTATGTTTGTTTATAATATTCCATGTTTATAAATATCACAAAAACGATGTAGGCCTACTTTACTCTTTTGCTGTAAGTATAAGCCGAGTGAAAAGTCCGGAGAACTAAAAGGTGATGGGCCTAACAGGTGTCTTGGTATTTTATGCAGAAGTAATGAAATATGTGTTTTGGGTGGTTAGGCCTATGCATTTTGGAAAAGAACTAATGTTTGTTGTTAATGATGAATATTTCTAAGGTTGAGAGGACCGGTTTAAAACCACCAGTTGCCTTTCATGGCTGACTGCCTGTGTCAAGTCAGGAGTGAAATTTGTTTCTTCACCTTGGTATTGGAAGAGATATATTGATGCTTTGGCAAGTCTGGAATCTCTTTGCTGTCATTGTTGGGTTTGGAGTTAATGAATGTGGATAATGTTTTTCTGTACTATTAGAAAATTACTTCATTGGCTATGTTGTGCTGTGGGCTTTTTTCTCCGATGCATAGTTATGGTGGAGGTACAGTATGTTTATAACGTTCCAGGTTCATAAATATCACAAAAACGATGTAGGCCTACTTTACTCTTTTGCTGTAACATTAGCTGACTGACAAGTTGGGAGAACTAAAAGGTGATGGGCCTAAGGGTTTCTTTTTATCTTTGGCAGAAGTAATGAAATTTGTGTTTTGGGTGGTTAGGCCTATACATTTTGGAAACAAACTAGTGTTTGTTGTTAATGATGAATATTTCTAAGGTTGAGAGGACCGGTTTAAAACCACCAGTTTCCTTTCATGGGTGACTGCCTGTCTCAAGTCAGGAGTGAAATTTGTTTCTTGGCGTTGGTATTGGAAGAGAAATATTGATGCTTTGGCAAGACTGGAATCACTTTGCTGTTATAGTTGGGTTTCGAATTAATGAATGAGGATTATGTTTTTCTGTACTATTTGAAAATTACTTCATTGGCTATGTTGTGCTGTGGGCCTTGTTCTCCGACCCATAGTTATAGTGGAGGTAGAGTATGTTTATAATGTTCCAGGTTCATAAATATCACAAAAACGATGTAGGCCTACTTTACTCTTTTGCTGTAAGTATAAGCTGAGTGAAAAGTCCGGAGAACTAAAAGGTGATGGGCCTAACAGGTGTCTTGGTATTTTCGGCAGAAGTAATGAAATATGTGTTTTGGGTGGTTAGGCCTATGCATTTTGGAAAAGAAGTAATGTTTGTTGTTAATGATGAATATTTCTAAGGTTGAGAGGACCGGTTTAAAACCACCAGTTGCCTTTCATGGCTGACTGCCTGTGTCAAGTCAGGAGTGAAATTTGTTTCTTCACCTTGGTATTGGAAGAGATATATTGATGCTTTGGCAAGTCTGGAATCTCTTTGCTGTCATTGTTGGGTTTGGAGTTAATGAATGTGGATAATGTTTTTCTGTACTATTAGAAAATTACTTCATTGGCTATGTTGTGCTGTGGGCTTTGTTCTCCGACCCTTAGTTATAGTGGAGGTACAGTATGTTTATAACGTTCCAGGTTCATAAATATCACAAAAACGATATAGGCCTACTTTACTCTTTTGCTGTTACATTAGCTGACTGACAAGTCCGGGGAACTAAAAGGTGATGGGCCTAATAGGTCTTTTTTTATTTTTTGCAGAAGTAATGAAATTTGTGTTTAGGGTTGTTGGGCCTATACATTTTGGAAAAGAGCTAGTGTTTGTTGTTAATGATGAATATTTCCAAGGTTGATAGGACCGGTTTAAAGCCACCAGCTGCCTTTCATGGTTGACTGCCTGTCTTAAGTCAGGAGTGAAATTTGTTTTTTCACGTTGGTATTGGAAGAGAAATATTGATGCTTTGGCAAGTCTGGAATCACTTTGCTGTTATTGTTGGGTTTGGAATTAATGAATGTGGATCATGTTTTTCTGTACAATTAGAAAATTACTTCATTGGCTATGTTGTGCTGTGGGCTTTGTTCTCCGACTCATAATTTTAGTGGAGGTAGAGTATGTTTATAATGTTCCAGGTTCTTAAATATCAAAAAAACGATGTAGGCCTACTTTACCCTTTTGCTGTAACACTAGCTGACTGAAAAGTCGGGAGAACTAAAAGGTGATGGGCCTAACCTGTCTCTTTTTAGGTTTGGCAGAAGTAATGAAATTTGTTTTTTGGGCGGTTAGGCCTATACATTTTGGAAAAGAACTAGTGTGTGTTGTTAAAGATCAATATTTCTAAGGTTGAGAGGACCGGTTTAAAACCACCAGTTGCCTTTCATGGGTGACTGCCTGTGTCAAGTCAGGAGTGAAATTTGTTTTTTCACCTTGGTATTGGAAGAGAAATATTGATGCTTTGGCAAGTCTGGAATCTCTTTGCTGTCATTGTTGGGTTTGGAATTAATGAATGTGGATCATGTTTTTCTGTACTATTTGAAAATTACTTCATTGGCTATGTTGTGCTGTGGGCTTTGTTCTCAGACTCATAGTTATAGTGGAGGTACAGTATGTTTATAATGTTCCAGGTTCATAAATATCACAAAAACGATGTAGGCCTACTTTACTGTTTTGCTGTAACATTAGCTGACTGACAAGTCGGGAGAACTAAAAGTTGATGGGCCTAACAGGTCTCTTTTTATTTTTGGAGAAGTAATGAAATTTGTGTTTTGGGCGGTTAGGCCTATACATTTTGGAAAAGAACTAGTGTTTGTTGTTAAAGATCAATATTTCTAAGGTTGAGAGGACCGGTTTAAAACCACCAGTTGCCTTTCATGGGTGACTGCCTGTGTCAAGTCAGGAGTGAAATTTGTTTGTTCACCTTGGTTTTGGAAAAGATATATTGATGCTTCTGCAAGTCTGGAATCTCTTTGGTGTCATTGTTGGGTTTGGAATTAATGAATGTGGATCATGTTTTTCTGTACTATTAGAAAATTACTTGATTGGCTATGTTGTGCTGTGGGCTTTGTTCTCCGACCCTTAGTATTAGTGGAGGTACAGTATGTTTATAACGTTCCAGGTTCATAAATATCACAAAAACGATATAGGCCTACTTTACTCTTTTGCTGTTACATTAGCTGACTGACAAGTCCGGGGAACTAAAAGGTGATGGGCCTAATAGGTCTTTTTTTATTTTTTTGCAGAAGTAATGAAATTCGTGTTTAGGGTTGTTAGGCCTATACATTTTGGAAA
The DNA here is from genome assembly GCA_964020975.1 of Hermodice carunculata. Classification (NCBI taxonomy): domain Eukaryota; kingdom Metazoa; phylum Annelida; class Polychaeta; order Eunicida; family Amphinomidae; genus Hermodice; species Hermodice carunculata. The sequence continues at coordinate 26,068,328 of OZ026628.1, read as the reverse complement.
AGAACTAGTGTTTGTTGTTAATGATGAATATTTCTAAGATTGAGAGGACCGGTTTAAAACCACCAGTTACCCTTCATGGGTGACTGCCTGTCTCAAGTCAGGAGTGAAATTTGTTTCTTCTCCTTGGTATTGGAAGAGAAATATTGATGCTTTGGCAAGTCTGGAATCTCTTTGCTGTCATTGTTTGGTTTGGGATTAATGAATCTGGATCATGTTTTCCTATACTATTTGAAAATTACTTCATTGGCTATGTTGTGCTGTGGGCTTTGTTCTCAGACTCATAGTTATAGTGGAGGTACAGTATGTTTATAATGTTCCAGGTTCATAAATATCACAAAAACGATGTAGGCCTACTTTACCCTTTTGCTGTAACACTAGCTGACTGACAAGTCGGGAGAACTAAAAGGTGATGGGCCTAACAGGTCTCTTTTTAGGTTTGGCAGAAGTAATGAAATTTGTGTTTTGGGCGGTTAGGCCTATAAATTTTGGAAAAGAACTAATGTTTGTTGTAAATGATGAATATTTCTAAGGTTGAGAGGACCGGTTTAAAACCACCAGTTTCCTTTCATGGGTGACTGCCTGTCTCCAGGCAGGAGTGAAATTTGTTTCTTCATGTTGGTTTTGGAAGAGAAATATTGATGCTTTGGCAAGTGTGGAATCTTTTTGGTGTCATTGTCGGGTTTGGAATTAATGAATGTGGATCATGTTTATCTGTACTATTTGAAAATTACTTCATTGGCTATGTTGTGCTGTGGGCTTTGTTCTCTGACCCATAGTTATAGTGGAGGTACAGTATGTTTATAATGTTCCAGGTTCATAAATATCACAAAAACGATGTAGGCCTACTTTACTCTTTTGCTGTAACATAAGCTGAGTGAAAAGTCGGGAGAACTAAAAGGTGATGGGCCTAACAGGTCTCTTTGTATTTTTGGCACAAGTAATGAAATTTGTTTTTTGGGTGGTTAGGCCTATACATTTTGGAAAAGAACTAGTGTTTGTTGTTAATGATGAATATTTCTAAGGTTGAGAGGACCGGTTTAAAACCACCAGTTTCCTTTCATGGGTGACTGCCTGTCTCATGTCAGGAGTGAAATTTGTTTCTTGACGTTGGTATTGGAAGAGAAATATTGATGCTTTTGCAAGTCTGGAATCACTTTGCTGTCATTGTTGGGTTTGCAATTAATGTATGTGGATAATGTTTTTCTGTACTATTAGAAAATTACTTCATTGGCTATGTTGTCCTTTGGGCTTTGTTCTCCGACTCATAGTTATAGTGGAGGTAGAGTATGTTTGTTTATAATATTCCATGTTTATAAATATCACAAAAAACGATGTAGGCCTACTTTACTCTTTTGCTGTAAGTATAAGCCGAGTGAAAAGTCCGGAGAACTAAAAGGTGATGGGCCTAACAGGTGTCTTGGTATTTTTGGCAGAAGTAATGAAATATGTGTTTTGGGTGGTTAGGCCTATGCATTTTGGAAAAGAAGTAATGTTTGTTGTTAATGATGAATATTTCTAAGGTTGAGAGGACCGGTTTAAAACCACCAGTTGCCTTTCATGGGTTACTGCCTGTGTCAAGTCAGGAGTGAAATTTTTTTCTTCACCTTGGTATTGGAAGAGATATATTGATGCTTTGGCAAGTCTGGAATCTCTTTGCTGTCATTGTTGGGTTTGGACTTAATGAATGTGGATAATGTTTTTCTGTACTATTAGAAAATTACTTCATTGGCTATTTTGTGCTGTGGGATTTGTTCTCCGACCCATAGTTATGGTGGAGGTACAGTATTTTTATAACGTTCCAGGTTCATAAATATCACAAAAACGATGTAGGCCTACTTTACTCTTTTGCTGTAACATTAGCTGACTGACAAGTTGGGAGAACTAAAAGGTGATGGGCCTAACAGGTCTTTTTTTATTTTTTGCAGAAGTAATGAAATTTGTGTTTTGGGTGGCTACGCCTATACATTTTGGAAAAGAACTAGTGTTTGTTGTTAATGATGAATATTTCTAAGGTTGAGAGGACTGGTTTAAAGCCACCAGTTGCCTTTCATGGTTGACTGCCTGTCTTAAGTCAGGAGTGAAATTTGTTTCTTCACGTTGGTATTGGAAGAGAAATATTGATGCTTTGGCAAGTCTGGAATCACTTTGCTGTTATTGTTGGGTTTGGAATTAATGAATGTGGATCATGTTTTTCTGTACTATTAGAAAATTACTTCATTGGCTATGTTGTGCTGTGGGCTTTGTTCTCCGACCCATAGTTATAGTGGAGGTAGAGTATGTTTATAATGTTCCAGGTTCATAAATATCAAAAAAACGATGTAGGCCTACTTTACCCTTTTGCTGTAACATTAGTTGACTGACAAGTCGGGAGAACTAAAAGGTGATGGGCCTAAGGGTTTCTTTTTATCTTTGGCAGAAGTAATGAAATTTGTGTTTTGGGTGGTTAGGCCTATACAAATTGGAAACAAACTAGTGTTTGTTGTTAATGATGATTATTTCTAAGGTTGAGAGGACCGGTTTAAAACCACCAGTTTCCTTTCATGGGTGACTGCCTGTCTCAAGTCAGGAGTGAAATTTGTTTCTTGACGTTGGTATTGGAAGAGAAATATTGATGCTTTGGCAAGACTGGAATCACTTTGCTGTTATAGTTGGGTTTGGAATTAATGAATGAGGATTATGTTTTTCTGTACTATTAGAAAATTACTTCATTGGCTATGTTGTGCTGTGGGCCTTGTTCTCCGACCCATAGTTATAGTGGAGGTAGAGTATGTTTATAATGTTCCAGGTTCATAAATATCACAAAAACGATGTAGGCCTACTTTACTCTTTTGCTGTAAGTATAAGCTGAGTGAAAAGTCCGGAGAACTAAAAGGTGATGGGCCTAACAGGTGTCTTGGTATTTTTGGCAGAAGTAATGAAATATGTGTTTTGGGTGGTTAGGCCTATGCATTTTGGAAAAGAAGTAATGTTTGTTGTTAATGATGAATATTTCTAAGGTTGAGAGGACCGGTTTAAAACCACCAGTTGCCTTTCATGGCTGACTGTCTGTGTCAAGTCAGGAGTGAAATTTGTTTCTTCACCTTGGTATTGGAAGAGATATATTGATGCTTTGGCAAGTCTGGAATCTCTTTGCTGTCATTGTTGGGTTTGGACTTAATGAATGTGGATAATGTTTTTCTGTACTATTAGAAAATTACTTCATTGGCTATGTTGTGCTGTGGGCTTTTTTCTCCGACGCATAGTTATGGTGAAGGTACAGTATGTTTATAACGTTCCAGGTTCATAAATATCACAAAAACGATGTAGGCCTACTTTACTCTTTTGCTGTAACATTAACTGACTGACAAGTTGGGAGAACTAAAAGGTGATGGGCCTAACAGGTCTTTTTTTATTTTTTGCAGAAGTAATGAAATTTGTGTTTTGGGTGGCTACGCCTATACATTTTGGAAAAGAACTAGTGTTTGTTGTTAATGATGAATATTTCTAAGGTTGAGAGGACCGGTTTAAAACCACCAGTTGCCTTTCATGGCTGACTGTCTGTGTCAAGTCAGGAGTGAAATTTGTTTCTTCACCTTGGTATTGGAAGAGATATATTGATGCTTTGGCAAGTCTGGAATCTCTTTGCTGTCATTGTTGGGTTTGGACTTAATGAATGGGGATAATGTTTTTCTGTACTATTAGAAAATTACTTCATTGGCTATGTTGTGCTGTGGCCTTTTTTCTCCGATGCATAGTTATGGTGGAGGTACAGTATGTTTATAGCGTTCCAGGTTCATAAATATCACAAAAACGATGTAGGCCTACTTTACTCTTTTGCTGTAACATTAGCTGACTGACAAGTTGGGAGAACTAAAAGGTGATGGGCCTAACAGGTCTTTTTTTATTTTTTGCAGAAGTAATGAAATTTGTGTTTTGGGTGGCTACGCCTATACATTTTGGAAAAGAACTAGTGTTTGTTGTTAATGATGAATATTTCTAAGGTTGAGAGGACTGGTTTAAAGCCACCAGTTGCCTTTCATGGTTGACTGCCTGTCTTAAGTCAGGAGTGAAATTTGTTTCTTCACGTTGGTATTGGAAAGGGAAATATTGATGCTTTGGCAAGTCTGGAATCACTTTGCTGTTATTGTTGGGTTTGGAATTAATGAATGTGGATCATGTTTTTCTGTACTATTTGAAAATTACTTCATTGGCTATGTTGTGCTGTGGGCTTTGTTCTCCGACTCATAATTTTAGTGGAGGTAGAGTATGTTTATAATGTTCCAGGTTCATAAATATCAAAAAAAACGATGTAGGCCTACTTTACCCTTTTGCTGTAACACTAGCTGATTGACAAGTCGGGAGAACTAAAAGGTGATGGGCCTAACCTGTCTCTTTTTAGGTTTGGCAGAAGTAATGAAATTTTTGTTTTGGGCGGTTAGGCCTATACATTTTGGAAAAGAACTAGTGTGTGTTGTTAATGATGAATATTTCTAAGGTTGAGAGGACCGGTTTAAAACCACCAGTTGCCTTTCATGGGTGACTGCCTGTGTCAAGTCAGGAGTGAAATTTGTTTCTTCACCTTGGTATTGGAAGAGAAATATTGATGCTTTGGCAAGTCTGGAATATCTTTGCTGTTATTGTTGGCTGGGGAATTAATGAATGTGGATCATGTTTTTCTGTACTATTTGAAAATTACTTCATTGGCTATGTTGTGCTGTGGGCTTTGTTCTCCGACCCATAGTTATAGTGGAGGTAGAGTATGTTTATAATGTTCCAGGTTCATAAATATCAAAAAAAAGGATGTAGGCCTACTTTACCCTTTTGCTGTAACATTAGTTGACTGACAAGTCGGGAGAACTAAAAGGTGATGGGCCTAAGGGTTTCTTTTTATCTTTGGCAGAAGTAATGAAATTTGTGTTTTGGGTGGTTAGGCCTATGCATTTTGGAAACAAACTAGTGTTTGTTGTTAATGATGATTATTTCTAAGGTTGAGAGGACCGGTTTAAAACCACCAGTTTCCTTTCATGGGTGACTGCCTGTCTCAAGTCAGGAGTGAAATTTGTTTTTTGACGTTGGTATTGGAAGAGAAATATTGATGCTTTGGCAAGACTGGAATCACTTTGCTGTTATAGTTGGGTTTGGAATTAATGAATGAGGATTATGTTTTTCTGTACTATTTGAAAATTACTTCATTGGCTATGTTGTGCTGTGGGCCTTGTTCTCCGACCCATAGTTATAGTGGAGGTAGAGTATGTTTATAATGTTCCAGGTTCATAAATATCAAAAAAACGATGTAGGCCTACTTTACCCTTTTGCTGTAACATTAGTTGACTGACAAGTCGGGAGAACTAAAAGGTGATGGGCCTAACAGGTGTCTTGGTATCTTTGGCAGAAGTAATGAAATATGTGTTTTGGGTGGTTAGGCCTATGCATTTTGGAAAAGAAGTAATGTTTGTTGTTAATGATGAATATTTCTAAGGTTGAGAGGACTGGTTTAAAACCACCAGTTTCCTTTCATGGGCGACTGCCTGTCTCAAGTCAGGAGTGAAATTTGTTTCTTCACCTTGGTATTGGAAGAGAAATATTGATGCTTTGGCAAGTCTGGAATCTCTTTGCTGTCATTGTTGGCTGGGGAATTCATGAATGTGGATCATGTTTTTCTGTACTATTTGAAAATTACTTCATTGGCTATGTTGTGCTGTGGGCTTTGTTCTCCGACTCATAGTTATAGTGGAGGTAGAGTATGTTTATAATGTTCCAGGTTCATAAATATCAAAAAAACGATGTAGGCCTACTTTACCCTTTTGCTGTAACATTAGTTGACTGACAAGTCGAGAAAAATAAAAGGTGATGGGCCTAACAGGTCTCTTTTTATCTTTGGCAGAAGTAATGAAATTTGTGTTTTGGGTGGTTAGGCCTATACATTTTGGAAAAGAACTAGTGTTTGTTGTTAATGATGAATATTTCTAAGGTTGAGAGGACCGGTTTAAAGCCACCAGTTGCCTTTCATGTTTGACTGCCTGTCTTAAGTCAGGAGTGAAATTTGTTTTTTCACGTTGGTATTGGAAGAGAAATATTGATGCTTTGGCAAGTCTGGAATCACTTTGCTGTTATTGTTGGGTTTGGAATTAATGAATGTGGATCATGTTTTTCTGTACTATTAGAAAATTACTTCATTGGCTATGTTGTGCTGTGGGCTTTGTTTTCCGACTCATAATTTTAGTGGAGGTAGAGTATGTTTAAAATGTTCCAGGTTCATAAATATCAAAAAAAACGATGTAGGCCTACTTTACCCTTTTGCTGTAACACTAGCTGACTGACAAGTCGGGAGAACTAAAAGGTGATGGGCCTAACCTGTCTCTTTTAAGGTTTGGCAGAAGTAATGAAATTTGTGTTTTGGGCGGTTAGGCCAATACATTTTGGAAAAGAACTAGTCTGTGTTGTTAAAGATCAATATTTCAAAGGTTGAGAGGACCGGTTTAAAACCACCAGTTGCCTTTCATGGGTGACTGCCTGTGTCAAGTCAGGAGTGAAATTTGTTTCTTCACCTTGGTATTGGAAGAGAAATATTGATGCTTTGGCAAGTCTGGAATCTCTTTGCTGTCATTGTTGGCTGGGGAATTCATGAATGTGGATCATGTTTTTCTGTACTATTTGAAAATTACTTCATTGGCTATGTTGTGCTGTGGGCTTTGTTCTCCGACCCATAGTTATAGTGGAGGTAGAGTATGTTTATAATGTTCCAGGTTCATAAATATCAAAAAAAAGGATGTAGGCCTACTTTACCCTTTTGCTGTAACATTAGTTGACTGACAAGTCGGGAGAACTAAAAGGTGATGGGCATAACAGGTCTCCTTTTATCTTTGGCAGAAGTAATTAAATTTGTGTTTTGGGTGGTTAGGCCTATACATTTTGGAAAAGAAGTAGTGTTTGTTGTTAATGATGAATATTTCTAAGGTTGAGAGGACCGGTTTCAAACCACCAGTTTCCTTTCATGGGTGACTGCCTGTCTCCAGTCAGGAGTGAAATTTGTTTTTTCATGTTGGTATTGGAAGAGAAATATTGATGCTTTGGCAAGTCTGGAATCTCTTTGCTGTCATTGTTGGGTTTGGGATTAATGAATGTGGATCATGTTTTTCTGTACTATTTGTAAATTACTTCATTGGCTATGTTGTGCTGTGGGCTTTGTTCTCCGACCCATAGTTATATGGAGGTACAGTATGTTTATGACGATCCAAGTTCATAAATATCACAAAAACGATGTAGGCCTACTTTACTCTTTTGCTGTAACATTAGCTGACTGACAAGTCAGGAGAACTAAAAGGTGATGGGCCTAACAGGTCTCTTTTAATTTTTGGCAGAAGTAGTGAAATTTGTGTTTTGGGTGGTTAGGCCTATACATTCTCTAAACAAACTAGTGTTTGTTGTTAATGATGATTATTTCTAAGGTTGAGAGGACCGGTTTAAAACCACCAGTTTCCTTTCATGGGTGACTGCCTGTCTCAAGTCAGGAGTGAAATTTGTTTCTTCACCTTGGTATTGGAAGAGAAATATTGATGCTTTGGCAAGACTGGAATCACTTTACTGTTATAGTTGGGTTTGGAATTAATGAATGAGGATCATGTTTTTCTGTACTATTTGAAAATTACTTCATTGGCTATGTTGTGCTGTGGGCTTTGTTCTCTGACTCATAGTTATAGTGGAGGTACAGTATGTTTATAATGTTCCAGGTTCATAAATATCACAAAAACGATGTAGGCCTACTTTACTCTTTTGCTGTAACATAAGCTGAGTGAAAAGTCGGGAGAACTAAAAGGTGATGGGCCTAACAGGTCTCTTTGTATTTTTGGCACAAGTAATGAAATTTGTTTTTTGGGTGGTTAGGCCTATACATTTTGGAAAAGAACTAGTGTTTGTTGTTAATGATGAATATTTCTAAGGTTGAGAGGACCGGTTTAAAACCACCAGTTTCCTTTCATGGGTGACTGCCTGTCTCATGTCAGGAGTGAAATTTGTTTCTTCACGTTGGTATTGGAAGAGAAATATTGATGCTTTTGCAAGTCTGGAATCACTTTGCTGTCATTGTTGGGTTTGCAATTAATGTATGTGGATAATGTTTTTCTGTACTATTAGAAAATTACTTCATTGGCTATGTTGTCCTTTGGGCTTTGTTTTCCGACTCATAGTTATAGTGGAGGTAGAGTATGTTTGTTTATAATATTCCATGTTTATAAATATCACAAAAACGATGTAGGCCTACTTTACTCTTTTGCTGTAAGTATAAGCCGAGTGAAAAGTCCGGAGAACTAAAAGGTGATGGGCCTAACAGGTGTCTTGGTATTTTTGGCAGAAGTAATGAAATATGTGTTTTGGGTGGTTAGGCCTATGCATTTTGGAAAAGAACTAATGTTTGTTGTTAATGATGAATATTTCTAAGGTTGAGAGGACCGTTTTAAAACCACCAGTTGCCTTTCATGGCTGACTGCCTGTGTCAAGTCAGGAGTGAAATTTGTTTCTTGACCTTGGTATTGGAAGAGATATATTGATGCTTTGGCAAGTCTGGAATCTCTTTGCTGTCATTGTTGGGTTTGGACTTAATGAATGTGGATAATGTTTTTCTGTACTATTAGAAAATTACTTCATTGGCTATGTTGTGCTGTGGGCTTTGTTCTCCGACCCATAGTTATGGTGGAGGTACAGTATGTTTATAACGTTCCAGGTTCATAAATATCACAAAAACGATGTAGGCCTACTTTACTGTTTTGCTGTAACATTAGCTGACTGACAAGTCGGGAGAACTAAAAGTTGATGGGCCTAACAGGTCTCTTTTTATTTTTGGAGAAGTAATGAAATTTGTGTTTTGGGCGGTTAGGCCTATACATTTTGGAAAAGAACTAGTGTTTGTTGTTAAAGATCAATATTTCTAAGGTTGAGAGGACCGGTTTAAAACCACCAGTTGCCTTTCATGGGTGACTGCCTGTGTCAAGTCAGGAGGGAAATTTGTTTGTTCACCTTGGTTTTGGAAAAGATATATTGATGCTTCTGCAAGTCTGGAATCTCTTTGGTGTCATTGTTGGGTTTGGAATTAATGAATGTGGATCATGTTTTTCTGTACTATTAGAAAATTACTTCATTGGCTATGTTGTGCTGTGGGCTTTGTTCTCTGACCCATAGTTATAGTGGAGGTACAGTATGTTTATAACGTTCCAGGTTCATAAATATCACAAAAACGATATAGGCCTACTTTACTCTTTTGCTGTTACATTAGCTGACTGACAAGTCCGGGGAACTAAAAGGTGATGGGCCTAATAGGTCTTTTTTTATTTTTTTGCAGAAGTAATGAAATTTGTGTTTAGGGTTGTTAGGCCTATACATTTTGGAAAAGAACTAGTGTTTGTTGTTAATGATGAATATTTCTAAGATTGAGAGGACCGGTATAAAACCACCAGTTACCCTTCTTGGGTGACTGCCTGTCTCAAGTCAGGAGTGAAATTTGTTTCTTCTCCTTGGTATTGGAAGAGAAATATTGATGCTTTGGCAAGTCTGGAATCTCTTTGCTGTCATTGTTTGGTTTGGGATTAATGAATGTGGATCATGTTTTCCTATACTATATGAAAATTACTTCATTGGCTATGTTGTGCTGTGGGCTTTGTTCTCTGACCCATAGTTATAGTGGAGGTACAGTATGTTTATAATGTTCCAGGTTCATAAATATCACAAAAACGATGTAGGCCTACTTTACCCTTTTGCTGTAACACTAGCTGACTGACAAGTCGGGAGAACTAAAAGGTGATGGGCCTAACAGGTCTCTTTTTAGGTTTGGCAGAAGTAATGAAATTTGTGTTTTGGGCGGTTAGGCCTATAAATTTTGGAAAAGAACTAATGTTTGTTGTTAATGATGAATATTTCTAAGGTTGAGAGGACCGGTTTAAAACCACCAGTTTCCTTTCATGGGTGACTGCCTGTCTCCAGGCAGGAGTGAAATTTGTTTCTTCATGTTGGTTTTGGAAGAGAAATATTGATGCTTTGGCAAGTGTGGAATCTTTTTGGTGTCATTGTCGGGTTTGGAATTAATGAATGTGGATCATGTTTTTCTGTACTATTTGAAAATTACTTCATTGGCTATGTTGTGCTGTGGGCTTTGTTCTCTGACTCATAGTTATAGTGGAGGTACAGTATGTTTATAATGTTCCAGGTTCATTAATATCACAAAAACGATGTAGGCCTACTTTACTCTTTTGCTGTAACATAAGCTGAGTGAAAAGTCGGGAGAACTAAAAGGTGATGGGCCTAACAGGTCTCTTTGTATTTTTGGCACAAGTAATGAAATTTGTTTTTTGGGTGGTTAGGCCTATACATTTTGGAAAAGAACTAGTGTTTGTTGTTAATGATGAATATTTCTAAGGTTGAGAGGACCGGTTTAAAACCACCAGTTTCCTTTCATGGGTGACTGCCTGTCTCATGTCAGGAGTGAAATTTGTTTCTTGACGTTGGTATTGGAAGAGAAATATTGATGCTTTTGCAAGTCTGGAATCACTTTGCTGTCATTGTTGGGTTTGCAATTAATGTATGTGGATAATGTTTTTCTGTACTATTAGAAAATTACTTCATTGGCTATGTTGTCCTTTGGGCTTTGTTCTCCGACTCATAGTTATAGTGGAGGTAGAGTATGTTTGTTTATAATATTCCATGTTTATAAATATCACAAAAACGATGTAGGCCTACTTTACTCTTTTGCTGTAAGTATAAGCCGAGTGAAAAGTCCGGAGAACTAAAAGGTGATGGGCCTAACAGGTGTCTTGGTATTTTTGGCAGAAGTAATGAAATATGTGTTTTGGGTGGTTAGGCCTATGCATTTTGGAAAAGAACTAATGTTTGTTGTTAATGATGAATATTTCTAAGGTTGAGAGGACCGTTTTAAAACCACCAGTTGCCTTTCATGGCTGACTGCCTGTGTCAAGTCAGGAGTGAAATTTTTTTCTTCACCTTGGTATTGGAAGAGATATATTGATGCTTTGGCAAGTCTGGAATCTCTTTGCTGTCATTGTTGGGTTTGGACTTAATGAATGTGGATAATGTTTTTCTGTACTATTAGAAAATTACTTCATTGGCTATTTTGTGCTGTGGGCTTTGTTCTCCGACCCATAGTTATGGTGGAGGTACAGTATGTTTATAACGTTCCAGGTTCATAAATATCACAAAAACGATGTAGGCCTACTTTACTCTTTTGCTGTAACATTAGCTGACTGACAAGTTGGGAGAACTAAAAGGTGATGGGCCTAACAGGTTTTTTTTTTTTTATTTTTTGCAGAAGTAATGAAATTTGTGTTTTGGGTGGCTACGCCTATACATTTTGGAAAAGAACAAGTGTTTGTTGTTAATGATGAATATTTCTAAGGTTGAGAGGACTGGTTTAAAGCCACCAGTTGCCTTTCATGGTTGACTGCCTGTCTTAAGTCAGGAGTGAAATTTGTTTTTTCACGTTGGTATTGGAAGAGAAATATTGATGCTTTGGCAAGTCTGGAATCACTTTGCTGTTATTGTTGGGTTTTGAATTAATGAATGTGGATCATGTTTTTCTGTACTATTTGAAAATTACTTCATTGGCTATGTTGTGCTGTGGGCTTTGTTCTCCGACTCATAATTTTAGTGGAGGTAGAGTATGTTTATAATGTTCCTGGTTCTTAAATATCAAAAAAACGATGTAGGCCTACTTTACCCTTTTGCTGTAACACTAGCTGACTGACAAGTCGGGAGAACTAAAAGGTGATGGGCCTAACCTGTCTCTTTTTAGGTTTGGCAGAAGTAATGAAATTTGTTTTTTGGGCGGTTAGGCCTATACATTTTGGAAAAGAACTAGTGTGTGTTGTTAAAGATCAATATTTCTAAGGTTGAGAGGACCGGTTTAAAACCACCAGTTGCCTTTCATGGGTGACTGCCTGTGTCAAGTCAGGAGTGAAATTTGTTTCTTCACCTTGGTATTGGAAGAGAAATATTGATGCTTTGGTAAGTCTGGAATCTCTTTGCTGTCATTGTTGGCTTTGGAATTAATGAATGTGGATCATGTTTTTCTGTACTATTTGAAAATTACTTCATTGGCTATGTTGTGCTGTGGGCTTTGTTCTCAGACTCATAGTTATAGTGGAGGTACAGTATGTTTATAATGTTCCAGGTTCATAAATATCACAAAAACGATGTAGGCCTACTTTACTGTTTTGCTGTAACATTAGCTGACTGACAAGTCAGGAGAACTAAAAGTTGATGGGCCTAACAGGTCTCTTTTTATTTTTATGAGAAGTAATGAAATATGTGTTTTGGGCGGTTAGGCCTATACATTTTGGAAAAGAACTAGTGTTTGTTGTTAATGATGAATATTTCTAAGATTGAGAGGACCGGTATAAAACCACCAGTTGCCTTTCATGGGTGACTACCTGTCTCAAGTCAGGAGTGAAATTTGTTTGTTCACCTTGGTTTTGGAAAACATATATTGATGCTTTGGCAAGTCTGGAATCTCTTTGCTGTCATTGTTTGGTTTGGGATAAATGAATGTGGATCATGTTTTCCTATACTATTTGAAAATTACTTCATTGGCTATGTTGTGCTGTGGGCTTTGTTCTCTGACCCATAGTTATAGTGGAGGTACAGTATGTTTATAATGTTCCAGGTTCATAAATATGAAAAAAACGATGTAGGCCTACTTTACCCTTTTGCTGTAACACTAGCTGACTGACAAGTCGGGAGAACTAAAAGGTGATGGGCCTAACAGGTCTCTTTTTAGGTTTGGCAGAAGTAATGAAATTTGTGTTTTGGGCGGTTAGGCCTATAAATTTTGGAAAAGAACTAATGTTTGTTTTTAATGATGAATATTTCTAAGGTTGAGAGGACCGGTTTAAAACCACCAGTTTCCTTTCATGGGTGACTGCCTGTCTCCAGGCAGGAGTGAAATTTGTTTCTTCATGTTGGTTTTGGAAGAGAAATATTGATGCTTTGGCAAGTGTGGAATCTTTTTGGTGTCATTGTCGGGTTTGGAATTAATGAATGTGGATCATGTTTTTCTGTACTATTTGAAAATTACTTCATTGGCTATGTTGTGATGTGGGCTTTGTTCTCTGACTCATAGTTATAGTGGAGGTACAGTATGTTTATAATGTTCCAGGTTCATAAATATCACAAAAACGATGTAGGCCTACTTTACTCTTTTGCTGTAACATAAGCTGAGTGAAAAGTCGGGAGAACTAAAAGGTGATGGGCCTAACAGGTCTCTTTGTATTTTTGGCACAAGTAATGAAATTTGTTTTTTGGGTGGTTAGGCCTATACATTTTGGAAAAGAACTAGTGTTTGTTGTTAATGATGAATATTTCTAAGGTTGAGAGGACCGGTTTAAAACCACCAGTTTCCTTTCATGGGTGACTGCCTGTCTCATGTCAGGAGTGAAATTTGTTTCTTGACGTTGGTATTGGAAGAGAAATATTGATGCTTTTGCAAGTCTGGAATCACTTTGCTGTCATTGTTGGGTTTGCAATTAATGTATGTGGATAATGTTTTTCTGTACTATTAGAAAATTACTTCATTGGCTATGTTGTCCTTTGGGCTTTGTTCTCCGACTCATAGTTATAGTGGAGGTAGAGTATGTTTGTTTATAATATTCCATGTTTATAAATATCACAAAAACGATGTAGGCCTACTTTACTCTTTTGCTGTAAGTATAAGCCGAGTGAAAAGTCCGGAGAACTAAAAGGTGATGGGCCTAACAGGTCTTTTTTTATTTTTTGCAGAAGTAATGAAATTTGTGTTTTGGGTGGCTACGCCTATACATTTTGGAAAAGAACAAGTGTTTGTTGTTAATGATGAATATTTCTAAGGTTGAGAGGACTGGTTTAAAGCCACCAGTTGCCTTTCATGGTTGACTGCCTGTCTTAAGTCAGGAGTGAAATTTGTTTCTTCACGTTGGTATTGGAAGAGAAATATTGATGCTTTGGCAAGTCTGGAATCACTTTGCTGTTATTGTTGGGTTTGGAATTAATGAATGTGGATCATGTTTTTCTGTACTATTAGAAAATTACTTCATTGGCTATGTTGTGCTGTGGGCTTTGTTCTCCGACTCATAATTTGAGTGGAGGTAGAGTATGTTTATAATGTTCCAGGTTCATAAATATCAAAAAAAACGATGTAGGCCTACTTTACCCTTTTGCTGTAACACTAGCTGACTGACAAGTCGGGAGAACTAAAAGGTGATGGGCCTAACCTGTCTCTTTTTAGGTTTGGCAGAAGTAATGAAATTTGTGTTTTGGGCGGTTAGGCCTATACATTTTGGAAAAGAACTAGTGTGTGTTGTTAAAGATCAATATTTCTAAGGTTGAGAGGACCGGTTTAAAACCACCAGTTGCCTTTCATGGGTGACTGCCTGTGTCAAGTCAGGAGTGAAATTTGTTTCTTCACCTTGGTATTGGAAGAGAAATATTGATGCTTTGGCAAGTCTGGAATATCTTTGCTGTTATTGTTGGCTGGGGAATTAATGAATGTGGATCATGTTTTTCTGTACTATTTGAAAATTACTTCATTGGCTATGTTGTGCTGTGGGCTTTGTTCTCCGACCCATAGTTATAGTGGAGGTAGAGTATGTTTATAATGTTCCAGGTTCATAAATATCAAAAAAACGATGTAGGCCTACTTTACCCTTTTGCTGTAACATTAGTTGACTGACAAGTCGGGAGAACTAAAAGGTGATGGGCCTAAGGGTTTCTTTTTATCTTTGGCAGAAGTAATGAAATTTGTGTTTTGGGTGGTTAGGCCTATACATTTTGGAAACAAACTAGTGTTTGTTGTTAATGATGATTATTTCTAAGGTTGAGAGGACCGGTTTAAAACCACCAGTTTCCTTTCATGGGTGACTGCCTGTCTCAAGTCAGGAGTGAAATTTGTTTCTTGACGTTGGTATTGGAAGAGAAATATTGATGCTTTGGCAAGACTGGAATCACTTTGCTGTTATAGTTGGGTTTGGAATTAATGAATGAGGATTATGTTTTTCTGTACTATTTGAAAATTACTTCATTGGCTATGTTGTGCTGTGGGCCTTGTTCTCCGACCCATAGTTATAGTGGAGGTAGAGTATGTTTATAATGTTCCAGGTTCATAAATATCACAAAAACGATGTAGGCCTACTTTACTCTTTTGCTGTACGTATAAGCTGAGTGAAAAGTCCGGAGAACTAAAAGGTGATGGGCCTAACAGGTGTCTTGGTATTTTCGGCAGAAGTAATGAAATATGTGTTTTGGGTGGTTAGGCCTATGCATTTTGGAAAAGAAGTAATGTTTGTTGTTAATGATGAATATTTCTAAGGTTGAGAGGACCGGTTTAAAGCCACCAGTTGCCTTTCATGGTTGACTGCCTGTCTTAAGTCAGGAGTGAAATTTGTTTTTTCACGTTGGTATTGGAAGAGAAATATTGATGCTTTGGCAAGTCTGGAATCACTTTGCTGTTATTGTTGGGTTTGGAATTAATGTATGTGGATAATGTTTTTCTGTACTATTAGAAAATTACTTCATTGGCTATGTTGTCCTTTGGGCTTTGTTCTCCGACTCATAGTTATAGTGGAGGTAGAGTATGTTTGTTTATAATATTCCATGTTTATAAATATCACAAAAACGATGTAGGCCTACTTTACTCTTTTGCTGTAAGTATAAGCCGAGTGAAAAGTCCGGAGAACTAAAAGGTGATGGGCCTAACAGGTGTCTTGGTATTTTATGCAGAAGTAATGAAATATGTGTTTTGGGTGGTTAGGCCTATGCATTTTGGAAAAGAACTAATGTTTGTTGTTAATGATGAATATTTCTAAGGTTGAGAGGACCGGTTTAAAACCACCAGTTGCCTTTCATGGCTGACTGCCTGTGTCAAGTCAGGAGTGAAATTTGTTTCTTCACCTTGGTATTGGAAGAGATATATTGATGCTTTGGCAAGTCTGGAATCTCTTTGCTGTCATTGTTGGGTTTGGAGTTAATGAATGTGGATAATGTTTTTCTGTACTATTAGAAAATTACTTCATTGGCTATGTTGTGCTGTGGGCTTTTTTCTCCGATGCATAGTTATGGTGGAGGTACAGTATGTTTATAACGTTCCAGGTTCATAAATATCACAAAAACGATGTAGGCCTACTTTACTCTTTTGCTGTAACATTAGCTGACTGACAAGTTGGGAGAACTAAAAGGTGATGGGCCTAAGGGTTTCTTTTTATCTTTGGCAGAAGTAATGAAATTTGTGTTTTGGGTGGTTAGGCCTATACATTTTGGAAACAAACTAGTGTTTGTTGTTAATGATGAATATTTCTAAGGTTGAGAGGACCGGTTTAAAACCACCAGTTTCCTTTCATGGGTGACTGCCTGTCTCAAGTCAGGAGTGAAATTTGTTTCTTGGCGTTGGTATTGGAAGAGAAATATTGATGCTTTGGCAAGACTGGAATCACTTTGCTGTTATAGTTGGGTTTCGAATTAATGAATGAGGATTATGTTTTTCTGTACTATTTGAAAATTACTTCATTGGCTATGTTGTGCTGTGGGCCTTGTTCTCCGACCCATAGTTATAGTGGAGGTAGAGTATGTTTATAATGTTCCAGGTTCATAAATATCACAAAAACGATGTAGGCCTACTTTATTCTTTTGCTGTAAGTATAAGCTGAGTGAAAAGTCCGGAGAACTAAAAGGTGATGGGCCTAACAGGTGTCTTGGTATTTTCGGCAGAAGTAATGAAATATGTGTTTTGGGTGGTTAGGCCTATGCATTTTGGAAAAGAAGTAATGTTTGTTGTTAATGATGAATATTTCTAAGGTTGAGAGGACCGGTTTAAAACCACCAGTTGCCTTTCATGGCTGACTGCCTGTGTCAAGTCAGGAGTGAAATTTGTTTCTTCACCTTGGTATTGGAAGAGATATATTGATGCTTTGGCAAGTCTGGAATCTCTTTGCTGTCATTGTTGGGTTTGGAGTTAATGAATGTGGATAATGTTTTTCTGTACTATTAGAAAATTACTTCATTGGCTATGTTGTGCTGTGGGCTTTGTTCTCCGACCCTTAGTTATAGTGGAGGTACAGTATGTTTATAACGTTCCAGGTTCATAAATATCACAAAAACGATATAGGCCTACTTTACTCTTTTGCTGTTACATTAGCTGACTGACAAGTCCGGGGAACTAAAAGGTGATGGGCCTAATAGGTCTTTTTTTATTTTTTGCAGAAGTAATGAAATTTGTGTTTAGGGTTGTTGGGCCTATACATTTTGGAAAAGAGCTAGTGTTTGTTGTTAATGATGAATATTTCCAAGGTTGATAGGACCGGTTTAAAGCCACCAGCTGCCTTTCATGGTTGACTGCCTGTCTTAAGTCAGGAGTGAAATTTGTTTTTTCACGTTGGTATTGGAAGAGAAATATTGATGCTTTGGCAAGTCTGGAATCACTTTGCTGTTATTGTTGGGTTTGGAATTAATGAATGTGGATCATGTTTTTCTGTACAATTAGAAAATTACTTCATTGGCTATGTTGTGCTGTGGGCTTTGTTCTCCGACTCATAATTTTAGTGGAGGTAGAGTATGTTTATAATGTTCCAGGTTCTTAAATATCAAAAAAACGATGTAGGCCTACTTTACCCTTTTGCTGTAACACTAGCTGACTGAAAAGTCGGGAGAACTAAAAGGTGATGGGCCTAACCTGTCTCTTTTTAGGTTTGGCAGAAGTAATGAAATTTGTTTTTTGGGCGGTTAGGCCTATACATTTTGGAAAAGAACTAGTGTGTGTTGTTAAAGATCAATATTTCTAAGGTTGAGAGGACCGGTTTAAAACCACCAGTTGCCTTTCATGGGTGACTGCCTGTGTCAAGTCAGGAGTGAAATTTGTTTTTTCACCTTGGTATTGGAAGAGAAATATTGATGCTTTGGCAAGTCTGGAATCTCTTTGCTGTCATTGTTGGGTTTGGAATTAATGAATGTGGATCATGTTTTTCTGTACTATTTGAAAATTACTTCATTGGCTATGTTGTGCTGTGGGCTTTGTTCTCAGACTCATAGTTATAGTGGAGGTACAGTATGTTTATAATGTTCCAGGTTCATAAATATCACAAAAACGATGTAGGCCTACTTTACTGTTTTGCTGTAACATTAGCTGACTGACAAGTCGGGAGAACTAAAAGTTGATGGGCCTAACAGGTCTCTTTTTATTTTTGGAGAAGTAATGAAATTTGTGTTTTGGGCGGTTAGGCCTATACATTTTGGAAAAGAACTAGTGTTTGTTGTTAAAGATCAATATTTCTAAGGTTGAGAGGACCGGTTTAAAACCACCAGTTGCCTTTCATGGGTGACTGCCTGTGTCAAGTCAGGAGTGAAATTTGTTTGTTCACCTTGGTTTTGGAAAAGATATATTGATGCTTCTGCAAGTCTGGAATCTCTTTGGTGTCATTGTTGGGTTTGGAATTAATGAATGTGGATCATGTTTTTCTGTACTATTAGAAAATTACTTGATTGGCTATGTTGTGCTGTGGGCTTTGTTCTCCGACCCTTAGTATTAGTGGAGGTACAGTATGTTTATAACGTTCCAGGTTCATAAATATCACAAAAACGATATAGGCCTACTTTACTCTTTTGCTGTTACATTAGCTGACTGACAAGTCCGGGGAACTAAAAGGTGATGGGCCTAATAGGTCTTTTTTTATTTTTTTGCAGAAGTAATGAAATTTGTGTTTAGGGTTGTTAGGCCTATACATTTTGGAAAAGAACTAGTGTTTGTTGTTAATGATGAATATTTCTAAGATTGAGAGGACCGGTTTAAAACCACCAGTTACCCTTCATGGGTGACTGCCTGTCTCAAGTCAGGAGTGAAATTTGTTTCTTCTCCTTGGTATTGGAAGAGAAATATTGATGCTTTGGCAAGTCTGGAATCTCTTTGCTGTCATTGTTTGGTTTGGGATTAATGAATGTGGATCATGTTTTCCTATACTATTTGAAAATTACTTCATTGGCTATGTTGTGCTGTGGGCTTTGTTCTCAGACTCATAGTTATAGTGGAGGTACAGTATGTTTATAATGTTCCAGGTTCATAAATATCACAAAAACGATGTAGGCCTACTTTACCCTTTTGCTGTAACACTAGCTGACTGACAAGTCGGGAGAACTAAAAGGTGATGGGCCTAACAGGTCTCTTTTTAGGTTTGGCAGAAGTAATGAAATTTGTGTTTTGGGCGGTTAGGCCTATAAATTTTGGAAAAGAACTAATGTTTGTTGTAAATGATGAATATTTCTAAGGTTGAGAGGACCGGTTTAAAACCACCAGTTTCCTTTCATGGGTGACTGCCTGTCTCCAGGCAGGAGTGAAATTTGTTTCTTCATGTTGGTTTTGGAAGAGAAATATTGATGCTTTGGCAAGTGTGGAATCTTTTTGGTGTCATTGTCGGGTTTGGAATTAATGAATGTGGATCATGTTTATCTGTACTATTTGAAAATTACTTCATTGGCTATGTTGTGCTGTGGGCTTTGTTCTCTGACCCATAGTTATAGTGGAGGTACAGTATGTTTATAATGTTCCAGGTTCATAAATATCACAAAAACGATGTAGGCCTACTTTACTCTTTTGCTGTAACATAAGCTGAGTGAAAAGTCGGGAGAACTAAAAGGTGATGGGCCTAACAGGTCTCTTTGTATTTTTGGCACAAGTAATGAAATTTGTTTTTTGGGTGGTTAGGCCTATACATTTTGGAAAAGAACTAGTGTTTGTTGTTAATGATGAATATTTCTAAGGTTGAGAGGACCGGTTTAAAACCACCAGTTTCCTTTCATGGGTGACTGCCTGTCTCATGTCAGGAGTGAAATTTGTTTCTTGACGTTGGTATTGGAAGAGAAATATTGATGCTTTTGCAAGTCTGGAATCACTTTGCTGTCATTGTTGGGTTTGCAATTAATGTATGTGGATAATGTTTTTCTGTACTATTAGAAAATTACTTCATTGGCTATGTTGTCCTTTGGGCTTTGTTCTCCGACTCATAGTTATAGTGGAGGTAGAGTATGTTTGTTTATAATATTCCATGTTTATAAATATCACAAAAAACGATGTAGGCCTACTTTACTCTTTTGCTGTAAGTATAAGCCGAGTGAAAAGTCCGGAGAACTAAAAGGTGATGGGCCTAACAGGTGTCTTGGTATTTTTGGCAGAAGTAATGAAATATGTGTTTTGGGTGGTTAGGCCTATGCATTTTGGAAAAGAAGTAATGTTTGTTGTTAATGATGAATATTTCTAAGGTTGAGAGGACCGGTTTAAAACCACCAGTTGCCTTTCATGGGTTACTGCCTGTGTCAAGTCAGGAGTGAAATTTTTTTCTTCACCTTGGTATTGGAAGAGATATATTGATGCTTTGGCAAGTCTGGAATCTCTTTGCTGTCATTGTTGGGTTTGGACTTAATGAATGTGGATAATGTTTTTCTGTACTATTAGAAAATTACTTCATTGGCTATTTTGTGCTGTGGGATTTGTTCTCCGACCCATAGTTATGGTGGAGGTACAGTATGTTTATAACGTTCCAGGTTCATAAATATCACAAAAACGATGTAGGCCTACTTTACTCTTTTGCTGTAACATTAGCTGACTGACAAGTTGGGAGAACTAAAAGGTGATGGGCCTAACAGGTCTTTTTTTATTTTTTGCAGAAGTAATGAAATTTGTGTTTTGGGTGGTTAGGCCTATACATTTTGGAAAAGAACTAGTGTTTGTTGTTAATGATGAATATTTCTAAGGTTGAGAGGACTGGTTTAAAGCCACCAGTTGCCTTTCATGGTTGACTGCCTGTCTTAAGTCAGGAGTGAAATTTGTTTCTTCACGTTGGTATTGGAAGAGAAATATTGATGCTTTGGCAAGTCTGGAATCACTTTGCTGTTATTGTTGGGTTTGGAATTAATGAATGTGGATCATGTTTTTCTGTACTATTAGAAAATTACTTCATTGGCTATGTTGTGCTGTGGGCTTTGTTCTCCGACCCATAGTTATAGTGGAGGTAGAGTATGTTTATAATGTTCCAGGTTCATAAATATCAAAAAAACGATGTAGGCCTACTTTACCCTTTTGCTGTAACATTAGTTGACTGACAAGTCGGGAGAACTAAAAGGTGATGGGCCTAAGGGTTTCTTTTTATCTTTGGCAGAAGTAATGAAATTTGTGTTTTGGGTGGTTAGGCCTATACAAATTGGAAACAAACTAGTGTTTGTTGTTAATGATGATTATTTCTAAGGTTGAGAGGACCGGTTTAAAACCACCAGTTTCCTTTCATGGGTGACTGCCTGTCTCAAGTCAGGAGTGAAATTTGTTTCTTGACGTTGGTATTGGAAGAGAAATATTGATGCTTTGGCAAGACTGGAATCACTTTGCTGTTATAGTTGGGTTTGGAATTAATGAATGAGGATTATGTTTTTCTGTACTATTAGAAAATTACTTCATTGGCTATGTTGTGCTGTGGGCCTTGTTCTCCGACCCATAGTTATAGTGGAGGTAGAGTATGTTTATAATGTTCCAGGTTCATAAATATCACAAAAACGATGTAGGCCTACTTTACTCTTTTGCTGTAAGTATAAGCTGAGTGAAAAGTCCGGAGAACTAAAAGGTGATGGGCCTAACAGGTGTCTTGGTATTTTTGGCAGAAGTAATGAAATATGTGTTTTGGGTGGTTAGGCCTATGCATTTTGGAAAAGAAGTAATGTTTGTTGTTAATGATGAATATTTCTAAGGTTGAGAGGACCGGTTTAAAACCACCAGTTGCCTTTCATGGCTGACTGTCTGTGTCAAGTCAGGAGTGAAATTTGTTTCTTCACCTTGGTATTGGAAGAGATATATTGATGCTTTGGCAAGTCTGGAATCTCTTTGCTGTCATTGTTGGGTTTGGACTTAATGAATGTGGATAATGTTTTTCTGTACTATTAGAAAATTACTTCATTGGCTATGTTGTGCTGTGGGCTTTTTTCTCCGACGCATAGTTATGGTGAAGGTACAGTATGTTTATAACGTTCCAGGTTCATAAATATCACAAAAACGATGTAGGCCTACTTTACTCTTTTGCTGTAACATTAACTGACTGACAAGTTGGGAGAACTAAAAGGTGATGGGCCTAACAGGTCTTTTTTTATTTTTTGCAGAAGTAATGAAATTTGTGTTTTGGGTGGCTACGCCTATACATTTTGGAAAAGAACTAGTGTTTGTTGTTAATGATGAATATTTCTAAGGTTGAGAGGACCGGTTTAAAACCACCAGTTGCCTTTCATGGCTGACTGTCTGTGTCAAGTCAGGAGTGAAATTTGTTTCTTCACCTTGGTATTGGAAGAGATATATTGATGCTTTGGCAAGTCTGGAATCTCTTTGCTGTCATTGTTGGGTTTGGACTTAATGAATGGGGATAATGTTTTTCTGTACTATTAGAAAATTACTTCATTGGCTATGTTGTGCTGTGGCCTTTTTTCTCCGATGCATAGTTATGGTGGAGGTACAGTATGTTTATAGCGTTCCAGGTTCATAAATATCACAAAAACGATGTAGGCCTACTTTACTCTTTTGCTGTAACATTAGCTGACTGACAAGTTGGGAGAACTAAAAGGTGATGGGCCTAACAGGTCTTTTTTTATTTTTTGCAGAAGTAATGAAATTTGTGTTTTGGGTGGCTACGCCTATACATTTTGGAAAAGAACTAGTGTTTGTTGTTAATGATGAATATTTCTAAGGTTGAGAGGACTGGTTTAAAGCCACCAGTTGCCTTTCATGGTTGACTGCCTGTCTTAAGTCAGGAGTGAAATTTGTTTCTTCACGTTGGTATTGGAAAGGGAAATATTGATGCTTTGGCAAGTCTGGAATCACTTTGCTGTTATTGTTGGGTTTGGAATTAATGAATGTGGATCATGTTTTTCTGTACTATTTGAAAATTACTTCATTGGCTATGTTGTGCTGTGGGCTTTGTTCTCCGACTCATAATTTTAGTGGAGGTAGAGTATGTTTATAATGTTCCAGGTTCATAAATATCAAAAAAAACGATGTAGGCCTACTTTACCCTTTTGCTGTAACACTAGCTGATTGACAAGTCGGGAGAACTAAAAGGTGATGGGCCTAACCTGTCTCTTTTTAGGTTTGGCAGAAGTAATGAAATTTTTGTTTTGGGCGGTTAGGCCTATACATTTTGGAAAAGAACTAGTGTGTGTTGTTAATGATGAATATTTCTAAGGTTGAGAGGACCGGTTTAAAACCACCAGTTGCCTTTCATGGGTGACTGCCTGTGTCAAGTCAGGAGTGAAATTTGTTTCTTCACCTTGGTATTGGAAGAGAAATATTGATGCTTTGGCAAGTCTGGAATATCTTTGCTGTTATTGTTGGCTGGGGAATTAATGAATGTGGATCATGTTTTTCTGTACTATTTGAAAATTACTTCATTGGCTATGTTGTGCTGTGGGCTTTGTTCTCCGACCCATAGTTATAGTGGAGGTAGAGTATGTTTATAATGTTCCAGGTTCATAAATATCAAAAAAAAGGATGTAGGCCTACTTTACCCTTTTGCTGTAACATTAGTTGACTGACAAGTCGGGAGAACTAAAAGGTGATGGGCCTAAGGGTTTCTTTTTATCTTTGGCAGAAGTAATGAAATTTGTGTTTTGGGTGGTTAGGCCTATGCATTTTGGAAACAAACTAGTGTTTGTTGTTAATGATGATTATTTCTAAGGTTGAGAGGACCGGTTTAAAACCACCAGTTTCCTTTCATGGGTGACTGCCTGTCTCAAGTCAGGAGTGAAATTTGTTTTTTGACGTTGGTATTGGAAGAGAAATATTGATGCTTTGGCAAGACTGGAATCACTTTGCTGTTATAGTTGGGTTTGGAATTAATGAATGAGGATTATGTTTTTCTGTACTATTTGAAAATTACTTCATTGGCTATGTTGTGCTGTGGGCCTTGTTCTCCGACCCATAGTTATAGTGGAGGTAGAGTATGTTTATAATGTTCCAGGTTCATAAATATCAAAAAAACGATGTAGGCCTACTTTACCCTTTTGCTGTAACATTAGTTGACTGACAAGTCGGGAGAACTAAAAGGTGATGGGCCTAACAGGTGTCTCAAGGTATCTTTGGCAGAAGTAATGAAATATGTGTTTTGGGTGGTTAGGCCTATGCATTTTGGAAAAGAAGTAATGTTTGTTGTTAATGATGAATATTTCTAAGGTTGAGAGGACTGGTTTAAAACCACCAGTTTCCTTTCATGGGCGACTGCCTGTCTCAAGTCAGGAGTGAAATTTGTTTCTTCACCTTGGTATTGGAAGAGAAATATTGATGCTTTGGCAAGTCTGGAATCTCTTTGCTGTCATTGTTGGCTGGGGAATTCATGAATGTGGATCATGTTTTTCTGTACTATTTGAAAATTACTTCATTGGCTATGTTGTGCTGTGGGCTTTGTTCTCCGACTCATAGTTATAGTGGAGGTAGAGTATGTTTATAATGTTCCAGGTTCATAAATATCAAAAAAACGATGTAGGCCTACTTTACCCTTTTGCTGTAACATTAGTTGACTGACAAGTCGAGAAAAATAAAAGGTGATGGGCCTAACAGGTCTCTTTTTATCTTTGGCAGAAGTAATGAAATTTGTGTTTTGGGTGGTTAGGCCTATACATTTTGGAAAAGAACTAGTGTTTGTTGTTAATGATGAATATTTCTAAGGTTGAGAGGACCGGTTTAAAGCCACCAGTTGCCTTTCATGTTTGACTGCCTGTCTTAAGTCAGGAGTGAAATTTGTTTTTTCACGTTGGTATTGGAAGAGAAATATTGATGCTTTGGCAAGTCTGGAATCACTTTGCTGTTATTGTTGGGTTTGGAATTAATGAATGTGGATCATGTTTTTCTGTACTATTAGAAAATTACTTCATTGGCTATGTTGTGCTGTGGGCTTTGTTTTCCGACTCATAATTTTAGTGGAGGTAGAGTATGTTTAAAATGTTCCAGGTTCATAAATATCAAAAAAAACGATGTAGGCCTACTTTACCCTTTTGCTGTAACACTAGCTGACTGACAAGTCGGGAGAACTAAAAGGTGATGGGCCTAACCTGTCTCTTTTAAGGTTTGGCAGAAGTAATGAAATTTGTGTTTTGGGCGGTTAGGCCAATACATTTTGGAAAAGAACTAGTCTGTGTTGTTAAAGATCAATATTTCAAAGGTTGAGAGGACCGGTTTAAAACCACCAGTTGCCTTTCATGGGTGACTGCCTGTGTCAAGTCAGGAGTGAAATTTGTTTCTTCACCTTGGTATTGGAAGAGAAATATTGATGCTTTGGCAAGTCTGGAATCTCTTTGCTGTCATTGTTGGCTGGGGAATTCATGAATGTGGATCATGTTTTTCTGTACTATTTGAAAATTACTTCATTGGCTATGTTGTGCTGTGGGCTTTGTTCTCCGACCCATAGTTATAGTGGAGGTAGAGTATGTTTATAATGTTCCAGGTTCATAAATATCAAAAAAAAGGATGTAGGCCTACTTTACCCTTTTGCTGTAACATTAGTTGACTGACAAGTCGGGAGAACTAAAAGGTGATGGGCATAACAGGTCTCCTTTTATCTTTGGCAGAAGTAATTAAATTTGTGTTTTGGGTGGTTAGGCCTATACATTTTGGAAAAGAAGTAGTGTTTGTTGTTAATGATGAATATTTCTAAGGTTGAGAGGACCGGTTTCAAACCACCAGTTTCCTTTCATGGGTGACTGCCTGTCTCCAGTCAGGAGTGAAATTTGTTTTTTCATGTTGGTATTGGAAGAGAAATATTGATGCTTTGGCAAGTCTGGAATCTCTTTGCTGTCATTGTTGGGTTTGGGATTAATGAATGTGGATCATGTTTTTCTGTACTATTTGTAAATTACTTCATTGGCTATGTTGTGCTGTGGGCTTTGTTCTCCGACCCATAGTTATATGGAGGTACAGTATGTTTATGACGATCCAAGTTCATAAATATCACAAAAACGATGTAGGCCTACTTTACTCTTTTGCTGTAACATTAGCTGACTGACAAGTCAGGAGAACTAAAAGGTGATGGGCCTAACAGGTCTCTTTTAATTTTTGGCAGAAGTAGTGAAATTTGTGTTTTGGGTGGTTAGGCCTATACATTCTCTAAACAAACTAGTGTTTGTTGTTAATGATGATTATTTCTAAGGTTGCGAGGACCGGTTTAAAACCACCAGTTTCCTTTCATGGGTGACTGCCTGTCTCAAGTCAGGAGTGAAATTTGTTTCTTCACCTTGGTATTGGAAGAGAAATATTGATGCTTTGGCAAGACTGGAATCACTTTACTGTTATAGTTGGGTTTGGAATTAATGAATGAGGATCATGTTTTTCTGTACTATTTGAAAATTACTTCATTGGCTATGTTGTGCTGTGGGCCTTGTTCTCCGACCCATAGTTATAGTGGAGGTAGAGTATGTTTATAATGTTCCAGGTTCATAAATATCACAAAAACGATGAAGGCCTACTTTACTCTTTTGCTGTAAGTATCAGCTGAGTGAAAAGTCCGGAGAACTAAAAGGTGATGGGCCTAACAGGTGTCTTGGTATTTTTGGCACAAGTAATGAAATATGTGTTTTGGGTGGTTAGGCCTATACATTTTGGAAAAGAACTAATGTTTGTTGTTAATGATGACTATTTCTAAGGTTGAGAGGACCGGTTTAAAACCACCAGTTGCCTTGCATGGCTGACTGCCTGTGTCAAGTCAGGAGTGAAATTTGTTTCTTCACCTTGGTATTGGAAGATATATATTGATGCTTTGGCAAGTCTGGAATCTCTTTGCTGTCATTGTTGGGTTTGGACTTAATGAATGTGGATAATGTTTTTCTGTACTAATAGAAAATTACTTCATTGGCTATGTTGTGCTGTGGGCTTTGTTCTCCGACCCATAGTTATGGTGGAGGTACAGTATGCTTATAACGTTCCAGGTTCATAAATATCACAAAAACGATGTAGGCCTACTTTACTCTTTTGCTGTAACATTAGCTGACTGACAAGTTGGGAGAACTAAAAGGTGATGGGCCTAACAGGTCTTTTTTTATTATTTGCAGAAGTAATGAAATTTGTGTTTTGGGTGGCTACGCCTATACATTTTGGAAAAGAACTAGTGTTTGTTGTTAATGATGAATATTTCTAAGGTTGAGAGGACTGGTTTAAAACCACCAGTTTCCTTTCATGGGCGACTGCCTGTCTCAAGTCAGGAGTGAAATTTGTTTCTTCACCTTGGTATTGGAAGAGAAATATTGATGCTTTGGCAAGTCTGGAATCTCTTTGCTGTCATTGTTGGCTGGGGAATTCATGAATGTGGATCATGTTTTTCTGTACTATTTGAAAATTACTTCATTGGCTATGTTGTGCTGTGGGCTTTGTTCTCCGACTCATAGTTATAGTGGAGGTAGAGTATGTTTATAATGTTCCAGGTTCATAAATATCAAAAAAACGATGTAGGCCTACTTTACCCTTTTGCTGTAACATTAGTTGACTGACAAGTCGGGAGAACTAAAAGGTGATGGGCCTAACAGGTCTCTTTTTATCTTTGGCAGAAGTAATGAAATTTGTGTTTTGGGTGGTTAGGCCTATACATTTTGGAAAAGAACTAGTGTTTGTTGTTAATGATGAATATTTCTAAGGTTGAGAGGACCGTTTTAAAGCCACCAGTTGCCTTTCATGGTTGACTGCCTGTCTTAAGTCAGGAGTGAAATTTGTTTTTTTCACGTTGGTATTGGAAGAGAAATATTGATGCTTTGGCAAGTCTGGAATCACTTTGCTGTTATTGTTGGGTTTGGAATTAATGAATGTGGATCATGTTTTTCTGTACTATTAGAAAATTACTTCATTGGCTATGTTGTGCTGTTGGCTTTGTTCTCCGACTCATAATTTTAGTGGAGGTAGAGTATGTTTATAATGTTCCAGGTTCATAAATATAAAAAAAAAACGATGTAGGCCTACTTTACCCTTTTGCTGTAACACTAGCTGACTGACAAGTCGGGAGAACTAAAAGGTGATGGGCCTAACCTGTCTCTTTTTAGGTTTGGCAGAAGTAATGAAATTTGTGTTTTGGGCGGTTAGGCCTATACATTTTGGAAAAGAACTAGTGTGTGTTATTAAAGATCAATATTTCTAAGGTTGAGAGGACCGGTTTAAAACCACCAGTTGCCTTTCATGGGTAACTGCCTGTGTCAAGTCAGGAGTGAAATTTGTTTCTTCACCTTGGTATTGGAAGAGAAATATTGATGCTTTGGCAAGTCTGGAATCTCTTTGCTGTCATTGTTTGCTGGGGAATTAATGAATGTGGATCATGTTTTTCTGTACTATTTGAAAATTACTTCATTGGCTATGTTGTGCTGTGGGCTTTGTTCTCCGACCCATAGTTATAGTGGAGGTAGAGTATGTTTATAATGTTCCAGGTTCATAAATATAAAAAAAACGATGTAGGCCTACTTTACTGTTTTGCTGTAACATTAGCTGACTGACAAGTCGGGAGAACTAAAAGGTGATGGGCCTAACAGGTCTCTTTTAAGGTTTGGCAGAAGTAATGAAATTTGTGTTTTGGGCGGTAAGGCCTATACATTTTGGAAAAGAAATAGTGTGTGTTGTTAAAGATCAATATTTCTAAGGTTGAGAGGACCGGTTTAAAACCACCAGTTGCCTTTCATGGGTGACTGCCTGTGTCAAGTCAGGAGTGAAATTTGTTTGTTCACCTTGGTTTTGGAAGAGATATATTGATGCTTTGGGAAGTCTGGAATCTCTTTGCTGTCATTATTGGGTTTGGAATTAATGAATGTGGATAATGTTTTTCTGTACTATTAGAAAATTACTTCATTGTCTATGTTGTGCTGTGGGCTTTGTTCTCCGACCCTTAGTTATAGTGGAGGTAGAGTATGTTTATAACGTTCCATGCTCATAAATATCACAAAAACGATGTAGGCCTACTTTACTCTTTTGCTGTAACATTAGCTGATTGACAAGTCGGCAGAATTAAAGGTGATGGGACTAACAGGTCTCTTTTTATTTTTTGCAGAAATAATGAAATTTGTGTTTTGGGTGGTTAGGCCTATACATTTTGGAAAAGAACTAGTGTTTGTTGTTAATTATGAATATTTCTAAGGTTGAGAGGACCGGTTTAAAACCACCAGTTGCCTTTCATGGGTGACTGCCTGTCTCCAGTCAGGAGTGAAATTTGTTTCTTCACGTTGGTATTGGAAGAGAAATATTGATGTTTTGGCAAGTCTGGAATCACTTTGCTGTTATTGTTGGGTTTGGAATTAATGAATGTGGATCATGTTTTTCTGTACTATTAGAAAATTACTTCATTGGCTATGTTGTGCTGTGGGCTTTGTTCTCCGACTCATAGTTATAGTGGAGGTACAGTATGTTTATAATATTCCAGGTTTATAAATATCACAAAAACGATGTAGGCCCACTTTTCTCTTTTGCTGTAACATTAGCTGACTGACAAGTCGGGAGAATTAAAGGTGATGGGCCTAACAGGTCTCTTTTTATTTTTTGGAGAAGTAATGAAATTTGTGTTTTGGGTGGTTAGGCCTATTCATTTTGGAAAAGAACTAGTGTTTGTTGTTAATGATGAATACTTCTAAGGTTGAGAGGACCGGTTTAAAACCACCAGTTGCCTTTCATGGGCGACTGCCTGTGTCAAGTCAGGAGTGAAATTTGTCTCTTCACCTTGGTATTGAGAGAGAAATATTGATGCTTTGGCAAGTCTGGAATCTCTTTGCTGTCATTGTTGGGTTTGGAATTAATGAATGTGGATGATGTTTTTCTGTACTATTTGAAAATTACTTCATTGGCTATGTTGTGCTGTGGGCTTTTTTCTACGACCCATAGTTATAGTGGAGGTAGAGTATGTTTATAATGTTCCAGTTTCATAAATATCACAAAAACGATGTAGACCTACTTCACTCTTTTGCTGTAACATTAGCTGACTGACAATTTGGGAGAACTAAAAGGTGATGGGCCTAACAGGTCTTTTTTTATTTTTTGCAGAAGTAATGAAATTTGTGTTTTGGGTGGCTACGCCTATACATTTTGGAAAAGAACTAGTGTTTGTTGTTAATGATGAATATTTCTAAGGTTGAGAGGACTGGTTTAAAACCACCAGTTTCCTTTCATGGGCGACTGCCTGTCTCAAGTCAGGAGTGAAATTTGTTTCTTCACCTTGGTATTGGAAGAGAAATATTGATGCTTTGGCAAGTCTGGAATCTCTTTGCTGTCATTGTTGGCTGGGGAATTCATGAATGTGGATCATGTTTTTCTGCACTATTTGAAAATTACTTCATTGGCTATGTTGTGCTGTGGGCTTTGTTCTCCGACTCATAGTTATAGTGGAGGTAGAGTATGTTTATAATGTTCCAGGTTCATAAATATCAAAAAAACGATGTAGGCCTACTTTACCCTTTTGCTGTAACATTAGTTGACTGACAAGTCGGGAGAACTAAAAGGTGATGGGCCTAACAGGTCTCTTTTTATCTTTGGCAGAAGTAATGAAATTTGTGTTTTGGGTGGTTAGGCCTATACATTTTGGAAAAGAACTAGTGTTTGTTGTTAATGATGAATATTTCTAAGGTTGAGAGGACCGGTTTAAAGCCACCAGTTGCCTTTCATGGTTGACTGCCTGTCTTAAGTCAGGAGTGAAATTTGTTTTTTCACGTTGGTATTGGAAGAGAAATATTGATGCTTTGGCAAGTCTGGAATCACTTTGCTGTTATTGTTGGGTTTGGAATTAATGAATGTGGATCATGTTTTTCTGTACTATTAGAAAATTACTTCATTGGCTATGTTGTGATGTGGGCTTTGTTCTCCGACTCATAATTTTAGTGGAGGTAGAGTATGTTTATAATGTTCCAGGTTCATAAATATCAAAAAAACGATGTAGGCCTACTTTACCCTTTTGCTGTAACACTAGCTGACTGACAAGTCGGGAGAACTAAAAGGTGATGGTCCTAACCTGTCTCTTTTTAGGTTTGGCAAAAGTAATGAAATTTGTGTTTTGGGCGGTTAGGCCAATACATTTTGGAAAAGAACTAGTGTGTCATGTTAAAGATCAATATTTCTAAGGTTGAGAGGACCGGTTTAAAACCACCAGTTGCCTTTCATGGGTGACTGCCTGTGTCAAGTCAGGAGTGAAATTTGTTTCTTCACCTTGGTATTGGAAGAGAAATATTGATGCTTTGGCAAGTCTGGAATCTCTTTGCTGTCATTGTTGGCTGGGGAATTCATGAATGTGGATCATGTTTTTCTGTACTATTTGAAAATTACTTCATTGGCTATGTTGTGCTGTGGGCTTTGTTCTCCGACCCATAGTTATAGTGGAGGTAGAGTATGTTTATAATGTTCCAGGTTCATAAATATCAAAAAAACGATGTAGGCCTACTTTACCCTTTTGCTGTAACATTAGTTGACTGACATGTCGGGAGAACTAAAAGGTGATGGGCATAACAGGTCTCTTTTTATCTTTGGCAGAAGTAATGAAATTTGTGTTTTGGGTGGTTAGGCCTATACATTTTGGAAAAGAAGTAGTGTTTGTTGTTAATGATGAATATTTCTAAGGTTGAGAGGACCGGTTTCAAACCACCAGTTTCCTTTCATGGGTGACTGCCTGTCTCCAGTCAGGAGTGAAATTTGTTTTTTTATGTTGGTATTGGAAGAGAAATATTGATGCTTTGGCAAGTCTGGAATCTCTTTGCTGTCATTGTTGGGTTTGGGATTAATGAATGTGGATCATGTTTTTCTGTACTATTTGTAAATTACTTCATTGGCTATGTTGTGCTGTGGGCTTTGTTCTCCGACCCATATTTATATGGAGGTACAGTATGTTTATGACGATCCAGGTTCATAAATATCACAAAAACGATGTAGGCCTACTTTACTCTTTTGCTGTAACATTAGCTGACTGACAAGTCGGGAGAACTAAAAGGTGATGGGCCTAACAGGTCTCTTTTTATTTTTGGCAGAAGTAGTGAAATTTGTGTTTTGGGTGGTTAGGCCTATACATTCTCTAAACAAACTAGTGTTTGTTGTTAATGATGATTATTTCTAAGGTGAGAGGACCGGTTTAAAACCACCAGTTTCCTTTCATGGGTGACTGCCTGTCTCAAGTCAGGAGTGAAATTTGTTTCTTGACGTTGGTATTGGAAGAGAAATATTGATGCTTTGGCAAGACTGGAATCACTTTACTGTTATAGTTGGGTTTGGAATTAATGAATGAGGATCATGTTTTTCTGTACTATTTGAAAATTACTTCATTGGCTATGTTGTGCTGTGGGCCTTGTTCTCCGACCCATAGTTATATGGAGGTACAGTATGTTTATGACGATCCAGGTTCATAAATATCAAAAAAACGATGTAGGCCTACTTTACTCTTTTGCTGTAACATTAGCTGACTGACAAGTCGGGAGAAGTAAAAGGTGATGGGCCTAACAGGTCTCTTTTTATTTTTGGCAGAAGTAATGAAATTTGTGTTTTGGGTGGTTAGGCCTATACATTTTGGAAAAGAACTAGTGTTTGTTGTTAAAGATGAATATTTCTAAGGTTGAGAGGACCGGTTTAAAACCACCAGTTGCCTTTCATGGGTGACTGCCTGTGTCAAGGCAGGAGTGAAATTTGTTTCTTCACCTTGGTATTGGAAGAGAAATATTGATGCTTTGGCAAGTCTGGAATCTCTTTGCTGTCATTGTTTGCTGGGGAATTAATGAATGTGGATCATGTTTTTCTGTACTATTTGAAAATTACTTCATTGGCTATGTTGTGCTGTGGGCTTTGTTCTCCGACCCATAGTTATAGTGGAGGTAGAGTATGTTTATAATGTTCCAGGTTCATAAATATCAAAAAAACGATGTAGGCCTACTTTACCCTTTTGCTGTAACACTAGCTGACTGACAAGTCGGGAGAACTAAAAGGTGATGGGCCTAACCTGTCTCTTTTTAGGTCTGGCAGAAGTAATGAAATTTGTGTTTTGGGCGGTTAGGCCTATACATTTTGGAAAAGAACAAGTGTGTGTTGTTAAAGATCAATATTTCTAAGGTTGAGAGGACCGGTTTAAAACCACCAGTTGCCTTTCATGGGTGACTGCCTGTCTCAAGTCAGGAGTGAAATTTGTTTCTTCACCTTGGTATTGGAAGAGAAATATTGATGCTTTGGCAAGTCTGGAATCTCTTTGCTGTCATTGTTTGCTGGGGAATTAATGAATGTGGATCATGTTTTTCTGTACTATTTGAAAATTACTTCATTGGCTATGTTGTGATGTGGGCTTTGTTCTCCGACCCATAGTTATAGTGGAGGTAGAGTATGTTTATAATGTTCCAGGTTCATAAATATCAAAAAACCGATGTAGGCCTACTTTACTGTTTTGCTGTAACATTAGCTGACTGACAAGTCGGGAGAACTAAAAGGTGATGGGCCTAACAGGTCTCTTTTAAGGTTTGGCAGAAGTAATGAAATTTGTGTTTTGGGCGGTTAGGCCTATACATTTTGGAAAAGAACTAGTGTGTGTTGTTAAAGATCGATATTTCTAAGGTTGAGAGGACCGGTTTAAAACCACCAGTTGCCTTTCATGGGTGACTGCCTGTGTCAAGTCAGGAGTGAAATTTGTTTGTTCACCTTGGTTTTGGAAGAGATATATTGATGCTTTGGGAAGTCTGGAATCTCTTTGCTGTCATTATTGGGTTTGGAATTAATGAATGTGGATCATGTTTTTCTGTACTATTAGAAAATTACTTCATTGTCTATGTTGTGCTGTGGGCTTTGTTCTCCGACCATTAGTTATAGTGGAGGTAGAGTATGTTTATAACGTTCCATGCTCATAAATATCACAAAAACGATGTAGGCCTACTTTCCTCTTTTGCTGTAACATTAGCTGACTGACAAGTCGGCAGAATTAAAGGTGATGGGACTAACAGGTCTCTTTTTATTTTTTGCAGAAATAATGAAATTTGTGTTTTGGGTGGTTAGGCCTATACATTTTGGAAAAGAACTAGTGTTTGTTGTTAATTATGAATATTTCTAAGGTTGAGAGGACCGGTTTAAAACCACCAGTTTCCTTTCATGGGTGACTGCCTGTCTCCAGTCAGGAGTGAAATTTGTTTCTTCATGTTTGTATTGGAAGAGAAGTATTGATGCTTTGGCAAGTCTGGAATCTCTTTGCTGTCATTGTTGGGTTTGGAATTAATGAATGTGGATCATGTTTTTCTGTACTATTTGAAAATTACTTCATTGGCTATGTTGTGCTGTGGGCTTTGTTCTACGACCCATAGTTATAGTGGAGGTAGAGTATGTTTATAATGTTCCAGTTTCATAAATATCACAAAAACGATGTAGGCCTACTTTACTCTTTTGCTCTAACATAAGCTGAGTGAAAAGTCCGGAGAACTAAAAGGTGATGGGCCTAACAGGTCTCTTGGTATTTTTGGCAGAAGTAATGAAATTTGTGTTTTGGGTGGTTAGGCCTATACATTTTGGAAAAGAACTAATGTTTGTTGTTAATGATGAATATTCCTAAGGTTGAGAGGACCGGTTTAAAACCACCAGTTGCCTTTCATGGGTGACTGCCTGTCTCCAGGCAGGAGTGATATTTGTTTCTTCATGTTGGTTTTGGAAGAGAAATATTGATGCTTTGGCAAGTCTGGAATCACTTTGCTGTCATTGTTGGGTTTGGAATTAATGTATGTGGATAATGTTTTTCTGTACTATTAGAAAATTACTTCATTGGCTATGTTGTCCTTTGGGCTTTGTTCTCTGACCCATAGTTATAGTGGAGGTAGAGTATGTTTGTTAATAATATTCCATGTTTATAAATATCACAAAAACGATGTAGGCCCACTATACTCTTTTGCTGTAACATTATCTGACTGACAAGTCGGGAGAACTAAAAGATGATGGGCCTAACAGGTCTCTTTTTATTTTTTGCAGAAGTAATGAAATTTGTGTTTTGGGTGGTTAGGCCTATACATTTTGGAAAAGAACTAGTGTTTGTTGTTAATGATGAATATTTCTAAGGTTGAGAGGACCGGTTTAAAGCCACCAGTTTCCTTTCATGGTTGACTGCCTGTCTTAAGTCAGGAGTGAAATTTGTTTCTTGACGTTGGTATTGGAAGAGAAATATTGATGCTTTGGCAAGTCTGGAATCACTTTGCTGTCATTGTTGGGTTTGGAATTAATGTATGTGGATAATGTTTTTCTGTACTATTAGAAAATTACTTCATTGGCTATGTTGTCCTTTGGGCTTTGTTCTCCGACTCATAGTTATAGTGGAGGTAGAGTATGTTTGTTTATAATATTCCATGTTTATGAATATCACAAAAACGATGTAGGCCCACTTTACTCTTTTGCTGTAACATTATCTGACTGACAAGTCGGGAGAACTAAAAGGTGATGGGCCTAACAGGTCTCTTTTTATCTTTGGC
Organism: Hermodice carunculata; assembly: GCA_964020975.1. Lineage (NCBI taxonomy): Eukaryota > Metazoa > Annelida > Polychaeta > Eunicida > Amphinomidae > Hermodice > Hermodice carunculata. The sequence continues at coordinate 26,032,904 of OZ026628.1, read as the reverse complement.
AGAAGTAATGAAATTTGTGTTTTGGGTGGTTAGGCCTATACATTTTGGAAAAGAACTAGTGTGTGTTGTTAATGATGAATATTTCTAAGGTTGAGAGGACCGGTTTAAAACCACCAGTTTCCTTTCATGGGTGACTGCCTGTCTCCAGTCAAGAGTGAAATTTGTTTCTTCACGTTGGTATTCGAAGAGAAATATTGATGCTTTGGCAAGTCTGGAATCTCTTTGCTGTCATTGTCGGGTTTGGAATTAATGAATGAGGATCATATTTTTCTGTAATATTTGAAAATTACTTCATTGGCTCTGCTGTGCTGTGGGCTTTGTTCTCTGACCCATAGTTATAGTGGAGGTACAGTATGTTTATAATGTTCCAGGTTCATAAATATCACAAAAACGATGTAGGCCCACTTTACTCTTTTGCTGTAACATTATCTGACTGACAAGTCGGGAGAACTAAAAGATGATGGGCCTAACAGGTCTCTTTTTATTTTTTGCAGAAGTAATGAAATTTGTGTTTTGGGTGGTTAGGCCTATACATTTTGGAAAAGAACTAGTGTTTGTTGTTAATGATGAATATTTCTAAGGTTGAGAGGACCGGTTTAAAACCACCAGTTTCCTTTCATGGGTGACTGCCTGTCTCCAGTCAGGAGTGAAATTTGTTTCTTGACGTTGGTATTGGAAGAGAAATATTGATGCTTTGGCAAGTCTGGAATCTCTTTGCTGTCATTGTCGGGTTTGGAATTAATGAATGAGGATCATGTTTTTCTGTACTATTTGAAAATTACTTCATTGGCTATGTTGTGCTGTGGGCTTTGTTCTCCGACCCTTAGTTATAGTGGAGGTACAGTATGTTTATAACGTTCCATGTTCATAAATATCACAAAAACGATGTAGGCCTACTTTACTTTTTTGCTGTAACATTAGCTGATTGACAAGTCGGGAGAATTAAAGGTGATGTGACTAACAGGTCTCTTTTTATTTTTTGCAGAAGTAATGAAATTTGTGTTTTGGGATGTTAGGCCTATACATTTTGGAAAAGAACTAGTGTTTGTTGTTAATGATGAATATTTCTTAGGTTGAGAGGACCGGTTTAAAACCACCAGTTGCTTTTCATGGGTGACTGCCTGTCTCCAGTCAGGAGTGAAATTTGTTTCTTCACGTTGCTATTGGAAGAGAAATATTGATGCTTTGGCAAGTCTGGAATCTCTTTGCTGTCATTGTTGGCTTTGGAATTAATGAATGTGGATCATGTTTTTCTGTACTATTTGAAAATTACTTCATTGGCTATGTTGTGCTGTGGGCTTTGTTCTCCGACCCATAGTTATAGTGGAGGTAGAGTATGTTTATAATGTTCCAGTTTCATAAATATCACAAAAACGATGTAGGCCTACTTTACTCTTTTGCTGTAACATTAGCTGACTGACAAGTCAGGAGAACTAAAAGGTGATGGGCCTAACAGGTCTCTTTTAATTTTTGGCAGAAGTAGTGAAATTTGTGTTTTGGGTGGTTAGGCCTATACATTCTCTAAACAAACTAGTGTTTGTTGTTAATGATGATTATTTCTAAGGTTGAGAGGACCGGTTTAAAACCACCAGTTTCCTTTCATGGGTGACTGCCTGTCTCAAGTCAGGAGTGAAATTTGTTTCTTCACCTTGGTATTGGAAGAGAAATATTGATGCTTTGGCAAGACTGGAATCACTTTACTGTTATAGTTGGGTTTGGAATTAATGAATGAGGATCATGTTTTTCTGTACTATTTGAAAATTACTTCATTGGCTATGTTGTGCTGTGGGCCTTGTTCTCCGACCCATAGTTATAGTGGAGGTAGAGTATGTTTATAATGTTCCAGGTTCATAAATATCACAAAAACGATGAAGGCCTACTTTACTCTTTTGCTGTAAGTATAAGCTGAGTGAAAAGTCCGGAGAACTAAAAGGTGATGGGCCTAACAGGTGTCTTGGTATTTTGGCAGAAGTAATGAAATATGTGTTTTGGGTGGTTAGGCCTATGCATTTTGGAAAAGAACTAATGTTTGTTGTTAATGATGACTATTTCTAAGGTTGAGAGGACCGGTTTAAAACCACCAGTTGCCTTGCATGGCTGACTGCCTGTGTCAAGTCAGGAGTGAAATTTGTTTCTTCACCTTGGTATTGGAAGATATATATTGATGCTTTGGCAAGTCTGGAATCTCTTTGCTGTCATTGTTGGGTTTGGACTTAATGAATGTGGATAATGTTTTTCTGTACTAATAGAAAATTACTTCATTGGCTATGTTGTGCTGTGGGCTTTGTTCTCCGACCCATAGTTATGGTGGAGGTACAGTATGCTTATAACGTTCCAGGTTCATAAATATCACAAAAACGATGTAGGCCTACTTTACTCTTTTGCTGTAACATTAGCTGACTGACAAGTTGGGAGAACTAAAAGGTGATGGGCCTAACAGGTCTTTTTTTATTATTTGCAGAAGTAATGAAATTTGTGTTTTGGGTGGCTACGCCTATACATTTTGGAAAAGAACTAGTGTTTGTTGTTAATGATGAATATTTCTAAGGTTGAGAGGACTGGTTTAAAACCACCAGTTTCCTTTCATGGGCGACTGCCTGTCTCAAGTCAGGAGTGAAATTTGTTTCTTCACCTTGGTATTGGAAGAGAAATATTGATGCTTTGGCAAGTCTGGAATCTCTTTGCTGTCATTGTTGGCTGGGGAATTCATGAATGTGGATCATGTTTTTCTGTACTATTTGAAAATTACTTCATTGGCTATGTTGTGCTGTGGGCTTTGTTCTCCGACTCATAGTTATAGTGGAGGTAGAGTATGTTTATAATGTTCCAGGTTCATAAATATCAAAAAAACGATGTAGGCCTACTTTACCCTTTTGCTGTAACATTAGTTGACTGACAAGTCGGGAGAACTAAAAGGTGATGGGCCTAACAGGTCTCTTTTTATCTTTGGCAGAAGTAATGAAATTTGTGTTTTGGGTGGTTAGGCCTATACATTTTGGAAAAGAACTAGTGTTTGTTGTTAATGATGAATATTTCTAAGGTTGAGAGGACCGTTTTAAAGCCACCAGTTGCCTTTCATGGTTGACTGCCTGTCTTAAGTCAGGAGTGAAATTTGTTTTTTTCACGTTGGTATTGGAAGAGAAATATTGATGCTTTGGCAAGTCTGGAATCACTTTGCTGTTATTGTTGGGTTTGGAATTAATGAATGTGGATCATGTTTTTCTGTACTATTAGAAAATTACTTCATTGGCTATGTTGTGCTGTTGGCTTTGTTCTCCGACTCATAATTTTAGTGGAGGTAGAGTATGTTTATAATGTTCCAGGTTCATAAATATAAAAAAAAAACGATGTAGGCCTACTTTACCCTTTTGCTGTAACACTAGCTGACTGACAAGTCGGGAGAACTAAAAGGTGATGGGCCTAACCTGTCTCTTTTTAGGTTTGGCAGAAGTAATGAAATTTGTGTTTTGGGCGGTTAGGCCTATACATTTTGGAAAAGAACTAGTGTGTGTTATTAAAGATCAATATTTCTAAGGTTGAGAGGACCGGTTTAAAACCACCAGTTGCCTTTCATGGGTAACTGCCTGTGTCAAGTCAGGAGTGAAATTTGTTTCTTCACCTTGGTATTGGAAGAGAAATATTGATGCTTTGGCAAGTCTGGAATCTCTTTGCTGTCATTGTTTGCTGGGGAATTAATGAATGTGGATCATGTTTTTCTGTACTATTTGAAAATTACTTCATTGGCTATGTTGTGCTGTGGGCTTTGTTCTCCGACCCATAGTTATAGTGGAGGTAGAGTATGTTTATAATGTTCCAGGTTCAAAAATATCAAAAAAACGATGTAGGCCTACTTTACTGTTTTGCTGTAACATTAGCTGACTGACAAGTCGGGAGAACTAAAAGGTGATGGGCCTAACAGGTCTCTTTTAAGGTTTGGCAGAAGTAATGAAATTTGTGTTTTGGGCGGTTAGGCCTATACATTTTGGAAAAGAACTAGTGTGTGTTGTTAAAGATCAATATTTCTAAGGTTGAGAGGACCGGTTTAAAACCACCAGTTGCCTTTCATGGGTGACTGCCTGTGTCAAGTCAGGAGTGAAATTTGTTTGTTCACCTTGGTTTTGGAAGAGATATATTGATGCTTTGGGAAGTCTGGAATCTCTTTGCTGTCATTATTGGGTTTGGAATTAATGAATGTGGATAATGTTTTTCTGTACTATTAGAAAATTACTTCATTGTCTATGTTGTGCTGTGGGCTTTGTTCTCCGACCCTTAGTTATAGTGGAGGTAGAGTATGTTTATAACGTTCCATGCTCATAAATATCACAAAAACGATGTAGGCCTACTTTACTCTTTTGCTGTAACATTAGCTGATTGACAAGTCGGCAGAATTAAAGGTGATGGGACTAACAGGTCTCTTTTTATTTTTTGCAGAAATAATGAAATTTGTGTTTTGGGTGGTTAGGCCTATACATTTTGGAAAAGAACTAGTGTTTGTTGTTAATTATGAATATTTCTAAGGTTGAGAGGACCGGTTTAAAACCACCAGTTTCCTTTCATGGGTGACTGCCTGTCTCCAGTCAGGAGTGAAATTTGTTTCTTCATGTTTGTATTGGAAGAGAAGTATTGATGCTTTGGCAAGTCTGGAATCTCTTTGCTGTCATTGTTGGGTTTGGAATTAATGAATGTGGATCATGTTTTTCTGTACTATTTGAAAATTACTTCATTGGCTATGTTGTGCTGTGGGCTTTGTTCTACGACCCATAGTTATAGTGGAGGTAGAGTATGTTTATAATGTTCCAGTTTCATAAATATCACAAAAACGATGTAGGCCTACTTTACTCTTTTGCTCTAACATAAGCTGAGTGAAAAGTCCGGAGAACTAAAAGGTGATGGGCCTAACAGGTCTCTTGGTATTTTTGGCAGAAGTAATGAAATTTGTGTTTTGGGTGGTTAGGCCTATACATTTTGGAAAAGAACTAATGTTTGTTGTTAATGATGAATATTTCTAAGGTTGAGAGGACCGGTTTAAAACCACCAGTTGCCTTTCATGGGTGACTGCCTGTCTCCAGGCAGGAGTGATATTTGTTTCTTCATGTTGGTTTTGGAAGAGAAATATTGATGCTTTGGCAAGTCTGGAATCACTTTGCTGTCATTGTTGGGTTTGGAATTAATGTATGTGGATAATGTTTTTCTGTACTATTAGAAAATTACTTCATTGGCTATGTTGTCCTTTGGGCTTTGTTCTCTGACCCATAGTTATAGTGGAGGTAGAGTATGTTTGTTAATAATATTCCATGTTTATAAATATCACAAAAACGATGTAGGCCCACTATACTCTTTTGCTGTAACATTATCTGACTGACAAGTCGGGAGAACTAAAAGATGATGGGCCTAACAGGTCTCTTTTTATTTTTTGCAGAAGTAATGAAATTTGTGTTTTGGGTGGTTAGGCCTATACATTTTGGAAAAGAACTAGTGTTTGTTGTTAATGATGAATATTTCTAAGGTTGAGAGGACCGGTTTAAAGCCACCAGTTTCCTTTCATGGGTGACTGCCTGTCTTAAGTCAGGAGTGAAATTTGTTTCTTGACGTTGGTATTGGAAGAGAAATATTGATGCTTTGGCAAGTCTGGAATCACTTTGCTGTCATTGTTGGGTTTGGAATTAATGTATGTGGATAATGTTTTTCTGTACTATTAGAAAATTACTTCATTGGCTATGTTGTCCTTTGGGCTTTGTTCTCCGACTCATAGTTATAGTGGAGGTAGAGTATGTTTGTTTATAATATTCCATGTTTATGAATATCACAAAAACGATGTAGGCCCACTTTACTCTTTTGCTGTAACATTATCTGACTGACAAGTCGGGAGAACTAAAAGGTGATGGGCCTAACAGGTCTCTTTTTATCTTTGGCAGAAGTAATGAAATTTGTGTTTTGGGTGGTTAGGCCTATACATTTTGGAAAAGAACTAGTGTGTGTTGTTAATGATGAATATTTCTAAGGTTGAGAGGACCGGTTTAAAACCACCAGTTTCCTTTCATGGGTGACTGCCTGTCTCCAGTCAAGAGTGAAATTTGTTTCTTCACGTTGGTATTCGAAGAGAAATATTGATGCTTTGGCAAGTCTGGAATCTCTTTGCTGTCATTGTCGGGTTTGGAATTAATGAATGAGGATCATATTTTTCTGTAATATTTGAAAATTACTTCATTGGCTCTGCTGTGCTGTGGGCTTTGTTCTCTGACCCATAGTTATAGTGGAGGTACAGTATGTTTATAATGTTCCAGGTTCATAAATATCACAAAAACGATGTAGGCCCACTTTACTCTTTTGCTGTAACATTATCTGACTGACAAGTCGGGAGAACTAAAAGATGATGGGCCTAACAGGTCTCTTTTTATTTTTTGCAGAAGTAATGAAATTTGTGTTTTGGGTGGTTAGGCCTATACATTTTGGAAAAGAACTAGTGTTTGTTGTTAATGATGAATATTTCTAAGGTTGAGAGGACCGGTTTAAAACCACCAGTTTCCTTTCATGGGTGACTGCCTGTCTCCAGTCAGGAGTGAAATTTGTTTCTTGACGTTGGTATTGGAAGAGAAATATTGATGCTTTGGCAAGTCTGGAATCTCTTTGCTGTCATTGTCGGGTTTGGAATTAATGAATGAGGATCATGTTTTTCTGTACTATTTGAAAATTACTTCATTGGCTATGTTGTGCTGTGGGCTTTGTTCTCCGACCCTTAGTTATAGTGGAGGTACAGTATGTTTATAACGTTCCATGTTCATAAATATCACAAAAACGATGTAGGCCTACTTTACTTTTTTGCTGTAACATTAGCTGATTGACAAGTCGGGAGAATTAAAGGTGATGTGACTAACAGGTCTCTTTTTATTTTTTGCAGAAGTAATGAAATTTGTGTTTTGGGATGTTAGGCCTATACATTTTGGAAAAGAACTAGTGTTTGTTGTTAATGATGAATATTTCTTAGGTTGAGAGGACCGGTTTAAAACCACCAGTTGCTTTTCATGGGTGACTGCCTGTCTCCAGTCAGGAGTGAAATTTGTTTCTTCACGTTGCTATTGGAAGAGAAATATTGATGCTTTGGCAAGTCTGGAATCTCTTTGCTGTCATTGTTGGCTTTGGAATTAATGAATGTGGATCATGTTTTTCTGTACTATTTGAAAATTACTTCATTGGCTATGTTGTGCTGTGGGCTTTGTTCTCCGACCCATAGTTATAGTGGAGGTAGAGTATGTTTATAATGTTCCAGTTTCATAAATATCACAAAAACGATGTAGGCCTACTTTACTCTTTTGCTGTAACATTAGCTGACTGACAAGTCAGGAGAACTAAAAGGTGATGGGCCTAACAGGTCTCTTTTAATTTTTGGCAGAAGTAGTGAAATTTGTGTTTTGGGTGGTTAGGCCTATACATTCTCTAAACAAACTAGTGTTTGTTGTTAATGATGATTATTTCTAAGGTTGAGAGGACCGGTTTAAAACCACCAGTTTCCTTTCATGGGTGACTGCCTGTCTCAAGTCAGGAGTGAAATTTGTTTCTTCACCTTGGTATTGGAAGAGAAATATTGATGCTTTGGCAAGACTGGAATCACTTTACTGTTATAGTTGGGTTTGGAATTAATGAATGAGGATCATGTTTTTCTGTACTATTTGAAAATTACTTCATTGGCTATGTTGTGCTGTGGGCCTTGTTCTCCGACCCATAGTTATAGTGGAGGTAGAGTATGTTTATAATGTTCCAGGTTCATAAATATCACAAAAACGATGAAGGCCTACTTTACTCTTTTGCTGTAAGTATAAGCTGAGTGAAAAGTCCGGAGAACTAAAAGGTGATGGGCCTAACAGGTGTCTTGGTATTTTGGCAGAAGTAATGAAATATGTGTTTTGGGTGGTTAGGCCTATGCATTTTGGAAAAGAACTAATGTTTGTTGTTAATGATGACTATTTCTAAGGTTGAGAGGACCGGTTTAAAACCACCAGTTGCCTTGCATGGCTGACTGCCTGTGTCAAGTCAGGAGTGAAATTTGTTTCTTCACCTTGGTATTGGAAGATATATATTGATGCTTTGGCAAGTCTGGAATCTCTTTGCTGTCATTGTTGGGTTTGGACTTAATGAATGTGGATAATGTTTTTCTGTACTAATAGAAAATTACTTCATTGGCTATGTTGTGCTGTGGGCTTTGTTCTCCGACCCATAGTTATGGTGGAGGTACAGTATGCTTATAACGTTCCAGGTTCATAAATATCACAAAAACGATGTAGGCCTACTTTACTCTTTTGCTGTAACATTAGCTGACTGACAAGTTGGGAGAACTAAAAGGTGATGGGCCTAACAGGTCTTTTTTTATTATTTGCAGAAGTAATGAAATTTGTGTTTTGGGTGGCTACGCCTATACATTTTGGAAAAGAACTAGTGTTTGTTGTTAATGATGAATATTTCTAAGGTTGAGAGGACTGGTTTAAAACCACCAGTTTCCTTTCATGGGCGACTGCCTGTCTCAAGTCAGGAGTGAAATTTGTTTCTTCACCTTGGTATTGGAAGAGAAATATTGATGCTTTGGCAAGTCTGGAATCTCTTTGCTGTCATTGTTGGCTGGGGAATTCATGAATGTGGATCATGTTTTTCTGTACTATTTGAAAATTACTTCATTGGCTATGTTGTGCTGTGGGCTTTGTTCTCCGACTCATAGTTATAGTGGAGGTAGAGTATGTTTATAATGTTCCAGGTTCATAAATATCAAAAAAACGATGTAGGCCTACTTTACCCTTTTGCTGTAACATTAGTTGACTGACAAGTCGGGAGAACTAAAAGGTGATGGGCCTAACAGGTCTCTTTTTATCTTTGGCAGAAGTAATGAAATTTGTGTTTTGGGTGGTTAGGCCTATACATTTTGGAAAAGAACTAGTGTTTGTTGTTAATGATGAATATTTCTAAGGTTGAGAGGACCGTTTTAAAGCCACCAGTTGCCTTTCATGGTTGACTGCCTGTCTTAAGTCAGGAGTGAAATTTGTTTTTTTCACGTTGGTATTGGAAGAGAAATATTGATGCTTTGGCAAGTCTGGAATCACTTTGCTGTTATTGTTGGGTTTGGAATTAATGAATGTGGATCATGTTTTTCTGTACTATTAGAAAATTACTTCATTGGCTATGTTGTGCTGTTGGCTTTGTTCTCCGACTCATAATTTTAGTGGAGGTAGAGTATGTTTATAATGTTCCAGGTTCATAAATATAAAAAAAAAACGATGTAGGCCTACTTTACCCTTTTGCTGTAACACTAGCTGACTGACAAGTCGGGAGAACTAAAAGGTGATGGGCCTAACCTGTCTCTTTTTAGGTTTGGCAGAAGTAATGAAATTTGTGTTTTGGGCGGTTAGGCCTATACATTTTGGAAAAGAACTAGTGTGTGTTATTAAAGATCAATATTTCTAAGGTTGAGAGGACCGGTTTAAAACCACCAGTTGCCTTTCATGGGTAACTGCCTGTGTCAAGTCAGGAGTGAAATTTGTTTCTTCACCTTGGTATTGGAAGAGAAATATTGATGCTTTGGCAAGTCTGGAATCTCTTTGCTGTCATTGTTTGCTGGGGAATTAATGAATGTGGATCATGTTTTTCTGTACTATTTGAAAATTACTTCATTGGCTATGTTGTGCTGTGGGCTTTGTTCTCCGACCCATAGTTATAGTGGAGGTAGAGTATGTTTATAATGTTCCAGGTTCATAAATATCAAAAAAACGATGTAGGCCTACTTTACTGTTTTGCTGTAACATTAGCTGACTGACAAGTCGGGAGAACTAAAAGGTGATGGGCCTAACAGGTCTCTTTTAAGGTTTGGCAGAAGTAATGAAATTTGTGTTTTGGGCGGTTAGGCCTATACATTTTGGAAAAGAACTAGTGTGTGTTGTTAAAGATCAATATTTCTAAGGTTGAGAGGACCGGTTTAAAACCACCAGTTGCCTTTCATGGGTGACTGCCTGTGTCAAGTCAGGAGTGAAATTTGTTTGTTCACCTTGGTTTTGGAAGAGATATATTGATGCTTTGGGAAGTCTGGAATCTCTTTGCTGTCATTATTGGGTTTGGAATTAATGAATGTGGATAATGTTTTTCTGTACTATTAGAAAATTACTTCATTGTCTATGTTGTGCTGTGGGCTTTGTTCTCCGACCCTTAGTTATAGTGGAGGTAGAGTATGTTTATAACGTTCCATGCTCATAAATATCACAAAAACGATGTAGGCCTACTTTACTCTTTTGCTGTAACATTAGCTGATTGACAAGTCGGCAGAATTAAAGGTGATGGGACTAACAGGTCTCTTTTTATTTTTTGCAGAAATAATGAAATTTGTGTTTTGGGTGGTTAGGCCTATACATTTTGGAAAAGAACTAGTGTTTGTTGTTAATTATGAATATTTCTAAGGTTGAGAGGACCGGTTTAAAACCACCAGTTTCCTTTCATGGGTGACTGCCTGTGTCAAGTCAGGAGTGAAATTTGTTTCTTCACGTTGGTATTGGAAGAGAAATATTGATGTTTTGGCAAGTCTGGAATCACTTTGCTGTTATTGTTGGGTTTGGAATTAATGAATGTGGATCATGTTTTTCTGTACTATTAGAAAATTACTTCATTGGCTATGTTGTGCTGTGGGCTTTGTTCTCCGACTCATAGTTATAGTGGAGGTACAGTATGTTTATAATATTCCAGGTTTATAAATATCACAAAAACGATGTAGGCCCACTTTACTCTTTTGCTGTAACATTAGCTGACTGACAAGTCGGGAGAATTAAAGGTGATGGGCCTAACAGGTCTCTTTTTATTTTTTGCAGAAGTAATGAAATTTGTGTTTTGGGTGGTTAGGCCTATTCATTTTGGAAAAGAACTAGTGTTTGTTGTTAATGATGAATACTTCTAAGGTTGAGAGGACCGGTTTAAAACCACCAGTTGCCTTTCATGGGCGACTGCCTGTGTCAAGTCAGGAGTGAAATTTGTCTCTTCACCTTGGTATTGAGAGAGAAATATTGATGCTTTGGCAAGTCTGGAATCTCTTTGCTGTCATTGTTGGGTTTGGAATTAATGAATGTGGATCATGTTTTTCTGTACTATTTGAAAATTACTTCATTGGCTATGTTGTGCTGTGGGCTTCTTTCTACGACCCATAGTTATAGTGGAGGTAGAGTATGTTTATAATGTTCCAGTTTCATAAATATCACAAAACGATGTAGACCTACTTCACTCTTTTGCTGTAACATTAGCTGACTGACAATTTGGGAGAACTAAAAGGTGATGGGCCTAACAGGTCTTTTTTTATTTTTTGCAGAAGTAATGAAATTTGTGTTTTGGGTGGTTAGGCCTATACATTTTGGAAAAGAACTAGTGTTTGTTGTTAATGATGAATATTTCTAAGGTTGAGAGGACTGGTTTAAAACCACCAGTTTCCTTTCATGGGCGACTGCCTGTCTCAAGTCAGGAGTGAAATTTGTTTCTTCACCTTGGTATTGGAAGAGAAATATTGATGCTTTGGCAAGTCTGGAATCTCTTTGCTGTCATTGTTGGCTGGGGAATTCATGAATGTGGATCATGTTTTTCTGTACTATTTGAAAATTACTTCATTGGCTATGTTGTGCTGTGGGCTTTGTTCTCCGACTCATAGTTATAGTGGAGGTAGAGTATGTTTATAATGTTCCAGGTTCATAAATATCAAAAAAACGATGTAGGCCTACTTTACCCTTTTGCTGTAACATTAGTTGACTGACAAGTCGGGAGAACTAAAAGGTGATGGGCCTAACAGGTCTCTTTTTATCTTTGGCAGAAGTAATGAAATTTGTGTTTTGGGTGGTTAGGCCTATACATTTTGGAAAAGAACTAGTGTTTGTTGTTAATGATGAATATTTCTAAGGTTGAGAGGACCGGTTTAAAGCCACCAGTTGCCTTTCATGGTTGACTGCCTGTCTTAAGTCAGGAGTGAAATTTGTTTTTTCACGTTGGTATTGGAAGAGAAATATTGATGCTTTGGCAAGTCTGGAATCACTTTGCTGTTATTGTTGGGTTTGGAATTAATGAATGTGGATCATGTTTTTCTGTACTATTTGAAAATTACTTCATTGGCTATGTTGTGCTGTGGGCCTTGTTCTCCGACCCATAGTTATATGGAGGTACAGTATGTTTATGACGATCCAGGTTCATAAATATCAAAAAAACGATGTAGGCCTACTTTACTGTTTTGCTGTAACATTAGCTGACTGACAAGTCGGGAGAACTAAAAGGTGATGGGCCTAACAGGTCTCTTTTAAGGTTTGGCAGAAGTAATGAAATTTGTGTTTTGGGCGGTTGGGCCTATACATTTTGGAAAAGAACTAGTGTGTGTTGTTAAAGATCAATATTTCTAAGGTTGAGAGGACCGGTTTAAAACCACCAGTTGCCTTTCATGGGTGACTGCCTGTGTCAAGTCAGGAGTGAAATTTGTTTGTTCACCTTGGTTTTGGAAGAGATATATTGATGCTTTGGGAAGTCTGGAATCTCTTTGCTGTCATTATTGGGTTTGGAATTAATGAATGTGGATAATGTTTTTCTGTACTATTAGAAAATTACTTCATTGTCTATGTTGTGCTGTGGGCTTTGTTCTCCGACCCTTAGTTATAGTGGAGGTAGAGTATGTTTATAACGTTCCATGCTCATAAATATCACAAAAACGATGTAGGCCTACTTTACTCTTTTGCTGTAACATTAGCTGATTGACAAGTCGGCAGAATTAAAGGTGATGGGACTAACAGGTCTCTTTTTATTTTTTGCAGAAATAATGAAATTTGTGTTTTGGGTGGTTAGGCCTATACATTTTGGAAAAGAACTAGTGTTTGTTGTTAATTATGAATATTTCTAAGGTTGAGAGGACCGGTTTAAAACCACCAGTTTCCTTTCATGGGTGACTGCCTGTGTCAAGTCAGGAGTGAAATTTGTTTCTTCACGTTGGTATTGGAAGAGAAATATTGATGTTTTGGCAAGTCTGGAATCACTTTGCTGTTATTGTTGGGTTTGGAATTAATGAATGTGGATCATGTTTTTCTGTACTATTAGAAAATTACTTCATTGGCTATGTTGTGCTGTGGGCTTTGTTCTCCGACTCATAGTTATAGTGGAGGTACAGTATGTTTATAATATTCCAGGTTTATAAATATCACAAAAACGATGTAGGCCCACTTTACTCTTTTGCTGTAACATTAGCTGACTGACAAGTCGGGAGAATTAAAGGTGATGGGCCTAACAGGTGTCTTTTTATTTTTTGGAGAAGTAATGAAATTTGTGTTTTGGGTGGTTAGGCCTATTCATTTTGGAAAAGAACTAGTGTTTGTTGTTAATGATGAATACTTCTAAGGTTGAGAGGACCGGTTTAAAACCACCAGTTGCCTTTCATGGGCGACTGCCTGTGTCAAGTCAGGAGTGAAATTTGTCTCTTCACCTTGGTATTGAGAGAGAAATATTGATGCTTTGGCAAGTCTGGAATCTCTTTGCTGTCATTGTTGGGTTTGGAATTAATGAATGTGGATCATGTTTTTCTGTACTATTTGAAAATTACTTCATTGGCTATGTTGTGCTGTGGGCTTCTTTCTACGACCCATAGTTATAGTGGAGGTAGAGTATGTTTATAATGTTCCAGTTTCATAAATATCACAAAAACGATGTAGACCTACTTCACTCTTTTGCTGTAACATTAGCTGACTGACAATTTGGGAGAACTAAAAGGTGATGGGCCTAACAGGTCTCTTTTTATTTTTTGCAGAAGTAATGAAATTTGTGTTTTGGGTGGCTACGCCTATACATTTTGGAAAAGAACTAGTGTTTGTTGTTAATGATGAATATTTCTAAGGTTGAGAGGACTGGTTTAAAACCACCAGTTTCCTTTCATGGGCGACTGCCTGTCTCAAGTCAGGAGTGAAATTTGTTTCTTCACCTTGGTATTGGAAGAGAAATATTGATGCTTTGGCAAGTCTGGAATCTCTTTGCTGTCATTGTTGGCTGGGGAATTCATGAATGTGGATCATGTTTTTCTGTACTATTTGAAAATTACTTCATTGGCTATGTTGTGCTGTGGGCTTTGTTCTCCGACTCATAGTTATAGTGGAGGTAGAGTATGTTTATAATGTTCCAGGTTCATAAATATCAAAAAAACGATGTAGGCCTACTTTACCCTTTTGCTGTAACATTAGTTGACTGACAAGTCGGGAGAACTAAAAGGTGATGGGCCTAACAGGTCTCTTTTTATCTTTGGCAGAAGTAATGAAATTTGTGTTTTGGGTGGTTAGGCCTATACATTTTGGAAAAGAACTAGTGTTTGTTGTTAATGATGAATATTTCTTAGGTTGAGAGGACCGGTTTAAAGCCACAAGTTGCCTTTCATGGTTGACTGCCTGTCTTAAGTCAGGAGTGAAATTTGTTTTTTCACGTTGGTATTGGAAGAGAAATATTGATGCTTTGGCAAGTCTGGAATCACTTTGCTGTTATTGTTGGGTTTGGAATTAATGAATGTGGATCATGTTTTTCTGTACTATTAGAAAATTACTTCATTGGCTATGTTGTGATGTGGGCTTTGTTCTCCGACTCATAATTTTAGTGGAGGTAGAGTATGTTTATAATGTTCCAGGTTCATAAATATCAAAAAAACGATGTAGGCCTACTTTACCCTTTTGCTGTAACACTAGCTGACTGACAAGTCGGGAGAACTAAAAGGTGATGGTCCTAACCTGTCTCTTTTTAGGTTTGGCAAAAGTAATGAAATTTGTGTTTTGGGCGGTTAGGCCAATACATTTTGGAAAAGAACTAGTGTGTGTTGTTAAAGATCAATATTTCTAAGGTTGAGAGGACCGGTTTAAAACCACCAGTTGCCTTTCATGGGTGACTGCCTGTGTCAAGTCAGGAGTGAAATTTGTTTCTTCACCTTGGTATTGGAAGAGAAATATTGATGCTTTGGCAAGTCTGGAATCTCTTTGCTGTCATTGTTGGCTGGGGAATTCATGAATGTGGATCATGTTTTTCTGTACTATTTGAAAATTACTTCATTGGCTATGTTGTGCTGTGGGCTTTGTTCTCCGACCCATAGTTATAGTGGAGGTAGAGTATGTTTATAATGTTCCAGGTTCATAAATATCAAAAAAACGATGTAGGCCTACTTTACCCTTTTGCTGTAACATTAGTTGACTGACATGTCGGGAGAACTAAAAGGTGATGGGCATAACAGGTCTCTTTTTATCTTTGGCAGAAGTAATGAAATTTGTGTTTTGGGTGGTTAGGCCTATACATTTTGGAAAAGAAGTAGTGTTTGTTGTTAATGATGAATATTTCTAAGGTTGAGAGGACCGGTTTCAAACCACCAGTTTCCTTTCATGGGTGACTGCCTGTCTCCAGTCAGGAGTGAAATTTGTTTTTTCATGTTGGTATTGGAAGAGAAATATTGATGCTTTGGCAAGTCTGGAATCTCTTTGCTGTCATTGTTGGGTTTGGGATTAATGAATGTGGATCATGTTTTTCTGTACTATTTGTAAATTACTTCATTGGCTATGTTGTGCTGTGGGCTTTGTTCTCCGACCCATATTTATATGGAGGTACAGTATGTTTATGACGATCCAGGTTCATAAATATCACAAAAACGATGTAGGCCTACTTTACTCTTTTGCTGTAACATTAGCTGACTGACAAGTCAGAAGAACTAAAAGGTGATGGGCCTAACAGGTCTCTTTTAATTTTTGGCAGAAGTAGTGAAATTTGTGTTTTGGGTGGTTAGGCCTATACATTCTCTAAACAAACTAGTGTTTGTTGTTAATGATGATTATTTCTAAGGTTGAGAGGACCGGTTTAAAACCACCAGTTTCCTTTCATGGGTGACTGCCTGTCTCAAGTCAGGAGTGAAATTTGTTTCTTCACCTTGGTATTGGAAGAGAAATATTGATGCTTTGGCAAGACTGGAATCACTTTACTGTTATAGTTGGGTTTGGAATTAATGAATGAGGATCATGTTTTTCTGTACTATTTGAAAATTACTTCATTGGCTATGTTGTGCTGTGGGCCTTGTTCTCCGACCCATAGTTATAGTGGAGGTAGAGTATGCTTATAATGTTCCAGGTTCATAAATATCACAAAAACGATGAAGGCCTACTTTACTCTTTTGCTGTAAGTATAAGCTGAGTGAAAAGTCCGGAGAACTAAAAGGTGATGGGCCTAACAGGTGTCTTGGTATTTTGGCAGAAGTAATGAAATATGTGTTTTGGGTGGTTAGGCCTATGCATTTTGGAAAAGAACTAATGTTTGTTGTTAATGATGACTATTTCTAAGGTTGAGAGGACCGGTTTAAAACCACCAGTTGCCTTGCATGGCTGACTGCCTGTGTCAAGTCAGGAGTGAAATTTGTTTCTTCACCTTGGTATTGGAAGATATATATTGATGCTTTGGCAAGTCTGGAATCTCTTTGCTGTCATTGTTGGGTTTGGACTTAATGAATGTGGATAATGTTTTTCTGTACTAATAGAAAATTACTTCATTGGCTATGTTGTGCTGTGGGCTTTGTTCTCCGACCCATAGTTATGGTGGAGGTACAGTATGCTTATAACGTTCCAGGTTCATAAATATCACAAAAACGATGTAGGCCTACTTTACTCTTTTGCTGTAACATTAGCTGACTGACAAGTTGGGAGAACTAAAAGGTGATGGGCCTAACAGGTCTTTTTTTATTATTTGCAGAAGTAATGAAATTTGTGTTTTGGGTGGCTACGCCTATACATTTTGGAAAAGAACTAGTGTTTGTTGTTAATGATGAATATTTCTAAGGTTGAGAGGACTGGTTTAAAACCACCAGTTTCCTTTCATGGGCGACTGCCTGTCTCAAGTCAGGAGTGAAATTTGTTTCTTCACCTTGGTATTGGAAGAGAAATATTGATGCTTTGGCAAGTCTGGAATCTCTTTGCTGTCATTGTTGGCTGGGGAATTCATGAATGTGGATCATGTTTTTCTGTACTATTTGAAAATTACTTCATTGGCTATGTTGTGCTGTGGGCTTTGTTCTCCGACTCATAGTTATAGTGGAGGTAGAGTATGTTTATAATGTTCCAGGTTCATAAATATCAAAAAAACGATGTAGGCCTACTTTACCCTTTTGCTGTAACATTAGTTGACTGACAAGTCGGGAGAACTAAAAGGTGATGGGCCTAACAGGTCTCTTTTTATCTTTGGCAGAAGTAATGAAATTTGTGTTTTGGGTGGTTAGGCCTATACATTTTGGAAAAGAACTAGTGTTTGTTGTTAATGATGAATATTTCTAAGGTTGAGAGGACCGTTTTAAAGCCACCAGTTGCCTTTCATGGTTGACTGCCTGTCTTAAGTCAGGAGTGAAATTTGTTTTTTTCACGTTGGTATTGGAAGAGAAATATTGATGCTTTGGCAAGTCTGGAATCACTTTGCTGTTATTGTTGGGTTTGGAATTAATGAATGTGGATCATGTTTTTCTGTACTATTAGAAAATTACTTCATTGGCTATGTTGTGCTGTTGGCTTTGTTCTCCGACTCATAATTTTAGTGGAGGTAGAGTATGTTTATAATGTTCCAGGTTCATAAATATAAAAAAAAAACGATGTAGGCCTACTTTACCCTTTTGCTGTAACACTAGCTGACTGACAAGTCGGGAGAACTAAAAGGTGATGGGCCTAACCTGTCTCTTTTTAGGTTTGGCAGAAGTAATGAAATTTGTGTTTTGGGCGGTTAGGCCTATACATTTTGGAAAAGAACTAGTGTGTGTTATTAAAGATCAATATTTCTAAGGTTGAGAGGACCGGTTTAAAACCACCAGTTGCCTTTCATGGGTAACTGCCTGTGTCAAGTCAGGAGTGAAATTTGTTTCTTCACCTTGGTATTGGAAGAGAAATATTGATGCTTTGGCAAGTCTGGAATCTCTTTGCTGTCATTGTTTGCTGGGGAATTAATGAATGTGGATCATGTTTTTCTGTACTATTTGAAAATTACTTCATTGGCTATGTTGTGCTGTGGGCTTTGTTCTCCGACCCATAGTTATAGTGGAGGTAGAGTATGTTTATAATGTTCCAGGTTCATAAATATCAAAAAAACGATGTAGGCCTACTTTACTGTTTTGCTGTAACATTAGCTGACTGACAAGTCGGGAGAACTAAAAGGTGATGGGCCTAACAGGTCTCTTTTAAGGTTTGGCAGAAGTAATGAAATTTGTGTTTTGGGCGGTTAGGCCTATACATTTTGGAAAAGAACTAGTGTGTGTTGTTAAAGATCAATATTTCTAAGGTTGAGAGGACCGGTTTAAAACCACCAGTTGCCTTTCATGGGTGACTGCCTGTGTCAAGTCAGGAGTGAAATTTGTTTGTTCACCTTGGTTTTGGAAGAGATATATTGATGCTTTGGGAAGTCTGGAATCTCTTTGCTGTCATTATTGGGTTTGGAATTAATGAATGTGGATAATGTTTTTCTGTACTATTAGAAAATTACTTCATTGTCTATGTTGTGCTGTGGGCTTTGTTCTCCGACCCTTAGTTATAGTGGAGGTAGAGTATGTTTATAACGTTCCATGCTCATAAATATCACAAAAACGATGTAGGCCTACTTTACTCTTTTGCTGTAACATTAGCTGATTGACAAGTCAGCAGAATTAAAGGTGATGGGACTAACAGGTCTCTTTTTATTTTTTGCAGAAATAATGAAATTTGTGTTTTGGGTGGTTAGGCCTATACATTTTGGAAAAGAACTAGTGTTTGTTGTTAATTATGAATATTTCTAAGGTTGAGAGGACCGGTTTAAAACCACCAGTTTCCTTTCATGGGTGACTGCCTGTGTCAAGTCAGGAGTGAAATTTGTTTCTTCACGTTGGTATTGGAAGAGAAATATTGATGTTTTGGCAAGTCTGGAATCACTTTGCTGTTATTGTTGGGTTTGGAATTAATGAATGTGGATCATGTTTTTCTGTACTATTAGAAAATTACTTCATTGGCTATGTTGTGCTGTGGGCTTTGTTCTCCGACTCATAGTTATAGTGGAGGTACAGTATGTTTATAATATTCCAGGTTTATAAATATCACAAAAACGATGTAGGCCCACTTTACTCTTTTGCTGTAACATTAGCTGACTGACAAGTCGGGAGAATTAAAGGTGATGGGCCTAACAGGTCTCTTTTTATTTTTTGGAGAAGTAATGAAATTTGTGTTTTGGGTGGTTAGGCCTATTCATTTTGGAAAAGAACTAGTGTTTGTTGTTAATGATGAATACTTCTAAGGTTGAGAGGACCGGTTTAAAACCACCAGTTGCCTTTCATGGGCGACTGCCTGTGTCAAGTCAGGAGTGAAATTTGTCTCTTCACCTTGGTATTGAGAGAGAAATATTGATGCTTTGGCAAGTCTGGAATCTCTTTGCTGTCATTGTTGGGTTTGGAATTAATGAATGTGGATCATGTTTTTCTGTACTATTTGAAAATTACTTCATTGGCTATGTTGTCCTGTGGGCTTCTTTCTACGACCCATAGTTATAGTGGAGGTAGAGTATGTTTATAATGTTCCAGTTTCATAAATATCACAAAAACGATGTAGACCTACTTCACTCTTTTGCTGTAACATTAGCTGACTGACAATTTGGGAGAACTAAAAGGTGATGGGCCTAACAGGTCTTTTTTTATTTTTTGCAGAAGTAATGAAATTTGTGTTTTGGGTGGCTACGCCTATACATTTTGGAAAAGAACTAGTGTTTGTTGTTAATGATGAATATTTCTAAGGTTGAGAGGACTGGTTTAAAACCACCAGTTTCCTTTCATGGGCGACTGCCTGTCTCAAGTCAGGAGTGAAATTTGTTTCTTCACCTTGGTATTGGAAGAGAAATATTGATGCTTTGGCAAGTCTGGAATCTCTTTGCTGTCATTGTTGGCTGGGGAATTCATGAATGTGGATCATGTTTTTCTGTACTATTTGAAAATTACTTCATTGGCTATGTTGTGCTGTGGGCTTTGTTCTCCGACTCATAGTTATAGTGGAGGTAGAGTATGTTTATAATGTTCCAGGTTCATAAATATCAAAAAAACGATGTAGGCCTACTTTACCCTTTTGCTGTAACATTAGTTGACTGACAAGTCGGGAGAACTAAAAGGTGATGGGCCTAACAGGTCTCTTTTTATCTTTGGCAGAAGTAATGAAATTTGTGTTTTGGGTGGTTAGGCCTATACATTTTGGAAAAGAACTAGTGTTTGTTGTTAATGATGAATATTTCTTAGGTTGAGAGGACCGGTTTAAAGCCACCAGTTGCCTTTCATGGTTGACTGCCTGTCTTAAGTCAGGAGTGAAATTTGTTTTTTCACGTTGGTATTGGAAGAGAAATATTGATGCTTTTGCAAGTCTGGAATCACTTTGCTGTTATTGTTGTGTTTGGAATTAATGAATGTGGATCATGTTTTTCTGTACTATTAGAAAATTACTTCATTGGCTATGTTGTGATGTGGGCTTTGTTCTCCGACTCATAATTTTAGTGGAGGTAGAGTATGTTTATAATGTTCCAGGTTCATAAATATCAAAAAAACGATGTAGGCCTACTTTACCCTTTTGCTGTAACACTAGCTGACTGACAAGTCGGGAGAACTAAAAGGTGATGGTCCTAACCTGTCTCTTTTTAGGTTTGGCAAAAGTAATGAAATTTGTGTTTTGGGCGGTTAGGCCAATACATTTTGGAAAAGAACTAGTGTGTGTTGTTAAAGATCAATATTTCTAAGGTTGAGAGGACCGGTTTAAAACCACCAGTTGCCTTTCATGGGTGACTGCCTGTGTCAAGTCAGGAGTGAAATTTGTTTCTTCACCTTGGTATTGGAAGAGAAATATTGATGCTTTGGCAAGTCTGGAATCTCTTTGCTGTCATTGTTGGCTGGGGAATTCATGAATGTGGATCATGTTTTTCTGTACTATTTGAAAATTACTTCATTGGCTATGTTGTGCTGTGGGCTTTGTTCTCCGACCCATAGTTATAGTGGAGGTAGAGTATGTTTATAATGTTCCAGGTTCATAAATATCAAAAAAACGATGTAGGCCTACTTTACCCTTTTGCTGTAACATTAGTTGACTGACATGTCGGGAGAACTAAAAGGTGATGGGCATAACAGGTCTCTTTTTATCTTTGGCAGAAGTAATGAAATTTGTGTTTTGGGTGGTTAGGCCTATACATTTTGGAAAAGAAGTAGTGTTTGTTGTTAATGATGAATATTTCTAAGGTTGAGAGGACCGGTTTCAAACCACCAGTTTCCTTTCATGGGTGACTGCCTGTCTCCAGTCAGGAGTGAAATTTGTTTTTTCATGTTGGTATTGGAAGAGAAATATTGATGCTTTGGCAAGTCTGGAATCTCTTTGCTGTCATTGTTGGGTTTGGGATTAATGAATGTGGATCATGTTTTTCTGTACTATTTGTAAATTACTTCATTGGCTATGTTGTGCTGTGGGCTTTGTTCTCCGACCCATATTTATATGGAGGTACAGTATGTTTATGACGATCCAGGTTCATAAATATCACAAAAACGATGTAGGCCTACTTTACTCTTTTGCTGTAACATTAGCTGACTGACAAGTCGGGAGAACTAAAAGGTGATGGGCCTAACAGGTCTCTTTTTATTTTTGGCAGAAGTAGTGAAATTTGTGTTTTGGGTGGTTAGGCCTATACATTCTCTAAACAAACTAGTGTTTGTTGTTAATGATGATTATTTCTAAGGTGAGAGGACCGGTTTAAAACCACCAGTTTCCTTTCATGGGTGACTGCCTGTCTCAAGTCAGGAGTGAAATTTGTTTCTTGACGTTGGTATTGGAAGAGAAATATTGATGCTTTGGCAAGACTGGAATCACTTTACTGTTATAGTTGGGTTTGGAATTAATGAATGAGGATCATGTTTTTCTGTACTATTTGAAAATTACTTCATTGGCTATGTTGTGCTGTGGGCCTTGTTCTCCGACCCATAGTTATATGGAGGTACAGTATGTTTATGACGATCCAGGTTCATAAATATCAAAAAAACGATGTAGGCCTACTTTATTCTTTTGCTGTAACATTAGCTGACTGACAAGTCGGGAGAAGTAAAAGGTGATGGGCTTAACAGGTCTCTTTTTATTTTTGGCAGAAGTAATGAAATTTGTGTTTTGGGTGGTTAGGCCTATACATTTTGGAAAAGAACTAGTGTTTGTTGTTAATGATGAATATTTCTAAGGTTGAGAGGACCGGTTTAAAGCCACCAGTTTCCTTTCATGGTTGACTGCCTGTCTTAAGTCAGGAGTGAAATTTGTTTTTTCACGTTGGTATTGGAAGAGAAATATTGATGCTTTGGCAAGTCTGGAATCACTTTGCTGTTATTGTTGGGTTTGGAATTAATGAATGTGGATCATGTTTTTCTGTACTATTTGAAAATTACTTCATTGGCTATGTTGTGCTGTGGGCTTTGTTCTCCGACTCATAATTTTAGTGGAGGTAGAGTATGTTTATAATGTTCCAGGTTCATAAATATCAAAAAAAACGATGTAGGCCTACTTTACCCTTTTGCTGTAACACTAGCTGACTGACAAGTCGGGAGAACTAAAAGGTGATGGGCCTAACAGGTCTCTTTTTAGGTTTGGCAGAAGTAATGAAATTTGTGTTTTGGGCGGTTAGGCCTATACATTTTGGAAAAGAACTAGTGTGTGTTGTTAAAGATCAATATTTCTAAGGTTGAGAGGACCGGTTTAAAACCACCAGTTGCCTTTCATGGGTGACTGCCTGTGTCAAGGCAGGAGTGAAATTTGTTTCTTCACCTTGGTATTGGAAGAGAAATATTGATGCTTTGGCAAGTCTGGAATCTCTTTGCTGTCATTGTTTGCTGGGGAATTAATGAATGTGGATCATGTTTTTCTGTACTATTTGAAAATTACTTCATTGGCTATGTTGTGCTGTGGGCTTTGTTCTCCGACCCATAGTTATAGTGGAGGTAGAGTATGTTTATAATGTTCCAGGTTCATAAATATCAAAAAAACGATGTAGGCCTACTTTACCCTTTTGCTGTAACACCAGCTGACTGACAAGTCGGGAGAACTAAAAGGTGATGGGCCTAACCTGTCTCTTTTTAGGTCTGGCAGAAGTAATGAAATTTGTGTTTTGGGCGGTTAGGCCTATACATTTTGGAAAAGAACAAGTGTGTGTTGTTAAAGATCAATATTTCTAAGGTTGAGAGGACCGGTTTAAAACCACCAGTTGCCTTTCATGGGTGACTGCCTGTGTCAAGGCAGGAGTGAAATTTGTTTCTTCACCTTGGTATTGGAAGAGAAATATTGATGCTTTGGCAAGTCTGGAATCTCTTTGCTGTCATTGTTTGCTGGGGAATTAATGAATGTGGATCATGTTTTTCTGTACTATTTGAAAATTACTTCATTGGCTATGTTGTGCTGTGGGCTTTGTTCTCCGACCCATAGTTATAGTGGAGGTAGAGTATGTTTATAATGTTCCAGGTTCATAAATATCAAAAAAACGATGTAGGCCTACTTTACCCTTTTGCTGTAACACCAGCTGACTGACAAGTCGGGAGAACTAAAAGGTGATGGGCCTAACCTGTCTCTTTTTAGGTCTGGCAGAAGTAATGAAATTTGTGTTTTGGGCGGTTAGGCCTATACATTTTGGAAAAGAACAAGTGTGTGTTGTTAAAGATCAATATTTCTAAGGTTGAGAGGACCGGTTTAAAACCACCAGTTGCCTTTCATGGGTGACTGCCTGTCTCAAGTCAGGAGTGAAATTTGTTTCTTCACCTTGGTATTGGAAGAGAAATATTGATGCTTTGGCAAGTCTGGAATCTCTTTGCTGTCATTGTTTGCTGGGGAATTAATGAATGTGGATCATGTTTTTCTGTACTATTTGAAAATTACTTCATTGGCTATGTTGTGATGTGGGCTTTGTTCTCCGACCCATAGTTATAGTGGAGGTAGAGTATGTTTATAATGTTCCAGGTTCATAAATATAAAAAAACCGATGTAGGCCTACTTTACTGTTTTGCTGTAACATTAGCTGACTGACAAGTCGGGAGAACTAAAAGGTGATGGGCCTAACAGGTCTCTTTTAAGGTTTGGCAGAAGTCATGAAATTTGTGTTTTGGGCGGTTAGGCCTATACATTTTGGAAAAGAACTAGTGTGTGTTGTTAAAGATCAATATTTCTAAGGTTGAGAGGACCGGTTTAAAACCACCAGTTGCCTTTCATGGGTGACTGCCTGTGTCAAGTCAGGAGTGAAATTTGTTTGTTCACCTTGGTTTTGGAAGAGATATATTGATGCTTTGGGAAGTCTGGAATCTCTTTGCTGTCATTATTGGGTTTGGAATTAATGAATGTGGATCATGTTTTTCTGTACTATTAGAAAATTACTTCATTGTCTATGTTGTGCTGTGGGCTTTGTTCTCCGACCATTAGTTATAGTGGAGGTAGAGTATGTTTATAACGTTCCATGCTCATAAATATCACAAAAACGATGTAGGCCTACTTTCCTCTTTTGCTGTAACATTAGCTGACTGACAAGTCGGCAGAATTAAAGGTGATGGGACTAACAGGTCTCTTTTTATTTTTTGCAGAAATAATGAAATTTGTGTTTTGGGTGGTTAGGCCTATACATTTTGGAAAAGAACTAGTGTTTGTTGTTAATTATGAATATTTCTAAGGTTGAGAGGACCGGTTTAAAACCACCAGTTTCCTTTCATGGGTGACTGCCTGTCTCCAGTCAGGAGTGAAATTTGTTTCTTCATGTTTGTATTGGAAGAGAAGTATTGATGCTTTGGCAAGTCTGGAATCTCTTTGCTGTCATTGTTGGGTTTGGAATTAATGAATGTGGATCATGTTTTTCTGTACTATTTGAAAATTACTTCATTGGCTATGTTGTGCTGTGGGCTTTGTTCTACGACCCATAGTTATAGTGGAGGTAGAGTATGTTTATAATGTTCCAGTTTCATAAATATCACAAAAACGATGTAGGCCTACTTTACTCTTTTGCTCTAACATAAGCTGAGTGAAAAGTCCGGAGAACTAAAAGGTGATGGGCCTAACAGGTCTCTTGGTATTTTTGGCAGAAGTAATGAAATTTGTGTTTTGGGTGGTTAGGCCTATACATTTTGGAAAAGAACTAATGTTTGTTGTTAATGATGAATATTTCTAAGGTTGAGAGGACCGGTTTAAAACCACCAGTTGCCTTTCATGGGTGACTGCCTGTCTCCAGGCAGGAGTGATATTTGTTTCTTCATGTTGGTTTTGGAAGAGAAATATTGATGCTTTGGCAAGTCTGGAATCACTTTGCTGTCATTGTTGGGTTTGGAATTAATGTATGTGGATAATGTTTTTCTGTACTATTAGAAAATTACTTCATTGGCTATGTTGTCCTTTGGGCTTTGTTCTCTGACCCATAGTTATAGTGGAGGTAGAGTATGTTTGTTAATAATTTTCCATGTTTATAAATATCACAAAAACGATGTAGGCCCTCTATACTCTTTTGCTGTAACATTATCTGACTGACAAGTCGGGAGAACTAAAAGATGATGGGCCTAACAGGTCTCTTTTTATTTTTTGCAGAAGTAATGAAATTTGTGTTTTGGGTGGTTAGGCCTATACATTTTGGAAAAGAACTAGTGTTTGTTGTTAATGATGAATATTTCTAAGGTTGAGAGGACCGGTTTAAAACCACCAGTTGCCTTTCATGGGTGACTGCCTGTCTCCAGTCAGGAGTGAAATTTGTTTCTTCACGTTGGTATTGGATGGGAAATATTGATGCTTTGGCAAGTCTGGAATCTCTTTGCTGTCATTGTCGGGTTTGGAATTAATTAATGAGGATCATGTTTTTTTCTGTACTATTTGAAAATTACTTCATTGGCTATGTTGTGCTGTGGGCGTTGTTCTCTGACCCATAGTTATAGTGGAGGAAGAGTATGTTTATAATGTTCTAGGTTCATAAATATCACAAAAACGATGTAGGCCTACTTTACTCTTTTGCTGTAACATAAACTGAGTGAAAATTCGGGAGAACTAAAAGTTGATGGGCCTAACAGGTCTCTTTGTATTTTTGGCATAAGTAATGAAATTTGTGTTTTGGGTTGTTAGGCCTATACATTTTGGAAAAGAACTATTGTTTGTTGTTAATGATGAATATTTCTAAGGTTGAGAGGACCGGTTTAAAACCACCAGTTTCCTTTCATGGGTGACTGCCTGTCTCAAGTCAGGAGTGAAATTTGTTTCTTGACGTTGGTATTGGAAGAGAAATATTGATGCTTTGGCAAGTCTGGAATCACTTTGCTGTCATTGTTGTGTTTGGAATTAATGTATGTGGATAATGTTTTTCTGTACTATTAGAAAATTACTTCATTGGCTATGTTGTCCTTTGGGCTTTGTTCTCCGACTCATAGTTATAGTGGAGGTAGAGTATGTTTGTTTATAATATTCCATGTTTATGAATATCACAAAAACGATGTAGGCCCACTTTACTCTTTTGCTGTAACATTATCTGACTGACAAGTCGGGAGAACTAAAAGGTGATGGGCCTAACAGGTCTCTTTTTATCTTTGGCAGAAGTAATGAAATTTGTGTTTTGGGTGGTTAGGCCTATACATTTTGGAAAAGAACTAGTGTGTGTTGTTAATGATGAATATTTCTAAGGTTGAGAGGACCGGTTTAAAACCACCAGTTTCCTTTCATGGGTGACTGCCTGTCTCCAGTCAAGAGTGAAATTTGTTTCTTCACGTTGGTATTCGAAGAGAAATATTGATGCTTTGGCAAGTCTGGAATCTCTTTGCTGTCATTGTCGGGTTTGGAATTAATGAATGAGGATCATGTTTTTCTGTACTATTTGAAAATTACTTCATTGGCTATGTTGTGCTGTGGGCTTTGTTCTCCGACCCTTAGTTATAGTGGAGGTACAGTATGTTTATAACGTTCCATGTTCATAAATATCACAAAAACGATGTAGGCCTACTTTACTTTTTTGCTGTAACATTAGCTGATTGACAAGTCGGGAGAATTAAAGGTGATGTGACTAACAGGCCTCTTTTTATTTTTTGCAGAAGTAATGAAATTTGTGTTTTGGGATGTTAGGCCTATACATTTTGGAAAAGAACTAGTGTTTGTTGTTAATGATGAATATTTCTAAGTTTGAGAGGACCGGTTTAAAACCACCAGTTGCTTTTCATGGGTGACTGCCTGTCTCCAGTCAGGAGTGAAATTTGTTTCTTCACGTTGCTATTGGAAGAGAAATATTGATGCTTTGGCAAGTCTGGAATCTCTTTGCTGTCATTGTTGGCTTTGGAATTAATGAATGTGGATCATGTTTTTCTGTACTATTTGAAAATTACTTCATTGGCTATGTTGTGCTGTGGGCTTTGTTCTCCGACCCATAGTTATAGTGGAGGTAGAGTATGTTTATAATGTTCCAGTTTCATAAATATCACAAAAACGATGTAGGCCTACTTTACTCCTTTGCTGTAACATAAGCTGAGTGAAAAGTCCGGAGAACTAAAAGGTGATGGGCCTAACAGGTCTCTTGGTATTTTTGGCAGAAGTAATGAAATATATGTTTTGGGTGGTTAGGCCTATACATTTTGGAAAAGAACTAATGTTTGTTGTTAATGATGAATATTTCTAAGGTTGAGAGGACCGGTTTAAAACCACCAGTTTCCTTTCATGGGTGACTGCCTGTCTCCAGGCAGGAGTGATATTTGCTTCTTCATGTTGGTTTTGGAAGAGAAATATTGATGCTTTGGCAAGTCTGGAATCTCTTTGCTGTCATTGTCGGGTTTGGAATTAATGAATGAAGATCATATTTTTCTGTACTATTTGAAAATTACTTCATTGGCTCTGCTGTGCTGTGGGCTTTGTTCTCTGACCCATAGTTATAGTGGAGGTAGAGTATGTTTATAATGTTCCAGGTTCATAAATATCACAAAAACGATGTAGGCCCACTTTACTCTATTGCTGTAACATAAACTGAGTGAAAAGTCGGGAGAACTAAAAGTTGATGGGCCTAACAGGTCTCTTTGTATTTTTGGCACAAGTAATGAAATTTGTGTTCTGGGTGGTTAGGCCTATACATTTTGGAAAAGAACTATTGTTTGTTGTTAATGATGAATATTTCTAAGGTTGAGAGGACCGGTTTAAAACCACCAGTTTCCTTTCATGAGTGACTGCCTGTCTCAAGTCAGGAGTGAAATTTGTTTCTTGACGTTGGTATTGGAAGAGAAATATTGATGCTTTGGCAAGTCTGGAATCACTTTGCTGTCATTGTTGGGTTTGGAATTAATGTATGTGGATAATGTTTTTCTGTATTATTAGAAAATTACTTCATTGGCTATGTTGTCCTTTGGGCTTTGTTCTCCGACTCATAGTTATAGTGGAGGTAGAGTATGTTTGTTTATAATATTCCATGTTTATGAATATCACAAAAACGATGTAGGCCCACTTTACTCTTTTGCTGTAACATTATCTGACTGACAAGTCGGGAGAACTAAAAGGTGATGGGCCTAACAGGTCTCTTTTTATCTTTGGCAGAAGTAATGAAATTTGTGTTTTGGGTGGTTAGGCCTATACATTTTGGAAAAGAACTAGTGTGTGTTGTTAATGATGAATATTTCTAAGGTTGAGAGGACCGGTTTAAAACCACCAGTTTCCTTTCATGGGTGACTGCCTGTCTCCAGTCAGGAGTGAAATTTGTTTCTTCACGTTGGTATTCGAAGAGAAATATTGATGCTTTGGCAAGTCTGGAATCTCTTTGCTGTCATTGTCGGGTTTGGAATTAATGAATGAAGATCATGTTTTTCTGTACTATTTGAAAATTACTTCATTGGCTCTGTTGTGCTGTGGGCTTTGTTCTCTGACCCATAGTTATAGTGGAGGTAGAGTATGTTTATAATGTTCCAGGTTCATAAATATCACAAAAACGATGTAGGCCTACTTTACTCTCTTGCTGTAACATTAGCTGACTGACAAGTCCGGAGAACTAAAAGGTGATGGGCCTAACAGGTCTGTTTGTATTTTTGGCACAAGTAATGAAATTTGTGTTTTGGGTGGTTAGGCCTATACATTTTGGAAAAGAACTAGTGTTTGTTGTTAATGATGAATATTTCTAAGGTTGAGAGGACCGGTTTAAAACCACCAGTTGCCTTTCATGGGTGACTGCCTGTCTCAAGTCAGGAGTGAAATTCGTTTCTTGACGTTGTTATTGGAAGAGAAATATTGATGCTTTGGCAAGTCTGGAATCACTTTGCTGTCATTGTTGGGTTTGGAATTAATGTATGTGGATAATGTTTTTCTGTACAATTAGAAAATTACTTCATTGGCTATGTTGTCTTTTGGGTTTTGTTCTCTGACCCATAGTTATAGTGGAGGTAGAGTATGTTTGTTTATAATATTCCATGTTTATAAATATCACAAAAACGATGTAGGCCCACTTTACTCTTTTGCTGTAACATTATCTGACTGACAAGTCGGGAGAACTAAAAGGTGATGGGCCTAACAGGTCTCTTTTTATTTTTTGCAGAAGTAATGAAATTTGTGTTTTGGGTGGTTAGACCTATACATTTTGGAAAAGAACTAGTGTTTGTTGTTAATGATGAATATTTCTAAGGTTGAGAGGACCGGTTTAAAACCACCAGGTGCCTTTCATGGGTGACTGCCTGTCTCCAGTCAGGAGCGAAATTCGTTTCTTCACGTTGCTATTGGAAGAGAAATATTGATGCTTTGGTAAGTCTGGAATCTCTTTGCTGTCATTGTCGGGTTTGGAATTAATGAATGAGGATCATGTTTTTCTGTACTATTTGAAAATTACTTCATTGGCTATGTTGTGCTGTGGGCTTTGTTCTCCGACCTTTAGTTATAGTGGAGGTACAGTATGTTTATAACGTTCCATGTTCATAAATATCACAAAAACGATGTAGGCCTACTTTACTTTTTTGCTGTAACATTAGCTGATTGACAAGTCGGGAGAATTAAAGGTGATGTGACTAACAGGTCTCTTTTTATTTTTTGCAGAAGTAATGAAATTTGTGTTTTGGGATGTTAGGCCTATACATTTTGGAAAAGAACTAGTGTTTGTTGTTAATGATGAATATTTCTAATGTTGAGAGGACCGGTTTAAAACCACCAGTTGCCTTTCATGGGTGACTGCCTGTCTCAAGTCAGGAGTGAAATTTGTTTCTTGACGTTGGTATTGGAAGAGAAATATTGATGCTTTGGCAAGTGTGGAATCACTTTTCTGTCATTGTTGGGTTTGGAATTAATGTATGTGGATAATGTTTTTCTGTACTATTAGAAAATTACTTCATTGGCTATGTTGTCCTTTGGGTTTTGTTCTCTGACCCATAGTTATAGTGGAGGTAGAGTATGTTTGTTTATAATATTCCATGTTTATAAATATCACAAAAACGATGTAGGCCCACTTTACTCTTTTGCTGTAACATTATCTGACTGACAAGTCGGGAGAACTAAAAGGTGATGGGCCTAACAGGTCTCTTTTTATTTTTTGCAGAAGTAATGAAATTTGTGTTTTGGGTGGTTAGACCTATACATTTTGGAAAAGAACTAGTGTTTGTTGTTAATGATGAATATTTCTAAGGTTGAGAGGACCGGTTTAAAACCACCAGGTGCCTTTCATGGGTGACTGCCTGTCTCCAGTCAGGAGCGAAATTCGTTTCTTCACGTTGCTATTGGAAGAGAAATATTGATGCTTTGGTAAGTCTGGAATCTCTTTGCTGTCATTGTCGGGTTTGGAATTAATGAATGAGGATCATGTTTTTCTGTACTATTTGAAAATTACTTCATTGGCTATGTTGTGCTGTGGGCTTTGTTCTCCGACCCTTAGTTATAGTGGAGGTACAGTATGTTTATAACGTTCCATGTTCATAAATATCACAAAAACGATGTAGGCCTACTTTACTTTTTTGCTGTAACATTAGCTGATTGACAAGTCGGGAGAATTAAAGGTGATGTGACTAACAGGTCTCTTTTTATTTTTTGCAGAAGTAATGAAATTTGTGTTTTGGGATGTTAGGCCTATACATTTTGGAAAAGAACTAGTGTTTGTTGTTAATGATGAATATTTCTAAGGTTGAGAGGACCGGTTTAAAACCACCAGTTGCTTTTCATGGGTGACTGCCTGTCTCCAGTCAGGAGTGAAATTTGTTTCTTCACGTTGCTATTGGAAGAGAAATATTGATGCTTTGGCAAGTCTGGAATCTCTTTGCTGTCATTGTTGGCTTTGGAATTAATGAATGTGGATCATGTTTTTCTGTACTATTTGAAAATTACTTCATTGGCTATGTTGTGCTGTGGGCTTTGTTCTCCGACCCATAGTTATAGTGGAGGTAGAGTATGTTTATAATGTTCCAGTTTCATAAATATCACAAAAACGATGTAGGCCTACTTTACTCTTTTGCTGTAACATAAGCTGAGTGAAAAGTCGGGAGAACTAAAAGTTGATGGGCCTAACAGGTCTCTTTGTATTTTTGGCACAAGTAATGAAATTTGTGTTTTGGGTGGTTAGGCCTATACATTTTGGAAAAGAACTATTGTTTGTTGTTAATGATGAATATTTCTAAGGTTGAGAGGACCGGTTTAAAACCACCAGTTGCCTTTCATGGGTGACTGCCTCTCTCAAGTCAGGAGTGAAATTTGTTTCTTGACGTTGGTATTGGAAGAGAAATATTGATGCTTTGGCAAGTCTGGAATCACTTTGCTGTCATTGTTGGGTTTGGAATTAATGTATGTGGATAATGTTTTTCTGTACTATTAGAAAATTACTTCATTGGCTATGTTGTCCTTTGGGCTTTGTTCTCCGACTCATAGTTATAGTGGAGGTAGAGTATGTTTGTTTATAATATTCCATGTTTATAAATATCACAAAAACGATGTAGGCCCACTTTACTCTTTTGCTGTAACATTATCTGACTGACAAGTCGGGAGAACTAAAAGGTGATGGGCCTAACAGGTATCTTTTTATTTTTTGCAGAAGTAATGAAATTTGTGTTTTGGGTGGTTAGGCCTATACATTTTGGAAAAGAACTAGTGTTTGTTGTTAATGATGAATATTTCTAAGGTTGAGAGGACCGGTTTAAAACCACCAGTTTCCTTTCATGGGTGACTGCCTGTCTCCAGTCAGGAGTGAAATTTGTTTCTTCACGTTGGTATTCGAAGAGATATATTGATGCTTTGGCAAGTCTGGAATCTCTTTGCTGTCATTGCCGGGTTTGGAATTAATGAATGAGGATCATGTTTTTCTGTACTATTTGAAAATTACTTCATTGGCTATGTTGTGCTGTGGGCTTTGTTCTCTGACCCATAGTTATAGTGGAGGTAGAGTATGTTTATAATGTTCCAGGTTCAGAAATATCACAAAAAAGATGTAGGCCTACTTTACTCTTTTGCTGTAACATTAGCTGACTGACAAGTCCGGAGAACTAAAAGGTGATGGGCCTAACAGGTCTCTTTTTATTTTTTGCAGAAGTAATGAAATTTGTGTTTTGGGTGGTTAGGCCTATACATTTTGGAAAAGAACTAGTGTTTGTTGTTAATGATGAATATTTCTAATGTTGAGAGGACCGGTTTAAAACCACCAGTTTCCTTTCATGGGTGACTGCCTGTCTCAAGTCATGAGTGAAATTTGTTTCTTGACGTTGGTATTGGAAGAGAAATATTGATGCTTTGGCAAGTGTGGAATCACTTTTCTGTCATTGTTGGGTTTGGAATTAATGTATGTGGATAATGTTTTTCTGTACTATTAGAAAATTACTTCATTGGCTATGTTGTCCTTTGGGCTTTGTTCTCTGACCCATATTTATAGTGGAGGTAGAGTATGTTTGTTTATAATATTCCATGTTTATAAATATCACAAAAACGATGTAGGCCTACTTTACTCTTTTGCTGTAACATAAGCTGAGTGAAAAGTAGGGAGAACTAAAAGTTGATGGGCCTAACAGGTCTCTTTGTATTTTTGGCACAAGTAATGAAATTTGTGTTTTGGGTGGTTAGGCCTATACATTTTGGAAAAGAACTATTGTTTGTTGTTAATGATGAACATTTCTAAGGTTGAGAGGACCGGTTTAAAACCACCAGTTTCCTTTCATGGGTGACTGCCTCTCTCAAGTCAGGAGTGAAATTTGTTTCTTGACGTTGGTATTGGAAGAGAAATATTGATGCTTTGGCAAGTCTGGAATCACTTTGCTGTCATTGTTGGGTTTGGAATTAATGTATGTGGATAATGCTTTTCTGTACTATTAGAAAATTACTTCATTGGCTATGTTGTCCTTTGGGCTTTGTTTTCCGACTCATAGTTATAGTGGAGGTAGAGTATGTTTGTTTATAATATTCCATGTTTATAAATATCACAAAAACGATGTAGGCCCACTTTACTCTTTTGCTGTAACATTATCTGACTGACAAGTCGGGAGAACTAAAAGGTGATGGGCCTAACAGGTCTCTTTTTTTTTTTGCAGAAGTAATGAAATTTGTGTTTTGGGTGGTTAGGCCTATACATTTTGGAAAAGAACTAGTGTTTGTTGTTAATGATGAATATTTCTAAGGTTGAGAGGACCGGTTTAAAACCACCAGTTTCCTTTCATGGGTGACTGTCTGTCTCCAGTCAGGAGTGAAATTTGTTTCTTCACGTTGGTATTGGAAGAGAAATATTGATGCTTTGGCAAGTCTGGAATCTCTTTGCTGTCATTGTCGGGTTTGGAATTAATGAATGAAGATCATGTTTTTCTGTACTATTTGAAAATTACTTCATTGGCTCTGTTGTGCTGTGGGCTTTGTTCTCTGACCCATAGTTATAGTGGAGGGAGAGTATGTTTATAATGTTCCAGTTTCATAAATATCACAAAAACGATGTAGGCCTACTTTACTCTTTTGCTGTAACATTAGCTGAGTGACAAGTCCGGAGAACTAAAAGGTGATGGGCCTAACAGGTCTCTTTGTATTTTTGGCACAAGTAATGAAATTTGTGTTTTGGGTGGTTACCCCTATACATTTTGGAAAAGAACTATTGTTTGTTGTTAATGATGAATATTTCTAAGGTTGAGAGGACCGGTTTAAAACCACCAGTTGCCTTTCATGGGTGACTGCCTGTCTCAAGTCAGGAGTGAAATTTGTTTCTTGACGTTGGTATTGGAAGAGAAATATTGATGCTTTGGCAAGTGTGGAATCACTTTGCTGTCATTGTTGGGTTTGGAATTAATGTATGTGGATAATGTTTTTCTGTACTATTAGAAAATTACTTCATTGGCTATGTTGTCCTTTGGGCTTTGTTCTCCGACTCATAGTTATAGTGGAGGTAGAGTATGTTTGTTTATAATATTCCATGTTTATAAATATCACAAAAACGATGTAGGCCCACTTTACTCTTTTGCTGTAACATTATCTGACTGACAAGTCGGGAGAACTAAAAGGAGATGGGCCTAACAGGTCTCTTTTTTTTTTTGCAGAAGTAATGAAATTTGTGTTTTGGGTGGTTAGGCCTATATATTTTGGAAAAGAACTAGTGTTTGTTGTTAATGATGAATATTTCTAAGGTTGAGAGGACCGGTTTAAAACCACCAGTTTCCTTTCATGGGTGACTGCCTGTCTCCAGTCAGGAGTGAAATTTGTTTCTTCACGTTGGTATTGGAAGAGAAATATTGATGCTTTGGCAAGTCTGGAATCTCTTTGCTGTCATTGTCGGGTTTGGAATTAATGAATGAAGATCATGTTTTTCTGTACTATTTGAAAATTACTTCATTGGCTCTGTTGTGCTGTGGGCTTTGTTCTCTGACCCATAGTTATAGTGGAGGTAGAGTATGTTTATAATGTTCCAGGTTCATAAATATCACAAAAACGATGTAGGCCTACTTTACTCTTTTGCTGTAACATTAGCTGACTGACAAGTCCGGAGAACTAAAAGGTGATGGGCCTAACAGGTCTCTTCGTATTTTTGGCACAAGTAATGAAATTTGTGTTTTGGGTGGTTAGGCCTATACATTTTGGAAAAGAACTAGTGTTTGTTGTTAATGATAAATATTTCTAAGGTTGAGAAGACCGGTTTAAAACCACCAGTTGCCTTTCATGGGTGACTGCCTGTCTCAAGTCAGGAGTGAAATTCGTTTCTTGACGTTGGTATTGGAAGAGAAATATTGATGCTTTGGCAAGTCTGGAATCACTTTGCTGTCATTTTTGGGTTTGGAATTAATGTATGTGGATAATGTTTTTCTGTACAATTAGAAAATTACTTCATTGGCTATGTTGTCCTTTGGGTTTTGTTCTCTGACCCATAGTTATAGTGGAGGTAGAGTATGTTTGTTTATAATATTCCATGTTTATAAATATCACAAAAACGATGTAGGCCCACTTTACTCTTTTGCTGTAACATTATCTGACTGACATGTCGGGAGAACTAAAAGGTGATGGGCCTAACAGGTCTCTTTTTATTTGTTGCAGAAGTAATGAAATTTGTGTTTTGGGTTGTTAGACCTATACATTTTGGAAAAGAACTAGTGTTAGTTGTTAATGATGAATATTTCTAAGGTTGAGAGGACCGGTTTAAAACCACCAGTTGCCTTTCATGGGTGACTGCCTGTCTCCAGTCAGGAGTGAAATTTGTTTCTTCACGTTGCTATTGGAAGAGAAATATTGATGCTTTGGTAAGTCTGGAATCTCTTTGCTGTCATTGTCGGGTTTGGAATTAATGAATGAGGATCATGTTTTTCTGTACTATTTGAAAATTACTTCATTGGCTATGTTGTGCTGTGGGCTTTGTTCTCTGACCCATAGTTATAGTGGAGGTAGAGTATGTTTATAATGTTCCAGGTTCATAAATATCACAAAAACGAAGTAGGCCTACTTTACTCTTTTGCTGTAACATTAGCTGACTGACAAGTCCGGAGAACTAAAAGGTGATGGGCCTAACAGGTCTTTTTTTATTTTTTGCAGAAGTAATGAAATTTGTGTTTTGGGTGGTTAGGCCAATACATTTTGGAAAAGAACTAGTGTTTGTTGTTAATGATGAATATTTCTAATGTTGAGAGGACCAGTTTAAAACCACCAGTTTCCTTTCATGGGTGACTGCCTGTCTTGGGTCAGGATTGAAATTTGTTTCTTGACGTTGGTATTGAAAGAGAAATATTGATGCTTTGGCAAGTCTGGAATCTCTTTGCTGTCATTGTTGGGTTTGGAATTAATGTATGTGGATAATGTTTTTCTGTACTATTAGAAAATTACTTCATTGGCTATGTTGTCCTTTGGGCTTTGTTCTCCGACTCATAGTTATAGTGGAGGTAGAGTATGTTTGTTTATGATATTCCATGTTTATAAATATCACAAAAACGATGTAGGCCCACTTTACTCTTTTGCTGTAACATAATCTGACTGACAAGTCGGGAGAACTAAAAGGTGATGGGCCTAACAGGTCTCTTTGTATTTTTGGCAGAAGTAATGAAATTTGTGTTTTGGGTGGTTAGGCCTATACATTTTGGAAAAGAACTAGTGTTTGTTGTTAATGATGAATATTTCTAATGTTGAGAGGACCGGTTTAAAACCACCAGTTTCCTTTCATGGATGACTGCCTGTCTCAAGTCATGAGTGAAATTTGTTTCTTGACGTTGGTATTGGAAGAGAAATATTGATGCTTTGGCAAGTGTGGAATCACTTTTCTGTCATTGTTGGGTTTGGAATTAATGTATGTGGATAATGTTTTTCTGTACTATTAGAAAATTACTTCATTGGCTATGTTGTCCTTTGGGCTTTGTTCTCTGACCCATAGTTATAGTGGAGGTAGAGTATGTTTGTTTATAATATTCCATGTTTATAAATATCACAAAAACGATGTAGGCCCACTTTACTCTTTTGCTGTAACATTATCTGACTGACAAGTCGGGAGAACTAAAAGATGATGGGCCTAACAGGTCTCTTTTTATTTTTTGCAGAAGTAATGAAATTTGTGTTTTGGGTGGTTAGGCCTATACATTTTGGAAAAGAACTAGAGTTTGTTGTTAATGATGAATATTTCTAAGGTTGAGAGGACCGGTTTAAAACCACCAGGTGCCTTTCATGGGTGACTGCCTGTATCCAGTCAGGAGTGAAATTTGTTTCTTCACGTTGGTATTGGAAGAGAAATATTGATGCTTTGGCAAGTCTGGAATCTCTTTGCTGTCATTGTCGGGTTTGGAATTAATGAATGAGGATCATGTTTTTCTGTACTATTTGAAAATTACTTCATTGGCTCTGTTGTGCTGTGGGCTTTGTTCTCTGACCCATAGTTATAGTGGAGGTAGAGTATGTTTATAATGTTCCAGGTTCATAAATATCACAAAAACGATGTAGGCCTACTTTACTCTTTTGCTGTAACATTAGCTGACTGACAAGTCCGGAGAACTAAAAGGTGATGGGCCTAACAGGTCTCTTTTTATTTTTTGCAGAAGTAATGAAATATGTGTTTTGGGTGGTTAGGCCTATACATTTTGGAAAAGAACTAATGTTTATTGTTAATGATGAATATTTCTAAGGTTGAGAGGACCGGTTTAAAACCACCAGTTGCCTTTCATTGGTGACTGCCTGTCTCCAGGCAGGAATGAAATTTGTTTCTTCATTTTGGTTTTGGAAGAGAAATATTGATGCTTTGGCAAGTCTGGAATCTCTTTGCTGTCATTGTTGGGTTTGGAATTAATGAATGTGGATCATGTTTTTCTGTACTATTTGAAAATTACTTCATTGGCTATGTTGTGCTGTGGGCTTTGTTCTCTGACCCATAGTTATAGTGGAGGTAGAGTATGTTTATAATGTTCTAGGTTCAGAAATATCACAAAAACGATGTAGGCCTACTTTACTCTTTTGCTGTAACATAAGCTGAGTGAAAAGTCGGGAGAACTAAAAGGTGATGGGCCTAACAGGTCTCTTTGTATTTTTGGCACAAGTAATGAAATTTGTGTTTTGGGTGGTTAGGCCTATACATTTTGGAAAAGAACTATTGTTTGTTGTTAATGATGAATATTTCTAAGGTTGAGAGGACCGGTTTAAAACCACCAGTTTCCTTTCATGGGTGACTGCCTGTCTCAAGTCAGGAGTGAAATTTGTTTCTTGACGTTGGTATTGGAAGAGAAATATTGATGCTTTGGCAAGTCTGGAATCACTTTGCTGTCATTGTTGGGTTTGGAATTAATGTATGTGGATAATGTTTTTCTGTACTATTAGAAAATTACTTCATTGGCTATGTTGTCCTTTGGGCTTTGTTCTCCGACTCATAGTTATAGTGGAGGTAGAGTATGTTTGTTTATAATATTCCATGTTTATAAATATCACAAAAACGATGTAGGCCCACTTTACTCTTTTGCTGTAACATTATCTGACTGACAAGTCGGGAGAACTAAAAGGTGATGGGCTTAACAAGTCTCTTTTTATTTTTTGCAGAAGTAATGAAATTTGTGTTTTGGGTGGTTAGGCCTATACATTTTGGAAAAGAACTAGTGTTTGTTGTTAATGATGAATATTTCTAAGGTTGAGAGGACCGGTTTAAAACCACCAGTTGCCTTTCATGGGTGACTGCCTGTCTCAAGTCAGGAGTGAAATTCGTTTCTTGACGTTGTTATTGGAAGAGAAATATTGATGCTTTGGCAAGTCTGGAATCACTTTGCTGTCATTTTTGGGTTTGGAATTAATGTATGTGGATAATGTTTTTCTGTACAATTAGAAAATTACTTCATTGGCTATGTTGTCCTTTGGGTTTTGTTCTCTGACCCATAGTTATAGTGGAGGTAGAGTATGTTTGTTTATAATATTCCATGTTTATAAATATCACAAAAACGATGTAGGCCCACTTTACTCTTTTGCTGTAACATTAGCTGACTGACAAGTCGGGAGAACTAAAAGGTGATGGGCCTAACAGGTCTCTTTTTATTTTTTGCAGAAGTAATGAAATTTGTGTTTTGGGTGGTTAGGCCTATACATTTTGGAAAAGAACTAGTGTTTGTTGTTCATGATGAATATTTCTAATGTTGAGAGGACCAGTTTAAAACCACCAGTTTAATTTCATGGGTGACTGCCTGTCTTTGGTCAGGATTGAAATTGGTTTCTTGACGTTGGTATTGGAAGAGAAATATTGATGCTTTGGCAAGTCTGGAATCTCTTTGCTGTCATTGTTGGGTTTGGGATTAATGAATGTGGATCATGTTTTTCTGTACTATTTGTAAATTACTTCATTGGCTATGTTGTGCTCTGGGCTTTGTTCTCCAACCCATAGTTATATGGAGGTACAGTATGATTATGACGATCCAGGTTCATAAATATCACATAAACGATGTAGGCCTACTTTACTCTTTTGCTGTAACATTATCTGACTGACAAGTCGGGAGAACTAAAAGATGATGGGCCTAACAGGTCTCTTTTTATTTTTTGCAGAAGTAATGAAATTTGTGTTTTGGGTGGTTAGGCCTATACATTTTGGAAAAGAACTAGTGTTTGTTGTTAATGATGAATATTTCTAAGGTTGAGAGGACCGGTTTAAAACCACCAGTTTCCTTTCATGGGTGACTGCCTGTCTCCAGTCAGGAGTGAAATTTGTTTCTTCACGTTGGTATTGGAAGAGAAATATTGATGCTTTGGCAAGTCTGGAATCTCTTTGCTGTCATTGTCGGGTTTGGAATTACTGAATGAGGATCATGTTTTTCTGTACTATTTGAAAATTACTTCATTGGCTATGTTGTGCTGTGGGCTTTGTTCTCTGACCCATAGTTATAGTGGAGGTAGAGTATGTTTATAATGTTCCAGGTTCAGAAATATCACAAAAACGATGTAGGCCTACTTTACTCTTTTGCTGTAACATTAGCTGACTGACAAGTCCGGAGAACTAAAAGGTGATGGGCCTAACAGGTCTCTTGGTATTTTTGGCAGAAGTAATGAAATATGTGTTTTGGGTGGTTAGGCCTATACATTTTGGAAAAGAACTAATGTTTATTGTTAATGATGAATATTTCTAAGGTTGAGAGGACCGGTTTAAAACCACCAGTTGCCTTTCATGGGTGACTGCCTGTCTCCAGGCAGGAATGAAATTTGTTTCTTCATGTTGGTTTTGGAAGAGAAATATTGATGCTTTGGCAAGTCTGGAATCTCTTTGCTGTCATTGTCGGGTTTGGAACTAATGAATGTGGATCATGTTTTTCCGTACTATTTGAAAATTACTTCATTGGCTATGTTGAGCTGTGGGCTTTGTTCTCTGACCCATAGTTATAGTGGAGGTAGAGTATGTTTATAATGTTCTAGGTTCATAAATATCACAAAAACGATGTAGGCCTACTTTACTCTTTTGCTGTAACATAAGCTGAGTGAAAAGTCCGGAGAACTAAAAGTTGATGGGCCTAACAGGTCTCTTTGTATTTTTGGCACAAGTAATGAAATTTGTGTTTTGGGTGGTTAGGCCTATACATTTTGGAAAAGAACTATTGTTTGTTGTTAATGATGAATATTTCTAAGGTTGAGAGGACCGGTTTAAAACCACCAGTTGCCTTTCATGGGTGACTCCCCCTCTCAAGTCAGGAATGAAATTTGTTTCTTGACGTTGGTATTGGAAGAGAAATATTGATGCTTTGGCAAGTCTGGAATCACTTTGCTGTCATTGTTGGGTTTGGAATTAATGTATGTGGATAATGCTTTTCTGTACTATTAGAAAATTACTTCATTGGCTATGTTGTCCTTTGGGCTTTGTTCTCCGACTCATAGTTATAGTGGAGGTAGAGTATGTTTGTTTATAATATTTTATGTTTATAAATATCACAAAAACGATGTAGGCCCACTTTACTCTTTTGCTGTAACATTATCTGACTGACAAGTCAGGAGAACTAAAAGGTGATGGGCCTAACAGGTCTCTTTTTTTTTTTTCAGAAGTAATGAAATTTGTGTTTTGGGTGGTTAGGCCTATACATTTTGGAAAAGAACTAGTGTTTGTTGTTAATGATGAATATTTCTAAGGTTGAGAGGACCGGTTTAAAACCACCAGTTTCCTTTCATGGGTGACTGCCTGTCTCCAGTCAGGAGTGAAATTTGTTTCTTCACGTTGGTATTGGAAGAGAAATATTGATGCTTTGGCAAGTCTGGAATCTCTTTGCTGTCATTGTCGGGTTTGGAATTAATGAATGAAGATCATGTTTTTCTGTACTATTTGAAAATTACTTCATTGGCTCTGTTGTGCTGTGGGCTTTGTTCTCTGACCCATAGTTATAGTGGAGGTAGAGTATGTTTATAATGTTCCAGGTTCATAAATATCACAAAAACGATGTAGGCCTACTTTACTCTTTTGCTGTAACATTAGCTGACTGACAAGTCCGGAGAACTAAAAGGTGATGGGCCTAACAGGTCTCTTGGTATTTTTGGCAGAAGTAATGAAATATGTGTTTTGGGTGGTTAGGCCTATACATTTTGGAAAAGAACTAGTGTTTTTTGTTAATGATGAATATTTCTAAGGTTGAGAGGACCGGTTTAAAACCACCAGTTGCCTTTCATGGGTGACTGCCTGTCTCCAGTCAGGAGTGAAATTCGTTTCTTGACGTTGTTATTGGAAGAGAAATATTGATGCTTTGGCAAGTCTGGAATCACTTTGCTGTCATTTTTGGGTTTGGAATTAATGTATGTGGATAATGTTTTTCTGTACAATTAGAAAATTACTTCATTGGCTATGTTGTCCTTTGGGTTTTGTTCTCTGACCCATAGTTATAGTGGAGGTAGAGTATGTTTGTTTATAATATTCCATGTTTATAAATATCACAAAAACGATGTAGGCCCACTTTACTCTTTTGCTGTAACATTATCTGACTGACAAGTCGGGAGAACTAAAAGGTGATGGGCCTAACAGGTCTCTTGGTATTTTTGGCAGAAGTAATGAAATTTGTGTTTTGGGTTGTTAGACCTATACATTTTGGAAAAGAACTAGTGTTTGTTGTTAATGATGAATATTTCTCAGGTTGAGAGGACCGGTTTAAAACCACGAGGTGCCTTTCATGGGTGACTGCCTGTCTTGGGTCAGGATTGAAATTTGTTTCTTGACGTTGGTATTGGAAGAGAAATATTGATGCTTTGGCAAGTCTGGAATCTCTTTGCTGTCATTGTTGGGTTTGGGATAAATGAATGTGGATCATGTTTTTCTGTACTATTTGTAAATTACTTCATTGGCTATGTTGTGCTCTGGGCTTTGTTCTCCAACCCATAGTTATATGGAGGTACAGTATGATTATGACGATCCAGGTTCATAAATATCACATAAACGATGTGGGCCTACTTTACTCTTTTGCTGTAACATTAGCTGACTGACAAGTCATGAGAACTAAAAAGTGATGGGCCTAACAGGTCTCTTTTTATTTTTGGCAGAAGTAATGAAATTTGTGTTTTGGGTTGTTAGGCCTATACATTTTGGAAAAAACTAGTGTTTGTTGTTAATGATGATTATTTCTAAGGTTGAGAGGACCGGTTTAAAACCACCAGTTTCCTTTCATGGGTGACTGCCTGTCTCTAGTCAGGAGTGAAATTTGTTTCTTCACGTTGGTATTGGAAGAGAAATATTGATGCTTTGGCGAGTCTGAAATCTTTTTGCTGTCATTGTTGGGTTTGGAATTAATGAAT
Organism: Hermodice carunculata; assembly: GCA_964020975.1. Taxonomy (NCBI): domain Eukaryota; kingdom Metazoa; phylum Annelida; class Polychaeta; order Eunicida; family Amphinomidae; genus Hermodice; species Hermodice carunculata. Next base: position 25,990,278 of record OZ026628.1, on the reverse strand, counting down.
GAGGCTAATGTTTTTCTGCACTATTTGAATTTTACTTTATTGGCTATGTTGTGCTGTGGGCTTTGTTCTCCGACCCATAGTTATAGTGGAGGTACAGTATGATTATGACGATCCAGGTTCATAAATATCACATAAACGATGTAGGCCTACTTTAATCTTTTGCTGTAACAATATCTGACTGACAAGTCGGGAGAACTAAAAGATGATGGGCCTAACAGGTCTCTTTTTATTTTTTGCAGAAGTAATGAAATATGTGTTTTGGGTGGTTAGGCCTATACATTTTGGAAAAGAACTAGTGTTTGTTGTTAATGATGAATATTTCTAAGGTTGAGAGGACCGGTTTTAAACCACCAGTTTCCTTTCATGGGTGACTGCCTGTCTCCAGTCAGGAGTGAAATTTGTTTCTTCACGTTGGTATTGGAAGAGAAATATTGATGCTTTGGCAAGTCTGGAATCTCTTTGCTGTCATTGTCGGGTTTGGAATTAATGAATGAGGATCATGTATTTCTGTACTATTTGAAAATTACTTCATTGGCTATGTTGTGCTGTGGGCTTTGTTCTCTGACCCATAGTTATAGTGGAGGTAGAGTATGTTTATAATGTTCCAGGTTCAGAAATATCACAAAAACGATGTAGGCCTACTTTACTCTTTTGCTGTAACATTTGCTGACTGACAAGTCCGGAGAACTAAAAGATGATGGGCCTAACAGGTCTCTTGGTATTTTTGGCAGAAGTAATGAAATATGTGTTTTGGGTGGTTAGGCCTATACATTTTGGAAAAGAACTTATGTTTATTGTTAATGATGAATATTTCTAAGGTTGAGAGGACCGGTTTAAAACCACCAGTTGCCTTTCATGGGTGACTGCCTGTCTCCAGGCAGGAATGAAATTTGTTTCTTCATGTTGGTTTTGGAAGAGAAATATTGATGCTTTGGCAAGTCTGGAATCTCTTTGCTGTCATTGTCGGGTTTGGAATTAATGAATGTGGATCATGTTTTTCCGTACTATTTGAAAATTACTTCATTGGCTATGTTGAGCTGTGGGCTTTGTTCTCTGACCCATAGTTATAGTGGAGGTAGAGTATGTTTATAATGTTCCAGGTTCATAAATATCACAAAAACGATGTAGGCCTACTTTACTCTTTTGCTGTAACATAAGCTGAGTGAAAAGTCGGGAGAACTAAAAGTTGATGGGCCTAACAGGTCTCTTTGTATTTTTGGCACAAGTAATGAAATTTGTGTTTTGGGTGGTTAGGCCTATACATTTTGGAAAAGAACTTATGTTTATTGTTAATGATGAATATTTCTAAGGTTGAGAGGACCGGTTTAAAACCACCAGTTGCCTTTCATGGGTGACTGCCTGTCTCCAGGCAGGAATGAAATTTGTTTCTTCATGTTGGTTTTGGAAGAGAAATATTGATGCTTTGGCAAGTCTGGAATCTCTTTGCTGTCATTGTCGGGTTTGGAATTAATGAATGTGGATCATGTTTTTCCGTACTATTTGAAAATTACTTCATTGGCTATGTTGAGCTGTGGGCTTTGTTCTCTGACCCATAGTTATAGTGGAGGTAGAGTATGTTTATAATGTTCCAGGTTCATAAATATCACAAAAACGATGTAGGCCTACTTTACTCTTTTGCTGTAACATAAGCTGAGTGAAAAGTCGGGAGAACTAAAAGTTGATGGGCCTAACAGGTCTCTTTGTATTTTTGGCACAAGTAATGAAATTTGTGTTTTGGGTGGTTAGGCCTATACATTTTGGAAAAGAACTATTGTTTGTTGTTAATGATGAATATTTCTAAGGTTGAGAGGACCGGTTTAAAACCACCAGTTGCCTTTCATGGGTGACTCCCCCTCTCAAGTCAGGAGTGAAATTTGTTTCTTGACGTTGGTATTGGAAGAGAAATATTGATGCTTTGGCAAGTCTGGAATCACTTTGCTGTCATTGTTGGGTTTGGAATTAATGTATGTGGATAATGTTTTTCTGTACTATTAGAAAATTATTTCATTGGCTATGTTGTCCTTTGGGCTTTGTTCTCCGACTCATAGTTATAGTGGAGGTAGAGTATGTTTGTTTATAATATTCCATGTTTATAAATATCACAAAAACGATGTAGGCCCACTTTACTCTTTTGCTGTAACATTATCTGACTGACAAGTCGGGAGAACTAAAAGGTGATCGGCCTAACAGGTCTCTTTTTATTTTTTGCAGAAGTAATGAAATTTGTGTTTTGGGTGGTTAGGCCTATACATTTTGGAAAAGAACTAGTGTTTGTTGTTAATGATGAATATTTCTAAGGTTGAGAAGACCGGTTTAAAACCACCAGTTTCCTTTCATGGGTGACTGCCTGTCTCCAGTCAGGAGTGAAATTTGTTTCTTCACGTTGGTATTGGAAGAGAAATATTGATGCTTTGGCAAGTCTGGAATCTCTTTGCTGTCATTGTCGGGTTTGGAATTAATGAATGAAGATCATGTTTTTCTGTACTATTTGAAAATTACTTCATTGGCTCTGTTGTGCTGTGGGCTTTGTTCTCTGACCCATAGTTATAGTAGAGGTAGAGTATGTTTATAATGTTCCAGGTTCATAAATATCTCAAAAACGATGTAGGCCTACTTTACTCTTTTGCTGTAACATTAGCTGACTGACAAGTCCGGAGAACTAAAAGGTGATGGGCCTAACAGGTCTCTTTTTATTTGTTGCAGAAGTAATGAAATTTGTGTTTTGGGTTGTTAGACCTATACATTTTGGAAAAGAACTAGTGTTTGTTGTTAATGATGAATATTTCTAAGGTTGAGAGGACCGGTTTAAAACCACCAGGTGCCTTTCATGGGTGACTGCCTGTCTTGGGTCAGGATTGAAATTTGTTTCTTGACGTTGGTATTGGAAGAGAAATATTGATGCTTTGGCAAGTCTGGAATCTCTTTGCTGTCATTGTTGGGTTTGGGATTAATGAATGTGGATCATGTTTTTCTGTACTATTTGTAAATTACTTCATTGGCTATGTTGTGCTCTGGGCTTTGTTCTCCAACCCATAGTTATATGGAGGTACAGTATGATTATGACGATCCAGGTTCATAAATATCACATAAACGATGTGGGCCTACTTTACTCTTTTGCTGTAACATTAGCTGACTGACAAGTCGGGAGAACTAAAAAGTGATGGGCCTAACAGGTCTCTTTTTATTTTTGGCAGAAGTAATGAAATTTGTGTTTTGGGTTGTTAGGCCTATACATTTTGGAAAAAACTAGTGTTTGTTGTTAATGATGATTATTTCTAAGGTTGAGAGGACCGGTTTAAAACCACCAGTTTCCTTTCATGGGTGACTGCCTGTCTCTAGTCAGGAGTGAAATTTGTTTCTTCACGTTGGTATTGGAAGAGAAATATTGATGCTTTGGCGAGTCTGAAATCTTTTTGCTGTCATTGTTGGGTTTGGAATTAATGAATGAGGCTTATGTTTTTCTGCACTATTTGAATTTTACTTCATGCGCTATGTTGTGCTGTGGGCTTTGTTCTCCGACCCATAGTTATAGTGGAGGTAGAGTATGTTTATAATGTTCCAAGTTCATAAATATCACAAAAACGATGTAGGCCTACTTTACTCTTTTGCTGTAAGTATAAGCTGAGTGAAAAGTCCGGACAACTAAAAGGTGATGGGCCTAGCAGGTGTCTTGGTATTTTTGGCAGAAGTAATGAAATATGTGTTTTGGGTGGTTAGGCCTATACATTTTGGAAAAGAACTAATGTTTGTTGTTAATGATGAATATTTCTAAGGTTGAGAGGACCGGTTTAAAACCACCAGTTGCCTTTCATGGGTGACTGCCTGTGTCAAGTCAAGAATGAAATTTGTTTCTTCACCTTGGTATTGGAAGAGAAATATTGATGCTTTGGCAAGTGTGGAATCACTTTGCTGTTATTGTTGGGTTTGGAATTAATGAATGTGGATCATGTTTTTCTGTACTATTAGAAAATTACTTCATTAGCTATGTTGTCCTGTGGGGTTTGTTCTCCGTCTCATAGTTATAGTGGAGGTAGAGTATGTTTGTTTATAATATTCCAGGTTTATAAATATCACAAAAACGATGTGGGCCTACATTACTCTTTTGCTGTAACATTAGCTGACTGACAAGTCGGGAGAATTAAAGGTGATGGGCCTAACAGGTCTGTTTTTATTTTTTGCAGAAGTAATGAAATTTGTGTTTTGGGTGGTTAGGCCTATACATTTTGGAAAAGAACTAGTGTTTGTTGTTAATGATGAATATTTCTAAGGTTGAGAGGACCGGTTTAAAACCACCAGGTGCCTTTCATGGGTGACTGCCTGTCCCAAGTCAGGAGTGAAATTTGTTTCTTCACGTTGGTATTGGAAGAGAAATATTGATGCTTTTGCAAGTCTGGAATCTCTTTGCTGTCATTGTCGGGTTTGGAATTAATGAATGTGGATCATGTTTTTCTGTACTATTTGAAAATTACTTCATTGGCTATGTTGTGCTGTGGGCTTTGTTCTCTGACCCATAGTTATAGTGGAGGTAGAGTATGTTTATACTGTTACAGATTCATAAATATCACAAAAACGATGTAGGCCTACTTTACTCTTTTGCTGTAACATTAGCTGACTGACAAGTCGGGAGAACTAAAAGGTGATGGGCCTAACAGGTCTGTTTTTATTATTGGCAGAAGTAATGAAATATGTGTTTTGGGTGGTTAGGCTTATACATTTTGGAAAAGAACTAGTGTTTGTTGTTAATGATGCTTATTTCTAAGGTTGAGAGGACCGGTTTAAAACCACCAGGTGCCTTTCATGGGTGAGTGCCTGTCTCAAGTCAGGAGTGAAATTTGTTTCTTCACCTTGGTATTGGACTAAAAAAGTTGATGCTTTGGCAAGTCTGGAATCTCTTTGCTGTCATTGTTGGATTTGGGATTAATGAATGTGGATCATGTTTTTCTGTACTATTTGAAAATTACTTCATTGGCTATGTTGTGCTGTGGGCTTTGTTCTCTGACTCATAGTTATAGTGGGGGTAGAGTTTGTTTATAATGTTCCAGGTTCATTAATATCACAAAAACTATGTAGGCCTACTTTACCCTTTTGCTGTAACATTGCTGACTGACAAGTCGGGAGAACTAAAAGGTGATGGGCCTAACATTTCTCTTTTTATTTTTGGCCGAAGTAATGAAATTTGTGTTTTGGGTGGTAAGGCCTATACATTTTGGAAAGAACTTGTGTTTGTTGTTAATGATCAAATTTGTTAAAGTTCAGAGGACCGGTAAAAAAACACAAGTTACCTTCTATGGGTGACTGCCTGTCTCAAGTCAGGAGTGAAATTTGTTTCTTCACCTTGGTATTGGAAGAGAAATATTGATGCTTTGGCAAGTCTGGAATCTTTTTGCTGTCATTGTTGGCTTTGGAATTAATGAATGTGAATCATGTTTTTCCGTACTATTTGAAAATTACTTCATTGGCTATGTTGTGCTGTGGGCTTTGTTCTCCGACCCATAGTAATATGGAGGTACAGTATATTTATAACGACCCAGGTTCATAAATATCACTAAAACGATGTAGGCCTCCTTTACTCGTTTGCTGTAATATTAGTTGACTGAAAAGTCGGGAGAACAAAAAGGATATGGGCCTAACAGTTCTCTTTGTATTTTTGGCACAAGTAATGAAATTTGTGTTTTGGGTGGTTAGGCCTATACATTTTGGAAAAGAACTAGTGTTTGTTGTTAATGATGAATATTTCTAAGGTTGAAGGGACTGGTTTAAAACCACCAGTAGCCTTTCATGGGTGACTGCCTGTCTCCAGTCAGGAGTGAAATTTGTTTCTTCACGTTGGTATTTGAAGAGAAATATTGATGCTTTGGCAAGTCTGAAATCTTTTTGCTGTCATTGTTGGGTTTGGAATTAATGAATGAGAATCATGTTTTTCTGTACTATTTGAAAATTTATTCATTGGCTATGTTGTGCTGTGGGCTTTGTTCTCTGACCCATAGTTATAGTGGAGGTAGAGTATGTTTATAATGTTCCAGGTTCATTAATATCACAAAAACGATGTAGGCCTACTTTACTCTTTTGCTGTAACATAAGCTGAGTGAAAAGTCGGGAGAACTAAAAGGTGATGGTCCCAACAGGTCTCTTTTTATTTTTGGCAGAAGTAATTAAATTTGTGTTTTGGGTGGTTAGGCCTCTACATTTTGGAAAAGCACTAATGTTTGTTGTTAATGATGAATATTTCTAAGGTTGAGAGGACCGGTTTAAAACCATCAGTTTCCTTTTATGGGTGACTGCCTGTCTCAAGTCAGAAGTGAAATTTGTTTCTTCACGTTGGTATTGGAAGAGAAATATTGATGCTTTGGCAAGTCTGGAATCACTTTGCTGTTATTGTTGGGTTTGGAATTAATGAATGTGGATCATGTTTTTTTTTCTCTACTATTTGAAAATTACTTCATTGGCTATGTTGTGTGTGGGCTTTGTTCTCCGACTCATAGTTATAGTGGAGGTAGAGTATGTTTATAATGTTCCAGGTTCATAAATATCACAAAAACGATGTAGACCTACTTTACTCTTTTGCTGTAACATTAGCTGACTGACAAGTCGGGAGAACAAAAAGGTGATGGGCCTAACAGGTCTCTTTTTATTTTTGGCAGAAGTAATGAAATTTGTGTTTTGGGTGGTTAGGCCTATACATTTTGGAAAAGAACTAGTGTTTGTTGTTAATGATGAATATTTCTAAGGTTGAGAGGACCGGTTTAAAACCACCAGGTGCCTTTCATGGGTGACTGCCTGTCCCAAGTCAGGAGTGAAATTTGTTTCTTCACGTTGGTATTGGAAGAGAAATATTGATGCTTTTGCAAGTCTGGAATCTCTTTGCTGTCATTGTCGGGTTTGGAATTAATGAATGTGGATCATGTTTTTCTGTACTATTTGAAAATTACTTCATTGGCTATGTTGTGCTGTGGGCTTTGTTCTCTGACCCATAGTTATAGTGGAGGTAGAGTATGTTTATACTGTTACAGATTCATAAATATCACAAAAACGATGTAGGCCTACTTTACTCTTTTGCTGTAACATTAGCTGACTGACAAGTCGGGAGAACTAAAAGGTGATGGGCCTAACAGGTCTGTTTTTATTATTGGCAGAAGTAATGAAATATGTGTTTTGGGTGGTTAGGCTTATACATTTTGGAAAAGAACTAGTGTTTGTTGTTAATGATGCTTATTTCTAAGGTTGAGAGGACCGGTTTAAAACCACCAGGTGCCTTTCATGGGTGAGTGCCTGTCTCAAGTCAGGAGTGAAATTTGTTTCTTCACCTTGGTATTGGACTAAAAAAGTTGATGCTTTGGCAAGTCTGGAATCTCTTTGCTGTCATTGTTGGATTTGGGATTAATGAATGTGGATCATGTTTTTCTGTACTATTTGAAAATTACTTCATTGGCTATGTTGTGCTGTGGGCTTTGTTCTCTGACTCATAGTTATAGTGGGGGTAGAGTTTGTTTATAATGTTCCAGGTTCATTAATATCACAAAAACTATGTAGGCCTACTTTACCCTTTTGCTGTAACATTGCTGACTGACAAGTCGGGAGAACTAAAAGGTGATGGGCCTAACATTTCTCTTTTTATTTTTGGCCGAAGTAATGAAATTTGTGTTTTGGGTGGTAAGGCCTATACATTTTGGAAAGAACTTGTGTTTGTTGTTAATGATCAAATTTGTTAAAGTTCAGAGGACCGGTAAAAAAACACAAGTTACCTTCTATGGGTGACTGCCTGTCTCAAGTCAGGAGTGAAATTTGTTTCTTCACCTTGGTATTGGAAGAGAAATATTGATGCTTTGGCAAGTCTGGAATCTTTTTGCTGTCATTGTTGGCTTTGGAATTAATGAATGTGAATCATGTTTTTCCGTACTATTTGAAAATTACTTCATTGGCTATGTTGTGCTGTGGGCTTTGTTCTCCGACCCATAGTAATATGGAGGTACAGTATATTTATAACGACCCAGGTTCATAAATATCACTAAAACGATGTAGGCCTCCTTTACTCGTTTGCTGTAATATTAGTTGACTGAAAAGTCGGGAGAACAAAAAGGATATGGGCCTAACAGTTCTCTTTGTATTTTTGGCACAAGTAATGAAATTTGTGTTTTGGGTGGTTAGGCCTATACATTTTGGAAAAGAACTAGTGTTTGTTGTTAATGATGAATATTTCTAAGGTTGAAGGGACTGGTTTAAAACCACCAGTAGCCTTTCATGGGTGACTGCCTGTCTCCAGTCAGGAGTGAAATTTGTTTCTTCACGTTGGTATTTGAAGAGAAATATTGATGCTTTGGCAAGTCTGAAATCTTTTTGCTGTCATTGTTGGGTTTGGAATTAATGAATGAGAATCATGTTTTTCTGTACTATTTGAAAATTTATTCATTGGCTATGTTGTGCTGTGGGCTTTGTTCTCTGACCCATAGTTATAGTGGAGGTAGAGTATGTTTATAATGTTCCAGGTTCATTAATATCACAAAAACGATGTAGGCCTACTTTACTCTTTTGCTGTAACATAAGCTGAGTGAAAAGTCGGGAGAACTAAAAGGTGATGGTCCCAACAGGTCTCTTTTTATTTTTGGCAGAAGTAATTAAATTTGTGTTTTGGGTGGTTAGGCCTCTACATTTTGGAAAAGCACTAATGTTTGTTGTTAATGATGAATATTTCTAAGGTTGAGAGGACCGGTTTAAAACCATCAGTTTCCTTTTATGGGTGACTGCCTGTCTCAAGTCAGAAGTGAAATTTGTTTCTTCACGTTGGTATTGGAAGAGAAATATTGATGCTTTGGCAAGTCTGGAATCACTTTGCTGTTATTGTTGGGTTTGGAATTAATGAATGTGGATCATGTTTTTTTTTCTCTACTATTTGAAAATTACTTCATTGGCTATGTTGTGTGTGGGCTTTGTTCTCCGACTCATAGTTATAGTGGAGGTAGAGTATGTTTATAATGTTCCAGGTTCATAAATATCACAAAAACGATGTAGACCTACTTTACTCTTTTGCTGTAACATTAGCTGACTGACAAGTCGGGAGAACAAAAAGGTGATGGGCCTAACAGGTCTCTTTTTATTTTTGGCAGAAGTAATGAAATTTGTGTTTTGGGTGGTTAGGCCTATACACTTTGGAAAAGAACTAGTGTTTGTTGTTAATGATGAATATTTCTAAGGTTGAGAGGACCGGTTTAAAACCACCAGTTTCCTTTCATGGGTGACTGCCCTATCAAGTCAGGAGTGAAATTTGTTTCTTCACGTTGGTATTGGAAGAGAAATATTGATGCTTTGGCAAGTCTGGAATCACTTTGCTGTTATTGTTGGGTTTGGAATTAATGAATGTGGATCATGTTTTTCTGTACTATTAGAAAATTACTTCATTAGCTATGTTGTCCTGTGGGGTTTGTTCTCCGTCTCATAGTTATAGTGGAAGTAGAGTATGTTTGTTTATAATATTCCAGGTTTATAAATATCACAAAAACGATGTAGGCCTACATTACTCTTTTGCTGTAACATTAGCTGACTGACAAGTCGGGAGAATTAAAGGTGATGGGCCTAACAGGTCTGTTTTTATTTTTTGCAGAAGTAATGAAATTTGTGTTTTGGGTGGTTAGGCCTATACATTTTGGAAAAGAACTAGTGTTTGTTGTTAATGATGAATATTTCTAAGGTTGAGAGGACCGGTTTAAAACCACCAGGTGCCTTTCATGGGTGACTGCCTGTCCCAAGTCAGGAGTGAAATTTGTTTCTTCACGTTGGTATTGGAAGAGAAATATTGATGCTTTTGCAAGTCTGGAATCTCTTTGCTGTCATTGTCGGGTTTGGAATTAATGAATGTGGATCATGTTTTTCTGTACTATTTGAAAATTACTTCATTGGCTATGTTGTGCTGTGGGCTTTGTTCTCTGACCCATAGTTATAGTGGAGATAGAGTATGTTTATACTGTTACGGATTCATAAATATCACAAAAACGATGTAGGCCTACTTTACTCTTTTGCTGTAACATTAGCTGACTGACAAGTCGGGAGAACTAAAAGGTGATGGGCCTGACAGGTCTGTTTTTATCATTGGCAGAAGTAATGAAATTTGTGTTTTGGGTGGTTAGGCTTATACATTTGGAAAAGAACTAGTGTTTGTTGTTAATGATGAATATTTCTAAGGTTGAGAGGACCGGTTTAAAACCACCAGGTGCCTTTCATGGGTGAGTGCCTGTCTCAAGTCAGGAGTGAAATTTGTTTCTTAACTTTGGTATTGAACTAAAAAAGTTGATGCTTTGGCAAGTCTGGAATCTCTTTGCTGTCATTGTTGGATTTGGGATTAATGAATGTGGATCATGTTTTTCTGTACTATTTGAAAATTACTTCATTGGCTATGTTGTGCTGTGGGCTTTGTTCTCTGACTCATAGTTATAGTGGGGGTAGAGTTTGTTTATAATGTTCCAGGTTCATTAATATCACAAAAACTATGTAGGCCTACTTTACCCTTTTGCTGTAACATTGCTGACTGACAAGTCGGGAGAACTAAAAGGTGATGGGCCTAACATTTCTCTTTTTATTTTTGGCCGAAGTAATGAAATTTGTGTTTTGGGTGGTAAGGCCTATACATTTTGGAAAGAACTTGTGTTTGTTGTTAATGATCAAAATTGTTAAAGTTCAGAGGACCGGTAAAAAACCAAAAGTTACCTTCTATGGGTGACTGCCTGTCTCAAGTCAGGAGTGAAATTTGTTTCTTCACCTTGGTATTGGAAGAGAAATATTGATGCTTTGGCAAGTCTGGAATCTTTTTGCTGTCATTGTTGGCTTTGGAATTAATGAATGTGAATCATGTTTTTCCGTACTATTTGAAAATTACTTCATTGGCTATGTTGTGCTGTGGCCTTTGTTCTCCGACCCATAGTTATATGGAGGTACAGTATGTTTATAACGATCCAGGTTCATAAATATCACTAAAACGATGTAAGCCTCCTTTACTCGTTTGCTGTAATATTAGTTGACTGACAAGTCGGGAGAACTAAAAGGTGATGGGCCTAACAGTTCTCTTTGTATTTTTGGCACAAGTAATGAAATTTGTGTTTTGGGTGGTTAGGCCTATACATTTTGGAAAAGAACTAGTGTTTGTTGTTAATGATGAATATTTCTAAGGTTGAAGGGACTGGTTTAAAACCACCAGTAGCCTTTCATGGGTGACTGCCTGTCTCCAGTCAGGAGTGAAATTTGTTTCTTCACGTTGGTATTTGAAGAGAAATATTGATGCTTTGGCAAGTCTGAAATCTTTTTGCTGTCATTGTTGGGTTTGGAATTAATGAATGAGGATCATGTTTTTCTGTACTATTTGAAAATTTATTCATTGGCTATGTTGTGCTGTGGGCTTTGTTCTCTGACCCATAGTTATAGTGGAGGTAGAGTATGTTTATAATGTTCCAGGTTCATTAATATCACAAAAACGATGTAGGCCTACTTTACTCTTTTGCTGTAATATAAGCTGAGTGAAAAGTCGGGAGAACTAAAAGGTGATGGGCCCAACAGGTCTCTTTTTATTTTTGGCAGAAGTAATGAAATTTGTGTTTTGGGTGGTTAGGCCTCTACATTTTGGAAAAGCACTAATGTTTGTTGTTCATGATGAATATTTCTAAGGTTGAAGGGACTGGTTTAAAACCACCAGTAGCCTTTGATGGGTGACTGCCTGTCTCCAGTCAGGAGTGAAATTTGTTTCTTCACGTTGGTATTGGAAGAGAAATATTGATGCTTTGGCAAGTCTGAAATCTTTTTGCTGTCATTGTTGGGTTTGGAATTAATGAATGAGGATCATGTTTTTCTGTACTATTTGAAAATTTATTCATTGGCTATGTTGTGCTGTGGGCTTTGTTCTCTGACCCATAGTTATAGTGGAGGTAGAGTATGTTTATAATGTTCCAGGTTCATTAATATCACAAAAACGATGTAGGCCTACTTTACTCTTTTGCTGTAACATAAGCTGAGTGAAAAGTCGGGAGAACTAAAAGGTGATGGGCCCAACAGGTCTCTTTTTATTTTTGGCAGAAGTAATGAAATTTGTGTTTTGGGTGGTTAGGCCTCTACATTTTGGAAAAGCACTAATGTTTGTTGTTCATGATGAATATTTCTAAGGTTGAGAGGACCGGTTTAAAACCACCAGTTGCCTTTTATGGGTGACTGCCTGTCTCAAATCAGGAGTGAAATTTGTTTCTTCACGTTGGTATTTGAAGAGAAATATTGATGCTTTGGCAAGTCTGGAATCACTTTGCTGTTATTGTCGGGTTTGGAATTAATGAATGTGGATCATGTTTTTCTGTACTATTAGAAAATTACTTCATTAGCTATGTTGTCCTGTGGGGCTTGTTCTCCGTCTCATAGTTATAGTGGAGGTAGAGTATGTTTGTTTATAATATTCCAGGTTTATAAATATCACAAAAACGATGTGGGCCTACATTACTCTTTTGCTGTAACATTAGCTGACTGACAAGTCGGGAGAATTAAAGGTGATGGGCCTAACAGGTCTGTTTTTATTTTTTGCAGAAGTAATGAAATTTGTGTTTTGGGTGGTTAGGCCTATACATTTTGGAAAAGAACTAGTGTTTGTTGTTAATGATGAATATTTCTAAGGTTGAGAGGACCGGTTTAAAACCACCAGGTGCCTTTCATGGGTGACTGCCTGTCCCAAGTCAGGAGTGAAATTTGTTTCTTCACGTTGGTATTGGAAGAGAAATATTGATGCTTTTGCAAGTCTGGAATCTCTTTGCTGTCATTGTCGGGTTTGGAATTAATGAATGTGGATCATGTTTTTCTGTACTATTTGAAAATTACTTCATTGGCTATGTTGTGCTGTGGGCTTTGTTCTCTGACCCATAGTTATAGTGGAGGTAGAGTATGTTTATACTGTTACGGATTCATAAATATCACAAAAACGATGTAGGCCTACTTTACTCTTTTGCTGTAACATTAGCTGACTGACAAGTCGGGAGAACTAAAAGGTGATGGGCCTGACAGGTCTGTTTTTATTATTGGCAGAAGTAATGAAATTTGTGTTTTGGGTGGTTAGGCTTATACATTTTGGAAAAGAACTAGTGTTTGTTGTTAATGATGAATATTTCTAAGGTTGAGAGGACCGGTTTAAAACCACCAGGTGCCTTTCATGGGTGAGTGCCTGTCTCAAGTCAGGAGTGAAATTTGTTTCTTCACCTTGGTATTGGACTAAAAAAGTTGATGCTTTGGCAAGTCTGGAATCTCTTTGCTGTCATTGTTGGATTTGGGATTAATGAATGTGGATCATGTTTTTCTGTACTATTTGAAAATTACTTCATTGGCTATGTTGTGCTGTGGGCTTTGTTCTCTGACTCATAGTTATAGTGGGGGTAGAGTTTGTTTATAATGTTCCAGGTTCATTAATATCACAAAAACTATGTAGGCCTACTTTACCCTTTTGCTGTAACATTGCTGACTGACAAGTCGGGAGAACTAAAAGGTGATGGGCCTAACATTTCTCTTTTTATTTTTGGCCGAAGTAATGAAATTTGTGTTTTGGGTGGTAAGGCCTATACATTTTGGAAAGAACTTGTGTTTGTTGTTAATGATCAAAATTGTTAAAGTTCAGAGGACCGGTAAAAAACCAAAAGTTACCTTCTATGGGTGACTGCCTGTCTCAAGTCAGGAGTGAAATTTGTTTCTTCACCTTGGTATTGGAAGAGAAATATTGATGCTTTGGCAAGTCTGGAATCTTTTTGCTGTCATTGTTGGCTTTGGAATTAATGAATGTGAATCATGTTTTTCCGTACTATTTGAAAATTACTTCATTGGCTATGTTGTGCTGTGGGCTTTGTTCTCCGACCCATAGTTATATGGAGGTACAGTATGTTTATAACGATCCAGGTTCATAAATATCACTAAAACGATGTAGGCCTCCTTTACTCGTTTGCTGTAATATTAGTTGACTGACAAGTCGGGAGAACTAAAAGGTGATGGGCCTAACAGTTCTCTTTGTATTTTTGGCACAAGTAATGAAATTTGTGTTTTGGGTGGTTAGGCCTATACATTTTGGAAAAGAACTAGTGTTTGTTGTTAATGATGAATATTTCTAAGGTTGAAGGGACTGGTTTAAAACCACCAGTAGCCTTTCATGGGTGACTGCCTGTCTCCAGTCAGGAGTGAAATTTGTTTCTTCACGTTGGTATTGGAAGAGAAATATTGATGCTTTGGCAAGTCTGAAATCTTTTTGCTGTCATTGTTGGGTTTGGAATTAATGAATGAGGATCATGTTTTTCTGTACTATTTGAAAATTTATTCATTGGCTATGTTGTGCTGTGGGCTTTGTTCTCTGACCCATAGTTATAGTGGAGGTAGAGTATGTTTATAATGTTCCAGGTTCATTAATATCACAAAAACGATGTAGGCCTACTTTACTCTTTTGCTGTAACATAAGCTGAGTGAAAAGTCGGGAGAACTAAAAGGTGATGGGCCCAACAGGTCTCTTTTTATTTTTGGCAGAAGTAATGAAATTTGTGTTTTGGGTGGTTAGGCCTCTACATTTTGGAAAAGCACTAATGTTTGTTGTTCATGATGAATATTTCTAAGGTTGAGAGGACCGGTTTAAAACCACCAGTTGCCTTTTATGGGTGACTGCCTGTCTCAAGTCAGAAGTGAAATTTGTTTCTTCACGTTGGTATTGGAAGAGATATATTGATGCTTTGGCAAGTCTGGAATCACTTTGCTGTTATTGTTGGGTTTGGAAATAATGAGTGTGGATCATGTTTTTTTTTCTCTACTATTTGAAAATTACTTCATTGGCTATGTTGTGCTGTTGGCTTTGTTCTCCGACTCATAGTTATAGTGGAGGTAGAGTATGTTTATAATGTTCCAGGTTCATAAATATCACAAAAACGATGTAGACCTAGTTTACTCTTTTGCTGTAACATTAGCTGACTGACAAGTCGGGAGAACAAAAAGGTGATGGGCCTAACAGGTCTCTTTTTATTTTTGGCAGAAGTAGTGAAATTTGTGTTTTGGGTGGTTAGGCCTATACATTTTGGAAAAGAACTAGTGTTTGTTGTTAATGATGAGTATTTCTAAGGTTGAGAGGACCGGTTTAAAACCACCAGGTGCCTTTCATGGGTGAGTGCCTGTCTCAAGTCAGGAGTGAAATTTGTTTCTTCACCTTGGTATTGGACTAAAAAAGTTGATGCTTTGGCAAGTCTGGAATCTCTTTGCTGTCATTGTTGGATTTGGGATTAATGAATGTGGATCATGTTTTTCTGTACTATTTGAAAATTACTTCATTGGCTATGTTGTGCTGTGGGCTTTGTTCTCTGACTCATAGTTATAGTGGGGGTAGAGTTTGTTTATAATGTTCCAGGTTCATTAATATCACAAAAACTATGTAGGCCTACTTTACCCTTTTGCTGTAACATTGCTGACTGACAAGTCGGGAGAACTAAAAGGTGATGGGCCTAACATTTCTCTTTTTATTTTTGGCCGAAGTAATGAAATTTGTGTTTTGGGTGGTAAGGCCTATACATTTTGGAAAGAACTTGTGTTTGTTGTTAATGATCAAAATTGTTAAAGTTCAGAGGACCGGTAAAAAACCAAAAGTTACCTTCTATGGGTGACTGCCTGTCTCAAGTCAGGAGTGAAATTTGTTTCTTCACCTTGGTATTGGAAGAGAAATATTGATGCTTTGGCAAGTCTGGAATCTTTTTGCTGTCATTGTTGGCTTTGGAATTAATGAATGTGAATCATGTTTTTCCGTACTATTTGAAAATTACTTCATTGGCTATGTTGTGCTGTGGCCTTTGTTCTCCGACCCATAGTTATATGGAGGTACAGTATGTTTATAACGATCCAGGTTCATAAATATCACTAAAACGATGTAGGCCTCCTTTACTCGTTTGCTGTAATATTAGTTGACTGACAAGTCGGGAGAACTAAAAGGTGATGGGCCTAACAGTTCTCTTTGTATTTTTGGCACAAGTAATGAAATTTGTGTTTTGGGTGGTTAGGCCTATACATTTTGGAAAAGAACTAGTGTTTGTTGTTAATGATGAATATTTCTAAGGTTAAAGGGACTGGTTTAAAACCACCAGTAGCCTTTCATGGGTGACTGCCTGTCTCCAGTCAGGAGTGAAATTTGTTTCTTCACGTTGGTATTTGAAGAGAAATATTGATGCTTTGGCAAGTCTGAAATCTTTTTGCTGTCATTGTTGGGTTTGGAATTAATGAATGAGGATCATGTTTTTCTGTACTATTTGAAAATTTATTCATTGGCTATGATGTGCTGTGGGCTTTGTTCTCTGACCCATAGTTATAGTGGAGGTAGAGTATGTTTATAATGTTCCAGGTTCATTAATATCACAAAAACGATGTAGGCCTACTTTACTCTTTTGCTGTAACATAAGCTGAGTGAAAAGTCGGGAGAACTAAAAGGTGATGGGCCCAACAGGTCTCTTTTTATTTTTGGCAGAAGTAATGAAATTTGTGTTTTGGGTGGTTAGGCCTCTACATTTTGGAAAAGCACTAATGTTTGTTGTTCATGATGAATATTTCTAAGGTTGAGAGGACCGGTTTAAAACCACCAGTTGCCTTTTATGGGTGACTGCCTGTCTCAAGTCAGAAGTGAAATTTGTTTCTTCACGTTGGTATTGGAAGAGATATATTGATGCTTTGGCAAGTCTGGAATCACTTTGCTGTTATTGTTGGGTTTGGAAATAATGAGTGTGGATCATGTTTTTTTTTCTCTACTATTTGAAAATTACTTCATTGGCTATGTTGTGCTGTTGGCTTTGTTCTCCGACTCATAGTTATAGTGGAGGTAGAGTATGTTTATAATGTTCCAGGTTCATAAATATCACAAAAACGATGTAGACCTAGTTTACTCTTTTGCTGTAACATTAGCTGACTGACAAGTCGGGAGAACAAAAAGGTGATGGGCCTAACAGGTCTCTTTTTATTTTTGGCAGAAGTAGTGAAATTTGTGTTTTGGGTGGTTAGGCCTATACATTTTGGAAAAGAACTAGTGTTTGTTGTTAATGATGAATATTTCTAAGGTTGAGAGGACCGGTTTAAAACCACCAGTTTCCTCTCATGGGTGACTGCCTGTCTCAAGTCAGGTGTGAAATTTGTTTCTTCACGTTGGTATTGGAAGAGAAATATTGATGCTTTGGCAAATCTGGAATCACTTTGCTGTTATTGTTGGGTTTGGAATCAATGAGTGTGGATCATGTTTTTCTGTACTTTTTGAAAATTACTTCATTGGTTATGTTGTGCTGTGGGCTTTGTTCTCCGACTCATAGTTATAGTGGAGGTAGAGTATGTTTATAATGTTCCAGGTTCATAAATATCGCAAAAATGATGTAGGCCTATTTTACTCTTTTGTTATTGTTGGGTTTGGAATTAATGAATGTGGATCATGTTTTTCTGTACTATTTGAAAATTACTTCATTGGCTATGTTGTGCTGTGGGCTTTGTTCTCCGACTCATAGTTATAGTGGAGGTAGAATATGTTTATACTGTTACAGGTTCATAAATATCACAAAAACGATGTAGGCCTACTTTACTCTTTTGCTGTAACATTGGCTGACTGACAAGTCAGGAGAACTAAAAGATTATTGGCCTAACAGGTCCCTTTTTTATTTTGGGCAGAAGTAATGAAATTTGTGTTTTGGGTGGTTAGGCCTATACATTTTAGAAAAAAACTAGTGTTTGTTGTTAATGATGAATGTTTCAAAGGTTGAGAGGACCGGTGTAAAACCACAACTACCTTTCATGGGTGACTGCCTGTCTCAAGTCAGGAGTGAAATATGTTTCTTCACGTTGGTATCGGAAGAGAAATATTGATGCTTTGGCAAGTCTGGAATCACTTTGCTGTTATTGTTGGGTTTTGGAATTAATGAGTGTGGATCATGTTTTTCTGTACTATTTGAAAATTACTTCCTTGGCTATGTTGTGCTGTGGGCTTTGTTCTCCGACTCATAGTTATAGTGGAGGTAGAGTATGTTTGTAGTGTTACAGGTTCATAAATATCACAAAAATGATGTAGGCCTACTTTACTCTTTTGCTGTAACATTAGCTGACTGACAAGTTGGCAGAACTAAAAGGTGATGGGCCTAACAGGTCTCTTTTTATTTTTGGCGGAAGTAATGAAATTTATGTTTTGGGTGGATAGGCCTATACATTTTGGAAAAGAACTAGTGTTTGTTGTTAATGATGAATATTTCTAAGGTTGAGAGGACCGGTTTAAAACCACCAGTTGCTGTCTCAAGTCAGGAGTGAAATTTGTTTCTTCACGTTGCTATTGGAAGAGAAATATTGATGCTTTGGCAAGTCTGGAATCACTTTTCTGTTATTGTTGGGTTTGGAATTAATGAATGTGGATCATGTTTTTCTGTACTATTTGAAAATTACTTCCTTGGCTATGTTGTGCTGGGGGATTTGTTCTCCGACTCATAGTTATAGTGGAGGTAGAGTATGTTTATACTGTTACAGGTTCATAAATATCACAAAAACGATGTAGGCATACTTTACTCTTTTGCTGTAACATTGGCTGACTGACAAGTCAGGAGAACTAAAAAGTGATTGGCCTAACAGGTCTCTTTTTATTTTTGGCAGAAGTAATGAAATTTGTGTTTTGGATGGTTAGGCCTATACATTTTAGAAAAAAACTAGTGTTTGTTGTTAATGATGAATGTTTCAAAGGTGAGAGGACCGGTTTAAAACCACCACTACCTTTCTTGGGTGACTGCCTGTCTTAACTCAGGAGTGAAATATGTTTCTTCACGTTGGTATTGGAAGAGAAATATTGATGCTTTGGCAAGTTTGGAATCACTTTGCCGTTATTGTTGGGTTTGGAATTAATGAGTGTGGATCATGTTTTTCTGCACTATTTGAAAATTTCTTCATTGGCTATGTTGTGCTGTGGGCGTTGTTCTCCGACTCATAGTTATAGTGGAGGTAGAGTATGTTTATAATGTTCCAGGTTCATAAATATCACAAAAATGATGTAGGCTTACTTTACTCTTTTGCTGTAACATTAGCTGACTTACAAATCGGCAGAACTGAAAGGTGATGGGCCTAACAGGTCTCTTTTTATTTATGGCGGAAGTAATGAAATTTGTGTTTTGGGTGGATAGGCCTATACATTTTGGAAAAGAACTAGTGTTAGTTGTTAATGATGAATATTTCTAAGGTTGAGAGGACCGGTTAAAAACCACCAGTTGCCTTTCATGGGTGACTGCCTGTCTCAAGTCAGGAGTGAAATTTGTTTCTTCACGTTGCTATTGGAAGAGAAATATTGATGCTTTGGCAAGTCTGGAATCACTTTGCTGTTATTGTTGGGTTTGGAATTAATGAGTGTGGATCATGTTTTTCTGTACTATTTGAAAATTACTTCCTTGGCTATGTTGTGCTGTCGGCTTTGTTCTCCGACTCATAGTTATAGTGGAGGTAGAGTATGTTTATAATGTTCCAGGTTCATAAATATCATAAAAAGATGTAGGCCTAGTTTACTCTTTTGCTGTAACATTAGCTGACTGACAAGTCGGGAGAACTAAAAGGTGATTGGCCTAACAGGTCTCTTTTTATTTTTGGCGGAAGTAATGAAATTTGTGTTTTGGGTGGATAGGCCTATACATTTTGGAAAAGAACTAGTGTTTGTTGTTAATGATGAATATTTCTAAGGTTGAACCAGTTGCCTTTCATGGGTGACTGCCTGTCTCAAGTCAGGAGTGAAATTTGTTTCTTCACGTTGCTATTGGAAGAGAAATATTGATGCTTTGGCAAGTCTGGAATCACTTTTCTGTTATTGTTGGGTTTGGAATTAATGAATGTGGATCATGTTTTTCTGTACTATTTGAAAATTACTTCATTGGCTATGTTGTGCTGTGGGCTTTGTTCTCCGACTCATAGTTATAGTGGAGGTAGAGTATGTTTATACTGTTACAGGTTCATAAATATCACAAAAACGATGTAGGCATACTTTACTCTTTTGCTGTAACATTGGCTGACTGACAAGTCAGGAGAACTAAAAAGTGATTGGTCTAACAGGTCTCTTTTTATTTTTGGCAGAAGTAATGAAATTTGTGTTTTGGGTGGTTAGGCCTATACATTTTAGAAAAAAACTAGTGTTTGTTGTTAATGATGAATGTTTCAAAGGTGAGAGGACCGGTTTAAAACCACCACTACCTTTCTTGGGTGACTGCCTGTCTTAAGTCAGGAGTGAAATATGTTTCTACACGTTGGTATTGGAAGAGAAATATTGATGCTTTGGCAAGTCTGGAATCACTTTGCCGTTATTGTTGGGTTTGGAATTAATGAGTGTGGATCATGTTTTTCTGTACTATTTGAAAATTACTTCTTTGGCTATGTTGTGCTGTGGGCTTTGTTCTCCGACTCATATACTGAACCCCAATGAAAAGTATCCACATGCCAATTTTGAAGTATTTTATTGTTTATACTTGAAACATTTCATACCTAGACGTGCTTAGAACTTAACAAAGCATTCACTTTTCTGGCGTAAAAATAATGTCACGCTTTACCGACATTAACGTCACTTACAGGCAGAAAATTTTATTAACTGCCCTAATTGAAAGTCACACAAATTTTTCTGTTCAATATGGGATGTGGCCACCTCAAGCATCAACACATGCTATACATCTGCGGCGCATACTGCTGACCAGGGTTTGAATTCTGTGTTGGGGAACATTATTCCATTCTTCCTGCAGAGCTTGGATCAGCTGGTTTCGGGTAGTAGGCCTAGGTGTCCTCCGTTGAATACCTTGGCCTGACTGATCCCACAAATGTTCAATAGGGCTCAGATCGGGTGAGAACGCTGGCCATTCCATGACATTGATGTTGTTCTCATTGAGAAAGTTCATTGTTAATCTTGCAGAGTGTGCACGTGCATTGTCCTGCTGAAAGATCGCCAGATCTTGATGCCGCTCCATAAATGGGACCATGTGCGGCTCCAGCACCTCATCAATGTACCGCCTAGCATTGAGGATCCCTTGAATGACCACTAGGGGTGTCCGGTAGCGGTTGCTGATGCCTGCCCACACCATGACAGAGGGTCCACCCCATCGATCTGCCTGATGGACACAGGCATCTGCATATCTCTCCCCAGTCCGGCGCCACACACGTTCTCTGCCATCTGCTCTGCTGACACAAAAACGGGACTCGTCAGTAAAAAGGACGGTATTCCACTGCTGGCGAGTCCACCTGGAGTGTGCTCTACACCACTGCAGTCGTCTTTCTCTTCTGGGTTGGGTCAGCAGGTTACCCCTGTAAGGTCTTCTGGCTGTTAGGCCACTGCTCCTCAGTCGCCTCTCCACAGTAGAACTACTGACAGGACGGTGATTCACCCCTTGAGTCTCACGGGCTGTTTGGGCTGCTGTACGGAAACGGTCTCGCAGGTGCATCAGCCGGATGTGACGGTCTTGGCCAGGTGTTGTCACTCTTTCTCGGCCAGGCCTAGGCCGATCATCTACGGATCCAGTTTCTTGTTGCCGTTCAATTAGTCGTTGGATGGTGCGCCGAGTACACCCCATTCTTTGTGCGATTTGAGTGATTGGGACTCCACCCTCTGCAAGCCCCAAAGCATGGTGTCTTTGACCTTGGCTCAGACGCGGCATGATCGCCTCAACACACCTGAGACCACTGGCTTTTTTCTTGGCTGAACATCCCTTTTTAAAGCCACTGAAAACATCAGGTCATTTTAGCCATCCAATAGGAGTGGTGGTCAGAAGCCATATTCGGTGCACAAAAGTCACATGCATTATGTAACAACCCAGCAAAAGTTAAAAAGTTGTTCTGAATGACCCTGATGTAGGCTCCAAACCATGCATATATGCACACACAGTACTTAGTAACTTACAAAATTAATGTGTTAATTTTTTTATGTGGATACTTTTCATTGGGGTTCAGTATAGTTATAGTGGAGGTAGAGTATGTTTATAATGTTCCAGGTTCATAAATATCACAAAAATGATGTAGGCCTACTTTACTCTTTTGCTGTAACATTGGCTGACTGACAAGTCAGGAGAACTAAAAAGTGATTGGCCTAACAGGTCTCTTTTTATTTTTGGCAGAAGTAATGAAATTTGTGTTTTGGGTGGTTAGGCCTATACATTTTAGAAAAAAACTAGTGTTTGTTGTTAATGATGAATGTTTCAAAGGTGAGAGGACCGGTTTAAAACCACCACTACCTTTCTTGGGTGACTGCCTGTCTCAAGTCAGGAGTGAAATATGTTTCTTCACGTTGGTATTGGAAGAGAAATATTGATGCTTTGGCAAGTCTGGAATCACTTTGCCGTTATTGTTGGGTTCGGAATTAATGAGTGTGGATCATGTTTTTCTGTACTATTTGAAAATTTCTTCATTGGCTATGTTGTGCTGTGGGCGTTGTTCTCCGACTCATAGTTATAGTGGAGGTAGAGTATGTTTATAATGTTCCAGGTTCATAAATATCACAAAAATGATGTAGGCCTACTTTACTCTTTTGCTGTAACATTAGCTGACTTACAAATCGGCAGAACTGAAAGGTGATGGGCCTAACAGGTCTGTTTTTATTTTTGGCGGAAGTAATGAAATTTGTGTTTTGGGTGGATAGGCCTATACATTTTGGAAAAGAACTAGTGTTTGTTGTTAATGATGAATGTTTCTAAGGTTGAGGGAACCGGTTTAAAACCACCACTACCTTTCATGGGTGACTGCCATTCTCAAGTTAGGAGTGAAATATGTTTCTTCACGTTGGTATTGGAAGAGAAATATTGATGCTTTCGCAAGTCTGGAATCACTTTGCTGTTATTGTTGGGTTTGGAATTAATGAATGTGGATCATGTCTTTCTGTACTATTTGAAAATGACTTCATTGGCTATGTTGTGCTGTGGGCTCTGTTCTCCGACTCAGTTATAGTGGAGGTAGAGTATATTTATACTGAACCCCAATGAATAGTATCCACATGCCAATTTTGAAGTATTTTATTGTTTATACTTGAAACATTTCATACCTAGACGTGCTTAGAACTTAACAAAGCATTCACTTTTCTGGCGTAAAAATAATGTCACGCTCTACCGACATTAACGTCACTTACAGGCAAAAAATGTCATTAACTGCCCTAATTGAAAATCACACAAATTTTTCTGTTCAATATGGGATGTGGCCACCTCGAGCATCAACACATGCTATACATCTGCGGCGCATACTGCTGACCAGGGTTTGAATTCTGTGTTGGGGAACATTATTCCATTCTTCCTGCAGAGCTTGGATCAGCTGGTTTCGGGTAGTAGGCCTAGGTGTCCTCCGTTGAATACCTTGGCCTAACTGATCCCACAAATGTTCAATAGGGCTCAGATCGGGTGAGAACGCTGGCCATTCCATGACATTGATGTTGTTCTCATTGAGAAAGTTCATTGTTAATCTTGCAGAGTGTGCACGTGCATTGTCCTGCTGAAAGATCGCCAGATCTTGATGCCGCTCCATAAATGGGACCATGTGCGGCTCCAGCACCTCATCAATGTACCGCCTAGCATTGAGGATCCCTTGAATGACCACTAGGGGTGTCCGGTAGCGGTTGCTGATGCCTGCCCACACCACGACAGAGGGTCCACCCCATCGATCTGCCTGACGGACACAGGCATCTGCATATCTCTCCCCAGTCCGGCGCCACACACGTTCTCTGCCATCTGCTCTGCTGACACAAAAACGGGACTCGTCAGTAAAAAGGACGGTATTCCACTGCTGGCGAGTCCACCTGGAGTGTGCTCTACACCACTGCAGTCGTCTTTCTCTTCTGGGTTGGGTCAGCAGGTTACCCCTGTAAGGTCTTCTGGCTGTTAGGCCACTGCTCCTCAGTCGCCTCTCCACAGTAGAACTACTGACAGGACGGTGATTCACCCCTTGAGTCTCACGGGCTGTTTGGGCTGCTGTACGGAAACGGTCTCGCAGGTGCATCAGCCGGGTGTGACGGTCTTGGCCAGGTGTTGTCACTCTTTCTCGGCCAGGCCTAGGCCGATCATCTACGGATCCAGTTTCTTGTTGCCGTTCAATTAGTCGTTGGATGGTGCGCCGAGTACACCCCATTCTTTGTGCGATTTGAGTGATTGGGACTCCACCCTCTGCAAGCCCCAAAGCATGGTGTCTTTGACCTTGGCTCAGACGCGGCATGATCGCCTCAACACACCTGAGACCACTGGCTTTTTTCTTGGCTGAACATCCCTTTTTAAAGCCACTGAAAACATCAGGTCATTTTAGCCATCCAATAGGAGTGGTGGTCAGAAGCCATATTCGGTGCACAAAAGTCACATGCATTATGTAACAACCCAGCAAAAGTTAAAAAGTTGTCCTGAATGACCCTGATGTAGGCTCCAAACCATGCATATATGCACACACAGTACTTAGTAACTTACAAAATTAATGTGTTAATTTTTTTATGTGGATACTTTTCATTGGGGTTCAGTATATAATGGGCCATGTTCATAAATATCACAAAAACGATGTAGGCCTACTTTACCCTTTTGCTGTAACATTAGCTGAGTGACAAGTCGGGAGAACTAAAAAGTGATGGGCATAACAAGTCTCTTTTTATTTTTGGCAGAAATAATGAAATTTGTGTTTTGGGTCGTTAGGCCTATACATTTTGGAAAAGAACTAGTGTTTGTTGTTAATGGTGAATATTTCTACGGTTGAGAGGACCGGTTTAAAACCACGAGTTGCCTTTCATGGGAGACATCCTGTCTCAAGTCAGGAGTGAAATTTGTTTCTTCACGTTGGTATTGGAATAGAAATATTGATGCTTTGGCAAGTCTGGAATTTCTTTGCTGTCAATGTTGGGTTTGGAATTAATGAATGTGGATCATGTTTTTCTGTACTATTTGTTCTTCGGTAATATGCTATGACAAAAATGTACATACAGTATGGTGACATATTCAATGAAATCCTTGATAAAGTTAATTCGTTAGTGTATCTTATATTCACTTTATGCTATCTGATATTTAGTTCGAGATTCTTAAAGCTGGTTAAAATTCTATATGCTTCATTCAATCTATTTGAAAGTATGTTTGATTTCGTTTAAAAATAGACCTCTTTTGAAACGGTTATTTTACAGTTGAAAGTAATGCACACTACAGCAGGAGTAGCATATATATGGGCGCTGAAGCCATTATCGTGTTGGGGCTGTCTTAAGTATAGTTTTCAGTGTATTGTAGCTGAAACGTCAGAACACTGGGCCTTGTGAACACTGAACTGACGCAAAATTGGACCTTGGAAACATGTGCCAGTTTTCGAAACAATGGACCCTCAGAACACTTGTCCTTCGGAACGTTGGCCCTTCAGAGCACTGGACATTCGTAAAGACGAACTGTCCATAGTGTAGACACGAAGATTCCTATGATCCGACGTTCTATGTATGATACATAGCCTATATATTTGTCTCACAAAATATAAAAGGTTTATAATGGCGATCTCACGTCGCAGACGCGCGCGATGCCTACGCCTACTGTCAAAATTAAAAATGACATTTTTGCATTTGCATGTAGCGCTTACATACATATGCGCAGGGGGCAAGCAGTGGCAAAATTAGGCTCCTTTGCCGCCTTAAGCGACATGGGTACACTGTGCTTCGCGTTTGAAAACGATCTGTCTGGGCAGGGACGTGTTCTAGATGGACTGCCAACGGGAGCGCTAATCCCTATAGTGGTCAACTGAGCGCGACGACTACAAAGCGTGTTCAGTAGCGCCGCTCAAGTTAATCCCCCTGCTCAGTCCGATTGTTGTTCCATCTATGTTTCCGCGTTCGGTTGTATCGGGTTCCTTACGTCAGGCTTACATCGGGTGTGTTACTGTACCAAGTTCAAAAACGGAGAGTTTTATGCGTCTCATCGTTTGAATCAGAACCGTGCGAGTCCATCGGCCTTTGCCTCAGAGACATTGTGCAGAACAGGAGGCAAGTAGTGCCTAGAAGCAAAGGACTGTGATATTTGGACTTTATATTGGTGAGTTTTCCAATCCATACTTCAACACAAAATTGCCTACCTGTGGCAGTGATCACACCAGGCTGGCCATTGCTTCTTTGTGTGGACTGGGCGAATTATAACACCAGCATGAACTGTCCGTGATGGCCCAATGAACATGAACTCTTTGTACTGACCCCTTTGGTGGGATGTTTACAGTGATTAAACCAAACCAAATGCAGCACTTATAAAAGAGCAGACTTCGTCGGTCCGAACGAGTTAATACAAATCCGAAAACTGCAAGCATGAACCAAGAGCTTTTAAATGCTATTAGAGCTTTTGTTAGAAAAGAGATGGCTGAAATAAAAAACAGTGTGGAAAATGTCTTCACACAGTTGACCAGCCTGAACAATAAATTCAGCATGCTTGAAAAAAGCACTCAGGACCTAAATGAACGGGTCGACATCATCACCACTGATTTCCTACCAAAAGTGTCCAGAAAAATGGACAAGGTATCAACTGCACTAACTTTGAAAATCCTCAATAAAGACGTACATGACAGAAAATAGTCTTTAGTTATACAAGGACTAAAAGGCCCTGCAGGTGAAAATGTCCGGGAAACCAAAAAGGCGTGCAAAAACTTGGCCAAGGTACACCTGAAGATTGATGATGCTGACTCTACGTAAACCACTGCATGCCATCGACTTAACAACAAGCAGGATGCCCCTATCATCATCGGGTTTGTAGACCTGGACGTGCACAACAGCTGGTTGAATGGAGCGCGTAACCTGAAGAATCATCCTGACAAGGTGTCACTGTGCCCTGATCTTCCTCCCATAATAAGGCCTATGAAAAATGATCTGCTGGACATGAGGAGGAAACTACCGGCTGATGCCAGACAAAAATCCAACATCAGATACAAAAGACATTGGCCTTTTGTGTTTCTTATTGTGCAAGGACAAGACCCAAAATATCTAAATGCAACAAAGGAGGATATTGCCGCCAAATATCTAGAAAAAACGAAACTATCCTTTGAATTCTAAGTGATCTTTTCTCCAGGACAGGAGATACTTCATCCTGATGTGACTGAACTAATTTCAATTTATAAGTGATTTAAGGTCCTAGTGTTATATACGGTTCCACCATTTCACCAAATTTTGTTTAATAGGTATCATCAAGTCTTTATCATGTTGTGCGAACCAGGAGGGGGGGCTGGTGATTTTCCCCAGCTCCAATTTATTGCTCTTGTATGCATATACGAAGAGAGCGTTCTCCATGCGTTTGTCTGTATCACTTATGCATAGCAAAAATCGTATTATTTATATTATGTTATGGTCCTTTCTACATGATTTGGCTGGTCTACATGAGGTCCCTATTTGGTGGCATATTTACACTCTAAAGTCCCAGAGTATCTTCAGTATCTATCCAAGATATGTATATTTATATGCATACAGCTGCTATTCACCGCATAAACTGCACTGCTTCGCAGCGATGGAGTTAGTTCTATGCAGGTGATAACAAATACTGTCAAAGTTTCTTTTCCGCTCACATATTGCACATGGGAGCCCTTATGTTATGATATAATAATGACACATACTTGGGATTCATATATATAGTGATATACATTTTTTTTTCTTTTCTCTTGTATCTTTACTAATTCCAATGTATTATATGTGCCGTAACTATGTAAAATTAACGGTTTACACAAAGTGATGCATGGTTTGCATTTTGCTGAAGAGTGGTATAAATGCGCTGCACCGTTGAAACTATGATGCTGCATAACATTGTGCGGTTATATTGGTCAGCTTTACTTTTTTGTCTCCAATGTGGAGTATGGGTTGCAATACTTGGAGTTACAGGAGTGCTGTATTCTTTATGTTGCAAGTAATACATATCCTATCATGGACAAGTCCTGTACAGCTGCACTCTCATTGAATTCATCTATGATAATCTCATGACTTGCTGACTATTTTACACACCATGCGTTTCTGAGGATTCTCAAGATTATAACGTAGTTCCATGAAAATGCTGGGTCCTGTTTTTTTTTTTTTTTTTTTTTTTTTTTTTTTTTTTTTTTTTTCGGAGGCGTCGCTGCGGCATGCACCCAACATTATATACATACCTGTATATTTTTTTTTTCTGTTTTGTATTTTTGTATGGTGCCACTGATGTGTATGGGTTTGCGTGTTCTCTCTGCCCGTACTCATTATCACATTGTTTTCTTTACCATGGAACAGTATCCACAAAATAATGGAGAAGTATCCTTCATACTATAATTACTTTTACATTGTTACTTTTGGTGTATAATCCTAGACGAAGGTAGGTTTATTATATGTTACATAGCACATATAGACCCCAGCAAATTCTGCATGAGTTGACAATAATACATGAATCCCCTTGTGGGATATTTGAACAATCAAAGTTTTTGTATACGTCATCATCTGTCCATGATTGAAATATGTCTGGTACCGCTATAAAACTGAGGTCATAAATACGGTTGGCTTTTCTTTATGTTGCAAGTAATGTATGCTGTATCACAGACTAGTCATATACCGCTGCATGATTATTGTTATATGTGATAAATTCATAGACTCGCTGAGTATATTTATACAATGTAGTTCTGAGGATTCTTTTCTAATGCCATGAAAATGCTGGGGCCTGTTTCTCGGGGGCTTCGCTGCGGGCTGCGGCCGATACACCTATCGCTGTTTCTCAGTAGTGGATGTGTTGGTCGCGGGCGGCGGGGGCGCGTCGGAGAGGCAGGCCCCAGGTCTCCATATAGTTGACACTATGTTTTGTTTAATGATGGTGGCTGGTCGCTGTTTTCTGCGTCAGTGGGCGTGGTGTGCAGCGAGTGGTTTTGTTATGGATGAGGCACGTTTGTTTGTTTGTTTGTTTGTTTGTTTTGTTTTTTCCAGAGCTATATTATAAATTACCATCCTCTCCTATTGGGGTAGCCCGCTGTTACCACATATTACATGTACTTTTTCTTTTGTTTCCATTTTTGTATGGTGGCGCAGATGTGTATAAGTCTACACTTTCTCTCTGTCATTACTTTATTCCCTGTTGCACTGTTTTCTATTCAAGTGCAAATTTTAGGTTCTAACAAATATCAGCTCAGTGAATTGGTTACATCGTTAGACTTCCGACTTTGCTATATATGGTGCTTCTTGGAAATCTTGTTAATATTTAAGTCCTACGGGTTGCGAGGTCTTGGTCCATAACGTACTTAAACATTTTGGTGGCATCTCTAAAAATAACCTAAATGAATTACTACATAATGTTGATGATTTGGACAATGCATTATCTATTGCATCCGACAGCCCCTATGTTGACACCAGTAACCTAATAAACTTCATTTCACCCTTTTCTCAAAATTTGTCTGTTTTAGGCCTAAATGTTCAATGTTTAAAAAGTAAATTTGACCAACTTAAAATTTTACTGGATGAATTATCCAAAAATCGTTTTGAATTCAGTGCCATTTGCCTCCAGGAAACTTGGGTTGATGGCGAGAATTGTGACATGTCGCAATTTGATCTGAGTAATTATACATCTATTCATTTACCCGCGACCTGCAGCTCTCATGGAGGCTGCTTAATATATCTACATAAACAATTTCAGTTTGTCGTTCGAGACTTGTATTCCCCTAACAGGTTATGGGAAGGCCAATTCATAGATATAACTGGTGATAGGTTAAAACAAAAAGTCACCTTGTGTAATGTGTACCGACCTCCAAGAGACAGAAATGAGGATATTGAATCTTTCATTAATGACATAGTACCTATATTATCAACTCTATCCAATGAACGGTCCGACAAAATGATTGTAGGTGACTACAATATTGACATGCTAAAAACAAATATAAGGGAAAAATACTCAGATTTTCTAGACTTAATGCTCAATAACGACTTTCGACTCCAAATTACCTTACCAACTCGGTTTGCTGAGAAATGTGCAACAATAATTGATAATGTTTTCTGTAATTTCTCCCATGCTACAAAGTCATGCCGCTCCAGCATCATTTTTACTAATTTATCGGATCACCTTCCTTACTTTGTCTGCCTGAATCAGAAAACAAATTCACAAGGCCCTCCAAAATATGTGCTAGTTCAGAAGCAAGATGCTGGGTCTATACAGGATTTCTATTATGAAATAAATAACACTAATATAATGGAATCTTTCATCCAAGATCCAAATTCAAATCCAAATATAAATTATAATAAGTTTGTTGGCATCATACAGTATGCCAAGGAGAAGCATTTGCCTATCAAAACCGTAAAATTTAACAAATATAAACATAAATTCTCTCCTTGGGTGACGAATGATAGTCTGCGATCCATAAAATATAAAGATAACTTATATCGCGAATTAAAGTGTAATAATCCTGAATCTTATCAATATCAAATTATCAAACTGAACATAAAGACTTACAAGTGCATCCTGGATAAAACTGTTCGTCAATGTAAACAATTACCAATTTGATAAATTCAAAAAAGACACCAGGAAGACATGGGATACTATCAGGTCAATTCTCAGTATAAATAAAAAGAAAAAAGATTTCCCACAGTTTTTCAAAGTGGATGGCACACAAACGTCAAACAAAAGTGAAATAGCCAAACGTTTCAATGAGTTTTTTTCTTTACAAAAATTGGCCCCAAACTAGCTTCTAAACTAAATTCAAGAAATGTACCAGCCTTTACTACTTACCTTACCAATCAACATGACAACGTGTTTCTCTTTTCTCCAGTGTTTTGCAATGATGTTCAAACGCTTTTCAATCAGTTGTAGGCTAAAACGAGCTCTGGCCACGATTTACTATCTATGAAACTTCTCAAAGGCATTAATAATACTCTAGTTCAACCTCTGACGCTAATCATTAACCAGTCGTTAGTCACTGGCATTTTCCCTGATAAGTTAAAGTTAGCAAAAGTGACACCTGTGTATAAAAAAGGGGATAATGCCAGTTTTGATAATTATAGACCAATTTCACTCCTTCCCGCGCTTTCAAAAGTCTTTGAAAAAGCTGTCTATCGTCAATTATATGATTTTTTCACTTTAAACAATTTATTTTATAACAGTCAACATGGTTTCAAACAGTTACACTCTACAGAAACAGCCGCACTTGAATTCATAGACAGAACCTACCAACTTCTGGATTCGGGAAAAACACCCATAAGCATCTATCTTGACCTGTCAAAGGCATATCATACCTTGGATCATGGCAGCCTCCTTCATAAATTAAACTACTATGGAATACGTGGCGCTGCTTTAAATTGGTTTAAAAGTTACTTGACTAATAGACTTCAATTTTTCGAGTACGATGGTGTGCAATCTGAATCATTACCTGTTGCTACAGGCGTACCATAGGGTTCCACTTTAGGTCCCCTTCTTTTCATTATATATATAAATGATATTTATCTGGCCTCCTCAAAATTTACTGCTATTCTCTGTGCCGATGACACAACCCTCATAAACTCTCCATGCTCCTTTCATTTCAACAGTGGATCTAATAATGGAAATCTCTCAGCAAATATTAATTTCGAGCTAGACAAAGTACACAGCTGGCTTGTAGCAAATAAACTATCCTTAAACGTTTCCAAAACCAGATACATGATCTTCCATTTTCCACAACTTAAGCATAATTTAAACATTAATCTATCAATTAATAACATTCCCATAGAAAGAACAACCGAATTTGACTTCCTGGGACTCGTGATATATGAAAATCTTAATTGGAAAGTCCATATTAATAAAATATCAAGTAAACTCTCTCGTATAGTAGGTACGCTAAAAAGACTTCACAATTATTTACCCACTTCAGGTCTCTTGCTCATTTATAACTCTTTGTTCCTGCCACACCTTAACTATTCTATTCTTGCTTGGGGCCATTCATGTGATCGAGATGTAGCATTACAAAAGAAAGCAGTCCGCCTTGTAAGTTCTTCAACCTACTATGCACATACGGAACCCATTTTTAAACAATTTAACTTGCTAAAGGTCCAGGATCTATTATATCTAAAAGCACTGAAATTCTACCATAGATATAACCAAAATCAGTTGCCTAGATACTTTGATAATATGTTTGTTCCCTTACTGATTACCCCCATACGCAAAACACCCGACATCGACACATTCCTCGTCATCCCCTCCCTTCAAAAGCCTCCACCAAGATCTGTATTCGTTATCACATCCCTGAAATTCTAAAACAGTTGCTACCAAATATTTAAGAAAACGTCATAACCCATTCATAATATGGTTTCTCCAATTATATAAAAAATTTCCTTATCAATAAGTACTCTGAAATATGCACCATAGCAAATTGTTTTGTCTGTAATCATAATTGATTGACTTACATTTTGCACTTCATTTTCCTTGTGAAATATTTTGGTTGATATTTGATTGACTTTCATTTGTACCACAGTTTTTGTATAATGTTAACGACTATATAAATATATTCACACTTCATGTAACCATACCCAAAGGTGGTCCCCGCGATAGCGGATTGAATATCCTTAGCAGGGTTCATCCTGACTTTTTGTGTTGAAATACCTTCTTCCGTTCCTATATGTAAGTCATATATTTGTTTACAATTTTGTATTGGTATTCTCTGCCTATATGATTTTCTAATCAGTCAAACAAAACTATGTCTGAGTGAGTCTGGTGTGTTTTACGTTGAAATCGGCCGATAAAAGGGCACGTTTTTGCATTTTTCTGTCCAAAATGATTCAAAGTTCGACAACTTACGTGCGTAATAACTCCTTACGCCGTAATCTGCAATAAAAAATGTAGTTTTAGATGGATAGTGTATGCCGGTAGGATCATGATGGTGGTTTCATTTCTTGTGGCTGACTCTGGCGTAATGCTAAATTTTGACTTTAAAAATGTGGAACACGGCGAAAAATTTTTGACATTTCAGACGGTCACGCGATTATTCACGCCTTTGCGCGTGACCTGGCCGCGTTTATATCATGGTCGCCAAGCGGACCGTGGAGTTAAGTTTGTTCAGCACTGAAGGTGCACGCTCAAACACCCGATCACTTGAGCAGCGGCAACATAGATGGTACAAAGGGGGCCCCGCCGTTGGTAGTCCATCTATAACACGTCCCTGGTCTGGGTTTTGAGTTTTACTCCTTGGGACACTCCGCTTTTCTATATAGCTGATTCCAAAATATCCGTTTCAATTGTTTTGTAAGGAAAATGAACGGTCTGGATATCATACAAGTTGGGAAAATCTGAAACACGAAGCAAATAATGATAAGCCCTACACACGATGATAAATAAGACGTTCATTATTTGTTGGAAGTTACGCCCATTGTGTTTGTGTCCCAAAATGGTCGATACGTCCCAAAATGGTCGATGTGTCCCAAAATGGTCGATACTTTGTGCGACTCCAAAATTGCGTTCAATCTGCATAACTTTGCACACTTACATTCAGTTATTTCAGGCCAAGCTTCCAACCCGCTATAGATTTGAAATTACTGACATATTTAACAAGGTCCCAAAATGGTCGATGTTTTGCATGACCCATCGATGCTGACCTTTTTGGGACAACCTTTTTTGGGACACGAAATGTATATTTTCTAGTAAACCAACAGAATTGAAAACAAAGTATGCTGTCAAAGTGAAGAATGTTAAAGGGATTATTTTAACATATTTGACATAATAAGATATCTGAATATTGTATATTAGGGGTATGTCCCAAAATGGTCGCATTTGTATAAATACATACATATATATATATATATATATATATATATATATATATATATATATATATATATATATATATATATACATACATACATAACTTATGTATGTGTTGTATGGTCATGGCTTCATGTCAAACATCTTTGACCAGTCAAAATTGCACCTGCGAATGACTAGCCTCCTGATCTGTAAATAGGTCCTGTTCTACTTACTATAGGCTTCCATCCGCTACAGTGTTTAGGGTGAAGTGTCTCACCTGTCTATGAATTCAGTCTAAAGTTGTCATACCCGATAATCATTTGAACTGCTAATCCTGTTTGATTGTATGGATATGGCCAGCTATGCACGTTATATCATCTATACTGATTTTTTTTAGCCTGAACGTATCTTGATTCTATACTGTGGCATGGGTTCATCACAAGATGGTATTGGAGGTACATGTTCATAGTACCATTGTAAAGGTGTTGGGAGCCTTGTAGTTGGCATTGTTGCCTTCTGTAAGAAAGTTTCGAGCTATTTTGGCACAATAATTCCTTTGTAATCCATCCTATCTCATATAATGCTTTCTTTCTATAAAATCGGTTGGCAGCTGAACAATAGCTGCTAACTATTTCTTCAAATAGGGTTACTGCTTGTTTCATGGTCAGTATGTTCTATATTGCTCTGATGAATGCTCTTGTTGCAAGAGTGTAGTTTTGTAAGTTCCAGTATTTCATTCTCAATGCAGTTGATTGCTAGTTTTCAACAGTGTGAACATGTCTCTTTTCTGTATCCGGTTTATTGTATACATGGTCCCCTACTGTAATTTTTTTTTGGCTTGATGGGTTAATTTATTCTGTGTTTTATGAGAAAAGACAACTTGTTTCCTTTTATCGTCCAATCTAATCCCTGATCATTGGCCAGTCCAAACAGGCTATAGGTGATATCTCCTAGTACGTTTACCGGTCCTCTCATCCTCTGTTTGGATCGATTTTATGTTGATGGTGTTGTCTGAGATGTCTGTGTTTCCACCGTCTTTAGTAGAATGTTCATCTTGGCCTCCACTCTCATGAGTTAATGTTTCGTGTCCTTCAGCAGCAAGAATGACGTTGAAATGATGGCTTTAATGTTTCTGTATTGTTCCACCACTGCTTGAGTTGTACACGACTCCCCTAGTGTAGCTAGTATGGCCCATTTAGCAACTTATATTTACAATGGCTGCTTTTCCGTTATCAGTAGTCCAGCTTGCAATTAATATAAGGCGGCATTAAATTTGATTGACATCAATATCAGCAGTATGATATGGACACTTTCATGGCCTGTT
Source organism: Hermodice carunculata (assembly GCA_964020975.1). Taxonomy (NCBI): domain Eukaryota; kingdom Metazoa; phylum Annelida; class Polychaeta; order Eunicida; family Amphinomidae; genus Hermodice; species Hermodice carunculata. The sequence continues at coordinate 25,955,310 of OZ026628.1, read as the reverse complement.
CTGGTCTTTTTTTCCTCAAAAGGTCCTGTTGTAGGTGGGCGCAGCTCTGTGCCAACTCTGGGAAGGTAGGTACTGCTGGTCTTGGTTCTATGCCGGGGTCCACCCCAGCTGGTTCTATTTTTGCTTCTGCCTATGTCTCTGCTTGTGGTTCTCCCTCTGTGGTTTCTTCAGTTAGGCTTTTTGGCTCCAACTGTACTGTTGGTTGTGGAACTGTTAGTCTTATAGAGTACCTAACTGGTCTTGGTCTGACGTCATCCAAGATTATATTTGGGTCAACCCATTCGACCTTTTTGTGGTTGACTTTTTCTGGTTTTCCCAGTTTGTGGGTGATACATCCCACATTAAGGTCAATGCTTTCGAATCAATTGAGGATCCTACTTTGAGGTCGAGGTCATCCTCCCTTGTGCCTTGAATGTCACTGTGTCTCGTACTTCTATTTCCTCAGCATTGTTTTTTTTTTTTTTTTTTTTTTTTTATTGTCTATTCATGTAATTAACATGAAATCTCCATGTTTTCCCTTGCCTTTGTAAGGGTTTCTGCCAAGTCATTTGCTTAGCTTTGCAAAACTAAGTATTATTCCCAACACTCAATACCTTGGTTATATGCATTTTTCCTCATCTTCTCAATGCTAAGAAGAACAAACTATGTCCTGTCACGGTAGTTACACTATTCCTATAGGGAAGCGAGCATTAAAAACTTGGTCTTCCCATGCTCTTGCGCTGTTGTTCACAAGTTTGGTAATAGTTTCCTTCAATGTTCTGTTTAATCTTTCTATCTTTCCATTGGTTTAAGGATTACAGGCTGTTTTCATTCTGTGTTCATTTTCCAATCCTCTGAGATAATCTGTGAAGTTTTCTTGGCATTGAAATCTGTCCTTCATATGTTATTATATGTACATTCGGATTTTTTGTTAGCATTGAAAGAATAGGGACAAATTTTGTTTTCATCAGTCGATGGTAGCATCATGAACAGCATGGCACGTGCCAGTGTCTACATAACAAGCGGAAGGCCACACCCATAGCTCCTCCTACTGATAAACAAAAGGTCCTCCATAGTGGCTATCAAAACTTTTACGCACAAATATTCATGACAAATTTAGTATTAATGTTAATATGAATATAAATATAAAAAATGAAGTCTGTCTCTGTTGTTGTCATTGGCATGTAACAGCGCAGTGTTGGTAGGCATTTTTTTTATTACGTCGCTATCGCGACGACATGAAAAATGCCTACCAACAACTGCGTTGCTACATGCCAATGACAACAACAGAGACAGACTTCATTTTTATGATGAATTTCTGGAATCCCATGCTTGGGGACGAAGTCTAAAGCTAAAGCTTCCCCCATGCATTGTGCAGTCTTGCATGCTATGGGATAACTGTTGGCCCTCCTGAAAGATGCTCTATCACTTTCAGATAGTATTTATTGCCCCTTTTCCTAACTCCTAAAGGTACGATAAGATCCATAGCCACTATCTCTATTGAATAGACTGGTATTGGCATCTATCCCATCTTTGTCTTTTCTTCTTTTGGCACATGTATTTAAACAAGCAGAACATTTTTACAATGTTTTTTCCTCATTCCAGGCCAAACATAAACTTTTCTTACGTGGGATACACCCATATGTACTACATCTTAATGGCATCTATCAATCAGGGATTTCCAAAATTTCATTGGTATAGCGAATCATAGATACATTATTTCTACTGATGCTGGTTTAAGTGATCGAATGAAGCAATGGTTGGTACGATGCATAACTAGATTCTTCCTTTTATGATGTTTTTACTAAGTCTGTAAATTCTCTTTCCTGTTCGATCTTCACTTCTTCAGGATTTGTTTCATTTATTTCCAAAGGTATTTCTTTCTGTAGGGCCTTCATCTTTGAAAAATTCCAGATCAATCTAGTCCTGTGTGTATATTGTATTGATTTCTGGTTTTGCTGGCAATTTGGGCATAAGGTCGACCCTCATATTCCTGTATTTAATTTCAGCTAAAATATTTCCATCTCTATATCTTTGAGTTTCTCATCTCATCTCCATAATAAACAGGTATGTAAGTGGCTAATGATCCACGAACACAATGAACTCTTCTCCCCAAAGGTATGTCCAAAGTTTGGACACACAATGCACCACAACTTAAACTTCCGTCTCTATGGCGCTCACTTTCATTGCCTCTGGGAGTTTCTAAGGGGGGCTTTGACCTTTTGAATGGCCTTAATAATTTTAATGAATTTTGGATGAAGTTTCAGCAGGTAAACCCAATGTCTTAGCGTATAATTATGGCCACGTTATCATCCCATCGGCTTGGCGTTGATGTTGGCGCTAGTGGGGGATTTCCTTCAGTTAAATTTGCGATGCAGTGTCCCAATTTTGAGCAGTAGAAACATCCAATTTTTCCGTCTGCTCCACTCAGTTTGGTGAATCAATGGGGTCAGGGTCTGTTTGTTTGTTTGTTCAGCCACCAGTCTAGCTAGGTTGATGGTGAGCTTCCCTTGTGTCTTTATACAGCTTTCTAGAAGTTTCATCGTTTATTCGGTTTCCACCGACATCTTGATTTGGTTTATTTCCATGCCCTCTTCTTTTCGTTTTCAGTCTAAGCACAACTCTGATCATTTCCAATCCGGCCTTTTGTTTTTTTCTGCATAGTCTGTGGATTCATCTAATTGTGATGGTCTTGTTTTCACAATAAGTTTATCTGCCAAGTCTGTGCTGTATAATCGTCTGGTGTATGCTATAATAATGATCTTTGCATCCTGTCTATAGTATAAGCTTTTACAGCGGCCTGTCAGAATCACCTGCTGATGTTGCCCAAATTTTCAAAAATGACTGTTGTAATTTCCACAGTTCACTATTCAGTATTTAATCTTTGTTGCCTGAAAGAAAAGCTTTTCAAATGTGTTCCTGCCGTTCAGACCATGGGGTGGTGTATCTGTTTTCTTTTGCTGTCAGATACCTCTCCACTTCTTTCTTCAAAGATCTAGATATGGTCTGTGTGATGATTTGGATGGTGGCCATGGCTGCTGGGGTAGTCTTGGAATTTTTAGGATACTTACTTCAATTTCCTCTATCCTTTCTCTTACTTTTTCCGGTACAACTCCATTGCATGTCCATATAGATTTGGCTCGGGTTTGGATCTTGTTCAATTGTTTTTGGTCTGAGTTTCATTTTTCCAATCCTTTATTAAGGTCATGAAACATAGCATTCACCCCATGGCTTATTTGGCTTCAACCCGCTTTGCTAGAATAGTTTATTGTTGTCAAGTGGTGTTACAAGTCAGGGTCCTTTGGTATTGCAGGTCACCTTTCATCTTTTTTTCTCTTTTACCTTCAGTGGTCCTACTCGTCTTCCCCACTCCCTTTGTAGTGTTTTGGCCTTGCATTGTTGTTACCTTTCTCATCATCATTCAGCAATCCATCAATTTCTTCATTTCAACCGGGACTCTGTTATCTTAACCTTAAATACTTTATGTTTCTTTTTGGCTTGAACGTTCATTCATGGGATGTGGCATCGTCTCATGGGTTGTCAAAATCACTTTTACTGATAAAATACTGTGGTGGCTGTGCTGGTAATTCTTTTTTGCTGTTCCAAAAATCCCTGCCGTCCTATGAGTTCTGGTTGTGTCATTGATGTCTTCCAGTCTTCATGAGTAAGTCCTGGCAAGCCATCGAATTTTTAAAGATACCTGGCATTAGTGCACTTGTAATTCAGGTGCATCTGACTTGTATCTCTACCTCAGACCCAATTTACAAAGGGGGTTGTGTGGGGCTTGTTGTCCAGTTCTGGCGGAGCAATAAGTATCTCGGTCTTGCTGTTGAAATATCAAAGCTGGAGTTGTGGTCCAAGTGTCAACAGTTAATTCAGCACAGTGATGCAATTAATTAATGATGTAAACAACTGAAAGAAAAAGAAGAAAACATGGAAGAAGTATACAGTTGTAATGTGCACTGTTAAATTTATCATCAGTTATCATTTATTGCCCTACCTAAAAAAAACAATGGCCCAACTGGATTCACAAAATTATTAACATAATTAGCCACAGGGATACAGAAACAGAATCATATTCAGCCAAGAATTTCCATATGTGCTGATGGCGTCTGCTGCCTTCCAGCAGGTTACAGACCATAGTTGTGATTGGCTGGTTGAGCATCCCAAAAGAAATTGTGAAAATACTGTGTGTTCAGCATGCTGTAGCTTCTGTTTAAATAAAGTTAGCTAAGTCAGGTTTGCTGCATCACAGAGTAGACTCTTTGGTTGTCATATACGTCTTCCAGGCCATGTGGGAACTCTATGGTTGGGAAGGACAATGATGTGACCCTGACAAGAGCACAGTTCATACACCTGTATAAAGCTGACATCCACGTCCTGTTTTGTATTTCAATTATCAGAAATTAACGAGCTGGGAATTTTATGACGAAAATCCATCCATGTTTTTCTGATATTATTATCTGTTACATGCCGTTCACAGAATTTTAAAATACCCAAATGCTGATATTTTTTAGTCTCAAAAATGCATACATAAAAAATAGAAGAATTTATATCTGTGGTCTGTGGGCAGCACCCAGGGACACATTTTCTTCACCTGTACACTTTACAAACACAAAAATACTGCTCTCTATTACATGTTTTACATTTATATAAACAAACACACTCTGTCTTTTGTAAAGTTTTGGAACAAAAAGAGTGCTAATGAGAAAAAAAAAAGATTTGGCAACTAAGTTAAAGTCACCTATTCTTGACTTCACTTTGTGCATGCAAAATATTGAAAGGTGTTTGCTCTATTTTTAATTTATGAAGACAGATTATGACCCAACTGCAAAACTGGTACATATGCTTGCATATGCAAAGAGTGAGTTATTATCCACTTTCCTTTGTATTTGATAATCTGCAAAACAGCTGTTAAGGTAAGAAGCTCAATTCATTTTGTCAATGTGAATGAATTCCACTGTTATGACCCCACTTCAGAGTATTCTAGAACGTAGCAGAACTCAACAAAGAATGACAATATTGAGACTTGAGACAACTTTAACAACAAAAATATATTAACAATAAAAAATCAGTACAAACTGGATGAATGATATAATACCCTTAGCTATGCTGATACTTCAAAAATTAACGGACCACAGTAAAAAATCCTAATACCTGTTGAGAAATTCACCCGGGGCACTATCGCAGAGTGTCAAGTCATATGGTAGGTGCAAAATACTCTGCTCCAAATCCCATAGAGGTAGAGTTTTTTTCCAATGTGGTACACTAATCAAGCGGTCCAAATCATACAAAGGTACAAGTTTGTTCCAATGTTGTACAATTAAATGCCAAAATATACAAGTCAACTCAAAGGAAATATTCACTCTCCACAGATACAATGTAAAAATAAGTATCTATTTGGTAATAGCAGTGACTCACAGTCTTACTGGCTTGAACACGCAAAGCTTTTGCCACAGCTCAGTATTCTCCCCTCTGAGTAATAAAGGTAGCTGCTTTAGGTACCCATGCTGAGAACTACTTCTGTTGTCAGTAAGTGTTATATACCAAATTGTTCCCCAGGCTCCCAAAATGTGTTGTGGGTGGACATCCTTGCAGATTCAGAAGTAAATGGGGGTGAATGACATTGAAATGCAGGTCAAGGTCAGATGCCTATAAAATGGACTCTACTCATGCATAATGTATTCATCATACCTTCTGTTTGCCACTTACCTTCCAGATTTTTTTCATCCAAATTCCGTTTACGTTCTTCTTCTGGAAGGTTTGATGGGAACGACTGATTGACATGATAAGTCTCTGCTAGATTTACTGACATGCATGCATTTAATGCCTCCAGATCTGCCCTCAGGAACATAGCTGTTGTCGATATCCTTGGGTTTTGCTGCTGGTGACCATCTATGATATTCGTCAAGCACTACACGCACGTCTTGGTTGTGTTGAAGAAGGGCATTTATGACTTTGCTGGCCTAAAGGGTTCCTTTGCATAGGTTCCTGATACTTGTCCTGTATACTTCCCGTCCTCTCAGGGCAGCCACCATGTTCCAGCTTACGGCGCCCATGGGGTTTAGACTCGGATGCAATCTATAAGTCGTCTTACCTTAAAACTCAGACTCAGACTCAGACTCGCATATCTTTTATTTGACTGAATATACAAGTACATTATTTCAGTAACATATATAGCCAGGAGACCCTCATTAAGGCCACAACAGCCGCTATCATAAGGGCCACCTAAAAATACTATAGATATACAAAAATTGTACTTAGAATACAAGGTTTTAAATAGAGATGTAAGTACTTTACCCAGTAAGCAGGGAAAAATTATGTCTTACATATTAGCAAAAGCAAATGGGGGCTGCTTATGGAGTGTTACAAACATAACAGTTTGGGATAGAACAAATAATATTATACTTTTCAATATAATTATTTTTTTATATAGAGGGCAAAACCATTTTTGCTATGAGTATGAACCTTATTTATAATGAAGTCAGGGTTTGAGTTCAATGTTTTTATGATTTTATGTCTTAGACAATTTTCTGTCCCTACAAGATTGCTTCTTTCTACAAATATACGGTTTCTATTTCTAACATTGTAATTATGAAGTACAGAAGTTGTATTTATTTTAAAGGTTTTGAAGTATTCAGGTTACTGATTTTTGATATACTTAAAGTAGAATTTCAGTTGTTATTGGAGAAATATATCACTAATCTTCAATAACTCTAAGGTTTTATAGATTGGCTCTGTATGTGCATTAAATCTGCTGTGGCTAATTATTCTCACACATTTTTTCTGGAGCAAAGCAATTCTAATACTTTTATGACCCCAGAGAAGACATCCGTAATTAAGATGAGGAAATACTAGAGAGTAATATAGTGTCAGTAAAATATTCTGTGGTAGGTATTCTTTTACTTTGTTTAAGACACGAATAGTTTTGGATATCTTTGAAGAAATTTTATCAATATGACTGTTCCAATTTAAATGTTTGTCGATTTGTATGCCTAAGAAATTAAAGTCATTTACACATTCAATTTTTGTGTTATTTATTTCTATTTCAGGAATTGTCACCTTTCTTTGTGGGTTATGAAATAACATAAATTTTGTTTTCTTTTCATTGAGGGACAATTTATTTAATTTCAGCCATTTGCTGATTTTACATAGTTCAGCATGTATATTGTGTGATAATTCTTGTGTTGTGTGAGATTTTAGCAACACTTGTAAAGTACTGTATAGTGTTGTATCATCAGCGTATATAAGAGGTTTAAAGTGGCTGGAGGCTGAGGGTAGATCATTTATGTAAATTGTAAATAATAAAGGGCCTAAAATCGAGCCCTGTGAGACACCAGTAGTTATATTTAAGAGCGATGACTTGGTGTCATTTAATTCCACATATTGTTTGCGGTCAGTTAAGTAGTTTGTGAGCAGTTTAAGTGCCATATCACGAAGCCCATAATATTTAAGTTCCTGAATTAGAATGTGATGGTCTAAAGTGTCGAACGCTTTTGAAAGGTCAATGAAAATACTGATAGGAATCTCCTTTCTGTCCATACTACTTGATATTCTATCGATTAGTTCAAGGGCAGCAAGCTCTCTGGAATGTGAATTACGAAATCCATACTGGTGATTGTAAAATACATGATGTTCTGTAAAGTGTTCATTTAATTGGTTAAACATATTTTTTTTAAAGATTTTTGAGAAGCTTGATTACAGGGGGATTGGCCTGTAATTATCGAATAATCCTTCATCACCCTTTTTGAAGAGGGGAATAACTTTAGCTATTTTTAAATTTTCAGGAAAAACTCGAGTAGCAATCGATTGATTAAAAAGAAGTGTCAGAGCCCCACTGATTTCATTTTTTATGAATTCAATTAGTTTGACTGAAATTCCGTCATGACCGCAGCTTGTTTTTGTTTTTAAGGAGTCTATAGTCTTGATTATAGTCTCCTTGGTCACCGGTTTAAAGTCAAAATTGTGTTCACTTGGGTTTTGTAAGTAATTCTGAAAACCCTCAGTAGTAGATGGATTTACTTGCGTTGCAAGTTTGGGACCTATCTCAACAAAATATCCATTAAAATTATTAGCAATTATTTGCTTGTTAGTAATCGTACTATCTCCATTTATTTTAAAAGTATTGGGAAAATTTGTTTTCTTCTTTGTTTTGTTCAGTACTGCCTTTATTGTTTCCCAAGTATTTTTTATGTTACCTTTGTGTCTGGCAAAGCAGCTGCTATAGAAAGTTCTCTTAACTTGTTTAATATTATTCTTAAGAATATTATTATATGTGTGTAAATTGGTTTTGCGCTGATCATATTCCTCTGAGTTAATGGGAGTCTTTTTCAGTTCTTTATATAATTTGTCTCTATTTGCTATGGATATCAATATGCCCCGTGTTATCCAACTAGATTTTTTGTGTTTATATTTTTAAATTTAACCTTTTTGGTAGGAAAATTATTTTCAAACGCATGTTTGCAAATATTTTCTAACAGGTTATAATTTTCTGTGGGGTTAGTATTTGGGTTTTTGTTCATTTTGTCAAATATGTTTGAAGTACTGATTTCTTTTAGAAAATTATTATAGGATTCTGATGTTTTCTGCCTAATATAAGTGTATTTTGGATTTGATTCAAAGATTTTACCACAATCAAGAGATATGAAGTATGTAAAATGATCAGAGATGTTTGACATTAAGATTCCAGTGGTGGGAGACTGTTTAAAGTTTGTTAATTTTAACAGAAAGTTATCTATCAAAGTGCCTCTACTTTGGGAGAGTCTGGTAGGTAAAGTTATTTGTGGAAAAAAGCTAAGTGATGTAATAGTGTCGAAATATGTGTTCACAATATCTCTTTTATTGATTTTTAGTAAATCAATATTAAAATCTCCAGCTAAAACAACATGGCTATTTTTACAATTAAGCAGGTCAAGTACAGGAGTCAACTGACTAATGAACAAGTTATAGTTATCAGTTATGTCTCGTGGGGGTCTATAAATGTTACCTAGTATAAGGTTCTTTTGGAGCAGGTTGCTACTAATTTCTATAAACTGGCCTTCCCAAATGTCAGATTTGTTATAAATATCTAAAGTTTTAGAGTTGAAACTGTCTCCTAAATACATAGCTAAACCACCATAAGTAGAACAAATACAGCCTTGACTAATTAAATTGTAACCTTCTAGCTGAAAAAGAGATACATCCATCAAGTCTGACTGCCAAGTTTCCTGAATACATATTGCACTAGGAGGGCAGTTGTTGTATGCTAATAGGTCAATTAAGATTCTGATTTGATCAAATTTGGCATTAAGAGAGGCACTATTAAGGCTCAATATTGTGAACTGTTTATCTTTTGCTTTTGCTTTAAATGTATCAATCAATTCATCTAAACTTAAATAAGGGGAAATACATAGAATGTCTGGCTCTGCAGTTCCGTCGTTATCTTCATTATTGTCTAGGACTGAGAGTTTGTGTGAAAAGAACAGTCCGAGACCTTATTTCGGACTTGTATTGGCAGGATGTCGATGGCGTCCAATAGGACAAGAGCCGGCAGATTTGTTTGAATGCACGAAGCTTCACAGAACTGCCATGACCGCCTTCAGCACCCCCCATGTTTTCCACAATTCCGTGACTTTGCTAGATGTTAAGGACCCAGAGTGGAAATAGACAGCATCTTAAAGCACGCTGCTATCAGCTTGGTAGGTGGTATCCTGGCAGGCCCATTGACAGTCCATCCTGGACGGTAGGGAGGATTTCCAGACTTAGGTCAGGATTTTGTGGTAACCGCCTTACGTCCACAGCCTCTGAGATTTCCCTAACAGAGGTTGCCTCCTGACTTGGAGTGATAGTCCACACATGATGTTTGTCTCGGTAGTTGCTGGTCAAAAAATAGTATTTTCTTAGGTGGGGCATCTGATTTTAACTTGACTCGTGTTTGACAATGCCAAGCTTGGTGCTCTTAGTCAACTTTATACGATACCACCACAAGTTGCAAACATATTGCACTTTCACATAAGGCCCCGCCTTTTTTGTAAAATCAAATTGATAAATAAGGGTACATCTTGTCACCAGGGGGAGCTGCTAACATGAAGGGGGCTTTTTGGAAAATGAATCCATACCTAAAAGTGAGCAGGATACTAATCTTAAGCTACGCTCATGCAAAGGTTAGTGTGTTTAGGTAATCAAATTGCTGCACAACATTGAACAATCCAAATAAAATACCTTTTTCAAATCAGATTTTTATTTTTTAAAAGAATAGGTACTGAGACACTACATATTGACACACAGAATCGTCAGAGCAGTTTGAAAGTGTATTCATTTTTAAAATAGTGAAGAGGACAGAGCCACGCGCAACGGTGCCGCGACGTTGCATAGACGAACAATGTTTCACATTCTACCGACAAAACCATACGTTTTATTTATTGTACACATATATAGATTTGTTTTATATTGATGCGATTATTTGCTACGATTTTACAGTCTTATTTACAAGAGGGTGTCAGATTGCACATTTCGTCAGCATTTCTGTAAAAAATGGAATAGCGTATTACATATGTAAAATTAAAGTTTTGATCAATATGCAGTAATAGTATCTTTTGTTTACATGTAAAATCCGTAATTACAGAATAATGGAATTCCTTAATCATCATTCTATACATCAAGATGAATTCATTCTGTGAGCTAAAAATGTCTTCGAAGGAGGCATCTGACCGAGAAAAAGGTTCCCAGATGATATAGTTATCTTTTAAAATATAAAATATTTGAAGCAAATCAGTCAATTAGCTTTTAATCTACGCTGTTTACAAAATCGATTGACAAGCAAAAAAATTTCATTCTGAGAAATCGGCGTTAAATTTGAGGCCCCTTATGGTCACACTGTTGGCCGTAATAGCAAGACTGTTCATCAACCCTGGTCAGTTTTGGCTGCGATACTTAGAAGACCTGTCAATCAACAGATGTAATGTGTAGATTCCAACATACGATGGTGATCATTGGCTGAAAACCAGTTATATAGCCGAAGGAAAATTTTAAGGGCAGTCATAATTGCAAGCCTGTCACTGTGGTTTCACACGCAACGATAACAGCTGCAAATGGGACTGGAAAGCGGATTAGCCACGTGACCCGAAGGTGCTTCCACTTTGACCCTAGCAACATTCTCCACAGATTTTGGTCATTCTCGTGGCAAAGAACACCACACACATTTTCATGCTTTTTTTGATTTTACCATTGATCAAATAGGGCCTAATACACACACACACATAAATGTAATATTGTCATACCCATATACATATACACATACACACACACACATATATATATATAATATATCTTATATATAATTTTATATATATATATATATATATATATATATATATATATATATATATATATATATGTGTGTGTGTGTGTGTATGTATATGTATATGTATATGGGGCCGGCTGACAATTCGACTACAGTTGCTGCCTGCCCATGGTGAAGGAGTTAATCTTATTTTCATGGTGAAAACTTTTATGTCTGGATCAACTTATTTAAATTTACATTCGTTAAGGCGGGTATAAGGGAGAATATGTTTTAAGGGTAAATGCATTGTAAAAGAGATTATTATCACACCAAGTACAAAGCAAAATAGATTAAGTATATGTACTGACTGGAGGTATTGCTATATAGATTGGTTATTTGCATAATACGGGATTTAGGCTGACACCATATATACAAGTAAGAATTTAAAATAGAACATGGTTTTACACCTATAAACAGAAAATGACTTCATGGTTAAGACACATCAAGCTGGATATAAAGGGACCCACCTTCACAGCTGTATTTCAGTTGTTCTGAGGCTAACCAAGTGAGCAGTCCTGCAAGATGACTTCTATACGGCTCAGCAAGGATATTATTGTGGAGGTGGAACCAGGGCAAAATGGTTCACCACATGTAGTTCAAGGCAATTCAAGCCAATTAGTGTCTTTGTCATCAATGGCATGGTGGATGTTAGCCTCCCTGATCCCCAAAGTGGCCCTTGCCTTATAGCAAGGACTGGGTGAGGACATGAGGTTTCGCCTGAATGGCAAGGTTCTGCTAGCACTATAACAGTTCCATAACAAGTACCACGTGGGTATG
>OZ026628.1:25935734-25940734 GCA_964020975.1 Hermodice carunculata | reverse complement strand
GTTTCCTATGTCTATGATACAATCTATATTTTTTCTTTGTTCAGGATTATGTGCAACTGAGGTTTTGATCATGCCTTTCCACGCAGCTGGAATTGCATATATGACTCCACAAAAAGTAACAAAATCCACTTGGATATTGAATTTTTGTGTAAACTCAGCATATGACATTATTGTTCTGTTTCTGTTCAGTAAATCTTTAATACATCGAACACCTTTATCATGCCATTTTCTGTAAAATGTTTTCCTACTTATCTTTATAAATGAGTTAAACCAAATTGTTTGACCTGTTACTTTTGTTGCACTTCCTGGATCTTTAAAATTAAAGTTACTCCAACTATCAATCACTTCACACAAAAATTTACTTTTCATATTACGAAATAGATCCTTAACATCATCAGCACGAAAGTTGCATTCCCATAAAAATTTGTCACTGCCAGTGCTGTGAAAAGTTTTATACGAGCATACGTGTATACCGAAATGGTCCCTTGCATACATTGGAAATAAACATTATTTTGTGTTTCTGGATGCACATGTAATCCGTCCTATTATTATAATAATAATAATAATAATAATAATAATAATAATAATAATAATAATAATAATAATAATGCATGAAGTTTAATTAACAATATACTTCATGCTTTCTTATTGGTGGATTATGTCACGTGACCTATTTCTTGGCTTTGGAGTGGTTCATTTAGACATGCCTTTTTTTCTTGATTTACGAATGGACACTTCCTTCTTAGCCATATCCCTACATTAAGAGTTGGCTTCTTTTTTTGTGTGTGTGTGTGTTCTATAGTGACCTATTTTAAATACACATGACCACTTTTTAAGAATAATTGCAGACACACTCGAGACAGATTTGACTTGAAAGGTTAAAATTTTGTGTGATTATGTTTCAATTTGAAACTTTTATGAGACCTGGTTTTGATTACAGATGTTTGATCACGACCTTTGTTTTAAGGTTGAAAAGCACTTCCTTGAAGTTGCAGAAGCAATAAGTCAGGAAAGACTTGTATAGTAGCAGCTTGAAATTGTGTGATTATCTCTATAAGAGCTGGGTTGTGATTGTTGATGTATGGCCTTGACCTATTTTTCAAGATCACAGGGGTATTTCCTCGAAACTAATTGCAGACGTTATAACTCCGGGAAAATTTGACCCTAAGAGTTTGAAATTTTTGACAAAAGCAAGTTGTTTTCTTCAACTCATGGCGCATGTGAGAAGTTTCTATTCATGACAAATGATGAGTGACCTTGTATTTTGTATATGAGTGACCTTGACCAATGTTGAAAGTCAAATGACCATAAGGGAGCATGGGACATTTGATTTTTTGTTGGAATATCAGCCTGTTCTAGTTTTCTATATTTTTGCTAGTATCGATCAGTTTCTGGATACAGGGTCGGTTGCTCACAAGACTAACAGTCCTTTTATTGTGGGACATAGGCTGGGTAACTTGCTTGGTTAAATCCTTCAGCTCAGTGTGAACATGATACATGTACCATCCATTTCAAATTTTATCCTGTTTTTCACCAGTCCCTACTTCCATGATACAGGATGTCAGCACTGTCACATTGTAAACAGTAGTATCACTGTACATAATTAATTATGTATTAAAAACACAAGAGATCTACTTTATCACTGTGTTTTTGAGGCTAGCTCAACTGATTTTCTCAAGGTATGATCCTTAACGAGTAAGTGTACATGTATTTGGTTTTCCATTATTTGCAGGATAGCTGCAACACAAGATGATGGGTCACTGGGGCGCCTCATCAATGATGAAGACAAAAACCCAAATTCAAACATGAGATCAGTGCAGTTTGGGCCATCCAAACGACATCTGTGCCCAGTTCGCAGCCAAAAAAATCAAGAAAGGGACAGAAATTAGGTATGATTACGGGAAAAATATACTTTTTCCATGTAGAACACACACTAGTTGTTCTCTATAAGGACCTGAAGAAGACTGTATGTATGGGTGACCTTGGTCTCAGGGCCACTTCCACAAATTTTACTGTTCAGTTGATTACGCGAGAACTATTTGCACTGGGACCCTGATGTTGCACCTGTTGGTGGTTTTCTGTAAAGGCCAGACAAAGACAGTACCAGAGTAACCTTGACCTCATTCCCAAGGTCACAGGGCCACTTAAGTGACTCGTACTATTCACTTGAGAACTATCTGAGCTTTAACTTTGATTTTGCACATGGTGTACATGGGTCACCATGGCCCCATCCCAAGCCTGCCGTCACGAATTTTGGAACTTGAGAACTATGAAGATGGCCACTTCAGCTGAGCACAGGGCTGTTACAGTCCTCTTGTTTCAAACTTTGCATGGATACTAGGCATGATAGGTAGTTTGCATGAAGACAGGATTTCAGACACATTAGATATCTCCTGAATGTAAAAGGGATTTTAGTTCAGAATGTAACCAAACTTCAAATGCAATCTTGTCTGTGCTGCTGACGCTGATGCATGAAGATGTTAAGGTCAAGATTGATTTAAAGTACGTGTCACTATGTACATGATGTATGTACATATGGATACCATTACATCTTTTTTCAACTTATGTTGTAAAATATCCATAATTAAATAATCTGAGGCCTAGTTGGCATCATAAATCAAACATTTGTGGTAAAAAATATTTGGAATTGGAAATCAAAGAAAATGCATGATCAGCCAGTCCCTGGTTCCATGGACTGTTGGTTTGACTCCTATCAGTATTTGAAGATACTATCAATTACTATATATACAGTCCTCTACTGTTTTATGACATGACATGATGATCTAATATAATTGTAACTGATATGGATTTTCATATTCAAAATTATTTGTGCCAGTGTGATGTGTTCACTATTATTGCAATTATGTCTATATGGCAACACATACGTACTGCTACCTGCAAATTTGTCTGACACTTTTCTGGAACACTATTATACCTAAAACCGCAAACTTGGCATGATTATAACTTCATGTGAGGGGTTTTTGCCTTTTTGTGTAGAGGAGTGAAGCTGTTTAGAATTATTCTAATTAAGGGCATATGACATTTCAAGATTGAGATTTCTACATCCAGCACAGTGTATTTTTTAAGTGTTCATTCATTTTTAGGCCTAGATTGGTGATCTAAACTTCTTTGTATGAATTTGTTGCTTTCATGTTAAGTCTATGACCATGATAAATCTTTGCAGATCCCTCAAAAAGTTTGGACCTTGCAACTTCGGGCTTTATAGGTTTCTTGGCAACCAGTTTGTTGGCCGGAACATCCACAGCTTCATACATCAGGTACTGAAATGTGCCATTACAAGAATCAGGAAAGGAACATTACATGTGATTGAATATTTTTCATTAATACTGTCACAGTCCTCTTGTTTGTTTAAATTTATAACAGCCAGAAACAGTGTTGATGCATTGTTTGTGGACAGTTCAACAGTAAAAGCGCAAACAAAACTAAATACTGAAATATCCTTCACTGAATCCATGGAGTGTGCACAAACGGGAATGTCACTTTTCCAGGTCAGAAAGGCAAACAAAATATATAGGTCTGTTTCCAATTTTTCCCTCTGACCCCATTTTTACCCTGAAAATGCCGACCCCACGAATTTTGGTGGGTGACATAAAATAATGAAAAACCTCTTGTGTTGAACCCTATGTTATCTTCTTCCGCCACTATTTTTTCACTGTTGCTGGTTGATTTTGGATGTAAAATTTGCAAACCCCAGGAACATTATGGCAAGGAAAATGACTGCATCAATTTAAAGGATTCATGTTTTATTTTGAGGTTATTTTCCTTTTTTTTTCACAGCAGCTCAGAGCTGTCCTGATGCTACAGGTACTGCTGCCACCTCAATAGAAAGTTGTGCTAATGCTCCACGTACTGAAGACACTTCAACAGCGAATAAGGGAAGAGACAGTATGCCAACGGCATCTTCCCCCGTGGAACATGTCGAAAACTACAATGTCAACATTCCAGGTCAGTGTCCTTTCAAGCCCAGCGGGCATCTGTAAATATTGTACTATCTTACATTTGGGTAACTGAAGTACATGTATAAAGAATTGTATGCTTTTTAGCACAGCAATTGTAAGACTGGACAAGTGTTGATAAGAGCAGATATGTGGTGTGCCAGATCAGCGATACAAATGTTTATCCTATACAACACAAAAATACATTTAAATTGCATACTTGGTCTAAAATCAATATTCATGTACAGAAGAATGATATTGTATTGGGGTAAAACATTTATATATAATATTTTGTCATTGTATTTCATTATGAAGATTAAACACATGATGTAATGTTATTTACTATCAGCCTTTTTTTGAAGTTTTTAACCAACATTTTTGGGTAGCCAATTTCGGGTATCAGGTGAATTTTTCAGGGTCTGTCCCATGGGGGGATCCTTATGTTTTCGGGTTTTCCGTACGTCCGTCCTGATGTGCAAATTTTCTTGTTCCGTGATATATACAGAATACCTCCATGTAGTTTGCCCAGTTTTTGCAGGTTGATTATCTTACATGTCAAGATGAACTGATACGATTTTCGTGTCACCATGACCTAATTTGAGTAAATGGTAGCCTAATCAGATGTTTGTTAGGGTTCGTTACCACGATATCTCCAGAATGCTTCCATATAATTGCTCAAATTTTGCACTATGACTTTCATACGTGCCAAGATGAACTGAGTAGATTTTGGCGTCACAGTGACCTAATTTAAGCAAATGACAGCCTGATTAGAGGTTAGTTAGGGCTCGTTACTGCGATATTTCTATAACTCTTTCATATATTTTGCAAAAATTTTGCAGTATAATTATCTTACATGCCAAGATGATAGGATTAGATTTTGGTGTCATCATGACCAAATTAAACAAATGGCGACCTAATAAGATGCTCATTAGGACTCATTACTAGTATTATTTTTTTTCTGGCGGACCCTTCATCAACGCTGTTGCATTGAAGGTATGTCTAGTTTTTAATATCTAATACCCAATCTGATACCTTCTATTGCAG
>OZ026628.1:25912442-25935534 GCA_964020975.1 Hermodice carunculata | reverse complement strand
AAAAGGCCCAATATCCTTGATATCCGATACCAACATGGGGTCATCCCTAGTCCACAATGATATTGCCGACCTTCAATTGCAATTTTTAACATTAATATGTGAGTGTATTAGGGCCAATCTACATGTATTATCAATGTACATTTTTGCGCAGGCTTCCTGATGCACGCAAGGTGTGTTTTGTACAAGGTGACCAGTACTAAATTTGCTTGCAAATACATACACAAAGAAGAATTTCTTGTGCCTGAAAGTGTTTGTTAATGAATGCTATTTTTTGCACACATGCAAAGGGCAATTGCTACTGAACATTATTGTATGAACTGTTTGAATTGAGATTTTCAAATGAGGAGTTTGCACTAAAATTCTTTTCGCCTGAGGAAATTTGGCTTGGCAGCATTAATTTTTTTTTTTTTTTTTTCTAATTTTTGCATCAAAAAGGGGTTAGCCAAACTGGGCTAAAATAAGCCCGTGGGAATTTGGCCAATGGCTAGGACTAACTTAGAAATGTGGCACAATGATTGTCCTTTTGACTCTATTTTGTTGCTTGTATTTTTGTTGATCAAAAGGTGAGCTTTAGAAGCACAGAATTTTCACAGTCCTTGTTTTTAGCTCTGCTGACTTGTCAGTCTGCAGAGCTTATAGAATCCGTTTGGGTCCACCGTCTGTCTGTCGTTAGACTTTTTATATTTTCGACTTCTTCTCAAAAACCGTTGCATAAAATGTTTTGATTTTGCACATGGATGATCCAGAGGTAGACATCTATCAAATTTGCGAAGAAGATTATGATGCAATAATTTTTCTATTTTTTATGAATTTTTTAATTTATTTTTGCAAAAAAAATTAAATTTCTTCATCTTAAGAACTACGAAGCCAATTGCTTTGATATTGCACATAACGTCATCTGGCTGGGGCTAACTAATTCTTAATTTGGCCACCAGGTGGCGCTGTGATTTTTTTACTATTTTTTTATGAATTATTGCCTGTTAAGGCTATTTCGACTTCTTCTGCAGAACGGCTCACCAGAGTTGATTGGAATTTTATCAGAATATAGTTGGACATTAGACAATTTAAGTTTGCGAAAATAACATGGATATGTTAATTTTAGGCAAAGTTATGGAATATCAAACTTCGCAACTGTAAGTGAGTGCAGATGATATATATATATATATATATATATATATATATATATATATATATACATATATATATATATATGTATATATATATATATATATATATATATATATATATATATATATATATATATATATATATATATATATATATATGGCAATACAGTGCATATATTACACTATTGTATTTACCCTTTTGACTTCTTCTCAAAAACCGCTGTATGGAATGTTTTAATTTTGCACATGGATGTTGCCTAGGTGAACCTCTACCAAGTTTACGAAGGACATGATGATGAAATTTTCTTTCCATATTTTTTTTTTAATTAATTAAAAAAAAAAAAAATCTTCATCTCAAGAACTGTATAGCCAATTGCTTTGATGTTGCACATAAAGTCACCTGGGGTCAATTAGTTCTCATTTTGGCCACCAGGCGAATTTTTTTCCATTTTTTTATTTTTTTGAATTTTTGCGTGTTAAGGCAATTTTCGACATCTCTTCTCCAGAACAGCATGATAGAATTGCTTAAAATTTTATCAAAATATAGTTGGACATTAGACAATGTAAGTTTGCGAAAATAATGTGGAAATGTTTATTTTTGACAAAATTATGCAATATCATACTTTGTGACTGTAAGTGATTGCTGCCACTGTACACCGGCAGCCATTCAAACAGCAAGGTATATCAATTGATACTACATGTACTACTATCAGCAGAGCTTATGGAATCCGTTTGCCTCCGTCGTCCGTCTGTCCGTCCGTCCTTCCGTCCTTACGCAAAATTTATCTTAAGGACAAACTTTGCTACCACTCTATATACATGTATATAGCTGTACAAATCTAGAATACAGTCCATGTGTTCCAATACTGTAAAAGCAGATCCCAGTCAGTAGAGCACAGGATCATCATGATCCTCTTGTTTAAAGTTGCAAGTTGAACGGTAACCTCCTCAAGGGAACCCATCCAAAACAGCAATGTCACTCTTTTTTTCAAATTAATTGAAACATTCGAATAAGTAATGTTTTATATTGATATTGGAGGTACTTAAGGTAATGACCTTGTTTAACGAAGACATGATGGACAGCAGACAGCAAGCAGACGCCGAAAGACAAAGATTATTAGCTACAATAAATGCTTAATGGGACTGTGAACCTATAACGCTTCAGGGGCAACCCTACACACTGTCAGTGCTCGGCTCATTTTTTTGTTTGTTGAAGAGCCGGACTTGCTACATCTAGGCAATGTGTCACAGTGCTATGGAATATCTTTAATTTCAGATGCTGGAAAAGCGCTTTCCAGTTCATTCTCACAAGTTGAGGAATCAGATTCCTCGATAATCTTGCTGCGAACATAAAACCAGAGCATACGTAACTTGCTTCTTCATACAATTGGCTTACTGTTGACTCACTAGTGATCTTACTTTGGCTAGAATCACGTTATTCGAATTGCAAATCTTCTACATTGCCCTTTCCATTCCTTCTATTTGGAAAACAATAGCCCTTTTGCTATAAGGATTGTTTCTGATGCTTTCAAGTTTGCAGTGGGGGAAATATGTATAATGCACCAACTTCTGCTTTTCTAACTTGCTCGTACTGACCACTGCATGTATCCCAATGTAAAGTTCCGATTGCAATTCTTCTTTCCGGTCTTTCACCATGTCTATTTCCCTCAAAACGATGTGGTGAGGCGCTTTCGCCACAATCTCCTTTTCCTCTGCGTCTCTTCATAAAATTTAGTGTTCCTTTAAGCATTTGTTGGCCTTTTTCCTCAAAGTTTGCACAGTGACCCTTGCACAAATGCGTATGTTGCTAGTCTGTCACCATAGTTTGATATGTATAATTTTAAAGTTTCTTCATCCATCAACAGGACAGCCTCACTCTCAATCTGCAAAATAAAATTGATAAAATCTGTCACCATTGACTAATTTTTAGTTCCATATGACTCGCTATGTTATCCCATTTTGAACGCTTTTGGGGCTTTAACTCAGTTGACTGTGGTTGGAATATCCTAAAATTGTTAACTTGGGCGGACTGGTTTTGTAGAACAAAGTCGTATGACTTCCTGTCACGACCACTTCCCTGTGGACCAAGTATCGCCAGTATACATAAAATGTCAGGGTATCAACCCGAAGTTTTTTTTCCCAAGTTATCATCAGGGACCCTATCTCTGTCCTGATACATGCTTGCAACGTCAAAATTATACCTGAAAATCCGGAAAAAGTAGTAGGCCAGGTACATTGGTAATTCAAATTTGAATATACATTTACTGCTGACATAGTGACCTACCTTTCTACTTGACATATCTTTTAGTCCTGCTGCTAGGTGTTCACCATACAAAACATTACAAAGCGTTTGTGTTAAGGAAGAAAAGTTACAGAAGGTTCGAAAACGTTTTCATCGTTCTAGTATACTGAATGCAGCTTTGAAACAGGGAAAGGCGTTCAAAAAAAATCCTTAAACAAAAGCGGCCCGTGACAGTGTGGCGTACAGAAAAAAAAACACTTTGGAATTTCATTGTCAGTTGACATTTATTGCGCCATTCGCTCCAGATGGTGAGAGATGCATTGCAAAGTACATAGCAAAATTATTACAATAATATTTGGCGTTTTAAATACACATTTATAGTTCACAAATACTATCACGCGTGCACAAATTTACGTACACACGTTTAAACACAAACAACGTGTATTTGACCAATATGAAGTTACATGAAATATTTTAACATTTAAAACATTTAATACAAACTGACTACTTCAACATATCAAAAACCATTAGAGGCAATAATACGAAGAAGCCAGTTTGTAATGATAGTTTCCTATGGAATTTACTGTAAATTTATAACAAATATTCTCCACGTAAATCTGCGTGTTTACGCGGTATATAATATAGAAATTAAACCCAAACGATACATGAAAATGCTCGCGGCGCGATGATGTGCGCTTCCGCAGAATACCCAATTTATCTAGAAAAAAAAACCATATATATTCTTACTTACATAACTTACGGGTCTCGTGAGCCACCAAAGTCAATCCATAGCACAGTATAAGCTGATGTTAGCAAGCTCAGTCCGGGGTACGCAGGAACAGGATACATGACTGCACCGTAAACTGATTAGTCCATGTGAGCTCGCTAGCGCCGAGTGGATTGCGAAAAGGCCGGGAAGGTCATTATATACCACTCTTCATCCGGGGTATTCAAAACAGGAGTTATGATTGGCCGAAGCCATACAAAAAACTCGTTACATCGGGCAGCAGCGGCAAGATAACATTGTTAACTCGCAAAATGCGTAAAAGTATAGACTGTCACTGCCTGCCCAAAAGTGCCCTTGTAATGTTGAAATATGAGGAATGATTAATAAATTCAGTCTCCCCAGTCCTGAACACATGATAATTGTTCTGAAGTAAATAAATATAATCAGAATACCGCATGAAGAAGTGTACAATTTCCATACAAATATCAATTTCAATCATAACATAAATAATGCATGATAAGCGCTCTATTTATAATAGAATCCAAACATGACACAATTTCCTTGTATCGATGTTATATACATATACATTGTATATTTTGGTGTATACTTGCAGATTTATTTAGCCTTATTTTCGTCGTTTGCTAAATAGGGGGGAGCACTCCGCAGCCAATCAGAACAACACCTATGGCTACCAGGGCACAGAGGCCAGCTGCACGGAAATAAACATTTTCCGCCCAAACACAGCTAAGGGAATATTATAAATCCTTACTGGTGAACCTAAGCACTAGGCCTCTTCATATTACGAGACAACGACTCGGCAGAATAAAACTACCAAAGCAATATATTTCACCTAAGGAAAAACCTCACAACAACATCACAATGCGTTTACATTATGCACCATGAAAACTAACAAATAACCTATCAACATGTTGGATATAACACACACCATATTGTAAAACAGTTATACTTACAGTTACCTTTAGGAATTTCAAATGATCCCTCCCTCCCTCTCTCTCTCTCTCTCTCTCTCTTCATAAAACCGATTTCTTTCTCTGATAAATGTAGTACAATTTTACAATAATTAGGACTGTTTTACAATTTGACCTTTTGAACTTTATAGAACCACGAGTTAGATGTACATTATGCTTGGCTGACTTACAGATGACTTACAATGGCATACTACATTTTTGGAATTCTAAATTATTACCCTAATAATTGACTTATTGGATGATTTGTGGGATTATATGCTTCCTTGAACGTTTAAATGTCCTTTCAAAAATACTTCTGGAAACCAACTTGAAATGTGACTGCTATCCTTACAAATGTTGACTATTGTAATGCATTTTTGACGACGTTTTAATGATTTGAGGCCTAATGTCACTTACTTCTGGCTGATGTTTAACATTTGAACCAATGTACTTACTATATTTGGAAATTCAAACACTTTTCTTTTTGAAATACTCTTAGTTTATGTCCTTTAAAACAACATCATGTCTTTAACTACATGCCTAAAACACATCGAATTATATAAACATGTTGTTTAGATTCTCATTGATGGTCATTTTAGGCCTAGAGGGCTTTTCTGATGGATTGATGTTGGTGTTGGTGTCGCTTTGTGGACTTGTATGGATGATGATCATTGTTGAGATTGTGGTTGCAAGTAGTACCTTTTTAAATACTGAATTTTATTGACATTTTCAACAAGTTAAGAACCTCCACTTACAAATTCACTGATGTGCTGCAAATTTTGGTCCCTTTTCATAAATTGTATGGTCCTGTATATGCATGAATGATGCAAATGTTCAAGCCAATTTACTGAAATAGGCCTATAATTTCAAACAAAACTTTTTGCATTCTGGCATGTTAAAAATAGATAAAGTTTTTTCCCCCTATGGACCTTTGCACTTACGTTTTGGTCTGTTTTGGGTAAATACGAACTATAAATTTATATTTTTAAGCTATACATACCAAGGAACATTGCCTTTGGTCGGAATTGACTTGGATTTGTTTTGTTAGGACTACGGTTTGGATATGGTAATGACACTGTCTAATATAAGTATCAAAATAGATAATTAATCGTCCAGTTCCAATCTCAAAATTTGAGTAATAGGTCGTACGAATTTTGTCGTGTGAGTTCTCACATGCACAGACTTTACAACCCCGTCGGAGCTTGGATAAACAACCTCCACAACGGCAAGAGGCCAGAAGTTCCTGGGCAGCCCTACGTCAACCACCAGGACCAGCTCTCCAGTCTTGATGTTCTTAGACTTAACACACCACTTTGTCGTCCTTTGCAACTGCAGAAGATATTCTTTCAGCCACCTTGCCCAAAATTCTGAGGCAAGGTGCTGACCAAACTTCCAGCGCGCTCTGTAGATGTCAGAGGTGCTACCTGTCCCAGGAGGCAAAGTGGGACCCTGCCGCAAAATTAGCAGATGGTTAGGTGTCAAGGGAGTCAGATCTTGTGGATCCTGGCTGAGTTTTGTCAGCGGGCGCCCATTTATGATGGCCTCAACCTCACAGAATGTAATCGAGATAACCTCATCAGTGAGGTTACTATGCCCTCCGAGTATGGCCCTAAAAACTTTTTTGATGGTTCCGACCATACGTTCCCAAACGCCACCCATATGGGGGGCCAATGGGGGGGGGGGGTTAAAATGCCACTCAACATGCAGAGAAACGGCATAGTCCCATAATGGCGACTTTGAGTGCCTTAAAAAGGCCTGGTGAAGCTCTTTCTTGCCTTTGATAAAGTCCCCGCCTCGATCTGAAGACACTTTTGATGGCAACGACCTTTGTGAAATGAACCTTCTAAAGGTGTTCACGAAGACGTTGGCGTCCAGCGAATGCAACATTTCAATTTGACCAGCTCTCCTGTTAAAACACGTGAATATACATCCGTACCGTTTCCTTGTGGTTCGGATGTATATTCCTTGCTCTCAAACGGTCCGAATGCGTCCAGACCTGTATTAGTGAAGGGAGGGAGTATGGTCTCCAAGCGTTCCGAGGCAGACTAGCCATATATTGGGTCGACTTTCTGGCGTTCAACTTTTTGCAGAATACACAACGCTTCAAGACACGTCTGATAAGAATTACGTGCTTTGAGGATCCAATACTTCTCCCCAATGAGACTGAGAGTCCACTCACATCCCGCGTGCGCGGCTCCATGATATTTTCTAATTAAACCCGGGATCGCAACGTGGTTATGAGGCAAAACGATGTGGACAATTCCCAGTTCTACTTCCTACACATAGGATTTGGTTGCTGTCCAAATACGGGCACTGAGTAAGCAGAAAACTAGAACGCTTCAGGACATGACCCTTTGATAGGTCAGTAACCTCCTGATGAAAAACAGAGCGTTGCACATGCCTGATTAAGATGACGCCTGTGCGTTCAAGCTCATGTACCTCCAGACAGCCACGTGAATCAGTTAACCCGACTTTTGTCATGGTAAAGGGGCGAATCCAAGCAATGCTTTTAAGAATTTTGTCCCATGTTGAAAAGTGGACGCATATATTCTCAACCCATGATATACAAGTCTCATCAACAGTAGTAGCGTGGACTAGCTTCGCCTCGGGGTCGTCCTCCGGCAAGCTGTACACTTCAGCCATGGGAAGCTTCCAGGAAGGTGTGTGCACATTTAACCACGACGGGCCATGCTTCCACAACTCAACTGTGTTAGATCTTACATCATTACCTGGGCGAGTCAAGAGATCAGCTGGATTGCCAGCAGAATCAAGGTGTCGCCAGTCTAAAGGGCCGTCAGTTGTCTTATAACAGCAACTCTATTCTCGACCAAAGTACGGAACCTACGTACATCATTTGTGATATATCCGAGGACAATCATGGAATCCGTCCACAAAAATACGGGAACAGAAGATAAATCCAATTCTGAACGCAAGATGGACAATATTTTGGCAGCTCTGACCACAGCCTGTAACTCAAGCTTGGGTATAGTGCAACCCTTAATAGGCGCGACATGACTCTTACTCATGATGAGCCTGCATGTTACCTCACCTTGGATATTAATACGTTTGAGAAACGCACATGCGCCGTATGAAAAGGTCGCGGCATCCGCGAAGATATGATATTCGTGGTACCCTTGATCCCGTGCCACAGGTTTTACACACCTGTCAAAACTCAAGTCACATAATTTTAGACGAGTGGCTTCTTGAAAAAGCAGTTTTCCCTGTAACAACCACGGCGCGATGAGCCCCAGAGGATCATAACATGTAGAAATGAAACTCAACATGGAATGCCTCGTGACGCCACGATCCGGCAAATCACGGAAGGTAAAGGAAATGGTGTCTTCGTGGATGTTGCACCTCACACCAAGCTTCTTCCCCACAGAATCATGAGAAAATTCATGGACCTCCTTGGCACGAAAACACACCGGAATCTCCTCAATAATTGTTGATCATTGACAGCAAACTTCGTCATTTTAAAACCACCAGTCTCCAAAACTGCTGGAACACCAATGATGATTTTACGCACCTGCGATCTAGTCTCAACAGAAGTGGCACGATCATCTACATATATATAAATATAATTCAAGATTGTATCCTTTATCAAAGCATCCACATGAGGATTGTCATAGACAGTCCTACGTAAAGGATAGGTACTTGAACTGGCGCACCACACACCGCCAAATAAATGCGTGGACATGTGCAGATGGACCAAACTACCATCTTTGTACCACAAGAAACGCAATGCGTCACGTTGACGCAGTGGTATTTTTATCTGGGGGTACATTTGAGTTATGTCATTGACAATAGAATACGTGTGTAAACGACACCTCAACAATACATGAAGAAGCTTGTTTATCAAGTCAGGGCCCTGATGACACCGATCGTTCAATGACTGGTCCTCATATGTAGAAGCACAATCATAAACAACTCTGAGTTTACCCGGCTTGCTAGGGTTAAGAACACAGTGATGCGGTAGATACCATACCCGAGATGCATTCTGCATAAAATCAAGAGGTACGACCTAAGCATATCCCTCATCGAGAAGTTTGGTGATTTCCTGCTCACATTTATCACACAAGTCTTCCTTATGCAAACGCTTAACTAAATTGTCAAGACGTTTTTTTGCAATGTGATCGTTATTAGGAAGCTTCTCCTCAGGATCTTTCCAGGAAATCGGCAACTTATAATGGCTGTCTACTTTGGTACATGTAGAATCCCAAATGTCAATAACCTTCTTGTCAGCAATATACATAGTTTTGCTATTCATGCCTTCATTTTATAGCTCCCATAGGCGGTGAACACAAGAATCTGGACTTTTATCCAATGTCATATATTCAGCCTCAGGCATATATTCAGCCTCATCCAACTTTGATACTGTTGATATGTAGTTGCATAAAACCACATGACTGACCTTAGATTTTATAGCTCTACCGGTATGTGCCCAGCCAGATTTATATCTAATGGCATACGGCTCACCTGGCTTGCCTCTGTGCGCCTCTAGTGGGAATAGTGCATCTGCAAAATCTTGACCAATAAGAATGTCAACCTTTCGACAATCTATATTTGCACTCAAATCCAGACCCTCCAAATGGGGATACATGGATTGGTCAAGCAATGCAGAGAAAATAGGCATCTCGTTCACCACCTTGACGCCAGGCATATGCATTTTCTCGCCGCCTGCTGGTAAAGTAAACGCCACATGTGACGATTTTGAAGCAGCGGTGCCGGCCATAGTTTTTAGAGTGAAGTGTGTTGTAGGACCTGTTAAACCTAATCTGTCGGTAAGCTCTTTGGTGCAAAAAGAATTGCTAGAAAATGTGTCCAAAGCCACATTTACCCAAGACTTGCCTGCAACAAGCGCCTTAACAATAGGCATAAATGTTTCTCCAGCACTTATTGCATGTGTAAGATGGGATTTGTCAACGTGCAAGAAGGCACTATGTTTCTCTTGACACACGTAGCAGCGGCTGCTGCTTTGACACTGATCAACAGTGTGTGTATCACGCAGGCAATTTGAACATAAGTTCTTATTTGCGACAAGTGCAACACGGTCAACCACATATAAACATTAGAAGTCAGGACAACGTGATAAATTGTGAGGGGAACCACACATAGGGCATACAAACCTCTTCCGCCTCTGTGCCCCGGCCTCCATAGGTGGCGTTCTGTTTACACTGTTACCATCATGACCTCTATTACCCTTTTGTTTATGCTTGCTAGACCCCCCAGGGATCTGTGTAGCAGCAGCAGCAATTTGTTTTTTATGCTGTTTAGAGCGCTCGGAAACTGCCTCAGTTCCACAAATTGGATCATTTAACTCCTCAGCGACCAGTTTCACAAAGTCCACCAAATCAGTTAACTTTAAGTACTCTCCTGACGTTTGTTTATGTTTCAACTCCTGCTTGCGCCACCTATTCTGTACAAAATTTGGAAAACGCGCCACAATGTCAAAAATGATCACCTGGGCATTAACCTCGCCGACTGCGTCCAAATTTTGTAAAATTATCTTAGCATTGCGCAACTCATGGCTAAACAGCCTCATTTCTGTTGCAGTTTTGACAGATGTGGGTTTTTTAAGATTTTTCACTAACGATTCCACGATATAATGCTTAGAACCGTACAGTTCCTGCAAAATATCACGGGCACGCTTGTAACCATCAGCGCCACTTACAATTTGAGTACCTTGAATGGCCAAAAACGCGTCGCCAGATGTATATTGTAATAAGCAAGCGAGGCGCGCATCATCGTCAACCGAGAGCTTTTCCACATTTATCTCGAAAGATGTCATAAATGAATGGAATTTTAATGGATCACCATCAAAAGTTTCGAGCTCCAATTTTGGCAAACTCAACAATTTTACCATGTCAGCTTGCATTTGCTCTACTTCAGGGTCAGGTTTTTTGGTCACATTTTCTTTGATATACACCTGCACACGTGATAGCACATCTAAATAATTACTCTCTGAAGCCAGGTAGTACTTCTGGTTCTCTATTTCTCTCTCTCCGGCCCTATCCAAAGCAGTCATCTTATCATGTTTGGCTGCAAACTCGTCAAATACACTATTCAAAGAATTCACCTGCTCTGTTAAACTAGCAGTATCTACTTTACTAATGAGATCTCTAGACAGGCGGTTACATGCCTTAGTCAATTTAGACTTGGCCGTACGTCGGGCCTCTATTGCCTCAAGTAAAGATATATTTGCAGAATTTGAATAATACACCACTAAAAATGCTAAAAAACGCTATGGATAACGCCAAAAGAAACAGTAGAAAATAACAGAAGATACCACTTGCCTTCATGAGATACCAGTTGAAATATTCCTACCCAAAGAAAGTCTTTTCACTGCAATATGATGACACGCTCTAGGGTCTTCAGCAGAATGTTCCGTGCACACACACACGCTGGAAGCGCTGTAATTTTATATCACTCTGTCACGGCACTATATAATATGCAATATATGAATAATTTGCCATAATAAACGTAGGCAGAGACATACAAGTTGCACAGCAATGTATCTTCCGTCAACAGCACGTCACACGGCACAAGTAACGCGCTAACATATAACGCGATGCTCCCCGCAATATACGACTCAGGTGAGACTCTATGCAAATACAAAACACTGCCCGACCACCAATGCAGCCGTCAACACATTGCTTGGCAAACAGCTTGCCCAGCTCACTGGCACACCTCGAGGTAAGTATGGTGTAAATGAACTGTTACCACTAAAAAAAAATCACACAAGCGGGAGACGTGACATGTAGTCCCCGGCCAAAAGTACCTGGCTAACGGCACACACCACGGGCGATAGATATAATACACGGCGCCGTCGATATTGTGTATTGGCGGGAAATTCAGCAAGCAAGGCCCGGCCAAATGTACCTGGCTAGCGGCACCTCTGTCAGGTGAGTCCCGGATGGCGTGACAACTACACGTGGCGTGATCAACAGATTGTCTCACTATGCGAGTCCACCCGCTGTTAACATCAGCATACAAAGCAGAACAAATGCCAGATAAGTAATCAGGAGCAGAAATCTCCACTAGTCAGTGGGTTGTATTTTATATCATAGTTCCGGACAAAGCGGGACAGAACATGACGGGACGAGACAGCACAGACAGCACGGCGATGCACTGTATTATTCCATGTTAAGTCTCTTCCTCAGTGAAAATGTTGGTCCTGCGCCCCACCCCCCCTCCCCTCCCCGGACCGGGCGAGCGTTCAGCCACCGAACGTTGGCAGTTCTTGCATAATTGTGGCGTACAGGAAAAAACCACTTTGGAATTACATTTTCAGTTGACCTGTATTCCGCCATTCGCTCCAGATGGTGAGATATGTGCTGCAGAGTACATAGCAAAATTCTTACAATAATGTTTGGCGTTTTAAATACACATTTATATTTCACAAATACTATCACGCGTGCACAAAATTACGCATACATGTTTAAACACAAACAACGTGTATTTGACCAATATAAAGTTACATGAAATATTTTAACATTTAAAACATTTAATACAATCTGACTATTTCATTGTATCAAAAACCGTTAGAGGCAATAATACGAAGAAGCTAGTTTGTAATTATGATAGTTTCGCATGGAATTTACTGTAAATTTATAACAAATATTCTCCACGTAAATCTGCGTGTTTACGCCGTAGATAATGTAGAAATAAAACCCACACGAT
Organism: Hermodice carunculata; assembly: GCA_964020975.1. Lineage (NCBI taxonomy): Eukaryota > Metazoa > Annelida > Polychaeta > Eunicida > Amphinomidae > Hermodice > Hermodice carunculata. The sequence goes on along the minus strand of OZ026628.1, from coordinate 25,922,790 downwards.
AAATAAATATGCTCGCGGCGCGATGACGCGCGCTTCCGCGGAATAACCAATTTATCTAGAAAACATATATATTCTCACTCACAGAAATTAGGGGTCTCGTGAGCCACCAAAGTCAATCCATAGCACAATATAAGCTGATATTAGAGATCTTGCCAAATCTAGACAAGTCAGTCGATTGATCAATATAGCTGGAACTTTTATGCAAATGAAGGGACAATTTGTTAATTGTACTGTCAGTAAGACAGTATACATGAACATGTGCCATGAAAATACATCGATATCAAATGTGTCAGGTTATGGACGTATTTGCGTACAAATGGTATATAGGACACTATCTATTTGTTTCATATGAAGTGATAATTCCCGTACGATAACATGACATGAAAACATGCCGTATGGCGAGTGATGCAGAACATGACGGGTCGCACAAGCGCAACGACGTCCTTGCATAGACGACTTTCAATCGGGTATGGTAGACAGATATTAAGCTAGCCTAAATCCCGGACCCATGAAAATGATATGTCCATGAAGATAATAAGGTATTTCTAAAACATAACCACAGACACAGGCCGGCAATCTTGCCAGATTTTGAACAACTGACCACGTGCACCGTATTCATAAAAGTCTTCATGGATCATGTGCAGCGTCAACAGCGTCGACTGCCGAGGTCCTGCAGCCACAGCCAGTGGACGACTGAAGTCAGTCAGGTTACCCCACAGGCAAACTGAAACGTCTGTGTGCTGTGCGCATTCCATTGTGTACATAATAATACACAAGGCGTCCCACTCACCGTATCAACATTCAACAGTACCCTCGCCTTTGCTTCAATAAAGTTAATGTATCCTCATGGCAGTGGTAAAACCATATGTGTCTGTGTTCCTTATTACCTAATCTATAAGACGAACAACATTTTAACCTTCTAACTCACACTAAACATGTTTAAATACGGACCGAAACTCACAAACACCTTTTCGTCAGCGTTCAAGGCGGAAGTTATGCGGTTTTAACGTCCGGAAGCTGCGCAAAAACAGCAAAATTGTCACCCGATACAACCACATTCACCCCGACTGATGCATCAGATGAGCCACGAGCTGTCAAGTCCGGTCTAATCTGTACTGTGCAACAATTTTTCTGTAAAAGAAAGCAGAAACGCCGTCATGCTTAATTCAGGACAGCAACGTTGTATGGATATCATCCAAGGTGGACACAACATCATCATAAATGGACAGGCAAGTTTGCAAACATGATAATTGAAACCTATGCTATGTCTGTGACCCAGTCCCATACTATGTGAATGATAAACTGAAGTCAGAAGCTTGCCAGGCCCGCAAACATGCCACATCATCGCACATGAATGACAAGAAATTTAGGTTTTCTATCATATAAACAAAGTTTGCCTGAGTCTATTATATTTTGTTCATATATAAACAGAAATGATAACATTGATATTAACACACAGCTGGTGGAAGCCATAACCATTGCATGGCCAACAACATAACTTGGTGTCATGATAATGCCCACATTTGTAATTGGAGTAATGCATTGTACCCTGCAATGGCTTACATATAGACGTATGTAAGTGTGGATGCACGTAAATACATTGTATCTATTAACAGGAACACTGTGACAGTCCTGTGCTCAGCCGAAATGTGCATATGCTGTTGCCATTTCAGGAATATTTGCTCCAAAAAACAACAGATAAATTAATAAAAATAATCAAAAATTCAATAGAGCGTGTCTCTTTGTACAAATCTTCCCGAGACCCGCCCTAGGTACATTGCCACGAAGTTTATAAAGTCACTCTGATGGACGGTTTTGCAGAAGAGTCAAAAGTGGAAATTAGCATTATAATGCCCATTGACTTGCACAGTAATCAATAGGAAAGGTGCATTTACCTGCAAGTACCCGAATTGCAAAATTATTGAAAAATCATGAATCCATAGCATTGGCACCTACTGAACCATTTCGTTTGACCCTTCCATATACATACATATGCACTGAGTTTCAGCTTAATCTGATTGACAGTTCTGGAGAAAACGTCGAAAATAACTATTACACACAATCATAAAAAGTTATAAACCAATGGCAGCGCCACCTGGTGAACAAATTCAGAATTAGGAGTCTTTAAGAATGTCCCGTGTGGTATCAAAGCAATCGGGTGAGTCGTTTCAGGGAAGAAGATTTTTTAAGATTTGCACCCCCCCCCCCTAAAAAAATTAATAAATATATAAAAAAGTCAGAAAAAAAAATAAAACAATCACTGCATCATGACCATTATAAAAAATCTAGGAGCCCCTGTGGATGTTCCTGTGTGATAGCAAAACAATTGGCTGAGCGTTTTCAGAGAAGATGATTTCTTAAGATTTCCCACCCAAAATAACAAACAAATAATAAAAAATGAAAATATCACTGGACCGTGACCAATGTAACAAACTTTGTAGAGACCCACCCAAGGTGCAGTGGCAGCAGGTTTGAATTGAATATGGCTGATGGTTTGGGGAAATAAGTGGGTTGTTGACGAGGGAGGAGGGAACATAAGATAAGCTCAGCTACTGAGAAATCAACTGAGCTAATAAGATAATAAATATATAACATACATACATACATACACATATACACACATACATACATACATACATACAAAGTAAATAAGTATGTATTTTAGGTACAGTTATAATTAAGTGACTAAATAAAAAATCAATCATGGAACAAATTGATGAACTAGTTATTGATTGATGTAATTAATAAGATAAATTGGATTACTCACTCAACAAAGTTTAGTTTGTTCTTACTTACCCTTACATTACTTGATACCGTTTTATATTAATGTACTTTTTGTGTCTGATTCCATAATATGACAGGCTGGAACTGGAAAGACATTTCTGGCTAAGGAAATGTGCCGCCATTTGCAGGCAATGGGTAAAAAGGTGGCTGTGACTACGTCTACGGCCATTGCAGGAAAGCAATACAATTTCAAAAGCAAGATGATTCACAGGTAAACACAGCAATGCAACGTTGCATATACATATACACAAACATGCATACATACATACATACATACATACATACATACATACATACATACATACATACATACATACATACATACATTCACACATACATACATTCATACATACATACATACATACATACATACATATCATCACTTATTATCTGATACATATACTTGGTGCATATGCCCAGATAAGTGCATTAATTTCAAGGTCATTGTGCTTAACCTATTGCGATACTATAATAAAATGTGTCATTACGGAGATTTTAAATGGCAAATTGAGAGGTTTCTTTGGGGGGGGGGGGGTGCCAAAAATCAAAATTGGCTAACATTTTACATCATATGCCATGTTTGGGATTTTTACAACAATTATAATATATTTGGAACACACGTGGTACCTTCATACATTAATATTAAGGGGAAGAAGCAATGTTTATTATTATTGAACTTAGAAATTTTAACACTGAATGAAGAGTATACATTATATAAACAGATGGGCTGGAATAAAAGATGGCAGGTACAGCACAAAAGAGTTGCAGCAGCTGGTAGCGAAAGAGGCTACTTTTGGACAAGCCAAGGAAATAAGGAAAACGGACATCATCATCATTGATGAAATCTCCATGGTATCTGCCCATGTCCTGAACCAGGTGACATATTTTACATATATTGACTGAACAATAAAAACATAGTAATGTATTATTGTCTCCTGTCCGGGTTTTACTTGGATATATATATATATATATATATATATATATATATATATATATATATATATATATATATATATATATATATATATATATATATATATATATATATATATATATATATATATATTTATATTACATGATAGCTCATTTATAAATCACCCAAGAACGGAAGGAATGGGCATAAAAAGTAGTATGAAGTACTACAAAGTGTATAGAATGGGATACAATATTATGCACTGTAAACAATGTTTATTTTTTCATAATATGATATCACACTTTCAATATTCGCTGCAGAAGTCGCATTTTAATTTGATCACTCAATGTAAGATTTTTTTTGGCGATTATATGTGCTTATGGAAAAAAAATAAAATGAAAAATATGCACAGTTTCCTATGCGCACAGTTCTTGATTTGCCAGCCTTTCAAATGAACAATATGTGGTGCCATTCAAACATCAATAAAGTATATTTTCCAATAGGTCTTGTTATAAATTGATGCCAACTAATGAAAGTAATTCTATTTGCAGTAAATATTCTCACCATGGAAGCATGAAAAAATGAAGTTTTTATGAGGAGAACGTAAACACTATTTTGCATTTGAATTTAGTGTTTGCTGTCCATTTCCTTATGTGCATGAAATGACATTGGCAATGGACAGTAACCAAAACAACAGCAATGGGATATGCAAATTATGTGAATGTCGGTACACACATTCTGTTTGTGTATGAACTATGTATTGTTAAGTTATTTGCGTCCCATTCCTTACTTTCAGCTATATTTTGTTTGGTCACTTTAGGGGAACCAGAGCATTTACAATATTTATACTGGCATGTTCATATATGTTTGCGACATATAATAAAAAATTGCAAACTCAGTAATTTTTACCTCATAATGTATGTTATATTATTAAAACAGTGGAGAATACGCACATTTCTTATATTTTAGGTGAACTTTGAGTGTCAATTGGTCCGAAAAAGTGACTTACCCATGGGAGGAATCCAGACAATCGGTGTTGGGGATTTCCTACAACTGCCAACAGTTCAAAGTAAGTGGAATGGGGATAACGGTTCCTAAGCTTTTCAATCAGCAACATGGGCGACAATATTGAAACATAGGGTAGTTCTTGAGGAGGTTTATTGCCAGTCAGATGCAGCATTTGTGCGTGCAGTCAACGAAACCGCCATAGGTGCTGTTTCCACAGAAATTACTGATTGAATTTGCAGACTATCTGACAATCATTTCACACCTCAACAATATAAGGAAGCAGTTCGCCTTTTTTCATTGAGCTATGACGTAAATATCTACAATGCAGAGAGACTAGCCATGGAACCAGGTGAAAGCAAAGTCTATGCAAGTGAAGAAGGGCAAAATGTGCACCAAAAATTAACCCAATTGTTAAAAGTTCAACAACATATAAAATTGAAAGTTCATGCACCTGTCATGTTACTTGCCAACATAAGTGACAAGCTAGTAAATGGGCTTGAAGGCACAGTCACCAAGCTGCTGGACAACAGCATAGAAGTCCATATCCCTTACATACAAGAATTGCGTGTCATAAAACCACACATGTTTTTTTCGTTATGACAAAGCGTTGAAACACGACGTCATGGTACGCAAACAATTACCTGTCATGTTGAACTATGCTATGACAATTCATAAATGCCAAGGCATGACACTGTCTTCTGTAGTTCTGGACTGTCAGAACATATTTGAAGCTGGTCAGCTTTCTGTTGCCCTTGGGCGAGTTAAAAGTCAAAATGACATTATAGTGAAACATTTTCATCCGTCACTCTGTGTTCCCAATGCACACGTTGTCACACAATATTACGCCAACCAGGAAATGGACAATACTTCAATGCCAAATATTCTTCTATGTTGCAAAAAAGAAAATATTGTTGAATGTGTGCGTGATGATGATGATGATGATGATGATGACGACGACCACGACGACGACGATGGTGGTGATGATGCTGATGATGGTGATCGTCATGGTGATGACGATGGCAAGGAGACAACACATATTGGTGAGGAGCCCAAAGAGGATCAGGGTAGTCCACATTCCCCACATCTCATAACTGCTGATGCATTAATAAATGAAGCAAGAATTTCTGCTCCACGCACTGCCATCCACACAGAAATGAACCAACTGTTGGAGACTTTAAATGTGACAACGCTGGAAATGTGGATACACACCCAATTACATAAGCTAGAAGAAATAGCAAAAGGCAAAAATTTGACAAGGTCACAGGATGTGAACCGAGTCACACAGCTTTTCGTCACAGAGTATGGTGGGAGTGACGAATTTAGGACATCAGCCGCACAATTATTCAATTTGAATGCATTGACACACCCAGCCCTGTCCATCAGCATTAAGTTTCTTTTAAAGGTGTTTAATTGTTTCATCGGCAAGGTAGCAGAGGCCTCATGTAGCTCGTCAAAAGACAGTGATACACCTTATCAAAACATTTCACCGGGCGGTAAGGCAAAAATCAGATACGTTGGGGGGATGTGTGTGGGCAAGGTCGTGAACACTACAACAAAACAAATATGCAACCAGCTACACAAAGATGAAACAGAAGAAACAAAGAAACTGAAATCTATAGTCACCAATCTCAAACAGCATGTGTACAACTCCACGCTGATTGCCGTTACAGAAACCAATTATCCAGACAGTATGGCCGAAATTATGAACAGAGAAACCATATATGGACACCTTACCAGCATCACTGATGACCTATATGTATACTTTCTGGAACTAGATAAATCCATCTTCCCATATTTGAATTCCTCCTCCCTAAACAGATACAGAAATAAACTATTCACATACATTGCACAGAGGGCCCTTGAAGATGCAAACCTGCAGTCTTTCATGCCACGCAACATCCCGGAAGAGGGTATGAAAATGATCACGAATAAGTATATACGAGTTTCACTCAATGAACTACGCAAGAAACTGAACTTTACTTTAGGAGCAGAGAAGAGAACAGCACACCGCATTCAGATCAAAATAAGTGACGAGAAGAATATAACTAAAATATCAGAGGCACCAACCACTGTTCATACACAGATTTCCCATGATGAAAACAAGAGAAGTGCCACAACCACTGCTACCACTTCATCCTTCAGTTCAACTAGTCTCCATTCTCCTGCAAGAGACACACATTCAGCCACACCAAGCACCAGTACCTACAATGAAAATATATGTTCCATATGCAATGCACATTACACAGGGAGACTACTCTGGATTCAATGTGACCAGTGTAATCACTGGCTCCACAGAAAATGTGACAAAGGTCTGAAAAAATCAACGTTTGTGGTGTAAATATTCAAACGGAGACATCAAATACCTCTGTCCATCATGGAAAGCATAAAGAAAAAGGTAACTTTTTCAGTACAAAATTGAGCACACTTGCACGGACTACATAACGGACACGATTGGTTCATTGCACTGCACAGAGGAGCTTATCTCCTATTAAACGAATTATGCTCTCATTATTGACTAAACACACAGCACAATAATTATATATATATATATATATATATATATATATATATATATATATGTATATATATATATATATATATATAAAAGTAAGCATGTATAATGGGAACCTACTGTTTTAAGTTAAGTTGTTTACACAACTATATTAAGTAAGTTAATTACACAAAACATTATTTTCCACCAGGCGGAATGACCAATATCCTGGATGTTTTACAAGTCAATATCAATATAAGTACACATATACACCACCTCTTATGGTATATTATACATTTTATTTCACCGTGCACAACTTTTCCACTTTTTATAAACATATACAACTTATATTTATTTACCTTACCTTGCCAATTTGTACATATTGTACCATCAAATATGTACATATGTATGTGCATTGTACAACAACACTGGCATAATAATTTTCTCTCTTGACGACTGCAACTTTTCTTCCTTCAAGCAATTATAATACCTGATGCTATAGAGCAAACTTTACGGTAATTTCATTAACAGGCACGACTCTTTTGCTGTTGTTATTGTATAGGGTGTTTTCATGGATTTAAAAATGCACTTACGTCTTTTACTGGTGAGCGTTTTAAAATGGACCGGGTATGGGGTTTCTCCTGCAGATTTGGCAGCATTTCCTTTTTTTGAAATTGTCGACTGGTTTGAAATTGCAGATACAAGACCATTCCTGAAAGTTATAAAAAAAAATTAGCATTTTAAAATTGTACAAGTACAAGATGTTTCTCAATTTTTTTCAAATATGGTAGATTCGTGTTTTGAGAAAACAATGATAAAAGCATATCGCTGATGGATATGTATATTTTTACATTTTGTCACAAATGTGCAAGTGATATGATGAGTGCTAAATGTACAACTGACAACCCGCCCCCCCCCCCCCCCCGGCGAAACACGCAAAATTTATCATTACCTTAAAGTGGTTACATAACTTTGATACTTACCCATGCCGTAGACATGGTACAATTTAGGTTTGGCTCTGCATAATGTAAGCATGTTGTAAAAATATATATTAAAATGTCAGAAATAATTCGCATTACTACGTATTATATCTTTAGACTAACAAAATTATCATTATATGATATGTACAGTTACCTGTATTGTGAAGCATTTGGGTTCACGTTAGCCCCGTGAAATAGTGTTCTCTCTTGGCTGAAGTGGATCTCCACAACATCTGAATTTATTCTGCCAGGAACTATATCTGTTTTCCCGCAGTGTATTTCACACAAGGAAATAAATCCATGGATCAGGTATGCTATATCTGCCATGGTCTCCTTGGTAAGAAAACATTTGTTGAGATTCAAATTATTGCAAGTGATGTATGATCTCCATTTAACAAAGTGTTCGTAAGCTGTTTTTGAGCTTGCCTATTCTGTCATCACATGGGTCTTTAATGGGGATTGTACTTCTAAAGATCGAAATTATTGTAGATGTAGCCTGTAGCAATTCTATCGCCGCATTGAGGGAATCTGGGTTGTGAAGGGATGACTGATAGCAGCGCAGCAAATTAAGCATTTCTGTATTTAGCACATTTTCGGCAAGATGATTTCGCATTTTTAAAGCAGCGTCCAAGTTGAAGTGTTCATCTGTGAGACGTCTATGCATACGCACTGGGTTGTGGGTTTTATCCCAAATGTATGCATCATACAATATTTTCCAAACTATATTGCCAGAGGCAGATTGGAGACAACGCCAACTCATCGTATCCATACCTGAAGCGTAAATACAATTTCTCACACGTTTAATCATATGTGAAAAATCCATTATTAAACAGATATATTGCTCTTCTAATGCACATATATTCCTAGCAATTGCCCTGGGTATGTCAGTACATAGACTATCATAAAACGATCTATTTGTGCTGGCTCCATCAACACTGATGAATGTGATGTTAAATCCATATGTGCTGAGGGTATTTATAATATCCCAAACTTGAGTAACAAGTTGGGTTGCAATAAATCCATTGGTTAAAAAATAGCAGAACGGAAATCTAAATCCATCTAGGCCGACATATATGAATTGTAAAATAGTTGTTGCAAGCTTTATTTCGTTGTTTTGCTTTTAAAGTTTATGATATGAGGAAGCATCCTCATCAACAAACCCAAAAAACACGAGACCGCCATCCTTGCTTGCTTGTAATTGTAGGCCTGATTGAATATGCATTTCATCAAAAACGAGACCGCCTTCTTTGTGTCCTTGATGTTTTTTGCTCTCTTTAAGCATCCATGACAGCATATCGTAATTAATTCCTGGTTCCTTATCTAATCCATTTTTGAATTTCTGCAGGAGGCTTTCAGAAGGTAAATGCATCCTGAATTCGAAATGCGGCAGGACAAGCAATCCACACACTGAGGTCAAACGACAGCACTGAATTGTGCCATCGCCTTCCCCGAGTGTCTGTCCCCGCCACATCACTTCTGCAGCACTTTGATTGGCTCCGCAAAATATTCAAGAGTTCTTCACTGGCATTGGGAAATAAGTGTTGAAACATTATATCATCACAAGGTAAGTCATAATCCTGTTCATCTGAGTCCTGTTGACTTGTTTCATCGCCCAAATGTGATATGTCATCATGGTCTTTGTCTGATGTATGTTTCACATTCATCTTGTGGCAGAATCTACACACACGCATTTTGGTATGCATTGGTAATAATACACAACATTTTAATGATCGCTGGCGTAGTGATTCCTCGGCATTTCCATAAATCCATCTTTCATACCCTGGTTTGTTTTTTGAAGCGGCCCTTCCTTCACAAACTTTCGAGTTTTCTATCACGATGAGAACTGCTTTGAGTGTCATTGTAGTTTGCCATATATTGGCAGGGATGGCCAGATAATGGAGTGGCACTTCAATGGAGCCTACAAGCAATGTCATATCTCCCGTATTCGAAATGGACAACAGTTTTATAATGGGGAAGCCATTGACAAAGGTGCCAGTACAGTATTGCAATGTATAACAATGGTTCTTCTTCACAACATCCCAGCCGTTATTAGCATCATTTATAATTTGATGGAGGTCTGCTTGTTGTGTAAGCCTATCAATGGTTTCTCTTTTGTATGTGAGGCCTTCATATACAAACACCCGTTTACATTGTACAGAACGCAGGACCTTG
>OZ026628.1:25743718-25912242 GCA_964020975.1 Hermodice carunculata | reverse complement strand
ATATTCAATCAGACCTACAATTACAAGCAAGCAAGGATGGCGGTCTCGAGTTTTTTGGGTTTGTTGATGAGGATGCTTCCTCATATCATAAACTTTTAAAGCAAAAAAAACGAAATAAAGCTTGCAACAACTATTTTACAATTCATATATGTCGGCCTAGATGGATTTAGATTTCCGTTCTGCTATTTTTTAACCAATGGATTTATTGCAACCCAACTTGTTACTAAAGTTTGGGATATTATAAATACCCTGAGCACATACGGATTTAACATCACATTCATCAGTGTTGATGGAGCCAGCACAAATAGATCGTTTTATGATAGTCTATGTACTGACATACCCAGGGCAATAGCTAGGAATATATGTGCATTAGAAGAGCAATATATCTGTTTAATAATGGATTTTTCACATGTGATTACACGTGTGAGAAATTGTATTTACGCTTCAGGTATGGATACGATGAGGCGGCGTTGTCTCCAATCTGCCTCTGGCAATATAGTTTGGAAAATATTGTATGATGCATACATTTGGGATAAAACCCACACCCCAGTGCGTATACATAGACGTCTCACAGATGAACACTTCAACTTGGACGCTGCTTTAAAATTGCGAAATCATCTTGCCGAAAATGTGCTAAATACAGAAATGCTTAATTTGCTGCGCTGCTATCAGTCATCCCTTCACAACCCAGATTCACTCAATGCGGCGATAGAATTGCTCCAGGCTACATCTACAATAATTTCGATCTTTAGAAGTACTATCCCCATTAAAGACACATGTGATGAGAGAATAGGCAAGCTCAAAACAGCTTACGAACACTTTGTTAAATGGAGATCATACATCACTTGCAATAATTTGAATCTCAACAAATGTTTTCTTACCAAGGAGACCATGGCAGATATAGCATACCTGATCCATGGATTTATTTCCTTGTGTGAAATACACTGCGGGAAAACAGATATAGTTCCTGGCAGAATAAATTCAGATGTTGTGGAGAACCACTTCAGCCAAGAGAGAACACTATTTCACGGGGCTAACGTGAACCCAAATGCTTCACAATACAGGTAACTGTACATATCATATAATGATGATTTTGTTAGTCTAAAAATATAATACGTAGTAATGGGAATTATTTCTGACATTTTAATATATATTTTTACAACATGCTTACATTATGCAGAGCCAAACCTAAATTGTACCATGTCTACGGCATGGGTAAGTATCAAAGTTATGTAACCACTTTAAGGTAATGATAAATTTTGCGTGTTTCGCGGGGGGGGGGTTGTCAGTTGTACATATAGCAATCATCATATCACTTGCACATTTGTGACAAAATGTAAAAATATACATATCCATCAGCGATATGTTTTTTATCATTGTTTTCTCACAACACGAATCTACCATATTTGAAAAAATTGAGAAACATCTTGTACTTGTACAATTTTAAAATGCTATTTTTTTTTTTATAACGTTCAGGAATGGTCTTGTATCTGCAATTTTAAACCAGTCGACAATTTCAAAAAAAGGAAATGCTGCCAAATCTGCAGGAGCAACCCCATACCCGGTCCATTTTAAAACGCTCACCAGTAAAAGACGTAAGTGCATTTTTATATCCATGCAAACACCCTGTACAATAACAACAGCAATAGAGTCGTGCCTGTTAATGAAATTACCGTAAAGTTGCTCTATAGCATCAGGTATTATAATTGCTTGAAGGAAGAAAAGTTGCAGTCGTCAAGAAAGAAAATTATTAAGCCAGTGTTGTTGTACAATGCATATACATATGTACATATTTGATGGTACAATATGTACAAATTGGCAAGGTAAGGTAAATAAATATAAGTCGTATATGTTTATAAAAAGTGGAAAAGTGTGCACGGTGAAATAAAATGTATAATATACCATAATAGGTGGTGTATATGTGCACTTATATTGATATTGACCTGTAAAACATCCAGGATATTGGTCATTCCGCCTGGCGGAATATAATGTTATGTGTAATTAACTTACTTAATATATTTGTGGAAACAACTTAACTTAAAACAGTAGGTTCCCATTATACATGCTTACTTATATATATATATATATATATATATATATATATATATATATATATATATATATATATATATATATATATATATATATATATATAATTATTGTGCTGTGTGTTTAGTCAATAATGAGAGCATAATTCGTTTAATAGGAGATAAGCTCCTATGTGCAGTGCAATGAATCAATCGTGTCCGTTACGTAGTCCGTGCAAGTGTGCTCAATTTTGTACTGAAAAGGTTACCTTTTTCTTTATGCTTTGCATGATGGACAGAGGTATTTGATGTCTCCGTTTGAATATTTACACCACAAACGTTGATTTTTCAGACCTTTGTCACATTTTCTGTGGACCCAGTGAATACACTGGTCACATTGAATCCAGAGTAGTCTCCCGGTGTAATGTGCATTGCATATGGAACATATATTTTCATTGTAGGTACTGGTGCTTGGTGTGGCTGAATGTGTGTCTCTTGCAGGAGAATGGAGACTAGTTGAACTGAAGGGTGAAGTGGTAGCAGTGGTTGTGGCACTTCTCTTGTTTTCATCTGGGGAACTGTGTGTATGAACAGTGGTTGGTGCCTCTGATATTTTAGTTTTATTCTTCTCGTCACTTATTTTGATCTGAATGCGGTGTGCTTTCTCTTCTCTGCTCCTAAAGTAAAGTTCAGTTTCTTGCGTAGTTCATTGAGTGATACTCGTATATACTTATTCGTGATCATTTTCATACCCTCTGCCGGGATGTTGCGTGGCATGAAAGACTGCAGGTTTGCATCTTCAAGGGCCCTCTGTGCAATGTATGTGAATAGTTTATTTCTGTATCTGTTCAGGGAGGAGGAATTCAAATATGGGAAGATGGATTTATCCAGTTCAAGAAAGTATACATATAGATCATCAGTGATGCTGGTAAGGTGTCCATATATGATTTCTCTGTTCATAATTTCGGCCATACTGTCTGGATAATTGGTTTCTGTAACGGCAATCAGCGTGGAGTTGTACACATGCTGTTTGAGATTGGTGACTATAGATTTCAGTTTCTTTGTTTCTTCTGTTTCATCTTTGTGTAGCTGGTTGCATATTTGTTTTGTCGTAGTGTTCACGACCTTGCCCACACACATTCCCCCAACGTATCTGATCTTTGCCTTACCGCCCGGTGAAATGTTGGGATACGGTGTATCACTGTCTTTTGACGCGCTACATGAGGCCTCTGCTACCTTGCCGATGAAACAATTAAACACCTTTAAAAGAAACTTAATGCTGATGGACAGGGCTGGGTGTGTCAATGCATTCAAATTGAATAATTTTGCGGCTGATGTCCTGTATTCGTCACTCCCACCATACTCTGTGACGAAAAGCTGTGTGACTCGGTTCACATCCTGTGACCTTGTACAATTTTTGCTTTTTGCTATTTCTTCTAGCTTATGTAATTGGGTGTGTATCCACATTTCCAGCGTTGTCACATTTAAAGTCTCCAACAGTTGGTTCATTTCTGTGTGGATGGCAGTGCGTGGAGCAGAAATTCTTGCTTCAAATATTAATGCATCAGCAGTTATGAGATGTGGGGAATGTGGACTACCCTGATCCTCTTTGGGCTCCTCACCAATATGTGTTGTCTCCTTGCCATCTTCATCACCATGACGATCACCATCATCAGCATCATCACCACCATCGTCGTCGTCGTCGTCGTCATCACCATCATCATCATCATCATCATCATCATCATCATCATCATCATCATCATCATCATCATCAGCAGCAGCAGCAGCAGCAGCAGCAGCAGCAGCAGCATCAGCATCATCATCATCATCATCATCATCATCACGCACACATTCAACAATATTTTCTTTTTTGCAACATAGAAGAATATTTGGAATTGAAGTATTGTCCATTTCCTGGTTGGCGTAATATTGTGTGACAACGTGTGCATGGGGAACACAGAGTGACGGATGAAAATGTTTCACTATAATGTCATTTTGACTTTTAACTCGCCCAAGGGCAACAGAGAGCTGACCAGCTTCAAATATGTTCTGACAGTCCAGAACTACAGAAGACAGTGTCATGCCTTGGCATTTATGAATTGTCATAGCATAGTTCAACATGACAGGTAATTGTTTGCGCACCATGACGTCGTGTTTCAACGTTTTGTCATAACGAAAAAACATGTGTGGTTTTATGACATGCAATTCTTGTATGTAAGGGAAATGGACTTCTATGCTGTTGTCCAGCAACTTGGTGACTGTGCCTTCAAGCCCATTTACTAGCTTGTCACTTATGTTGGCAAGTAACATGACAGGTGCATGAACTTTCAATTTTATATGTTGTTGAACTTTTAACAATTGGGTTAATTTTTGGTGCACATTTTGCCCTTCTTCACTTGCATAGACTTTGCTTTCACCTGGTTCCATGGCTAGTCTCTCTGCATTGTAGATATTTACATCATAGCTCAATGGAAAAAAGCGAACTGCTTCCTTATATTGTTGAGGTGTGAAATGATTGTCAGATAGTCTGCAAATTAAATCAGTAGTTTCTGTGGAAACAGCACCTATGGCGGTTTCGTTGACTGCACGCACAAATGCTGCATCTGACTGGCGATAAACCTCTTCAAGAAGTACCCTATGTTTGAATATTGTCGCCCATATTGCTGATTGAAAAGCATAGGAACCGTTATCCCCATTCCACTTACTTTTAACTGGTGGCAGTTGTAGGAAATCCCCAACACCGATTGTCTGGATTCCTCCCATGGGTAAGTCACTTTTTCGGACCAATTGACACACAAAGTTCACCTAAAATATAAGAAATGTGCGTATTCTCCACTGTTTTAATAATATAACATACGTTATGAGGTAAAAATGACTGAGTTTGCAATTTTTTATTATATGTCGCAAACATATATGAACATGCCAGTATAAATATTGTAAATGCTCTGGTTCCCCTAAAGTGACCAAACAAAATATAGCTGAAAGTAAGGAATGGGACGCAAATAACTTAACAATATATAGTTGATACACAAACAGAATGTGTGTACCGACAATCACATAATTTGCATATCCCATTGCTGTTGTTTTGGTTACTGTCCATTGCCAATGTCATTTCATGCACATAAGGAAATGGACAGCAAACACTAAATTCAAATGCAAAATAGTGTTTACGTTCTCCTCATAAAAACTTCATTTTTTCACGCTTCCATGGTGATAATATTAACTGCAAATAGAATTACTTTCATTAGTTGGCATCAATTTATAACAAGACCTATTGGAAAATATACTTTATTGATGTTTGAATGGCACCACATATTGTTCATTTGAAAGGCTTGCAAATCAAGAACTGTACGCATAGGAAACTGTGCATATTTTTCATTTTATTTTTTTTTCCATAAGCATATATAATCGCCAAAAAAATCTTACATTGAGTGATCAAATTTAAATGCGACTTCTGCTGCGAATATTAAAAGTGAAATATCATATTATGAAAAAATAAACATTGTTTACAGTGCATAATATTGTATTCCATTCTATGCACTTTGTAGTACTTCATACTACTTTTTATGCCCATTCCTTCCGTTCTTGGGTGATTTATAAATGAGCTATCATGTAATACACACACACACACACACACACACACACACACACACACACACATATATATATATATATATATATATATATATATATATATATATATATATATATATATATATATATATATATATATATATATATATATATATATATATATATAGATATATCAAAGTAAAACCCGGACAGGAGACAATAATACATAATTATGTTTTGATTGTTCAGTCAATATATGTAAAATATGTCACCTGGTTCAGGACATGGGCAGATACCATGGAGATTTCATCAATGATGATGATGTCCGTTTTCCTTATTTCCTTGGCTTGCCCAAAAGTAGCCTCTTTCGCTACCAGCTGCTGCAACTCTTTTGTGCTGTACCTGCCATCTTTTATTCCAGCCCATCTGTTTATATAATGTATACTCTTCATTAAGTGTTAAAATTTCTAAGTTCAATAATAATAAACATTGCTTCTTCCCCTTAATATTAATGTATGAAGGTACCACGTGTGTTCCAAATATATTATAATTGTTGTAAAAATCCCAAACATGGCATATGATGTAAAATGTTAGCCAATTTTGATTTTCGGCACCCCCCCCCCCCCCAAAAAAAAGAAACCTCTCAATTTGCCATTTAAAATCTCTTTAATGACACATTTCATTATAGTATCGCAATAGGTTAAGCACAATGACCTTGAAGTTAATGCGCTTATCTGGGCATATGCACCAAGTATATGTATCAGATAGAAAGTGATGATATGTATGTATGTATGTATGTATGTATGTATGTATGAATGTATGTATGAATGTATGTATGAATGTATGTATGTATGTATGTATGTATGTATGTATGTATGTATGTATGTATGTATGTATGTATGTATGTATGTATGCATGTTTGTATATATGTATATGCGACGTTGTATTGTTGTGTTTACCTGTGAATCGTCTTGCTTTTGAAATCGTATTGCTTTCCTGCAATGGCCGTAGACGTAGTCACAGCCACCTTTTTACCCATTGCCTGCAAATGGCGGCACATTTCCTTAGCCAGAAATGTCTTTCCAGTTCCAGCCTGTCATATTATGGAATCAGACACAAAAAGTACATTAATATAAAAGGGTATCAAGTAATGTAAGGGTAAGTAAGAACAAACTAAACTTTGTTGAGTGAGTAATCCAATTTATCTTATTAATTACATTAATCAATAACTAGTTCATCAATTTGTTCCATGATTGATTTTTCAATTTTAACTGTATCTAATATATATACTTATTTACTATGTATGTGTGTATGTATGTATGTATGTATGTATGTATGTATGTATGTATGTATGCATGTATGTATGTATGTATGTGTGCGTGTGTATGTATGTATGTATGTATGTATGTATGTATGTATGTATGTATGCATGTATGCTATATATTTATTATCTTAGAAGCTCAGTTGATTTCTCAGTACCTGAACTTATCTTATGGTCCTTCCTCCCTCGTCAACAACCCACTTATTTCCCCAAACCATCAGCCATATTCAATTCAAACTTGCTGCCACTGCACCTTGGGTGGATCTCTACAAAGTTTGTTACATTGGTCACGGTCCAGTGATATTTTCATTTTTTATTATTTGTTTGTTATTTTGGGTGGAAAATCTAAAGAAATCATCTTCTCTGAAAACGGTCAGCCAATTGTTTTGCTATCACACAGGAACAATCACAGGGGCTCCTAGATTTTTTATAATGGTCATGATGCAGTGATTGTTTTATTTTTTAATGACTTTTTTTATATATTTATTAATTTTTTTAGGGGGGGGGGGTGCAAATCTTAAAAAATGTTCTTCCCTGAAACGACTCACCCGATTGCTTTGATACCACACGGGACATTGTTAGAGACTCCTAATTCTGAATTTGTTCACCAGGTGGCGCTGCCATTGGTTTATAACTTTTTATGATTATAACTTTTTATGATTGTGTGTAATAGTTATTTTCGACGTTTTCTCCAGAACTGTCAATCAGATTAAGCTGAAACTCAGTGCATATGTATGTATATGGAAGGGTCAAACGAAATGGTTCAGTAGGTGCCAATGCTATGGATTCATGATTTTTCAATAATTTTGCAATTCGGGTACTTGCAGGTAAATGCACCTTTCCTATTGATTACTATGCAAGTCAATGGGCATTATACTGCTAGCCGTCCATCAGAGTGACTTTATAAAAGTGGCAATGTACCTAGGGCGGGTCTCGGGAAGATTTGTACAAAGAGACACGCTCTATTGAATTTTGGATTATTTTTATTAATTTATCTGTTGTTTTTTGGAGCAAAAATTCCTGAAATGGCAACGGCATATGCACATTTCAGCTGAGCACAGGACTGTCACAGTGTTCCTGTTAATAGATACAATGTATTTACGTGCATCCGCACTTACGTACGTCTGTATGTAAGCCATTGCAGGGTACAATGCATTACTCCAATTACAAATGTGGGCATTATCATGACACCAAGTTATGTTGTTGGCCATGCAATGGTTATGGCTTCCACCAGCTGTGTGTTAATATCAATGTTATCATTTCTGTTTATATATGAACAAAATATAATAGACTCAGGCAAACCTTGTTTATATGATAGAAAACCTAAATTTCTTGTCATTCATGTGCGATGATGTGGCATGTTTGCGGGCGTGGCAAGCTTCTGACTTCAGTTTATCATTTACACAGTCTGGGACTGGGTCACAGACATAGCATAGGTTTCAATTATCATGTTTGCAAACTTGCCTGTCCATTTATGATGATGTTGTGTCCACCTTGGATGATATCCATACAACGTTGCTGTCCAGAATTGAGCATGACAGCGTTTCTGCTTTCTTTTACAGAAAAATTGTTGCACAGTACAGATTAGACCGGACTTGACGGCTCGTGGCTCATCTGATGCATCGGTCGGGGTGAATGTGGTTGTATCGGGTGACAATTTTGCTGTTTTTGCGCAGCTTCCGGACGTTAAAACCGCATAACTTCCGCCTTGAACGCTGACGAAAAGGTGTTTGTGAGTTTCGCTCCGTATTTAAACATGTTTAGTGTGAGTTAGAAGGTTAAAATGTTGTTCGTCGTATAGATTAGGTAATAAGGAACACAGACACATATGGTTTTACCACTGCCATGAGGATATATGAACTTTATTGAAGCAAATGCGAGGGTACTGTTGAATGTTGACACGGTGAGTGGGACGCCTTGTGTATTATTATGTACACAATGGAATGCGCACAGCACACAGACGTTTCAGTTTGCCTGTGGTCACTAGTTATAGGTGAAAATTTCTTGAAAAATTAGATGATAAGCAAGAAAACGATTTTATGGGGCCTTAGTCCGAAATAATTCAATCTGAGTGCATCGACAACAGAGGGAATGAGACTGTTCAAAATTGTTTTACACACTACTCTGTAGTGTACACAGTTGACAATGTTACCCAAGTTAACATTTCGGACCTTTTTCTGGAGATACATACTGTCTGGCGAATGGAAACTTAAGTATTTTGATCAAGTGGCAAAATTGGAGTTTCTTGGCGTACAAGGACGCAAGAATACATGTAAACAAAAGTATCGAGGATAATATTGCTGAGAGAGAATGAATTTAAGGGGTAATTGATTGGAAAACAGAGACAATGATTTCCATTATTACACATTCACAAAGGAACTGGCTCGTCTGCAGCCTAATTGTATGAACCATGTAGAGCAGCGGGGACTAAACATCGGGGGAGGGGGGGAGGGCTGGATGATGAATGGAGGAAACACTACAGTTAGACCTCGGTCAGCAAACTAATTGTAGCCCTTTATTCTCCACAAGGCTCATAAAACGATCATAGCTTGATATAGGAACACTTTTTTTTGGTTCTCCGGATGCATATATTTAATTAGTTACCTGAAGTTTGTAGCTTTTTAGGCATCGAATATATTAATTTCCTCTTATCGGGTAAATAGCGTTTTGTTTTCACCAGCCCAGAGAAGGTATGGAACCCTATTATTATCATTTCATTTATCTTTGAAAATCAACATTGTTGTTCGTTTTCTTGCTACATTCTTATGTTTTAACACGCTAATCATACACTGCCTTCTGATTACATAGCTAAATGTACTTTCAGATGGATCGTGTTCAGACAATTTTGGACATTCTGCCGCGGGTGCCACTGCTGGGGGAAGCCCAAACATGTGGTATTAATTTTCTCGAAACAAATGGGTTGCCAAGTATTGATATACAGTGTACATGATGTAAAATATTAGCTTAAAATACACGATCAAATATCTGTTTCTTTTGTGATGTTGTAGTTATCCCCGAAAATGTTATATTGTGGTCCGTTCCGATAGCTTTATCTGGTATGGTCGCTTCGGAATATATGTTTTTTATGTGCTGTTGTGTTTGTTTCCAAACATTTCATATTGTGGTTCATTGCGACAGCTTTGTTCGGTTTGGTTCGTTCAGATAGAGGTAAACTGTGACCATAGTCGCATATTAACTATTCATTTTCTATGCTATTTGTGTTGCAAACACTGTAAGTAAATACCCACCAATGACTGATTTACTATACTTTTTATTGCAGAACCGATGGTTCTTCCTCGTAGGTGGCTACACAAGGAACGTTGCATTGTGAGTCGAAGCTCAATTATGGCATGCTTACAATAAAAGCAACAACATCCCCCCCTCCCCTTCGTCCATAACCCTCAAAGAATTAGAAAATTCAGCCCATGGTGATGGACAGAACGATAAGAATTCTGGCGGAATGGGCTGAAGCTATGATTGTTTAGTGTTTCAATGATAACCCCGCAGTTTGAATAAATGATCAATTTTTTATTTTATATTCTATGACTCAGAATTTGCCAGCAGGGTTGATGACAAGACCTTTCTTCCTTTCTTCTTCTTTCTTTCTTTCTTTCTTTCTTTCTTTCTTTCTTTCTTTCTTTCTTTCTTTCTCTTTCTTTCTTTCCCTCTTTCTTTGCTTCTTTCTTTCTTTCCTTCTGTCTTTTCTTCTTTCTTTTTTTTTTCTTTCTTTCTTTCTCTCTCTCTTTCTTTCGTCCTTCTTTCTTTCTTTCTTTCTTTCTTTCTTTCTTTCTTTCTTTCTTTCTTTCTTTCTTTTTTTCTTTCTTTTACGCTCGCCTCTCTGTAGCTTCTACCTAAAGCATGTTAATGGACACTAAAGAGATGTGAGGCAATCTAGAGGTCTTTGCTTAAAGTTTTGGGTTTAGAGTTTAATGCCGTAATTCTTTCATTCATTTATACGCCATAATGGGTTGCTGCGATGCTAAATCTACAAACACAGAAATATATTTCTCTGTATAATATGCTTGTAATTGGTCTTTTGTAACTCAGGATGTTGCTGTTTGCTTCGAGTTTGGAAATAAATTTAACTGAACTTTGTACACACACACACACACACACACACACACACAAACACACACACATATATATATATATATATATATATATATATATATATATATATATATATATATATATATATATATATATATATATATATATATATATATATATATATATATATATATATATCAGCGCAATCTATGGAATAGCCAAGAGACACGGGAACTTTCCGTTGCTGCTGTTGTACATAGCGTTATCAAACTTGGCGGTATATGTAATCTTCCATTGCATCATGACGGTATGTTTGGATGACATACCACAGCGTTCCACACTCTGTTTGCTGCAGATATTCTGGCGCAAAATATGGATAAGTCTACGTTTTATTTTGATACCACATGAAAAGACTAATATGTTCCAAGCAATTATTCTCAAGGTATGAATTCAAGTGAGGTCAATTTCATTTTAAAAATGCATTTCATGATCTGATAAAATCTTATTTTTTGAGTGTCGATGGCGTAGAAGCACTTCTGGGTTAGATTGTTGCCCAATTTTCAGCATCACGTCTACAGGAGACTCACTCGAACTTTCATACAAATTAGCAGTATTTGACCCAATGCCAGAAAAGAAAATGACAAAACACTGCTAAAATAAATGATGGTGAAGCTACGTTTGCATGAGCAATCATATATTAGAAACCTGCATCGAGATCAAAAACGGAGTGAGGAATATTTTGCAAACTGTAATGTGAATGCAAAATGATGTACTTCCACAATTGCTTCCTCAGTGTGTAAAAGGTGAAATAATGCAGATAGATACCATGGCGTATACAGTTGCATCTTTTGGCCTGTGGATACCAGCCCTTCATTTTTTTACTGCACACCTTACAGATTGGAAAGCAAGTGAAGGAAATATGCACTACATAGTTACTAGTGTCTTCAGCATGATATGTTTTTAGCTCAGCTGACTTGTCAGTCAACTACACTTTTGTGATGGCCATTGTTCATTGTCTATCAGTCCATCATCCACCCACAATTCACATTTTCGACTTCTTTGCTAAAACTGTCAGATTCATTTCAAACTTGATGTGGGTATGCTTTAGGTAGGTTTCTACTCAGTTTGTCCAAAAGGCACGTTTCAGTGCTTTTTGGCTTTTTTTTAATGGTTTTGTTCTTTTTTGGTGCAAATTTTAAAAGATCTTCTCCCAAACTGTTCACCAGATTGCTTTGATATCGCACAGGGGCACTCCCAGGGACTTCCTGTTCTGATTTGTACGCCAGGTGGTGCTGCGATACTTTCTAATTTTTAAATCAGTTGATAATTCAGCTGAGCTTTTAGGTGAGGTATCCATCGTCCGTGCGTCCATTGTCCGTCGTTCGTCCACAATCCAAATTTTCGACTTCTTCTCCACAACCTCTGGCCAGATCCACTTCAAACTTGGTGGGGATGTGCCTTCGGTGAGTCTCTAAGAATTTTGTTCCAATAGTTATGGTCCTGTGATTTTTAGCTCAGCTGACTTGTCAATCAACTGAGCTCTTGTGAGGGTTTCACGTCCATCATCCATCCCTGGGGTTGAAGTGGTTAAAGATTACCAGAAACCTAACCATAAGCTTTGCCAAGAATTCATGGAAATGAAAAAATTAAGAACTGTTATATATAGAACTTTCAGAACTGAAAATTACAACAACAAGAAATAAACTTACGTGCAAAACAGATAACTTTGTTCATCTGATTACCTGTCATAATTGCTCTAGTCAGTATGTTGGTGAAACCAACCAAAAATTCGAACAAAAGGTTGAATGATCATAGTAATTGAATAGGACACCCTGACAATGGATCCAATTTTACGATTTTGGTGGATCACTTTACTAGTGGACTATGCAAGAACAAAGCATTTAAAGTCCAAATTATTGAAACTATAAAGCAACCAAATCCCACAGCGGTACAGTTTTGGTCCGATGTGGTACTGAACGGTGTGGTGCTGATCCAATCCCACAGAGGTACGGTTTGGTTCCAATGTGGTACAATATACTAACCACGCACAGACAATGTCCCCACTGTACAGGTACAAAGTGTAAATGGGTACCACCAAATATACAGGTCCACTAAAGACACTGTCCACATTTCACTCGCCCAATGCAAGCAATGCCTCACTGTCCTAATGACTTGATGCATACACACAGCTTCTGTCAAATTCTTCAGAATTCTCTCTCTTTTCTCCAATTTTCCTCTGCTGTCCTCCTGTCTCAGTCAAGAAATTATCTGCTTTATATATACCCAAATAAACCTCTCCTTTGTTCCAGAGGTTTCTAATTAGTCACACTACACAGTGCAATTTGAGATCTGCCTAGGTCTTCTAAACTTAATGTAGGTCAGCATTCTAGATGATTCCACATGTTTATCAATTACCTGTGAGTAACCCACAAACAGGTCAACTGCTCTGCAGTGACCCTGCACAGTATTCATTTAACTCAATGACCCGGCACACACTGATTGAAATCAGTGACCTGTCCAAATGAAAAAAAAAAAAAAAAAAAAAAGCAGCAACTCACATTTTCATAACACAACCCCCTCCTTGGAGAAAGAAAAATTGGACATATAAGGAAAATGTTTCTTCCCAATTGTCACTGATACTTTTTAGGGTACTCTAGCCTACAATACACAGTGATTTCCAACAAGAAATATTTACTCTTTTTACATAGTGGCATTAACATTCACATTAATTAATTATACCATATCTGCAACTGTTTCACTGTAATAAACACACCCATGGTTCTTATTGACACAGTTGCACTGTTTATACAAATCTCATCAAACTGAGGAACAGTTTTACTGTCAACAATACAAACTCCTTTCTATCACAATATGAATAATCTCCTGTTCGATCACTTAAACTTTATTGCTGTACATATTTCAATTTGACATGCTTAATATATCAAAAATATTACTGACAATCGTCCTATAATGTGACCACGTTCAGGTGAGTAATATTTATATAATTTTCACCCTACTTAATGCATCAGCAACCATATTGCCCCTGGCTAGGACATGCTCAATTTCCAGATTATCTATCCCTGTAGATACAAACTCCACCTCAACAATCTCTGATTTTGTTTTTAAACTTATTCCAAAACTTTTAAGGATTGAGATCAAAGTAGACCAGTACTGGATATAGACCTGAGGTAACATATATTTCAAAATGTTACAATGCTAACCATTAAGTAAGTCCTTCTTTCCCGATAGTATTTCCTTTGATGGAAGTTAATTATCTTGGAAAAATAACTCACAGGGTGTTCCAAACCATCAATAACATCCTGTATTAACAGACCATCTGCTGCCACACCACTTGCATCTACTGCAATCTTGAATGGCTTTTTAAACTCTGGGGCTAAACTGGTATATTGCTGAGTTTAGCTTTCAGTTCTTGGAATGCACACAGACACTGATCATTTCAAATGAACTTTTCTTTCTTTTTTAACAATTTGGCAATGGTTCAGTGAATTCTGTAATATCCAGGCGTGCCTTAAAACCATAATAGTCACATTTTTGTTGTTTGCTGAGGAAAGCCTAAAATTGCTTTAATTTTTCCCGCTTATGGCAACACTTTTCCATTATCTGTTTTATAGCCCAGGAATGTCACTTCAGATTGACGAAGTTCACTTTTGGTAAAGTTCAGCATCAGACCAGACGAAGTCAATCTTTCAAAGAATGTTCTAGTTCTTTCAAGATGTTCAGCCCAGGTTTTTGAGAAAATACAGGTATCATCAATGTTGGTTATACATCCCTCTAAACCAGCTGTTACCATGCTCATTAACCGGGTAAAGGTTGCGGGCACGTTTTAAATTCCAAATGGCACAAATTTACATTAAAAATGCCATTAGGTATTACAAAAGCTGATATTTCCTTAGCTTTCTCTGTGAGTGGCACCTACCAATTACCTTTGACCAAGTCGTATTTGCTGACAAAACACACATTTCCTTTTTTATCAATGCAATCATCCACTCTAGTGATTGGATAAGAGTCTGATTTAGTCACATAATTCACCTCTCTATAATCAATGCAAAATCGCATAGAACCATCAGGTTTTGTAACCAATAGAATAAGACCACTCCAGCTACTTTGGCTTGGTTCCATAATATAATTTTCCAGCATGTAATTGATTGATTCTTGTACTGCAGCCAATCTCAGATGATCCATCCGACAAGGTTGTTGCTTGATTGGACCAGCACCACCTACTTCTACATCATGACATTATATTGAGGTTCAACCAGGCTGGTCTGAGAATACATGTTCAAACGTTGAATGAATGAATACGTTTTGCTATATCAGCTTGCTGTGCAGGTTTTAAATGACTGATCTTACAATCAAGTTTTTATGATATGCGATAGTTCTGCATTTTTACACTGGAAATAGAACTCAAGTCTTCATTTGAGAATGGATCATTCTCATTATCCCCATCATCATTTTTATCATTTTTCAAAGTAGTGGCACAAACAATTCCTACTGGTGTTCCTCTTTCATGGTATTCTTTTAAAATGTTTACGTGACAAAGCCGTTTAGCTTTCCTCCTTTCTGGTGTAGATATTATACAATCCACATCATTCAACTTTCTTTCAACCAGATAAGGACTACCGAATTGTGCCAGAATTGAATGCCTTTGCATAGACAAAAGTACCAACACCCTGTCTCCCAGTTTAAAGCTTCTTTCTCTTGCTTTCTTGTCAAATCATGGTTTCATCTCACCCTGTGCATTTATCAAACTTGATTGTGCCACCTCACAAGCTATTTTAAACTTTTCTTTGAATTTGGAGACAGACTCCAACATATGTTCATCTTGTGTTTCCACCTACCATTTTCCCTTCATTAGCTTTAGAGGACCTCTCTCTGCATGTCCATATATAAGTTCAAATGGCATGAACCCCTGTGACTCATTTGGTATCTCTCTGGTGGCAAATAATAACATATATATATACTTTTATCCCATTCATTTTCATTTTCAAAACAATAGGTTCTCATCATATTCTTCAGTGTTTGATGATGCTTTTCTAGAGTCCCTTGTGCTTCTGGGCGGTAGGCTGAAGATTGAATCTAATTAATGCCTAACTGGTGGCCAACCTCCTGAAACAATGCAGACATGAAATTTGAACCTAAGTCCTTTTGTATCTGTATGGGCAGTCCTACTCTAGTGAAAAATGTCATTAAAGCACCAATGATCGTGGGAGCTTTAATGTTTTTTAATGGGATGGCCTCAGCATACCTAATGGCTGAATCCATGATAGTAAGGAGAAAATTATTTCTCACCTTTGTGGAAGTGGTCCCACACAATCTATAATAACCCTGCTAAATGATTCGTCACGAACTGGGATATTGATCCAAGGAGCAGGTTTTATTTTCTGATTGGGTTTTCTGACCACTTGACATGTATGACATGTCTAGCAAAATTCTGCCACATCCCGATGTAATCTTGGCCAAAAGAAGTGGTGTAAAATTCTATTTTGAGTCTTCCTAATACCTATGTGACAGCTCTTGATGTGCCATAGGCACATCAAGAGATGTCTTGGAAACTTCTACCCTATATGGTGGAGGAACCACTATTTGTTTGAATGATTCTCCATTCTTCATCAGTGGAAGGATTTGAGGTGTCCATTTCATCATCAACACTTCTGATTTAATATAATAGCAGACAAGGTCTTTTTGTTCTCTTCTTCAGTTGAAGCTGCACTTGCCAATTTTCTCAACTGAGTGTCAGTGTTTTGCTCCCTAATCAGCCTATCTCACTTCAAATGAGGCATTTGGCTCAGATGATCATTTTGGGTTACCTGTTTTGAGAGGCTCCCATCATGGCTTACCTCTGGACTCAAGTTACCTTTATGGCTTACTTGGCCCTCCATGTTAGCAGCCAAGAATGTCTCTGCCAGCCCTAGACATTCATTATCCTTGTCACTGGCTTCTTCTTTGGAAGCTTCAAGAGCCATTGACCTTATCACAACACAGGCAGGAAAAATGCCCAGAAATTTGTGCTCAAGATGCTCTGTGTCCTCTCTCATGACCGGCTCATCTGTTAAATATGGTACCGGTTTATGTTGCACATTATCCCCTGCTATATTATTTCCTAGAAGGAAGGTAGGGAGGTCACACTTTCCAGCGGAAGACTAGGTGCAATACCTACAATCACTGGTCCAATTTTGAAATCAGACTCCAGATAAACTTTCTGAAGTGGGACTGTTATGTAATTTCCCTCAACACCCTGAAGTAATACACTGGCTCTTTGATAAGTTTCATCTGACGAAGGAAGCACATCTTCGAATAGTAAAGACTTGGCAGCACCAGTGCCCCTTAGGATCACAACTGCCTTCTGGTCAAGAGCATTTTCTTACTGTGACACCAGCCCTT
The DNA here is from genome assembly GCA_964020975.1 of Hermodice carunculata. Classification (NCBI taxonomy): domain Eukaryota; kingdom Metazoa; phylum Annelida; class Polychaeta; order Eunicida; family Amphinomidae; genus Hermodice; species Hermodice carunculata. The sequence continues at coordinate 25,894,872 of OZ026628.1, read as the reverse complement.
CCGATTTGACACTTTGATAGCCATTCAATATGGACTCAGCTAGCCTAACAGGTGGGTTTTCAAATTTAGCATGGAGATTATCAGAATGTCCCCCAGACATTTTTAGAGGTGGGCACCCCTTTATGCTGGCTATACCACCAACTTGTTTCCTATATTATTTGTCTTTCTCCAGAGTAAAAAAAAAAACGCTTAGATTTGACAGGACCCCTTTTATGGCAGTAACTGCATGCAGGTCCACTAAAAAACCTCTGCCCTGTTTTCTGATTATCAAATTTATCACAATGAGGAAAATTATTAGGTTTCTGTTCCTCTTATTTTTGACAGTGGGAGAGGTTCAGCATTCTTTTTGGTTTCTTTCCAAATTTAGGTCTGAACTGACCCTGCTTGGGTTTTCCAAAGAAGCTTTAATGTGTCATCTCATAGTCATCAGCTAAAACTGCAGCTTCATGTAAGTTATCTGCCTTACCTTCATCCATGTAGGCCTTCATTTCTTTCGCAATGCAAACTTTACAATCTTGTACCAAAATATGTTCCCTCAATTTGTCAAAATCACTTTCTATTTCCCAGGAGGCACACTGACTGTCAAATAGATTCTCTTTCTTCCTGACAAATTCCACATAAGTTTCACCTGGTGCCTCTTGGCTGTCCCTGATTTTTTGTCTGTAAGCCTCAGGTACTCAGTCATATGCGTTCAGAACAGCGTCTTTTAACACATCATACTCAGAACTTTGTTCTATGGAGAAGGATGTGTAAACTTCTTGTGCTTGTCCAATAAACATGCTTTACAAAAAAAGAGGCCCCACTTGTTTAGACCATTCTAAATTTTCAGCTTTTTTTTTCGAAAGACAGAAAAAAACGTGCATTCTTGGCTACATCAAAAGACCATGACTATGCTGAATTATCTGATCTAGAATGCCTAAGTTCAAGCTCGCTTAGCTTTAACTCATGTTCTCTAGCCTGTCTTGCTTCCTGTTCTTTTCTTTCATCAGCCTTTCTCGCTAGTTTATGCTCATCTCTTGTAGCCTGTCATTTCTCTTTTGCTGCTTGTGCTGCTTTTGTTGCTGCTTGTGCCACTTCTCTTTCACCTTCAAGCTTTAATTCAGCTAATTCCAGCTGCATTGCCAAACCTTTATCCTCTGATCCCTCATCCTCAGAGAAATCTTCCTGAATCAAATGGGAAATTATCATTTGTTTCAAAGATATTTTCTTGATACCTGATGGTACTTCTAAGCTTTAATTCAGCTAACCCCAGCTGCATTGCCAAACGTTTTTTCCTCTGATCCCTCATCCCCAGGGAAACCTCCCTTAACCAAATGGGAAATTATCATTTGTTTCAAAGATATTTTCTTGATACCTGATGGTACTTCTAAATTGAAGTATTTGCCCACATTTTCAAGGTCTTTAAACTTTAAACTTTACCAATTTATCAAAATCTTTGACTGTTATGTCCTCATTATCCAGACACACACTTGGATCTATATGCATTTTGTCCTATTGTCTGTATATTAACCAACAGCTATGTTTATAAATAGCAGATATCCTTTGTTGAGTTCTATTATAAAATCAGTATTGGAAAACTTCCGCAATTTTCCAGATGATTCAACAATTATGTTCTTATTGCCAAATAAAACAGTGAATGGTCTTCAATTTGATCCTTTTGGCCATGGATTTGATCCCGGACCAGCCCCCACAATTTGTTACGATGCCCACCTATTGGATATTATTAGAACGCAACAAAGAATGACAACAATGATATAACTTGAACAATAAAAACATATTAACAATCAAAAGTAGATAAACTTATCTGCACTGGTATGTCAACAGTTAAACAGTCTTAGATAAATCCTAATCTATGGTGAGGTGGCCCACTGGTACTGTCCTAAAGTCTGAAGTCCAATGACTGGTGCCAAATGATGTGGTACAAATCCCACAGAAGGACAGTTTGTGTCCAATGTGGTACAGAAAGATGTGGTACTGATCCAATCCCACGGAGGTATGGTTTGGTTCCAATGTGGTACAATACACTATTCCACTCATAGACAATGCCCCCACTGTACAGGTACAAAGTGTGATTGGGTAGCACCGAATATACAGGTCCACTAAAGACACTGTCCACACTTCACAGGTACAATGTTAACAATGGCTCAAAGTACCAATGACTTAATGACAACACACAGCTTCTGCCAAATCCTTCAGAATTCTCTTTTTTTCTCCTCTTTTCCTCTGCTGTTCCCCTGTCTCAGTCAGGAAATTATCTGCTTTATGCAAACCCAAAGAAAAAAATCTACTTTGTTCCAGAGTTTTCTAATTAGTCACACCACACAGGGCAATTTGAAATCTGCCTGGTTCACCTTACATGAATGTAGGTCAGCATTCTAGCTGATTTCACATGTTTACCAATTACATGTGAGTCAACCACAAACAGGTCAACTGCTCTGCGGTTACCCTTCACATTATTCATTGAGCTCAATGACCTGGCACACACTGAATGAATACCATGACCTGTCCAAATGAAAACAGACAGCCCCACATATTTTCATGACACAGCTCATTATGTATTCAACTTACTCCATGAAACTGCAATAAAATAAATTACATCCCAAATCATTCAAACTTGGCCACATATTAAGAAAAAAGATATGTAGTAATTGGGACAGTTACTTCTGGATCATGAAGTAAAAAATGACAGCAAGTTAACAGATATGATTGTTTAGTTTAGTACAAGACATGATACAACATAAATAGATGCTAAAGAAAAAACAAAAGTGGAAAAGTAAGAAGAAAAAGAAACACATGAATCCTGTCAGAATGCACTATGAATATCCAGCTATTGAGTACAAAATCTGTGAAGTATTCTTAGCTGTCAGAAAGTTGATAATTCAACCAGCAACTATCTTTCTCAAAGCTTTGCCTGCATGGAATGTGCTTTTTCCATCTTGATGACTTCCACTAAAAAATTATGAATCAATGAAAAGGAGGTTTACAACTAGTTGCCAGCTCTTTCCCTCTTCGGCATGAGAAAATCATTGTTCTAAGAGCTGCTGCATCTTTTACTCAGTTACATTTTTCGGTACCATACTCTTGTCTATTTCCAAAGACAAGCACTTTGTCACTTCTCTATTGTCAGTTAAGGACATGATGATTAAATGAATGTGGTTCACTAAGGGCATATGACTCTATGTAATCTTGAGTCTTAACTGGAATAGGCAATACTGCTCAAAAAGCTTTCCTGTCGATGTTACCATTCAGCCTTGCCTTGCTGAAGGAGCTTCCACTGGGATCTGTCTTGAAAGAAGAGTGCACTTTATGAGCAGAAGCATAATTGCTACACCATGATGATCAGTTATTTTTAAAGACCCATGCTCAGTAACAGTGCCTGACAATGCAATCCAAGACTACGGAAAAAATCAAATGTTCCGCTACAAAAGACCAAGATAGCTGAAGGGTCTGAAACATACTCAGCCGTTATTCTGACCTCACCACACTCATATCGTATATCATCAATGTGACCAGCTGTAGCAGCACCAAATGAAAACAGAAGATGTAATAACGGTATTGAGATTTGATACCCCCCCCAAAAAAATCGCCTCTAAAATGATAATATTGGAAAGATGTGGTTCCTTAATTGCTAATATATATTGTAGCACTACTCATGTTAAAACAAAAGAAAAAAAAAAACAATAAAATAAGACAACATATGCACAACACTGATCTGATCACTTTCTTTTTTTCATATGCCTGTTTCACACTCTGGAACTTGTGGGTGGCCCCAAATTTGTCTACACAATAATAGTGAATCATACATACCTTTTATAAAGAGGTGAACATCACTAACGGTATTAATTACCTTTATACAGGCAAACACAACCACTTACAAACAAAAACGTTAACATTCAACAGATGTAAACATAAACATTCATATTGGATTACAATTGGCATTTTACGACCACTGACATACAAGTATTTCTTGTTTAAAGCTCGCAAAAATCTTCTTCCCAGGATACAATACTATAGTTTAAAGGAAAACGCTGTTTTAAAACTATACATCAAAATCTTGGATGAGAACATTAAACAGCTAAAATAGGAATATCAGGGACAATGCCTCATCTAAAGTATCGAATACCCCAAAGACGTGAGAAATATTCAAATCTTTATTTCACCTTATAAAAAGGAAAACAAGAATTCCCCAAGTTTATTTTTTAAAGATAATAAATAATATAAAAGTTCAAAGTGAATGCTCTGAACATTTTATAACTTTCCACACAAACGTAAAATCACAACCAGCAGATAAACATAATTTCACAAATAAACCGGATTTGAAAACGTATCTCACTGCAAATATAGATTTTGTATTTTTTTCTCAAATTTAAACACTGGTGTTATAAATACTTGGAAAAGCCTGAAACCGAAGACTATTAGCGAATATGATTTATTATCAATGAACCTCATCAAAGGAGCATGCACTTAAATTCAATTTCCTTTAACATTCTTTGCAAACCCCCCCGCCGCCCCCCCCCCCCGTTACTAGTGTTTTTCCAAACAAGCATTTAAAAGGCAAAGGTTATAGCTGTTTGCAAAAAGATATAAACACCTTGTTTGACAATTACAGGCCTATTTCTCCCCTTCCAACTCTTTCAAATGTCTTTGAAAAGGTGGTTTAAATGAGCTATATCACAGCAGTTCATGTGCTTGTCACTGAAGCCATTTAGTTATACCTGTGCTTCCCGTATACTGTTCCTATGAAAACAACAGCCAGATGTTGGTTGCTTGGTAAGCAAAGTCCCGCCAACATGGATGCCCAGCCAGCGTCCAAAGCATGCGTAGACACATGCATTCCTTTTAACCCCTTGTTCTTCAGTATGTAGGACTAATACTGGTATCAAATGTACACACCAGATTCATTTGTGGCACTGACGTAGCTACTAATGTTCAGAAGGTAATTATAGACCTTTGTTCTACAATTCTTAGATGGAAGTAGTTGCTAGGCAGAAGTTTAGTTGTTGTTGTTTTGTGTGTGTGTGTGTCTCAAGTTTTTTTTTATTTATAATTACTAATTACACATGCTCTACAAGTTCTCATTATTGTGTGGTGATGATGATGATGATGGAAACAACTGTAATGGGACTTCCAGAAGCTCTGGTCTGTATACTGGAAGGATTGTTTCCATCCCCAAAATGACATTGTGAACATACATATGTACTTCACTGTGAGAGTGGATACGGATAAATTGCATGATATAGCGTGCAACATCAGAATGGGAATCCTACTACCCGATATGGACAAATGCCCAAGGATAGTCAAGTAATGGTTGTAAGTGTGCTATGCCAACTATCAACTGGGTGTTCGCATCCGTTTGCCCTGCATGCGGGCCCTGCGGGGGGGGGGGGAGATGGGATTTTTTCTTGAAGTTAGTTAATGCAAGTAGTCTTCGAAAATAAATAATTTATCATGACACAACATATGAATATGTGGTGCATTTAATTAGAATAGCCCCCTCTATCTGTCCATGTTTCTTGTGGGTGTTCTCTCCTGTTTGTTATCGTTGCATGACCGGGCAAACCCCCTTCTGAGCTGCCCGCACATGCAGCCACGGTGTGTCTTCCAAAGGTCCTGTTTACTCGTAGTCTTATTCTCCACAAGAGGGGTTAATATAGGGCTCAACTCTCCTCCCCAATCGCCACTCATAAGATGTAATTCATAAACTTAATGCTGAAATAAAAATATGTTTAAACCAGCTACCAACAAATAAATGTAAGGATTTAATAGACAATTGATTGGGGGAAAGCTGGGTCGATTTGCCCATACAACACTTAAATGCCACAGTAAATGTTACTGATGGACTAGTAAAGTGATATTCAATACAATCATTGACACATATTCTCCCAACTACATTGAAACAGTTTACTAAAAGATAAACTGCTTTGCTCAACTTACTTTAGATTTTATTTCAGCTGCAGGTTTTAGGTCTGAGCCTAGTTTAATTTGTTGATATGAAAATGAACTGCACCATTTACTGTGTAGTTACTAAAGTAACTTCCCATTGGAATGATGCAAATCGTTGACTATTGATAGTTGGAAATCTCAGATGTTGATTTGAAATGCCATTACCAGGAGGGCATGCATTAGTTACATTAGGCATAGAACCTACATATATTTCTGGGAAAAAGTGGGCAGTGTTTACCTCAGGAGACACTGGGCCTGTATTTACCTTGGAAGAATAGAATCATAAGGCAGATATATTGGCTTTACCAACAAAATAAGATCGGTAGTATATGAAGTAGAAGGTCAATAGTTATCTTCCATCGTGTAGCCTACACCATCACAGAGTTCCATATCAGATATATCATTGACCCCATCTAATTGGAAATCATTTGGTAATACCGGTTCCTGCGTGGGCCTATTTACACTTTTTGACAGAATATTACTCATTTGCTTCTGTTGGTCAATAGATGACCCTGGGTATTCACATGAGCTGTGCACGTTTTGAGCCCTGTGTTCTGTTGCACTTTAGTTTCATGGATATTGTTTTCAAGAAGTGTAGATATTGCAGTTCTGCATGCACTTTGATCTGTATGCCTTCCTCCTATGCTTGCATTGTCAAACATACTTGTGCACATACTGCCGATTGAATCCTTCTCCGCTGGAGTGTAGCTGAACCTTGCTGTTCTTTCCATCCTTTTTACTGGCTGAAGGTAGAATATTGACTCTGGATCAAGTTCAGAAATAGGCCTATGATTTCTTAATACCTTGTGGACCATTATGGACAAGCAGGATCATCTGTGAAAAAAAAAACCATGCATATTTATTATATATTTTTTTTCCTTTTTTAAATGGGCGGGAGAGTTTATTTTTTATGATTATACGCTCTTCTTTCTTTCTTACTTTCTTTCTTTCTTTTTTCTTTCTTTGTTTCTTTGTTTCTTTCTTTTTTTCTTTCTTTCTTTCTTTCTTTCTTTTTTCTTTCTTTGCTTCTTTTTATTACATTCTTTCTGTTTCTATCTCGTTTATTTTATTTTGTTTTGTTTTGTTTATTTATTGAATACTGACCCGGGTCATCACAGGGTCGTGCCAATTTTGTTACACCCTGCCTTGTTTTGGTTCTTCTCCCATTAAACTCCAGGTTTTCATTACATCTGAGGTACTATTGATTTGTACATCTCCCCACGGCATCTGTGTATGCTATAGTGTTCCCCTCAGCCCAAAGTGCAAAGTGTTATTAAAAAAGTTAAAGTTGGTTAATGTCACAGGATTATCTGTGGGAACTAAATATATATGACTGTGTTTAAAATTTGTTTTGTATTTTATTTCATCTATTTATTTCCTTATTTCGAGGTAAAAGTATGATTGTGCTCACGGCTTTATAATACAAAAAACAAATGTTCTTTTAGCGCCCAGAAGGCCTCTCTTTAATTTACAAATCTACTGTGTGAAGACGCCACCTCTCAGTAGTATAATTTTATTCTGCTACAATTTGGCTCCACTGTGCTTTTGAAATGCACAACCAGGAAAACTTGATGCAACAGTGTGAAACTATGTGAGAACTTCCAAAGCTGCATTTACGAAAAAAACATTGGTTGATTCTTGCTATATTGAAAGATGAACAATGTATTTTATTTCAATAATGGGCAGCAAATTTTAGTGACATAAAAGAAGCCCAAAAATTATGGTCTTGAATTGTTTTATCAAATAATAAGTAAGTGACATGGAATAAAGTGAATGACGGTACCGGAAGTGACCTTGCAAATTGTAAACAGAGTTGACGTATATGTGCCAACTTGGCCAGCTTTTTTCAGTCTGTCAATGTCTTTTTCTGTAATGTGATTAGCCTTTTATCGATTTATATCTTAGTCCTTTTGATTTTACTTCCATTCTGTTTGCCACTAAAACATCGCAGCAGTAGGCTAACCCTGGTGAGGCCTTGATGTCTTCTGCATAGTTTTTCTGACGGAAGTAATGCGCAAAGCTGTTACATTTACTGATGAGGGTGTTTGGCTCAAATTTGGACACTCAACCTTTCGCTACTTTCTTGATGCTCATAATATACATCACCATGAGCTTATCCAACTCCTGGGCTGGGATCTTCTCCATTGTCGGCGGTCATGACTTGTGGACGCCAGACAGTCCTGCAACAGTTTTCTGAAAATTTTTGAAATGACACCCGTACCCCAACCAAATTCTCACAAAAGGTTTCTTGGTATTTTTAGAAACTATTGGGTCCAGTGAATGACAGGAAAAAGTCCCCCAAAGTTTGACCTCTGGAATGGGGTAATAGTGTGTAGTATCTAAGATGGCTGCTACTTTACCTTAAAATATTTTTACAAAATTCTGCAAGTCCTTTAATAACTAGGGAAGAACAACAATTTTGTGTCAAACGTCAGAGGCATTATCACTATCGTTTGCTCTAAGCTTAATTGTGGGTCACTGTATAGGCGCCATCTTTTTTCTTTTTTTATGGGGGGTGGGGGTGCAGCACATGTATCACACGTTTTCATGGTATCAGTGTACTGTTTGACCACTCAGACCATTAGAATGGACCAAAAAGCATCGTCGTATACCAATTTTTAAGGAATGTATGTAGCTTCCCCAAATTTGGGGACCTGTGTTAGTCACCCATTTTTATCCCTCCCAGGTGTCAGATTTTGGTAGACTTTTTTTTTTAATTCACTACAATAAGTAGAGCCACAAACTGTTGAAAAACCTTTTGTTAGAATCTGTTTAGGGTCTCGTGGTATATTGGCTCATGTATTTACCAGGACTGCTACAGTATACTGCGAAACCGGAGGCCAGGTAAGTATGTTACGTTTTTATATTTATACCTTTATAACTGGTCTCTTATTTATATGTGAAACACAATTTTTAATATAATTATAAAAGGCATAATATTTAGGAACTGCTGTGTTAATTTTGAATTTTAAAAATCTCTGAATATACAGTTATGTTATGTTTGTACATTTATGTGTATGTGATATTACTCAGACCAAAATCTACTTTTTGATGCAAAAAGTGCAAACAGCAAGGAAGCGCACCACAGCTGATCCTTTCTCATTGAAAAAAGAGCTCACAAACATTCCTGTTTGTGGCAAAGTTGGTGTTCAGCATCATTTCTTAGGTCAGTCCTGCCATGAAATCTCATCTTTTTCTCACTTGAAGCCAGTCATGAAAACAAAAATGTTTTTTGTGGAAACCAGGCGGGCGTACAGTTTGAGAGTGAAAAAAGAACAAATCGAGATATTGCGTCATAATTTAAAAGGGAAATTAGTGTTACTTCAGGTGAAATCTAAAAAGGCACCAGGTAGCATCGGAAGCTTTGTAATACGAGATAGCCCTCTCATTTTAGCGAATATCATTTCTTCATTTTTAGAACCATGTTTAGATAAGCATCAGGCAGCAAACCAACTTATATAGCCATCAAACAACATTCCAACATACGTAATATGAGTAAAGTTTGGTTGCAATTATGGTGGAGACTTATAAGAAGTTGCCATGCAAATACTTAACATTGAAGGTCCAAATGCAAGGGTGCACACCGATGTAATTGTGTGATTCAAAGGGAAAGTTTAGCATTCCATTTTGAGGAAAAAAAAACACTAGGGCCACTAAAATTGCAGATAGTGAGGCTGAATAAAATGATATGGAAAGGAAAAAAGTGTGAGTGTTTGTGTGTGGGAGCTCATGTTCATGTTGCATTCATTGTTATATTTGATGTCTCACTTCTTCAGGTGAAATTCACAAAGACCTACAAATTAAAAAAAAAAATCGAAAGGAAGCAAGCAAAGCAATATCAAAAAACACCACCACAACCTATTTTCAAAAAGAAAAGAGAAAAGCAAATACATCCAAATGTTTCAACTTTATTCATCCTTCCGTTTTGGATATTCCCACTCGACCGATGTGACCACCATATCTGCATGTGTTGCTGGGTGTGGTAAAGTGACATCCTGATCATCTTGAAAAAAAAAAAAACTCGTCACAAAATTGATATCGCTTTAGCAAGGGGCAATGCAAGATCCTTGAATCCCCAGTGACAACACATTTGGCAGATTTGTTTATAAATTGCACGAGATTGTCAAATTTAGAGCTAAGTTAAACTCAGTCATTAGTGAGCTCGAAACCTGTGAAAAAGCAAAACATCTTGCTCAGCTTTCACATACAGAATCAGCCCCCAGGTGCATGCTTGGGACCTTGATAGAGGAAAATAGCAGAGAAGAAAGACTGTGGTAGTCTGGCTTTACTCTCTGGGCCTGTGACCATGAAGTCAGAAAATACTTTCTGACAGCATAAAAGTCAGGTACAGGCTTATCACAGCCAGCGCTTCCTTGGTAATCACTGTGTCAAATATTTGCATAATTTCGTCTGTGATTTCCTTATGCGTGGTATTATGACCATAAAATATATCTAACAGCATCAAATGAGACAAGACAAAATAAAAGGAATGAGAAGTATGTTACCTACCCTAGAAACTAAACTACAAGGACATAATATACATGTAGATAATGATGTAAAAAAATCAGAGAATGAAAATTAATCTGGATAAGGATGTTGAATATACATCTGGTGGTGCACGTGTAAGATGCAGGCGTACATGGTATGAAGAGGGTAAAAAGTCAAATAAATATTTGTTGCATTTAAAAACCCTCCAATTAAAGAAAAACGACGACCTATTTCATAACTAAACATTAATCAGAAACCACTTTTCAAAAATGTAATGCATGTAGGGTTAAATGTGTTACTAACGATCATTGATCGTGACCAGACAGGCTGCATAAAGACAGATATAGAGGGGGAAATATCATGAGATTAATAAAAATATTCAAACGTGGACACTATCTCACGATTGGCAGTTTTTATAGATTTTTGAAAAAAAGTTTGATTTTTGGAATGGAAGATTGTGAATTCATCATCATAGTCTTTGGGTTTGGACAGTCATTGTACCAAGAGATCAAAGCCTACTAGAAAAAAATATTACCCCTCATGTTAGAAATAAGGGGTGCCCAATGGAGCCATTAAGGTTTCCAGAGTGGCTCGCCAAGGTTGCCCCCTTTTGCCCTACATCTTTATCTTATGTGCAGACATTTTAACCATAAGCAATACAGAGAATGAAATTATAAATGAGACAGTACATGAGTGACCCTGACTCCGTTTCTAGGGTCACTTACATGAATTTTATTTTAAAACACAACTTAGTGTTCTTTTATAGAGGTCAGGTTTACTCATTACATGGGTGACCTTGATCCTATCCCAAGTTCACAAAGCTGCAAGTGTGCTGAATGTCTAGGTCAGCTTAGCATGGGCTGTTCACACAGCTGTCTTGTTTTTTTTTTTTGTTTTTTTTTTGGGGGGGGGGGGGGGGCCTAACCTAGAGTAACACCATGGTACAACAACTATTGTTTGGTTCCAGTTTGAAGAAACAAAAGAGGAAAATTCCGGCCATCTTTTGATCGAAAATCCAATTTGAAAAACAAAAAAAAATGTAAATGACAACGGACCTATAACGACTGGTTTTTAGCTGTGCTGACTTTTCCCTTAGCTGAACCTTTCCTCCATCCGTCTATTCGTAACTGCGGTTTCGACTTTCCAGAAAACTGTTCACTTGATTCCTTTTAAACCTGACCAACATCTGCACTGGGTGCTTCAGATGATCACTAATTGATTTTTGAAAGGCATGTGATTTTTTACCACAGGTGAAAAGTCAGCTGAGGTTATAGTATGGTCCATCGTCCGTCGACCTTCTTTCCATCTCTGTACAACTCACAATTTCGATTTCTTTCTCCAAAACCGTCAACCAGACCCATTTCAAGCTTGGTGGAATTGTAACTTAGGCGGACTTCTACCAAGTTTGTTCATATGGGAATGCTTCATAGACATTTTTTTTTTTTTTGAAATATTTTGTTCATTGAAACCGCTCACCCAATTACTTTGAAACTATACGGGGACATTTCTGGGCCACCAGACCTTATTTTTTTCAACAGAAGGCGCTCCGACTTTTTGACAAATTTGTCTCTGTTAAGGCTTTTTCCACTTTTGGGCCAGAACGGTCTGGGAGACTTCCGAAATATAGTGTAGGTGTAGCCTGTGGGAGGGGTATACAAAGTTTTTCACTGAGTTGTAAAATTGCGGATCGCTTTTTTTTTTAAAGATTTTATTCATTTATTTATATTTTTTTCAATTCAGGTACTTGTTACTTAATACATGCATTCCTATTGACCACCATGTAAATCAATGTCGATTACAATAGAAATTCACTTTTCTACCTTCTTCTCCCAAGCTGTATATCATATTCACTGTACACTTGGTTGTAATGTCCCTTAGGTAGATCTCTACCAAGTTGGATCAAATTGTCACTCTCCGTTGATTTTTGGAAATTTATGAGTTATCTTCAATCGTGAAAAATGTCTTACTCACAAACCACGCAGCCCATTGCTTTGAAGTTGGATGGGGACATGTCTAGGTACCTGCAGACTTTTAGTAGGTCAAGGCAGCATGTGACAAGATAAATAGAGCTATTCACTAGGTGGGGATACTCTAGATCCCTATTTTCAATGAATTTTTCAGTTTGCATTTACAATTTTCTTCAGCGTTAGTGGTATATAAGTGCAGAAGCGCAGCACCGGCTGCTCTGTGAGCCTGCAAGTGGTTCTTGTTGTTGTTGTTGCTGTTGTTGTTGTTGTTGTTGTTGTTGTTGTTCTTCTTCTTCTTCTTCTTCTTCTTCTTCTTCTTCTTCTTCTTCTTCTTCTTCTCCTTTTTTTCTTCTTCTTCTTCTTCTTCTTCTTCTTTTTTTCTTTTTCTGATGGTGATTGTTAATATTACAAAATGGCACATTTGAAAAATGTATTGTGTAACAAATGACACGTCCACCACTGTGTTCACCATGCTTGACCTTTTTTGAAGAAATGGTGTCTTCCATGCAGTTTGGAACCAAAAAGAGATTAAAACGCACAGTCCCAACCCTCTACACCCCATAACGAAACCATTGACAGCTTATGTCCAAACCTGCACCTTAGTTAATCATTATTATGACGATATATCAGGTGACGCCTGTGCAGTCCCAAGAAGGCAACCAACCTTGTGTATAGTTTTAAGATGACATAATTCAAAAAGTTTTGTTTAAAATTATAGGCCTATTTCAGTAAATTGGCTTGAACAGGTGCATCATTTATGTGCATACAGGACCGTACAATTCACGAAAAAGGACCGAAAGTCGCAGCACATCAGATAATTTGCAAGCACAGGTTCTTAATTTGTTGAAAATGTCAATAAAATTCAGCATTTAGAAAGGTACTAGTTGCAACCATCATCTCAACAATGATCATCATCCATATAAGTCCACAAAGTGACACTAACACCAACATAAATCCACCAGAAAATAAATGAATGAGAGTACCTTCTACCTGACTTGGAACAAGCTACCAATATATTAGCAGTGGGTTAAACCAGTTTTATGCAATCAAAATAGCCGTGACGGATGCGAATGTAGCTTTTCACATTATAAACAAAATTTCCTTGAGGAGTATGTTAAGTTTAGGCAAATATTAGGGGAAACTTGAGCACAGATTAACATATCACAGAATAAATATACGAATGATGACGATTGCAAATTTTTTGACCCAAAGATGACTAAGCACGAATGGACCATTCAAATGTGCAGAGAAATAATAACTTGGCAAAGACACACTCTTCAATGGTAATTTCCAAAACAGCTACCTTGTTAGGAAATTCTGTGTTGTACTCTCTCGGTAATAAGTCACATTAACACGTGAATTCATGTACGAATTCGACATATATTGTAAGTACCTTTAATGATAGCTGATGCAACAATATAGCTTTGCTTACTATACTATGTGTCGAGATATGTCAATAAATTTATATATATATATATATATATATATATATATATATATATATATATATATATATATATATATATATATATATACATGTTTTAAATGATTTTTTAAAAATTTTATTTACTTATTTTTCATACTATGTGTCCATATATGTCAATAAATTTATATATATATATATGTATGTATATATATATATATATATATATATATATATATATATATATATATATATATATATATATATATATATATATATATATATACATATATATATATATGTTTTAAATGATCTTTTTTAAAATTTTATTTACTTAATTTTTTTTTTGCCTAGGTGTTCTATACCTTGGATGATGATCTCACTTCAAAACTTCGGAGTGAAATTGAAGTTTTTGTGCAACATTGTCAATTACCCTCATCAGCAAATAATTTTGAGAATGTGCACACAGATTTACGACCGGTTATGTCATCATTTTTTTCCTGTTTTGATATTGACGATTTTTATATTGGTTATAATAGTACAGAAAACATCATCCATATTCATTAATTCCAAACCCAACAATGACAGCAAAGAGATTCCAAACTTACTAAAGGATCAACATTTTTCTTCCAATACCAATCTGAAGAAACAAATTTCACTCCTGACTTGAGACAGGCAGTCACCCATAAAAGGCAACTGGTGGTTTTAAACCGGTCCTCTCAACCTTACAAATATTCATCATTAACTGCAGACACTATTTCTTTTTCAAAACGTGTAGGCCTAACCAACCAAAACACAATTTTCATTACTTCTGTCAAAAATAAAAAGAGACCTGTTAGGCTTATTACCTTTTAGTACTCCCGACTTGTCGGTCAGCTAAGTTTACAGAAAAAGAGTAAAGTAGGCCTACATCGGTTTTGTGATATTTATGAATCTGGAACATTATAAACACACCCTACCTCCACTATCACTATGAGTTGGAGAACAAAGCCCACTGCACAACATAGCCAATGAAGTAATTTTCAAATAGTTCAGAAAAACATGATCCATATTCATTAATTCCAAACGCAACAATGACAGCAAAGAAATTCCACACTTGCTAAAGCAAAAACATACCTAATCACCCTACTAAAGCAATTAAGTAACAGTTGAATGCAAATATATCTACTCTGCACTACTGTTTTAATCAGAGGAATAGCATTATTTCTGTAATGTCTAGTGTCCTACAACACCTCAATGTCAGCAAACACGGAGATTCATAATTGATGTTTATTCATCTCAATAATGGCTCATTTCAACCGTATATAGACACACACATGTTTGAAACTTTTAGTGTAACATTTACACGACTTTGTATATAATAATAACGGAAACTTTTTGCAAAACTGTTATAAGTCAATAGTTATTCATTATTTTAGCATTAATTGCACAGGTGAATTCTGTCTCTTTCGATCCTTTCAATTTCACAGTGAGTACATACATTCACTGTACGTACAAAAAGTGGTATGTGGCGGCAAAAAATTTACACACTAATTATGACGTGTAAAACAGCCGATTGTAATGCTGTATTATGAAAACATTTATTACCATATTCAAGAATATATTCAAGCTGAAAAAATCTAAATTCCTCCGAAGTGTCAGTGTTATGCAGCAAAACATCAGCATCTTTCCCTAAAGTTGAATGCAAGAACCATATGACAATCCTGGATTAGATCACTAGATAGTGCTGATTATATTTCTTTCTAAGTAGACAAATTAATCCAGATTTCATATATTCCGTGATTTGCAAAGTGCATACAAGACACGAGTAAATGAACTAAATACATATATATTGATATCTTGATTCAGCTTTAAATTAAAAAATCATAGCCTTGCACCCCTGATAAGATATAGTAATGACTTTGGATTTTCCAAGGTATCTCTTGTTTTATCCTATTATTGCTGTCACAATTGACAAAGGAAGGTACATCGGCTATATACATATATATATTTTCATTGATAAATTCGGTGCACAGGCAGTTACTAGCTCGGCCTTCACCTTTGCATTAAAGGATCGGTTCTTAGCTGGGTAAGCAGATTAAAAGAGGCTGTTCTACTCTGACAGTGCATGCTAACAAAGTCCTGTCAGAAGTGCTATGTTTTTTGGCAAAAATAGGATATGAAATGGAAAATCTTCAGTGCAAACAGACTCCGCTCAAAGCTAAATGACAACTCTCGAATAACAACTCTCGTTTTCTCTGTATATCAATATTTGATGATAATATTCCTATAAAACTAACACAAAGCACTAAATTATGCATGTGAAGCTGACCTTGTAACACCGTGAAATAAGGGGGTGGTCAAAGGCTGTATTGTCAAGGCAAACATTACAATGCTGTCCCACACACTCTGTGGAGAGTTAATTTTTTTACCCTTGTAGACCAAGAACACAAACAGTCCGTAAGTGCAAATAGTAATCAACAAAAAAAAAATTGGTCGAGTCAGCAGTTTAGCATTTCTTTGTCGCTTTGTTCTCACCCTGCTCGCTTCGGCAACATAAAGTATAATGACGTTCCCAAGAAATATCACACCAGTCAACAAACCCAACATAAACAAATATAGGTTTGAAAACAGTTGTAAAGATTTACATGCTGTAGTCCAAACAAACGGCAGACACAGTTTTGATGTAGGGTTCACAATTTCAAATTTGTGGTTACCTTTTCCGTAAAATATCAGTATGCAACATATGAATAAAAGGAAAATTACTAAGCTGACTTCAGCAAACACTGCATGCATAGTGGTAGGTTTTTTCATTGAGAAAATAAACAGAATGTTCGCTGCAGGGAATACTGCCAAGAGTGCCTGGTTGATTATGCTAATTATGTGAGACAGAAACACAAGAAATGACAAAGTAATGCACGCGATTGAACCACGCCAACTGATATCATATGCAATGTAATCAGTGCCAAAATAAAGATCAAACACTTGTAAAGCTACAAGATAAAGTCCAAATATCATATTACAGATCGCAATAATTGTTTTACAGAAAAGATCTATTGTCATTCTTGAGCGATTACTATAATAGAAAAGCACCAAGCCATTTAATGTGATACATAACAACATAATAATCCACATTGGAGCCCAAAGACGGGGAAGCAGGATTTTAGAACAAGACCATGCATCTGGAGGGGATGGTTTGCAGCCAGCATTAGATTCCATGAAGCAACAAATTTGGTAAAAATCACTCACAAATAAACTAAAATGTTGACTTATTCTTTTAAAAACATATGTAGGTATTTTATTACCTCGTATGTATATTTCCAAAAGTGACATGTGCCTGAACAGGTTTTTATCTAGCTTTCTTAATCTATTAAAAGATACATTAATTTTTCTGAGGGATGTAAGTCTATCAAATGCACCTGAAGCAATAAATGAAATAGCCTGATTGCCCAATGGCAACACTTTAAGTGACACCATACCTAAAAATGAATGAGGAAAAATTGTGTTGATCCTGTTCCCTGTAAATCCTATTAACTTCAAGAACGTGAGACCTACAAATGTCAGGCTTCTGATACTGGTAAGTAAATTATATGACAGACTCAATATTCTTAATGCATTAAAAGATTGAAACGATCGTACCATTAAATAAGTAATTCTATTGCAGGAGATATCCAACCTGTACATATGAGTATTCGGATGTTTTGTTTGTTCCCATACATGCAAATTATTTTTTCTGTACACTAATGATCGGACATGTGGTCCGATAAGGTTCCATATTTTGACTTGGATATTTATGCACACAATAGCATTTCCAACGCAGACGCAAAATTTAGGACAAAATATGGTGGTACATAATTCTTCATCATCACTTGATAAAGTACAATGAATATGGCCGTCACAAACATCTGATCGTTGCAGACACATCTCATTTGGGCATCGAAAAAGAAACGGGCAAACGAAATGTTGACATGATATTTCATCTTTTCCATAAATACAATCAAATTTACCGTTGCATAAGAACCTAATGGGTAGACAATATGATATGGGACATTTATACATCCCTGGGCATTCAAATGTGCGACACGCTGACAAATGCCCCCCTTGGGAACAGTAAAGTATGTGTCCCGTATGATCTAATTCATATATGCATGTTCGTGATCTTGGGTGACATGTATGGTCACTAAACTCATCACATATTGCCCAATTTGGTTCAAGACAAGCTAAAACTGGTTGGCTAAAAGTAAAAACCTGGCTGATGGCAGAAGATTTATTGTTTATTGAATTTGGAAACCATGATCTAAAACCATTTCCAATGTTTGATAATGGGTGTGCCATGTAATGTTTGTGTATAGGAACACAATCAGATTCATCAGATCCATCTCTGCAGTCAAGTTGTGTATTGCAAACTTTTGAATATGAAACACAACCTCCTATAGAGCACTGGAAATATAGATCAGTACACAAACAATTATATAGATGACATCGTTGATAACACAAATATACATGCTCTCTTTTTCCATCTTTGTTAATGCATGCTGATTTACAATTTTCCTCATCTGTAGAATCCTGGCATGTGGCAGTTCCATCACATACATGATGTTCGAGAATACACTCCTCATTTGCACACTGAAAGTGGCCTATCCCACATGTGCTTTGTAGCTTAAAGCTCTGGCGTGAACAAAACACACCACGAGATGACATATTTGTAATACCACAATGTAAATGACTAGATATATCCAAAAAAGGTCCGGTGACTTCACATCGAGCATACCAAAAAACCCAGCTGTAATTTGTGTGGTGGTACTCTGTCTCATGCAATTTACTGATGTCGAATGTGTAGCACATTGAAGAGTTTTTCGACAAGGTTGTTGATAATTTTGATTTAATCCAGAAGCTTGTGTTACTCTCGTACAATTTCCACGAGGACAATTGTTGTAGGAACGCCATTATGAATTTGTCACAAAATTTCTGCAGCAAACCATGAAAAAAGATGTCAGGTTTCGTGCGTATGCTATGTTTACGCATATTTGTTGTAAATTTTCTTAGCAAATGAATTTCAGCAGGTGCAAAACTGACAATTATGGATTCAAAATATGTGCAAATGTTGTCTGCAAATGACACTTGTATATTTGTCGGTAGCAGGTAAGGGAGGATGCAGGATCTTCTTACTTTGAACCATCCAGGAAGACACACAGATGAGTTGAATATGGTGGACAGCCACAGATTCATCATATTTAGGTGCGTGTTTTTGTCATGCCATGTCTCGCATATTGCTAAACTGCCCTGGTAATTGGAGTGACAAGGTATTGTGACCCAATGGGTACTTTCCCATGGATAAATCAACACCATAGCAGCACAGGGCTTTTCCTCAGACCATTGTGGTTGATTTCCTTTTAATACTTCTGTAATAGGCAACATGTATTTTCTGCTTGCATGTTTTAGCCAAGCACTGCAAGGTATAGATGTAAGTTTTTCACCATGGTATGGCTTGTTCCAATTTGTGTATATGACAGGATCTTTCGTTATCCACTCTGGTTGTGAATCCTATTACACAATCAATAAAAGGCAAATATCTGCAAAGTGCTTAGTTGGAATGAAAGTTGGAACTGCCCCCATTTGTCAGCTTTTCAGGAAAGAGACTCGCCTCCAAATCAGACCCAACCTGCTTATGTTGTCTACTCTACTGAAGTCTACCCTTCTTTAACAAGGTCAGTGCTTTAGCGTTCAAAATATAAATCAGTTTCTAATTGGCTCGGTATGATTACTATTGTAACAGGCTTCAGAACTCTGGGGACCAGAGGCTGCTATAGATGTAGGCAATAATGATGACCTTCCTGATTGGTGTCTCAGTGTAAGAGAGAGAGAGACAGTGTGGTTTTGTTTCTGTTACTATAAGTAAATTCCAGTCGAAGAAGGGCAGACCAAGTGTAGTAGCACAAAAGTCGGTCTGAATTGCAGGCATGCTGGTGAAGTCTCATCCACAGACAAGAGTATAGTTCATTTACCTTCCTTACTTCTTTTCTATCGCCTAGTTTTGCTCCTGATTCCATAGATAGTTTGACTACCTTAGTCACAAAAACCTGCGATTTTCATCCTCAGTTGACGTCACATTGGACTTTAAACAACTTCCACACTACCCTGTCTGCGACTGGACATGCAAATGTTAGGTGCTGCTTGTTGTCTCTTGCCACGAATGTACTTGTCTTGAAAAAATGACAAATTGAAATTGGCTCTAGGACTAGGGTTACAGAGTCTACTCAGGGCATATGTTTTCCAATGTGCTATTGATTGTGTCTTTGTTGACATTTGTTAAACCACATATGGGGTGTTCAGAGTGATGTGGAACCACATCAGGATCATTTTAGGAAGCAAACATAACTCATTTTAGCATTTGTCGCCATGGTAGGGGATGAAGGCTGCAGTTGTTTGTTTTTATGACAGAGCTTACACATTTCAAAACCATGCCTTCACTTTATGACAGTCATTTGAAGTGGCACCATCTCCAGCATGTTGGTGCCTAAGCCCCATGCTGCAGAACCACAGCCATCTGCCTAACACCATTAGAGTTACAAATGGCCTCTCAAGTCACTGTAAGAAGCAGCTTGACCATGGAATGGAACATTCTACCTAACACCAAGCGTCCAGCAATGCCATTATCTATGTTCCATCCAATCATGTAGTCCCCTAATGCTGTCCCCACCCATCGCTAGTGAAATGGTAGCTAAAGACGACTTTTAGTACCTGCCCCAATGAACAAGAACATTTTTAATACTGCTGACAATGTACATCAAAGTCTGAGTTGACAGAGTGCAACTGTTTGCAAACAGTATCAAGTTCCCACAACAATGAAAAAGGTCTGAGTATCATACAAAATACCATACCAGTTGACAGTAAGCATGAAGAAAAAAACATGGAGATGATAATAGTGTGGATTTGGAGAGTTCACAACAAGCCCCATGTCTTAATTGGCCAAACTGGCTATGCGCCCTAAAACCGCTTGTTATGATACATTAATTGGACTCAACGTAGAAATCTGATAGACCTCTGGCCTATGTGCATACTGACTCAGAACACAAATTTCCTGCAATAATCAGTAAATGAGAGAGAGAGAGAGAGAGAGAGAGAGAGAGAGAGAGAGAGAGAGAGAGAGAGAGAGATAGAGAGAGAGAGAGAGTGAGAAGAAAAAAAGAAAAACCTTATAGGCCTACATTTTCACCACATCTGAAACAATCCCCCACTCTTGGCTTCTCTATGGCACTATGGAGATCTGCATCTTTGCAATTGTAGGTGGTTTGCCACTCTCTCTCTCTCTCTCTCTCTCTCTCTCTCTCTCTCTCTCTCTCTCTCTCTCTCTCTCGCTCTCTCTCTCTCTCTCTCTCTCTCTCTCTCTCTCTCTCTCTAACAGATACCTACATGAAATGTGCTTGTGCCATCTTGATGACCTCTACTAAAAATTATTAATCAATGAAAAGGAGGTAAACAGCTAGTTGCCAGCTCTTTCCCGCTTCTGCATGAGAAAATCATAGTACTAAAAAGCTGCTGCATATTTTACTCTATTACACTTTTCTGTACCATACTCTTGTCTATTGCCAAAGATAAGCACTGTGCCAATTTTCTATTGTCAGTTAAGGACATGGGGATTAAATGAATGAGGTTCATTAAGGGCATATGCCTCTATGTAATCTTTAGTCTTACTGGGATTGGCATTAGTGCTCAAAAAGCTTTCCTGTTGACGTCACCATTCAGCCTTGCTTTCGTAAAGGAGCTTCCCCAAGGAGCTGCCTCGAAAGAAGAGTGCACTTTATGAGCAGAGGCATAATTGGTACACCCTGATGAATAATTATTTTGGAAGACCCATGCTATGTATCAGTGCCTGACACTGCAATCCAAGACTATGTGAAAATAACATCAAATATTCCACTACAAAAGCCCAAGATTGCTGATGGGTCTAAAATAAACTCAACTGTTATTCCGACCTCATCACACACATAAAGCATGTCATCAATGTGACCAGCTGTAGCAGCAACAAATAAAAAAAGATGATGTAATAACGATATTTAGATTTCATACTGAAAAATAACTCACCCCTTAAAATGATAATATCGGAACGACGTACTTCCTTAATTGATTCTATATATTGCAGCACTACTCATTGTTTAAATAAAACAAAAACAAGACTAAAAACAAAATGAAAAAAATAAAAAACAAAACAATACAAAAATGATCGAAAACCAAAAAGAAAACAAAAACAGTAAAACCGAAAAAACAAAAAGAAAACAAAACAAAAAAGAAACTGAACAAAAAAAAACAAAAAACAAAAAAAACAAAAAACAAAAAAAAAAAAAACAAAAAAACAAAAAAAAAAAACAAAAAAACAAAAAAAAAAAATAAAAAACAAAAAAAAAAAACAAAACAAAAAAAAAAAAAAAAAAAAACTACAAAAAAAAAAAAAAAAAAAAAAAAACAAACACAAAAATATTTAAATAAAACAATATATGTGCAACACTGTCTGATCACTTTCTTTATTTCATTTGCCTGTTTCAAACTTTGGAACTTGTGAGGGCCCCAAATTTGTCAACATAACTACAATAATAGTGAGTCTATACATACCTTCTATAAAGAGGTGAACATCACTAACGGTATTGATTACAACCATTACGGTCTATGCATAAGTTCATCAAGCTGGAAAACCCTGACACTGGTCCCATTATGAAAGCGAAGCATGGGGGCTGATTTTTTGCTACCAGATGGCGCGCTGTGCACCTTCTCAAAAGTGGTCACGATAATGCATGATGGTGGACACTAATCTTGTTCGTATCAACAGGAACAGAAAAGTAGGAAATGGACCAAATACAGGAGGTGTATAGAAGTTTACCATTGTAGATCATTGGCAGAGGGAGTGCAGAAAGCATTGATAGTTAGAACGTTGAGTCACAAGGTGAATTATCATGGTAAACCACCACTGACTATTGTGTGGTGGGCTGTAAAGTTGATACCTGGAAGAAACGTCAAACTGTCAAACATCAAAAATAGAAGTGCCGCTTTATTCCTTCCGTCAACTGATATTCCTTTGTCTTTCAAATACCTTTTTTTTTCAGCCACCCTAGATTCTCTTTTTTGAAGAAGTTATGGTCTGTGTTTCACTACTCGTCCCTTGCTATATTCAGTAGCGCTGTAGCCTGTGCAGTAAGACTGAGTGGCCCGCAAATTACCCAGAAACCTGTGCGAGCCTGACTCTGACATTGGAATCTCCGCTGGGATTTCCCCGCTTGGTGAACTTATGCATAGACCGTATTACAAACAAAAGTGGTACCATTCAACAGATATAAACATAAACATTCACCTTTGACTACAATTTGCATTTTACGATCACTGACATACAAATATCCATTTTATAAAGGTCGAAAAACTTATTCTAAGTATACAATATTATAGTTTATAAGAAAACGCTATTTTGAAATTATACAGCAAAATTTTGGATGAAAACATTAAGCAACTAACATAGGAATATCACAGACAATGTCTAATGTAAAGTATATAATAGCCCGAAGTTCTTGAGAAATATTCAAATCTGTACTTCGCCCTAAAAAAAAGGTAAAAACGAATTCCCCAAGTTTTTTTTTTCTACGGTAATAAGTAACATAAATGGTTCAAAGTGAATGCTCTAAACATTTCCTAACTTTCCACACAAAACTAAGATCACACCCAACAGATAAACGTAATTTCACAAATAAACAGGATTTGAAAACATATCTTACTGTTAGTATAGATCGTATTTTTTTTCTCAAATTTTGAATACTGACGTTATAAATACTTTAAAAAGCCTGATACCTAAGACTATTAGTGAATATGATCATTATCAATGAAACTCATCAAATGAATAGCACTAAAATTCAATTTCCTTTAACATTCCTTGCAAAACCAGCCCCTTGTTACTAGTGTTTTTCCCAAAAAACATTTTAAAGGCAAAGGTTATACCTGTTTGCAATAAGATATTAACGCCTCATTTGACAATTACAGGCCTATTTCTCTCCTTGCAACTCTTTCGAATGTCTTTGAAAAGGTGGTATAATATGAGCTGTATCAGGGCAGTTCATAAACTTGTCACTGGAGCCATTTAGCTATACCAGTGCTTCCCGTATACTGCCCCTGTGAAAACAACAACCAGATGTCGGTTGCTTGGAAACCAAAGTCCCGCCAACATGGATCCTCACTCAGCGTCCAAAGGATGCTTAGACAGATGCATTCCTTCTAACCCCTTGTGTGTCAGTATGTAGGACTAATACTGGTCTCAAACATACACACTGGAATCATTTATGGCACTGACATAGCTACTAATGTTCAGAATGTAATTATGGACCTTTGTTCTACAATTCTTAGATGGAAACTGTTGGTAGGCAGAAGTTTAGTTGTTTTGTGTTAATTTTTTTGGCGTCTCAAGTTTTTCATTTTTAATTACTAATTACACATGCTTTATAAGTTCTCATTACTGTGTGGTGATGATGATGGAAAAGACCTGTAATTGGACTTTCAGAAGCACTGGTCTGTACACCGGGAGGATTGTTTCACTCCCCAAAGTGATATTGTGAACATACATATGTACTTTACTGTAAGAGTGGACACGGATAAATTGCATGATATAGCATACAACATCGGAACGGAATACCTACCATCCCATGTGGACAAAAACGCAATGATAGTCAAATGATGGTTGTAAGTGTGCTATGCCAACTATCAACTGGGCGTTTGCGCCCATTTGCCCTGCATTCAGGCCCCACGGAGGAGAAGGGATTTTCTCTTAAAGTTAGTAAATGCAAGTAGTCTTCGAAAATGAATAATTTATTATGACATAACATATGCATATATAGTATGTTTAATAGGAGCAGCCCCGTCTATCTATCCATGTTTCTTTTGGGTGTTCTCTCCTGTTTGTTATCGTTGCATGCCCCGGCATACCCCCTTCTGAGCTGCCCGCACATGCAGCCACAGTGTGTCTTCTGTAAAGTCCTGTTTACTCGTTGTCTTATTCTCCGCAACAGGGGTTAATATAAGGCTCAGCCCTCCTCCCCAATTGCCACTCATAACATCATAATATATATATTTCACGAACTTAATGCTGAAATAGAAATATGTTTAAACCAACTATCGACAAATTAAGGTGAGGATATAACAGCCAATTGATGGGGGAAACCTGGTTAGATTTCCCCATTGAACAGTAAAATGCAACAGTAAATGTTACTGCTGGACTATTAAACTTATATACAATAAAATCATAGAAAATTTAGTGACAATGTAAGCATGGTCATTGAAATTGTGAGATTAAACACATCAATTTACACATATACTCCCAACTACATTGAAACAATTTACTAAAACACAAACTGCTTTGCTCAACTGACATAAGATTTTATTTCAGTTGCAGGTTTTAGGTCAGAGCCTAGTTTGATTTGTTAATGTGAAAAAAACTGCACCATTTACTGTGCAGTTACTAAAGTAACTTTCCATTGGAATGGTGCAAATTGTTGACCAATGATAGCTTGAATCACAGACGTTGATTTGAAATGACATTACCAGGAGGGCATGCACTAGTTACATTAGGCATAGAGCCTACATATATTTCTGGGGAAAGAGGGGCAGTGTTTACAGCAGGAGACACTGTTTCAGCATTTACCTGGAGAGGGATAGAATCATATGGCTGATCTGTTGGTTTTACCAATGAAGCAAGGTCGCCAGTATATGTAGTAGAAGGTGCATAATTTTCTTGCATCACAGAGTTCCATATCAGATGTATCATTGACTTTATCTAACTGGAAATCATTTGGTAATACCAGTTCTTGCTTGGGCCTATTTACACTTTTTGACAGAATATTACTCATTTGCTTCTGTTGGTCAATATATGATCCTGGGTATTCACATAAGCTGTGCACATTTTGGGCCCTGTGTGCTGTTGCACATTAGTTTCATGGATATTGTTTTTAAGAAGTGTAGATATTGCAGTTCTGCGTGCACTGTGATTTGCATGCCTTCCTCCCATGCAAACATGCATCTATTTATGCTGCGAGTAGGGTATGTTTACCAAAAACACCAAGTTGTAAAAAATAGAATAAGGAAATGTTCTTTAAGATGAAAAGAAAGTCACTTTACAAATGATCTTTGAATTATTCCTCTGTTTTCCTTTATTTAACAGTTACTTTTCCTTTTGAGGGGACCCAAAAAGGCTATGGGGCAATATCGCTCAGAATTTAATTGTATATCCCAGAATGAGAACTTTTTTTTTTTATTCAGGGAAATTGCTGATATGTTCTTCACTTGTTTTTTACTTGTATCCTTCCATGTCCACAATAATGTTTTCTAAGGCTCTTCTGAAATGTGGCCTCCCATATATTTTATCATACAGTATATGCTCAAACAATATGTTGATCAAGTGTATTAATGACTAGTAATGAAATAATGCTAAAAGCACAAGCAAAGACCAAGCACAGACTGATTATATTAAAATCAACTGTGAAGATTTCAAATTCAAACACACACACACACACACACACACACACACTTAAAGTAATGTCAATATAATGGAGTAAATGTCATTGTTCAATGTACATACCCTACTGAGTCTGAGACCGATGAATACAATGGATATGTATCTGTTAAATATGTGCCTTTCTTGAACAAAAAATATCTCTAACTTTGCGTTGACAACAAGTAAATGATTCCCATCTTTTTGGCATAGATTAAAGGCATAATCCCAGCTTAAAGAGGGTACCTTTGTTTGGAGAACTTGTGAATGAAAAGACATAGTAATATCAACGTAGTAATCTCTGTAAACTTCAACACCAGCGTCAAAGGTAGCACATATGCTTCTGGCTTTGGCTCTGTAAAGAGTTGCGATAATGGGGCATATTGGAGTGGAGAATGAATTGTTCCTTTCAAAGATAACCAACAATTTTAATATTTCATTTCCAGAATAAGAACCAAACAGAAAAAAATATAATTTGAATTCAGGCACATCTATGTTGCACCATGTCCATTTGTCTCGACAGATTGGTTGTCCCTTTTTATCACATGTATATGCTAGTTGTAATTTGTACCTGCTTTTGCATGCTTGATTTATCAGAATATATTTTACGTATACCATGGATGGTATATTTGTTATATCATAATCAAAAGTATGTGATATATGCAAAAACAGCCAAAACCTTTTATACATTGCCATCTTGAAACAATATAGTAGTGTGCTCAAAATCCAGAGTACATTCACACCTGTACCAGAATGAGATTCACAGACCATTTTGGTTATTGAAATAGAAAATTCTATGTATGGATAATTTCTAAGAATTGAAAAGCCATGTGTTCGTGTGTGATACTCATCACTAATAATTGACAATTGATTACCTTCTGATAGAACCAGAATTAATTGGTCAAGATGAACTGGAATTATATTAAACATTATTTTATTAAGGTAAGTTGGTTCGTCAAATTCTATAATTATTCCCTTGTATGGGGTTGTTGGAGATGCCCGGGTATTTGTTGGAGCTGAAGCAACAAAACATTTAGTTTCCCTTTTCAGTAAGACTCTTACAAAATTCTCTATATAAACTATACTAAATTCTGGAAAAATAGATGTATTTGGAAGCCATGTAAACACTGCTGGAAGACCATTACATGTTGTGTTCATTATTTTCAAACTGATTTGAAGTGCATGTTCCGAGTCGTACAAGTGATAGAATAGAGTAAGAAATCTCCCCGAGGTTACATGAGATACGGTTTGAGAAAAGTTTAACGCGAGTGGGCGTCTATCACAAATAGGACCAATTCTTCTTGAAATGTCCACATTATCGCCGTCTAGAAAGAGAATTGCCCCATACATGCATCTGCCAATCGTTGGTCCTCTCCAGATTATTTTATTCACTTTGAAATACACGTGTTCCTGCATACGTGCTTTTACAATTATAGCTGAACAAGAATGCACGCTTCTTTTTTTGCTATGCATTTCATACCTTATGTTGTATTCGATAGCTGATCTTATTATGCATGTTTGGATGTGACACCATGAATTTAACCCAGTTAACACACTGAATAAAATAAATCCAAATTCGACAGGGAATTTAAAAGATGTATAAAAGCATATGACATGTCCACTAGATTCCCATGAAACATCCTTTCTATGAATTCGTGTTGGAGACAAGATATGATAAATCAAATTACTACCATTTTCACACATTCCATCGTTTATCACAATTGTTCTTATTTGCTTCATACAGGTCTTTATAAAACCATGCATTTTCCACATTTCCGGAGCTCTAAACGTCCACCTAAAAATATTGCTCTTAATTTTGGGACCCCGAATGTGTGGAAAATACCAGTTTACACGATATTCTACTCCCTGCCATATATATGTTAATGTATGAGTTTCCTCGGCTATATGTCTGCAAAACTGATAAACAAATTCTATAGTAAATGAAATGTCACCACAAAACATTGATGAAGTGGCACCAGGAAACTTGTTGAAAAAGTATACAAAAATCTTGTTATTCCGAGACGTCCTCGTTAAAAGTTTCCAACTGCCACAGTATTTATCCTTAATTAAGGTGTTGCCAGTGATTCCTTCTACAAACAATATATATATATCACAACTGTGGTCACCAGACATTAAACCGTATGGCATTTTCAGTGACAAAAATGTCAAACATATCTGGTAGCTAATATAATCTGATATGATCAGCCAATGAAAATGGCGGTTTGGGGGAGAAGAAAAGAGAAAAGAGGAGGATGAAGCTCTTTCCATATATGGTAAACTTATTGCATATGAGCGATCGCAGACCCGTGTAAGGCGACCACAATTGACACATCCTGGCACTTTTGAGCTTGTCTTGCAAAGAGTTTTTACGTTTGAGCACATTTGAAAAAACACATAGACAGAGCCAATAATGGACAGATATGTGTCTCTGCATGTAGGTTTAACATGTACTACCGAAATCCAGTTTTTAAAAATGGAACATAAGTAAACCCATGTTAAATTGGTTATTCTGATAAAGTTTAATTGAGCTTGTATAATTTGAAATAGAAGATTAAGATCGTCATACCATTTTAGGCCTATGACGTTAGTTATTGAGAAGATTGTCATGAATAAGGCATTGGTCTTCCTCCAGCTAATAAAGGCCTGATTCGCACAATTATGAAGAACTTCATAAATATTCCAACGAATTCTGGTGATTGTTAAGTTCCATAACATAGACTTGTGTGCTTTAAAGCAAGCACGGTATGGCCTATACAGGTCATTGTCCCTTGTGATTCGATTCACTGCATTTAGGAGGGCAAGGGGTCTTGAAATATTGACGTTGGGTTCCTCTTCCCAGTTTCTTTGTATTCCGAAAGTGACAGAGTCCGACACAACAGAGTCAGCAATTGTAATTGTGTTAACATATATTTGAGATTTTACTGCATTTCTGAGGCTGTTAAATGTGCAAATGTTCAAGAAATGTTGGATATTAACGGGAAGTCTGTCTCTGTATGTACACAAGGCAGTGATGCATAGCACATTAGACATAATTCCTCCAGAATACAATATAAACCACTGCTGTGAATTCATTTTTAGTCAACAGGGGAATTTACATCTGTATATATTAATTTACATTATAATATGCCAATGATCAAGGCAACGTCATTATATATACGCTCCTTTAAAATTATCTTCACAGCATCAATCAAAAGTTTCTCAACAGTAAGTGTACATCAATTTGGGTACAAATTAACAGGGCAGGTGCTCAGATTGAAAGGAGTAAAATCCGAAGAACGCTGTGACTTTTCAACTAGAGTTGCAATACACATTGAAGCAAGATTATACAAGCACAAAAAAATTTACTTGTGATTCCAGGTAGTTATGAATAATGGTTACATACAGCATGTGGCCTTAAATTGCAATTCAAAGTAAAATTATATTGACATGTATGCCCCGAGTATCTTTTGCAAACCCCTGCGGTCTCTCACATTAATTGGTACATTCACATATTGCAACAACAGTGTCCATTTCTTGATACCATGAAGGGTGTGTCAATGGTTTTAGTAGATGATTTGAGGAAACTGAAGCCAAGGGGAAAAAACGAGCAGTGAAGAAAAACGGATGCAAATAAAATCAATCAAACTACAATAAAAGTGAACCTATCAAATGTAATAAAGTCAATGGGTATACAGTTATAGATTTGAGAATCCGTGTGTGGGCACATTCATGATGAAAACCCTACTTTAGAGGAAAGATACCTTCATACCCCACATAGATGAAAGGCCAAGTCGGGTACAATGGGGAGCGGTGGGGGGGGGGGGGTCCAGGTGAAGCTTTGATCTTTTTCCTTGGCATGCACATTATGCTGATAATGCTGATAAGGACAGCGGGATGCTTACTATGCCTATATGGTAGACAAAGCAATTTATTTTTTGATCCGCTCTTATATGGTTCTGGGTCACTAATGAATGCCTCTTCACTTAATTGTTTATCAGTTATAAAGCTGGACAGCATGCTGTGCCTTTGCACACAGGTACTTGTTCTCAGTTCCAAGGGGACGTTTTCAGCATGTTAATGTGTGCCATAATATTTATCTTTTGCAATTTCTTTCCCAGTTGTTGTAAATTAAGCTCGAAATTTAAAACTACTGTCACTACCATTATTTTAATTGCGTACATGTTGCTACTGACTATTTAAGGACTATCCCTCTTACTAATGCATATCTGAACAGAAAACTATCATCAAATATAACACATTCCTGAGCAAGCACTTTTTTGGCAAATATCTTGTTTGCTTGTTTTTCATTCAACATCAAGATTAATTTAAAAACAGGCCATCAGTGGTACACCACGTAGCAGGTTTCCGAGCATTTATATTATGAACATGTTTTTTATTGATGGGGGTGCTTGGCTTTAATATTTTTTCTATTCTTTCTTGCTTTATTTTTCTTTGTCTGCCGGTTTGTATGTGCATGTGTGTGTGTGTGTGTGTGTGTGTGTGTGTGTGTGTATGTGTGATGGCAAGTCATTTAAGCTAAATGGATGTATATACGGGCAACAACTACGTAAATACGAAATGATCTCTGTACCACAAGATCTTGCATATAACCAACTGGCTTCTCTCTGCTGCGAATCCATCTGCAGACATTTGAAAACATTGCGACATTGTTTGCGCATAAAGGATGTAAAAGGGTAATGCTACTACCAAACTAATGTATCACCATTGTCATTTCACATGTATGTCCAAAGAATCAAACTGGTCTAACTCTTGCGCTGTCTTGCAACCATGTAAATGCTAAATGAACTCTGTAGCACAGACTCAGTCTCAGACTCAGATTCAATTTTATTTGACACAAAAAGGTGGTGATACAAAAAAGTAATACATCTCAATTAGTAGAGTGTATATCTGTAATGCATCAAATGGCGTGTATTACATTAAACTGGGCTGTCCGGATGATCCCTGCTAAGGATTAAAGATCTGCTATCGCAGGGGCCACCACAAGATTTTGCATATAACCTTCCAGCTACTCTCTGGTGTGAAGTCACGAGGAGACATTTGAAACCATTGCGACGTCATCTGCCTATAAAGGGAAGGGTAAGGATACTACCAAACTAATGTAACATCATTATAATTGTGCATGTATGTGCAAAGAATCAAACTGGTCTCACTCTTGCACTGTCAAGTTGAAGTGACATTTAATTGGCTGGCAGGTCACAATAGATCTCACGGACCAACCCTGTGTAACAAATAAATGTTAATGCATTCTGAATCAACCTAAAAATTACGTGTAAATATCAAAAGAAACCTGATTCTCATGAAACCTTTTACGAGAAACAAACACATTGTCAGTTTTTAAATACATTTAAAGATGACCATACTGATGGAATCTTTCTGTAAAGAATCATGAGCTAGTACTCTGTAGTCATAACGTAATAGTGCTACTGGATGAGTCTCAATACATATATGAATGGACTGATTTCATCATATATTGCAGTTTATTTACTGCTTCAGAAGAAAAATACCACCCCAATTGTTTTAACATGGTTCGCCTTAAATAGGACTTTGTGCGCAAAATATGGGTGTTGCGTGCGAAAGTTGTGTCAGGTATTGGGGTGCCTATGGGCTATATAAGGGGGCCATGATACTACTGGTATATATCTGAATTCACAATACCAGGATGTACGGATCACTTAGAACTGTCTGAATTTGACAGTGCTAGAATTAATGGGATGCTGAGGGCTGGCCTTTCCATGTGGGAGATTGGTAGGATGATGGGGTGTTCCAAGCTCTTGGTAAAAGGGTTGTAGGACCATTTCTAGGGAACCGGAAGATGCTAGAGGAAGGCAGGATCTCCCCAACTAGGACTGGCAGAAGGAAAGGATGGCCATTACTTGATCCAGTCTGTGAAGAGGCACATGTTTCTTTCTGCCAAAACGTATCTTTGGCATTGCCGCTAGGCCTGCATTATCAGAGGACTACAATCTATCATTAGCAAGAGGTATTGTTGGCAGATTATTAACGAGTTTATCCATTTAGGTTTGTGTCAGTTAATACATGCATTTCCTTAGATGGTTTTCTTCGAAGCTTGTTTTGATGGTCATGCTCCAGTTATTTTTTTTTTTATTTTTATGATTTGTATTGTCATGTTGTGACTCTATGTTAAAAAAATATTCTCCAAAACTGCTCAGCTAATTGCTTTGAAATTGCAAGGGGAAACTTCTGGGTTTTCCAAGACTTTCATAATTTTAAGAGATGGCGCTGCATTGTTTCATCTCTATTTTGTAAAACAAAGACTTGTGTGTTTTAACTATTTTTGACTTCGTTAAAACTGTCATTTAATTTTTTGTAACACTCATTTGAAAGTTCAGCTGGCAGGAGTGGTTATCAGATATGTTCACAATGTGGAGACTCTGTGGACTGTGATTTTAAATATCTTTTGAAATTCTGGTATACTTTGGCTATTGCATTCTGTCTTATTGATTATTTTGTGAGTCAATGGGTTGTTCCTATTTCAATTCCTGTCAAGGAAGGCCTACTTCACTTTGCACTGTTGACCATAGGACAGCTGGGCATGGGCTCATAGGAGCCCTCTTGTTTTATAAATATATTTGTTCACATGGTCTTATCTACAGGCATTTGACTACTTGCTTAGAAACGGCATGAGGGCACTTTGATGAACCATTGATCTTAATTCCTTATACAACAGAGCTGATTGAATATGTTTGATAAATTTTAGTGTATTTTTGCTATTTTTGACGTCTCTAAAACTGTCACTCACCATGTCCTGAAATCTACCAGAGAAGGTTATTGTCGGAAATGTCACACAGCAATTTTGCTAGGGCAGGTTACTATGAATCTTTGATTTTTATTTTGTTTTAAATCTAGGCGCCTACCAGTTGATCGAAACTTTCCTATGCACGCCGAACAACGATTAAAGATAAGTACGTGAATTGCATATATATATATATATATATATATATATATACATATATATATATATATATATATATATATATATATATATATATATATATATATATATATATATATATATATATATATCGCCGACTCTGCCATGTAACCCAGTACAACTGTTTAGGTTAATGATAAGTTCTTGAATGATTCGAGTGCTTATCTGCATCAACATGTGTGTTGAGTGTCATGGCAGAGTTCGACGGACTTCCCCCTCAAAACCATCAGTCTGATCGAATTCAAACAAAGTGTGGTTGTATATAACCTAGCTCCGTCCTGAGTCTGTCGAAATGATCGCACGCCAGTGATTTGTTTCTTTTATCCTGATTTTTGTCTTTATTTCTATTTCATTTAATCTCAGGCCAAGAATTGAAAAGCCTTCGGGTCCTGCACCTTTTCGCCAAATTGCACTGAAATTGCATTGACCTTCTGGTCAATTTCTCGGGTTGGAAAAAAAAAGGTATCGGGAAACAACCGTACACTGAACTTTAAAAACAATTCCGAACAGACCAGCGTCAATGAAAATAAAACACAGTTTGAGCTAGAATGGGAGGAAATTTAGAAATCGCTTTATAGCAGTAAAAATAAAATCAGATACAAAAATTGAAAAGCTGCTGAGCAATGGACATATCACGTATCTCTTGAACTATCTTATTTTGTACACATTAACTCACCAAGACTAAAACTTGAAAATTAAATAAAGTCCAACGTCTTTGTCTTAAAATGAGTAATTCATAGTGCTGTGTCATTTTTATAGTCTAGAAAGTTTTGTTGGCTTTGGATCCTTAAATAAACGTTGAAGTTGTTAGTTTTTTTTTTTTTCAAAATCTTGCATATCCTCTGCAACCCCCTTTGTTTTCAATACATTATAAAGTTTAAAAAAATGTGTTTAGAACTTAGTACTTTTTAATATATAGTTAACACTTTAATCATGAAAGTACTTAACGATCTCAAAAAAAATGTGTATTTAGAACTTAGTACTTTTCAATATGTATATAAAGACTTTAGCCTTGACAGCACATCATGGTTGTGTTTTTCTGTGGTGTCAAATAGAAAGTATGAGCTAAGTAGCTGTAGTTCGTGCAAATAATATCACAGATCAGGCTGTAGTCATGTCTGATTGCTAAAATCCAACATTCTGTCAAAAGACTAAGATACATTTTCATCATTTTTTGGTGACATTTCCAGCCATTTGATGGCTAGGGAGGCATTGGATAGTGTATCACTTCCATTGCTGCTATGGACAAATCTCCTGGTGGCATTCATTTTTTATTGAAGTATGATATGCCAAATCATCAATAAGAAAATTGCGGCATTGGCTGCGGGGGCAGGAACAATTGGGAACCTGAGGGACGGACTGTCGAACCTCAGCACTTCGGGTTGATAGGTCATTCCTCAGGTTCACAATTCTTGTTGTCCCCCAAAGACAAGAACATCGTTTGCTTTATTATACGGAAGAAGAATAATTATTAAAAAACCAGAATTAATTTCAACAGAATAATTGTGTTCTTACTTGCCTGGTTCCCGAGCCGACCAGAATTACAGCGCCATCTAGGGGGACCTGCAGGGTGACAGTTCCCACTCAGCGGAAGACAGGAAATAATTCCCCAGCCCCATCCAAGATACGTACATCTCAGCTACCATGAAAA
Source organism: Hermodice carunculata (assembly GCA_964020975.1). Lineage (NCBI taxonomy): Eukaryota > Metazoa > Annelida > Polychaeta > Eunicida > Amphinomidae > Hermodice > Hermodice carunculata. The sequence goes on along the minus strand of OZ026628.1, from coordinate 25,859,952 downwards.
TTGAGATTTTACCCTCATAGTTCTTTTCCCTACCCAAGTCAAAAACTCTTTGAAGCCAGATGCTGATCACTGCACACATTCTTTCTTCCTGCTTGTTTGTCACTTTCTCTTAACATATTAATTACTAGAGCAGATGTGTGTGTCCAGTTTCCTCTGGTTCATAGTAAAAAAAAATGCATAAGTTTACTTTCTGTCAGCCAATGTTATTCAAGATGTGTCAATTCAATGTAGCATTTTCTGAAAATTGATGTGATTACCACATTTTGTTTAAATTTAAGAAGAAAAGCTACTGGATAAAGCTAATTAGAGCCCCTAATCTATTGACTAAAGTGCTATGTCAATGTTTATGCAAAGCAATCAGGTTGAGTTAAAATGTGTTGTTTGAAGTCCAGGTACAGTCTGACCCCTGCAGCCAAGGTTTGCAAGGAGAAATGGGGGTAAAAATCCAATGTGCGAAATGGCCATTAGCCTGGTTTCTTTAGCTGAAGTGTAGACAGCATGTAACTAATCACGTGTGCGGATTTCCCCCTTTATACAGTAGTAACAACAATATACTTTATTTATTTCAAGAGGATTGGACAAGTAACCCATTTGTTAATCAGAGGTCCTTTCCTCATGTACATACAATATCATTACATTTATATTCATCTTGCAAGAATGCATTGGAAAAAAAATTAGGATACAAGGCAGACACAGAGATAGTTATATAAACTGGACATACCTCCAACACAAAGCATTTACTAAAAGGTCAGCCATCTGCTCAGAGTAGGTCATGGTGACACCAAACTCTGGTCAGTTCACCTTGCTATGTAAGATATGAATATTGCTAAATTTGGGCACAATGTATGAAAGCATTCCGTTCATATCACGGTATCAAGGATGCGCCCATCTAGTTTGACTGACATCTGGTAGGCCATATGTACGGATAACCCGAAAACATTAAGGGTCCCCCGATGAGGAGGACCCTTCATTATTCCTATCAAACTAAAAAAACGTTCCAGTCAGGAATAAATATTGTCCCTCTACTCCCTGTCTCTGACAATTCTATGGTGATTTTGGGGAAACTGTGAATGTTTTACTCCCATTTCCATCTATTTGCCTGACTTAAGATTATGTTTGATACCAAGATAACCCTTGGAACCATGTTCATTCATACCCTACATTTAATTTTTATAAACACTGGCTGGGTAAATATGATGGCAGGCCCTAAATAACAGGTGACTATGCTAAAAAGTGCCACCGTTTTTTTTTTTTTTTTTTTTTTTTTTTTTTTGTTTTTGTTTTTTTTTTTGTGCTCACAAAAGGACTTCATGCCCATCATCACAATTCTCCTTCTGTGACTTCTAATGATTGTTTTAAAAAAGCTTTAGTTGGTTCAATAAATTTCATTGTAGCTTCTAAAATGTTACAATTAGTATCAAATGAAAGATTGTCATTCCCATGAAAGCAATTATGTATTGTTTCAATATTTGATACGTTATCAAGGGGTATCACAGGTTGAGTGGTCTGCAGACTTTTCTCAAATCCTGGCCAACAAATCATGTCTATGGAGTGTGAATGAGGGCCATTGCATAAGAAACTAATACCTGGTTTCAGAATTATACCCACATTGGCTGCCTGATTGTCAATCAACTGCTGTGTATAAAAATGAACATTTAGGGCGCAACTTTCCATTGGTTCTATGTCACATTTAGCTTGTGGAGACCATGAGGGAGGTGATAAGGACTGCCAGGGAATATTAATTATTTTTAATTTTTAATTTAATACCATAAATAGAGTTGACATCCCAAACAATTTTCGGCAGTGAGTTCCAAAGCTTAGTAGCTGATGGAACAAAACTTCCAGCGAAAATATTAATGCGAGCACATAGAAACTATCTCACAGTAACATTACATAAAAATGTAATTATGCACTTCATTGCTTTGTGCTGGGAGCAGCGTACAACGAAAACAAGGTGGATATAAACCACTAACCATATCTAAATAAAGCATCAAGTATCTCCGCCTTACTGCAAGACTTTGCCACCCCATCAGTAAAATTATTTGAAGGAATAGCATACATTTACGAAATATATTCCTTTTTGGCATGTCTGACTCAATTCACAATATTATTTTGGAAGTGGAAGTAAGTTTCCTAGTTGATTTCTTTGTTTATGTCAACCATTGCTTGTGTCTGTTTTGTCCTTTTATAAGCTCAATCTTTGACCTTCATAAAATGTCTAAAAGACTAGTCATGAAAGGCTTGTCCTTTAGACATATGGTTACAGCATTATTAGATATGTATTCTTCAGTAGCTTTAAAACTAAATTAATATGTGTACATATATCCCAACGTTGTCATCAGTAAATAATGCATGCCATGGTGTGGAAGTAAGAAAGAAGTTCATGCATTTCTCTCTGTTGGTTTCTTAATAGTTTCATGTAGTCTTTTTATAAGCATTGTTTTAACAATATTAAAGTTCACACGTATTAGTAAAGGTTCATGGTCACAAGTTAATATAAAAGCAAGATTGGGAACCTGACTATTAAAATATCATAGTAAACACCAAGTCAAGAATCAAGATGCCTCTTGAGAGCTCAATTACCAATTGACTCACGTTGAGCCTGAGCCAGCTGTTCAAGAATTCCCATTCAAATATAGTATTGCAGTTTTCCGAAATCCAGCAAATACCCGATAAATTAAGGTCTCCTGTTACCATAAATGCACTAGGTAATTCAACATGCACCCAAACAATTTGCTTCTAAAATATATGACGCAACCCGTTCTTGGCCAGGTGTCTTGTCAAATGTTGCTCAAACAGTTTATGCCTTTTTCAACATTTAGTTGATCCATAGCAACTCTGAATCAGGGTTATGGAAATAATTTCTGAGCTTTACACAAAATTATCCCTGGTATATTGCGACACCCCCTCCATGTTTATTACAGTTACATCCAAAGGGGCATCAAATCCCACTGACAAAATGTCCTTTTTGCTAATAGACCCGTAAAGCTTGGTTTCATTGGAACACATAACATCAATATTATTATGTTTACTTAGACTGTACATCTCGTAAAGTTTGTTGTTTCCAGTGATGCTAGTTACATTCAAATATAACAATAAACAAATGCAAACGGGAGACGCTAGGTTTGGGTGAATATCCCTGCATAAAGCCAATAGTGATTCCGTAAAAGCAAATGTCGCACAGAAATATGCATACAATGAATAAATAAGAATGTTTACACGTCTCATAATTTAATGGATAGGAATGAATCAATTGGTCAATATACATTTTGAATACATTAGATAAATCAGCTGAGGTTCTATGTACCTGGAAAAGCTGTATCTCTATAAAATGTCATTGTGTACACAACAAACAATAAACATCATAAGAAGCATCAGACGGTAATTCCAATTGAGACCCATCTTGGTGTGCAGTATCCCCCTTAATTTTCAGACTTATATCAATCTATCCATATACTAGGTTAGAATCGAAAAAAATGTAACGTGATGTGTGAGCTTTGTGTAATAAAACAGTGGTATAGAGATGTAAATAGCGTAAAAAGGCACTTGTATTACTACAAAAGACAAAATCACACATTGTGGAAATGGGTAGTTCAAGACAAATTTAATTGACCACTTAGGTTAACTGCTTTGAAAAATTCCCAAAAGCAAAATTGGGGTGTTCAAGTTGACAGTTGGGGTCGTTTTAAACAGTGCAAAAATAACAGATGAAGTCAACACGGGCAGCACATAAGTACAAAACAGATACAATGAAGAGAGTGTATTCGTTGAATAAACTGACAAAAGGAAATAGTGGTGTACGTACCATGTGACCTGTCAGTCCAAGTTTGACCAAGTCCCAACATTGGTAGATCGAATCAACCATTCTGACAACTACCCATGGCTAGATTTGTTTTACCAACTGTATAAAAGTACTTACTTATATATTATGGCCTGACAAATAAAAAAATAGAAGACCACACATACACATCCAATATTTACAACGATTGGGGTCTGTCTGATTGATTTTGGTTTTGACTAAATATTGGGCTTTTTTCATTACAATAATTCTTTCTGTGTGCCTCTTGTTCTCCTTTCCATACTACGGTACCTTTGTATATTGCAATATGAATGCTGCATGTAGGTAAGAGTGTATGGATGACAATTTGGAATCGGTTTGATTTATTCTGATGTTATTGTGACCTTTTGTGATATGACTGTAACATTTGCAGATACAAGAATCAAAGTTATGTCTAGTTTATTTCAAAAAATATTTCAATACTGTGAATAAAAGTCCTACCTCTTACAGAGTTTATACTTCACCTTGTATATTAATGAGGCAAAGGGATATTGATACGTTAATAGTTAAGGGCCCGTAAGTGAGTTGACAATTCAAGAAGTCAGATGATTTTATGGCCTGTGACTTTAGGTGCAGAACTAGTAACCCTAATTAGCACAGTTCATAATCACCTGACCATTGAAAAGCTAATCAGGTCAAAAGAGGATCATTCCGAGGCTAGATATCGTGTAACTGAGAAGTATGCAAAGACGTACCAGTACAATGGAAACATGGCTGGAAAGAACCACATGAAACAAAACATACAGACACATTGGTATCCCATTGTCAATTACACTGCGTGGTAATTGCAATCTAAAACTATAGTTGATAGCTTTTTTCTATTTGGCCCCTTCTTGTCTTTGTGACCGTCCAACTGGTTCGTCTTTGTGTGCTGCCATCTTGCATCAACGAGTCTACTTACCTTTTTTTCTTTCGCGTCTCCCTTAAAAGTTAAGTTTCCCATTTCTTTGTCTTCTAAATATGAACTAGCCCTATATGCGACAATATAAAGAAAGCCGTCGAGCAGGTTCTGTCAGATACTCATTTGAAGTGGAATTTGACACTACGTTTTGCCCTGCTGTCTCCACGTTTTCCATGGGCAGTTATAGTATATATCCGATAGTTGCGTGTCTGGGAGCTTTGTGCGTATGTATTACCTCGTGTTTTGTCGGTTTTGTCTTTAATCGTGTATTTTTGTTCTATTTTGGATAAATATTGCTGTTAATTATCGTTTTGCAGGCAATCGTTCATTGTGGCACGTTGCAATATATTTCTGACATACACGCGGATTGTCAGGCCATAAAATTTCCGTAAGTATTTTGATATTAAGTTTTTGCGCTAATTAAAAGTATTCTGCACATGTATCGTTATATCTGCTTGCCACACCCGAGATGTAAAGTTTTCAGAATTGAGAATTTAAAGTTGAATACATTTCAACTAGGTGCACTTAAATATTTAGATCTATTATATAACTTTAAAGCACCTTTCAGGTTTGAACTCAAACCTGTGTATTGATATTAAAAGTGTATTTGAAACTGAGTCCTATTATCACTAGACATCATGTCTTGGTATAAATATTAATATTTGTTTGCGGAGTTGTATTGAAGTCACGTTGCACAAGATTCATTTGTGTCTGTTGAACGGGTTTCATTAAGATTATTGCCACTTAAAATGTATTTTGCGCACGCAGTTGAATCATGAAATTTGTGCAACAGTTGTGTAATTTGCATGGATAGAATTATTATTATTCTTTATTCTTTTTTTTTTACCAGGGTATACCAGTTCAGTGAACATCACTGATCTCCCACTGGGCCCTGGGTGGATACAATGGTAATAAATATAATGCATGACATGAGAGACATAAGATCAAAAATATGTTAACATAAGCGTTGACACATGATATATAAACTAAAGAGATGAAGACACAGGTGTAAAATTAAGAACATAAATACAATATATACACAATGGTACAAGGGGGTCAATACTATACTGTCAATTTGTGCTACCATAAAACATCTGTATCACTTTGGGTTAACACTATTGGGAATTTTGTATAATATAATTGCGCTTGAACTGGCTGAGGGATACAGAATTTGCAATTTCTACTGGAAGGCAATTCCACTTGGCAGCTCCTTTGTAACTTATTCTGGATTTTCCTGCGTTAAGTTTTACTAGGGGGATGCATAGATGATTTGCAGTTACTGATCGGGTACTATGGCTATGTATACTACTTGTGTACTTGAACTTATCCTGAATATATTGTGGCGACATACTGTGGAGAGCTTTATACATGAAAACTGCCAAGTGGAATTGCCGTCTTTCCTCTAGAGGCATGATGTTGCAAGCTTGGTGCAAGTTGTGAATATGTTCACGTCTGCCTGCTTTTGTTACAATGCGCAGTGCTTTGTTTTGTAATACTTGCAGTTTACTTTTTAGGTACTGTGGGCATGAGTCATATATTATGTCACAGTAGTCGATGTTTGGCAGTACAAGTGATTTGTATAAGAGCAGTAAACTCTCTTTTTGTAGAAATTTACTGGCTCTGCCTAAAAGTGCGAGTTTCATGCCAACTTTGTTGCAAACATGACTGATGTGCTCATGGAAGTCAAGAGTAGGGTCCAGAAAAACGCCAAGATACTTAAACAATTTTACTTTTTCTACATTTTCTTCCCCTACTTTAACCTGCACATAGGCCATGTTTTTCAATCGTTGACTGGTACCAAAAAGCATAAATTTGGTCTTACTCACATTGAGAGTCAGCTTATTTTGCTCAAACCACTGAGAAACTCTTACAAGGTCACTGTTTATGGTATTTTGTATGTCATTTGCGTTTGCAGCTGAATAAAAAAGTGCCGTATCATCAGCGTAAAGGGCAATGGTGCATCTCTCGGCAACATTGGGAAGATCGTTGACATACAAGATGAACAATAGTGGACCCAGAATGGATCCTTGTGGTACCCCACAAGTTACTCCCTCTGGGTCCGACAGTTGTCCGTTGACACATGTGACCTGAGTACGCTGGTACAAGTATGCTTCAAACCATTTCAACTCATTGGCATTCACACCATATGCTTCGAGTTTTTGTAACAGGCACCTATGGTTAACGGTGTCGAAAGCTTTTTTTAGGTCCAGAAAAACCATTCCACAGCACCTGCCCTGGTCTATTTCACCGTTTACAAGATCTAATATGTGTGCCAAGGCAGTGGCTGTGGAATGTTTCTTCCTGAATCCGGACTGATGGTCGGATATGAGATTGTTGACTGTTAAGAACTCATACAGCTGGTCGTGCACTGCACGCTCTAACATTTTCATTGTTACAGGAATAACAGAAATGGGTCTGTAATTGTTAGTGTCTGTTTTAGAACCAGCTTTATATATGGGTGTGACCTTTGCTGACTTCCATTCCTGGGGCACAACAGCCGTTTTTAATGACAAATTAAATATATGAGTCAGAAGAGGTGTTATGTTTGACTTTGATGCCTTAAGGAGGCGGGCACTCAAATTATCTAGTCCTGTAGCTTTGCCTATTGACAAGTTGGAAAGCTCATTTGAAACAAATGTTTCTGTGATGCCCTTGAATTGAAAAACAGCATTAGTCACCTTCGTAGCTTTAACTTCTACATTTGAAATCTTACTAGCGAGCTTAGTACCTATATTTGCAAAGAAATTATTGAATTTTTGTGCTATCAGCTTTGGTTCGGTAATATCTTCACCATTTACATTTAGTTTTGTAGGACCTGGAGATTTTACATTAGGTACTATTTTTCTAAGAGTTTTCCATAGCTCTTTTGGGTTATTTCTGTGTTCATCTAAAGATTGTTCTATGAACTCTTTTTTCAAAGTACATGTTAAATTGTTGACCCTATTTCTTATTGACTTGAACTTGCTCCAGTAAAGACTTGATTTTCTACCGTCAGATTTGTTACTTTCGGCTATCTTCTTGTAATAGTCTCTATCATTACACAATGAGCGTAGTTCATTTGTGACCCATGGGGGTTCATTTTCACGCACTTTTATGTTTACCATTGGTGCGTGTGTATCACAAATTGGTTCAAACACATTTTTAAAATTTTTCCAAGCACTCTCTGGGTCAGTTGATGAGTATACTTTTGTCCAATCGGCATTTTGTAAATCATTTGAAAAAGAACTTTCATTAAAATTGCGGTATGTCCTGGCTCGTATAATTTGAACTCTTCCCTTTGGTCTTATTCCCTTACGTGAAAAATATACCAAATTATGGTCACTTAGTCCACAGGATATGACGCCGATTTCGAGGATCATATTTTCCCGATTTGTATAAATGTGATCGATCAGTGTTTCTGAGCTGTCAGTTATTCTTGTTGGTGATTTAATTATTTGTTTCAGCTGTTGTGATTTTTCAAAAAAGTTTACAAGTTGTTTTACTGGTTTGTTTTTTGAGAGATAGTCCAGGTTGATGTCCCCTAGTATGGCAAGTTCACCATCACTCGGTACCGCCTCGTCTATTTGATTTTGTAAAGCGTTGATACAATCTTTCGGTACTGTGTCCGGGGGACGGTACAAACCACATATATATATTGGCTTTGTCTTTGGGAGCTTCAATTTTATCCACAAGGTTTCAAGTCTGGTGTCATTTTCTATTTCCAAGTGGATAAGTTCATGTGAAAAACGGTCATTTATGTAAATGCATATGCCTCCACCTTTATTATGTTGCCTGTCCAAACGCTCCATATTGTACCCAGGTATAAGCACTTCTTCTAGCAAGTGAGTCGAATTTAGCCATGTCTCAGATAAGACCAAAACATCAACTGGCTTAGATTGAAGGGCTGTACGAATTTGATCAATTTTGGGGTACAGGCAATGTACATTTAAATGTGCTATTACGATGCCCTTAATTTGTTTTAGTATATTAAGGCCGTAGTCGTTTTCATTGTAGTTGACCTCCTGGGTCTGGCCCTGGGGCAGGTCGTTTTCGAATGAGCTGTCAAGTAGGTCTGTAAGGAAGGAATCAGAGAAATTTGGCAGACTGCATTGTATGCAAACATGTTGTGTATTGCTTTCCCTCCAGACACGGTAATCCCTTAGACTGATATTGGCACACTTACGGTGTTGAGTTTTCTCACATTTGCTACACTTCATCGCTGCTTGATTGGTTTTAACAGTTTTCAAGCAAATTGTACAATACCGTTTGTGTTCTCTTTGTTGGGTTTTACGAGTAGCAACATTGTTGACACTGGGTCCAGGGTTGGCGTGTATATCACCACAAAGGATAAGCGTCACTGTAAGCATATATGCTTTAATTGGCACTGACCTTGTTTGGCACTTTTGGATCTTTTGATTAGTTTGGTTCCTTAGAATTATATGCACGTCGCTAGAAATGTGTAAAGTTGCACCAGTATATGGAGACATTTTAGTTATGGTCTAAGGGTAGCGAGTAAAGCAGGTTTTGTATCTATACTGAAAGACGGTTATGATATGATATGAAGTAAATGCTAAATATTATATACGCGAGATTTGAAAATTCTTGACGTGGGCTAATATGTAAATGATTAAAGATTTCTGTGTATGCATCGAATATATACTGAATTGATAAGTTAAAAAAAGTTTCATGTATAAAAAAGTGCTTCTTGTAATATGTATTAAGTGTATACGAGTTTGCTTTTCCAGTTTATGGGACGCACGGGAAGCATGGGAAGCTCAAAGGAATTCATATGTCGTTCGTGGTCAGAGGTACCGCACCTGCAATGTTATCTGTGCTCCCAATAATGGAATAAAAAATTGGTTCTCGTTGACAATCCATGCCTTCAGTTTTTGTGTATGACAGAAATACATAAAGGAAATTTTTGCGATGGAACCATCCCCGTCTTCATTTCATTTGGACTGGATACAAATTGTGTGCGTCATTGTCGTATGGGATACACTGGTACCATATACACCGTAATGTTTCATTGGGACGTGGCGTCAAATCTTGCCTGCATCGCATTTCAAGTTCTAGTTGTGTGCATTGCCCGGAACACGTGTGTAGTTGTGTCGCGTCACAACATGGACACTCAGTGACTGTATGGGGCTCTGTGTATGGACCAGTAGTCGCCGCATGCAGAACAGGAAATTTCTGAAGATTTCGTAGCGGTTAGCAGCATCGCCAATAGGTTTGTGAATTTTATTTACCTGGGTTGCATGGTATAATGAGAATTCTTCACGTGTGGCTGTTTGTAAATCTTGTTTTCAGCGTCATGGCTCCGATAGATGAGAAGAAAAAGTCTCGTGGTGTAGCTAAAGCTAAGGTGACAAAATTGTGTAATCGCATAGTACAGTTGGTTGCCGAGGGTGACGATTGTTCTCCCGTCCCAGAGTTAGTAAGTAAACTCAAAATTGACTTTGGTGAATTTACTTCTCTCCATGAGCAGGTAGTTGAATATGATCTGGAGGAAAATTTGGAAGTAAATGAGAAGTACTATCAACAAGTGCAACTTACGTACATAGATGCATTGACCAAAGCGAAAATTCTTGAACATGTTAAAGGTGACAATGATGGAGATTCTAACGTTACTAGTGCTACCAGTAACGTTCAAACTGAAATGCTTAATTTGTGTCACTCACCCAAGCTCGAAATCCAAGTTTTCAGTGGTGACCCATTGAAATTTCATTCGTTTATGAAATCCTTTAAATTCAATGTCGAGAGATTTTGTAAAGATCCAGATTCAAAATTAGCACGTCTGTTCCAATACACGTCCCACGAGGTTCATGCAGCAATTCCCGGGGCTTCTGTCATCTCTGGGCAAGCAGGTTACGACTATGCGCTAAAAACACTCAAAGAGTTGTATGGTTCTAAACATAGTATTACTGAAGACATCGTTAGATTGCTTAGCAGGGCTCAAAATGTCAAAACTCCAGATGAAATGCGTGCATTCAGTCATGAATTGAGAAATTCTTACCATGTTTTGGATAATATTGGATGTTTAACAGAAGTGAATGCCCAGGTTATTATCTTTGACATTGTTGCGAAGCTCCCAAATTTTGCTCAAAATCGCTGGCTGAAAAAATGTTTGAAATCAAAGCGTGAATCCGATTGTTATCTGCAATTTAAGGATTTGGTCGCATTTGTCGAGCTGATTGCCGACGAAATGAGTGACCCGTGGTGTGGCACTGTCGCACGTGCTGAGCGATCACAACAAAACAAAAAATATGTGACCTTTCACCTCGCTTTTGATCAAAAGAAACCTCCCCCGAGTAAACAAAGTAAACGCAAAGGCCAAGGTCGACCCAGACAGCCTCGTGAGTCCTCGCAGGAGGGCGCTGTAGGATCCGACTCGTCAACTGGTGCTAACACCCAGGAGTTTACCCGTACAAATGTATCATGCAAATTATGTAAACGATCACACACAGTCATGCAATGTCCCGACTTTAGAAGTCTTAAAGTTCCTGAAAGATTGGCTTTCGTGCGCACGCACCATTTGTGTTACAATTGCCTTAGAGACATGCATACAGTGGCTGATTGTGAGAGTAGATATCAGTGTTTCGTGTGCCAGAAGAAACACTCTGCATTCTTACATGTTGATGATAATTCAACAACACAAACAGCCTCGCATGCAGTCAACACTGGTGACTGTCTTATGCCTATTGTCAAGGTAAAGGTTAGGTCACCAGGGCATGGTAACACTGGGGCATGGGTTTATGTGGCCCTGGACAGCTTCTCTAGTTCTACTTTTGTAACTCGGAAATTGTCTGAAAGTCTTGGATTATCTGGCCCGGTTTGTCATTACACCTTAAAAACAATGCTTGGAAGTTCTCCTACGGCATCAAAACATGTTGCTACGGAGGTGTCAAATCATAACAAGTCCATGATCATGTCTGGTGCAAAAGTTGAAACTGAGATTCCCATCACATCTCTGCCAGCATCTGCCTTTAATCAGGATGATTATCCTCATTTGCAAGATCTGAACATCACACCCAATCTTGATCATGTTGAAGTTTCGCTTTTGATTGGCCAGGATTTCTCAGATGCTTTAATACCTCTGGAAGTACGCAGGGGGTTGGCGGGTCAACCCTTTGCTACCCGATTCCAATTTGGTTGGGCGGTCAGTGGAAAGGTTCATAAAGCAAATGTATCACACACTGTCATTTGCAATTATATTTCTGCTTACACCAAGCCAGTTGATCATCTTCAACAGCCAACTGTTGATATTAACAGACTATGGGAAATTGAAAGTGAAGGGTTTGATCCGCTCAGTCTTTCAGTTCAAGACAAAAGAGTTATTGACTTTTGGTATGCTAATGGCAAAAAGGTGAATGTTCACTACGAGTTACCGATCCCATGGATTGATCCACAGGAAGATATTCCTAATAATTATGTGGTTGCAAAAAAGCGATTAGACAATTTAGTCTAACGACTACGGCATGAAGAACTTTACAACAGATGTGATGCTGAGATATCAAAGCTTCTTGAATCTGAATATGCAGAAATAGTGCCTGGTGAGGTAATGAGTGCAACCAAGCATGTCTGGTACTTGCCCCACCACCATGTACTGAATCCGAATAAACCCGACAAACTCTGCATTGTCTTTGATTGGGCTGCGTGATATAAAGGACGGTCTCTCAATGAATGTTGTATGCAGGGTCCAGATTTAATCAACAAATTACTGTCCATCCTTTTGCACTTCAGCCTGCATGGATATGCCGTCCAGGCGGATATACACGCTATGTATAACCAAGTGTATGTACCAACATACGATCGAGACGCTCTCCGCTTTCTCTGGAATAAAGATGGAAAAATAAAACACATGCGCATGTCAACACATCTTTTTGGTGGAGTCACGTGCGCCAGCTCCAGTACCTTTGCATTAAGGAGAACAATTCGTGACAATCCAAATGTTGACCCACTAATTAAGGAAGCCATTATGAAGGCAATGTACGTCGATGATCTTGCCCAGTCACTAGGCAGTAAAAAAGATGTACATAAAGTCATTGTTGCTGTCCCTGCAACACTCCAAACTGGTGGTTTTGAGCCTACCTAATTTGAGATAAACGACAACGATTTGATTGCTCAGATCCCTGTAGAACATCGTGCCAAGGAAGTGCATGAGTTCTCAGCCACTTCTGTAAGTAAAATTCTAGGCCTCAGGTGGAAAATTCAGCCTGATACATTTTCATTCAATATTCAGAATTCCCCCAGTCAGGAAATCTCAAAACGCTCAATGCTGAGTTTCGTATTTTCCATTTATGATCCATTAGGTCTTGCTAAGCCTTGGATCTTACCTGGGAAATTGTTATTACAGAAGGCTACCCGGGCACAGCTTGAGTGGAATGAGATAATTTCCTTTGATATGCAGATAAAATAGAATTCTTGGATTTCCACTCTTGATACTATCACTGACATCAGTTTTCCGCATTGTGTGAAGCCATTAAATTATGACAATGGGTATTATGAATACCATATTTTTGCAGACGCTAGTGAAGCCATGTACGGGGCTTGTGCTTACTTAAGATGTGTCAACATCAAAGAAGAAGTTTTGAGTCGCCTTCTTATGAGCAAGGCACATGTTGCTCCTGTAAATAAGCGTCTCACCATTCCGAGACTTGAATTGCAAGGCGCCACATGTGCTTCAAAAATATGTGGTATTTTATAAGATGAGTTGCAGTTAGATGCAGTTTCGACATACTTTTGCACTGATTCTAACATTGTATTATGCTATATCCAAAATGAGTCTCCTAGGTTCCGCACTTTTGTGGAAAATCGAGTCAGCTTGATTCGGTCTCGCACTGACACCACTAGATGGCGCTACGTGTCATCTGCCGAAAATCCAGCAGACTTGCTGACAAGACCAGATTCACTAACCACGCAGTATCATATCAAATTGTGGTGTCAGGGTCCTAATTGGTTGAGTCAGCATTCTTTGTTGTGGTCAGAACATGGTTGCAAATCATTTGCTGTGTCAGATGATGATCCAGAGGTTAAGGACACGGTGTCGTACAGTATTGACGCTTCTGTGTCTATTGTTGATGCACCTGTACCTATATGGATACAGCGCGTATGCGAATGTTACAACTCTTTGACAAAGAAAATAAGATCAATAGCTTGGATACGTCGTTTTGCTTTGTTTAAGGCTAAATGGAACTGCCCCCGGGGCCCACTATCCACGTTAAAGTTTGTTTCGGCGCATAATGCACTCATTGGACACGTACAAACACAGGCATATGAATGCAAGATTCATAACCTTAAAGCTGGTAAGACCTTGTTAAGGTCGAGCCACATATTGTCACTCAATCCGTTCTTGGATCCCAATGACATTCTCCGAGTTGGGGGTCGCACAGGTCACCATCCTCTCCTTGTCCCACACAAACACTGTCTGGCGCCAGCTATTGTGAATCACTATCATTCAAAAGGCCATGTTGGTTGTGAGTGGACATTAAGCTTGATCCATGAAAAATACTGGATTATTAAAGCCCACCGGATAGTGCGCAATGTTTTGTACAAGTGCTTTACATGCAGAAAGATGTATTCCAAACCTGCTACACAGATAATGTCTGATTTACCACCTGAACGCATTCAGGCAGGTCTCCCACCTTTTACATATGTAGGTATAGATGCTTTTGGCCTGTATTTGACAAAGTTTTACCGTTCGCAGAAAAAGAGATGCGGCTGTATTTTCACGTGCATAGTACAAGAGCAATACATATCGAAATGTCATACAGCTTGGATGCTCAGAGTTTTTTGTGTGCATTTTAAAGGTTTGTTGCACACAGAGGCAACGTTACCAAGATTTTCTCGGATAACACAACCAATTTCACTAAGGGAGAGTGCGAATTGCGTAAGGCATTCCTCTTTCATTCAAAAAACACATTGTTCCCATATGCAGTCCCTAACGCCATTGAATGGGTTTTTATTCCTCCCAAATCTTCCAATTTTGGTAGTTTCTACGAGCGTTTGATTGCTGTTTTGAAACCAGTGTTTAGGGCTATTTTGCATAAAGCTTCACACTTGACAGATGAAACTCGGTCTACTGTGTTCTGCGAAGTTGAAGCTATCGTTAACAGCAGACCACTCACGAATTTAAGCCAAGATCCAAATGACCTTACACCCTTGACCCCAATTAGCCTGCTTAATATGAGGCACAGGGCTGATGTATCGAATACAAAAGCACCGGCTGATGCTTTTCGTCAACATTGGCGTGTCACGCAGGATATGGCAAATCAATTTTGGTCCTGATGGATTAAAGAATATTAACCAACACTCAATGCTAGTTCAAAGTGGATTACTCAAAATGATGATTTAAAATTGGGCGAACTGGTCCTAATACAAAAGTCGCCTTTGCCAAGGGGAGTCTGGCCTATCAGGTTGATTAAACAAGTAATTCCATCTAGAGATGGGGAAATCAGGTCATGCATTGTCAAAACACGCACTTCAGAACTACCCCGTCCCATTACACAACTAATTTGGCTTGAATGTTCAATGCTTTGATAGGCCCCTATATATATATATGTATATTACTCAGTCAACAATGTGTTTGAAGGTTGTCCAAACACAATCGTGTGATAAATCTTGTTGAGAACAATTGTGTGCTGCATTTGGTGCAAGTGCTTCACAGGCTGATTCGTATATCAGAGGCGTGCCCCTGGAAGCGTACACATTGTTACATAAACCGTACCAAGTCAAAACAGGGTGACAATCTTCACCATTCAGTGGTAATGCCTAATGCCTTCGTAGTAGTGATGGATAAAATGATCATTTACTTGATTTCTTGGTCACTTGAATATATTCTGAGCAGGGCTTAGATGCTCTTGGCTGTTTAAGCCTACTGGAGTTTGGCGCAAGAAGGTTATGGTTTTTGATGTAAAATGTATTCTTGATGGAAATATATGTTGAATGGTTTCTTCCATACAAGACTATTAATATACGGTGTACTTTTAGTAGTAGCCTCTTCTATGTAAAGTATTTACATTAAATGCACTGGATCTTTTGTATCCAGTGTGGGGGAGTGTCAATTACACTGTGCGGTAATTGAATTTAAAACTATTTGGCCCCTTCTTGTCTTTGTGACCGTCCAACTGGTTCGTCTTTGTGTGCTGCCATCTTGCATCAACGAGTCTACTTACCCTTTTTTCTTTCGCGTCCCCCCTAAACTTAAAAGTTAAGTTTCCCATTTCTTTGTCTTCTAAATATGAACGAGCCCTATATGGGACAATATAAAGAAAGCCGTCGAGCAGGTTCAGTCAGATACTCATTTGAAGTGGAACTTGACACTACGTTTTGCCTTGCCGTCTTAACGTTTTCCATGGGCAGTTATAGTATATATATGATAGTTGCGTGTCTGGAGGCTTTGTGCGCATGTATTACCTCGTGTTTTGTTCGATTTGTCTTTACTCGTGTATTTTTATTCTATTTTGGACAAATATCGCTGTTAATTATCGTTTTGCAGCCAGTCGTTCATTGTGACACGTTGCAAAATATTTCTGACATACACGCGGATTTTCAGGCCATAAAATTTCCGTAAGTATTTTGATATTAAGTTTTTGCGCTAATTAAAAGTATTCTGCGCATATTTCGCTATATCTGCTTGCCACGCCCGAGATAAAAAGTTTTCAGAATTGAGAATTTAAAGTTGAATACATTTCAACTAGGCGCACTTAAATATTTAGATCTATTATATAACTTTAAAGCACCTTTCAGGTTTGAACTCAAACCTGTGTATTGATATTGAAAGTGTATTTGAAACTGAGTCATGTTATCACTAGACATCATGTCTTGGTATAAATATTAATATTTGTTTGTCGAATTGGTATTCACGTCACATGGTACAAGATTCACTTGTGTCTGTTGAACGGGTTTCATCAAGATTATTGACACGTAAAATGTATTTTGCGCACGCAGTTGAATAATGAAATTTGTGCAACAGTTGTGTAATTTGCATGGATAAAATTATATGTAAAAGATTAAAGATTTCTGTGTATGCGTCGAATATATACTGAATTAATAAGTTAAAAAATGTTTCATGTATAAAAAAGTACTTCTCGTAATATGTATTAAGTATATACAGGTTTGCTTTTCCAGTTTATGGGAAGCATGGGAAGCACGGGAAGCATGGGAAGCTCAAGGGAATTCACAGGTCGTTCGTGGTCAAAGGTACCGCACCTGCAATGTTATCTGTGCTCCCAATAATGGAATTAAAAAATTGGTTCTCGTTGAAAATTCACGCCTTCAATTTTTGTGTATGACTCCCATCAATCACAAAATTTGTGCCACTTGTTCTTATTCCCTCGAGATGAGGATACCCCAGTGAATGAAAATGATGTAAATATTCTCTAAACGCCTGCTCTTAACATATATGCCAGAACCTACAGCAAAAAGACATGGGTTGTCTTCTGGAAGTGCATAAGGGAAACTGCAGGCAAGGTGACCGCCTGTAGATCTTCTTTGAGGTTTCAAGAGCAACACATCATCGCCACTTGCTCAAGAAAAAGTTTTCATTTGTGAGGTGTGTTGTCAGAAAGGGAGCAGGTATGTATCCTGTTGTTTTTCTAAGCAGCATAGGGTATCTTTGCATTCAGGTGCTCCGATGTTCTAATAGTTATCCCACTTATATCTCAAACAGTGTCCACAAAAACGTGTACATTGATCGTAATCACCCTAAGGTATTATTACATGTAATTATTCCTGCAAAAGATTCCCTACTGTAATTACTTCATCCTAAAACTAGCAAGGAATGTGTAAATGGCGGTTATTGCATGTTTCTTTGCAACAGTACCTCAAAGATCACTGTGTCAAAATATTAATTTGATGCGGAAAATGGTACAAATTGTGGCAAATACATAGATAGTCACGTGTACATCATGGCTGCTTTTTTATAAATTGCCTGGAGGGATTTGAAATAGTTTGGTTGCCTACAAAAGACAGGTAAAGCCAAATAAAAATAAGCAAAATTTCAATGTCTTGAAGCTCTGTGAGCATTTGAACACTCCCAATGTAGTCATACATTAGATCATAAGCATGTGAATAAGTCCATATACACTATTCGCACTGTGACAAACACAGTGGTGGCAGTTTTAAGGTAATTTTATTTTGAAATAACTGGGACCGTTAATGTTCTTAAATAAAGTTAAAGTGTGCTGGAGACTGATAATGTGTAGCATACTATTTTAAAAGTGCACTGTAACAACAGAGTGAAGTTTTTTCCATTGAATACACAAACTGCTCTTTCAAAATTAAACTCATATTTCAAATATACTCTGACCATGTCTTGTAAAATGTTGCTTTCGTGCAGCATTATTGTGGGAACAAACAAGGGCCGTTGACTTCCTGTGTTTTGATAATTACCCTCAATATATTGGGTTAGCAGCAAATCATGTTCAAGTAAAATCAGTTTGTTAGTATATTGTAATGGATGCGATAACAAGGAAAATGACTGAACAGTTGAAACCGTTTTGGATACACATGAAATTAAATCAAATAAATAAAAAATTACCAATACTTCACAGTAAATAAGATATATATAAAAATAAAGTAAAAAAAATAAAACTTTAGCTATCATCACAGTGTAAGACATTTTACACAAAGATATTAAATTAAGCCACCATATACAAATTGGAAGTTTCGTTTAAAAATACCAACTGCAGGGAATCGGTACAGTGACAAAGTTATCTGATAAAGGATCAATGATCCATGACTTTTAATAGAAAATAATGAAATAAACTACACCAGAAATAAAGGTTAAGTTTCGGTCTTATATAGTTAGTATGTATATTGGTATTAGCTGTTACGATGTCACAGGTGAAAGACACGTATTTATTTGGATCATATACGAACCAGTTAAATCATTATTTATAACTTCAAATTTCATAATACTGAAATAATTAAATTTTGCCTGAGTATGTGAATTATATCCTGAAAAACATTTAATGCATGTTTTTCTTTTGAAGTTTCTCCAAAAAATTAAGGTTAGAGTTCTAGTTCACTGTGCATTATAGTGTGCATGATATAGGTATGCCAGAGGTCATTACATATTTTTGAGAATTTTGAACATATACGTTGCCTCGTTTCTTAATAACCCCAGTCATTTCACTAATTCCAATACGTGTATGTGAGTTTCCTTATTACGTTGTGCATGCATCTTAACATTCTACACGGGCTATATGTCTGATAATAGTGTTTCAATGAAATCAATTTCCCTGTCTCCTTTTTTTCTCTCTACCTTTATAGATCATGTAATGCACCTATAATTTACTTGGCAGACACAAAATAACTAGTGGCATCAGATCTGTCACTGCCACAGTATATGTCTTGTCTGTGTCAGCGCTTTTATATATCTGTGTGTCTAGTATCGCCCTGTTGTTTTGTTTGTTTGTTGATTTTTTTTGGTGTGAGGGGGGGTTTATTAGGGCATGGCGCTGGGTTCTGATGGCTATTTACAACATTCGAACTATAATAAGTGTACTTTATCAAATATAATATGTCTGTACAAAATTATACAATAGGTTTTCCTGACATTGACGGACAGCCTTGTAGCACAGAACCGTTCCTTTACTTAATTCCAGTTTGCATTTGTCTTTAACACCAATCTTCCAAAACTCTCATTGGTGAAAAACAAATGTCATCTGAAAAAAAAGACAAAACAATCCAGCCAAGGCAAATGTAGATCCTTAAGTTAGGAAACTGGAAGCTGGCGCCCACAGGAAAGGCCTCCATTTGGCTCAGTCTAATGCAGCCAATTTTCCCGCAACATATACTGTATAATATTGTACTGTATGTTTCTTGATATTCGGGTGTCGGGACATGTAGGAAATGAAAATAAAATATACATCATGTATGTACGTGATATTTGTTTCCACTTTCTTAATAGGTGCGAAAATACATATCTACCGAGGACTTTTCTGAAAACGTGTACATTTTAAAGCTATCAAAAATAAACAATATGTAATGACATTCTTGTTTGAAGAGTAAAGCAATACTATTGGTAGAGATATATTAAATTTTACAACTTGTCGTGTAATGTCCATTTTCTTTATTTAATGAGCTGCAAACTTCACAGATCGACACAATATAATTCCTGAATAATTGATACATGATTTTGCTCCTAAAGACCTATAGTGATCTGGTTTACACAGTATTGTCCGAATCTATTGTTCCCTCCAGTTTTAGAGATCAAAGTACACACAGAAAGCAGTTCCTCCCCACAGCGAATAAAATCATGGTCAAGCCTTGAAAAGGTTCATTGTCTTTGAAAATATTTCGACCAATGGGGTACGTTCTTGTATTCTAGTCATAGATAAACATGCTAGTAGTATCCATGAAACGTCATTCCATTCTAAGGTCATGCTTGTTCAGTAATGCAGGTATTTGTAAAACACATTTCCTGGTGAAACGGCTGGCATGATCATCGATGTCGGGAACACAGAGAGAGAGAGAGAGAGAGAGAGAGAGAGAGAGAGAGAGAGAGAGAGAGAGAGAGAGAGAGAGAGAGAGAGAGAGAGAGAGAGAGAGAGAGAGAGAGAGAGAGAGAGAGAGAGAGAGAGATATGGTTTGTGTGTGCCTGGATTTGGCAACATACAACAGTTATAAATCCTCTATTTTTCCACATAGGCATTTTTGAGTCCAAAGAATCAGCATTTTGGGTTTTAAAAATTAAAATTGTGAACGGCATTTAACAGATGTAAGAAATGTTAGAAAAGCGCGGATAATTTTTTGTCATATAAAATGAAGCTCATTAATTTGTGATAATTGAATTACGAAACAACATCTGGATGTCAGCTCTAAACAGGTGTATGAATTGTGCTCTGGTCAGAGTCGCCTTACTTTTCCTTCTTAGCATGGGGGCCTGACCCAGCTTAGTAGACAGTGGACCTTTATGTTTTCTTTTTGTTCGAGATGAAAATGTGGGTTGGACTTGGTGAGTATGGTTTTAGATAACAGGTGGTCTCTGAAAGGTTACAATATTGAAAAACAAAATACTGCAAATCACATGTTACATAAATGTAAAGACAAACTACACAGAATATGAACTGGGAGTCGTGAACACATCTGTGGCGTTTTTTTGCGTGACAGTTGACCAACTTCCTACTATCCTTATGTTTATATAGTGTATAATGTTAGTGTATATGTGAATAACCCTGGCAAATCAAAAAGGCCTGACCACTGCTGACTCTTTTCTCTTTATGCGTATGTTATGGAGACATTACCTTGTTGCTGGTAATAAAATACATTGACGTGCACACAAACACACACAGACGCACAGACACACAGACACACACAGACAGACACACACACACACATATACATATATATATATATATATATATATATATATATATATATATATATATATATATAAATTGATTATTCATCCCCTAGCCAACTTCTGACTTTACATGTTTTACATATTTTCACTGTTTTATCGTAGGTTATCACTTGTACAAAGATTGTTCCTCTATTCCTCTCTCATTGCTTTTTTTGTAGTGTGTGCGGGCAAGGACAAAGCTTTGCCACAGTTGTTTGGCTGAGCATGAAGAAGAATAGAAACTTCTTTGACGTCAAGTTATGTTTAAACTCTCTCATTTGTAACAAATGTATCATTGAGGTAAAATTTCAGTAATACTGACATCATTAGCCCTATGTCTAAAATAAGAGAATAACATGGTTTGGTTTCTCATACTGCAGAGATTACTGATCCTAAAGTGTTTTTATATATGCCCATTTTCTTTAGGCTATCCTGCTCGAATCAGCAGCATAAAGTATAATGACATTTTCAATAATTATAACAGCAGTCAACATACCGAGTTTTAACAGGTGGAGGTGTGCAAACATATGCATATATTGAGGTCAAATCAAACAGGAGACCCAATTGTGACAGACTGTTTAAATTATGAATCACTTTGTGACTTTTAAAACAAAATATGAGTATGCAACCTATCAATAAATATACTGGATCATACTGTGAATGATATGATGTGGCACAAATGAATAAAACACACAACAACACAACTGCTGCACTGCTGCCAGAGTATTAGAAAAGTCAAAATCCCAAGAACAGGAACTTTATAGTACCATATCGGAAATGAATCAGCTGACAACGCATTTCCATATTAATTTATATTAATTTTGTCAAACGTTTGAGAACCTTTATAGGCAACCACTTTCCAAAAAGGACGACTTGGATAACCCTGTATTCTGCTGACAAGAACATTTGATAATGGGCAGAGGTTAGGTATGCTATGCAAACTCAACTTTCTTCTTGTTCCATACACATGCAAAACCCCTTTTTAAACATACAGTCGACAACTTCGCTACCTTTACTCCAAATTTAACATAATTATGTTTACACGCGATACTACCATGCTGTTAGGTGCCTCAAGACTATGATGTGTGCAAGAGCTCATGGGCTTGTGATGTAGCTCATTGGTCGGTAATCAGGAATCAACTTGTGTCATTAGTCATGGTTTGTGAATATGCGGCTTTTTTTTTTTGTGTTTAGGGAAATCGTCATGCATAAGTGAAAGTCAACAATATTAGAAAACAGAAAACGCATAGATGGATCACAATTGTCTTCCTAACTAGCCATCAGTTGTTCTGGGTGGCTTCCATAATTAAACAACTTTGCCATCGTCTGAAAGCTTTTTGTAACTGCATGAATGTTGTTGTTCCTGACTATTTAAGTGATATCCCTCGTGTGTCCATCATGGATTACCTATCAGGTCTTAATGATAAAAAATTCGAACAGAAGACAAACAAGACAACCATCAAATCTGCCACATTATCCAGCAAGCACTGATTTGGTTAATAGTTTATTTTTCACTCAACACCTAAATGGATTCAAAAACTTCACTGAACATCCAATTTGATTTATGAACGGGTCACCATCAGTTAACCATATAGCAGGATTCCCAGCATTTCGTTCTGGAAAATGTTTTTATTGAATGCAGCTGCTTGGCTTTTACTTTCGTTTATTATTATTATTATTATTATTATTATTATTATTATTATTATTATTATTATTATTATTATTATTATTATTATTATTATGATCATTATTATTATCATTATCATTATTATCATTATCATTATTATTATTATTATTATTATTATTATTATTATTATTATTATTGTTGTTGTTGTTGTTGTTGTTGTTTTTTTGTTTTTGTTTTGTTTTTATTCCTCGCTCCTTTCTTTGGGTCTGTGTCTGTGTCAAGGCAAAGCAATAAACTAAATTAAGTTAAAATAGCGTGCAAGAAAGACTTACATGCTTAATGAATACTGCACCACAAGATTGCGCTTATAACAGTAAGACTAAGAGGTTTCCAATCAGCTATATTCTGGTGTGGACTGATCACGGGACATTTGAAACAATTGCAAAGTCTTTTGCTGGTTGCTTATAAAGGAAATTAATGCACTGTCGAATGTAACACAACATCATTAAAATTGAGCATGGACATCAAAACAATCAACTGGTCTAACTGCTTTGCTGTCAAGTTAAGATGAAGTCGTAGGCTGGCAGGTCACAATAGATCTAAAAAACAATCGCTCTGTGACAAAGACTGCCAGGCAAATCATTGGTTTTGCATTGTAAATCTACTTTAAAAGTCCTTTTTACACTTCAAGTGAAAGCTGCTCATTAATTTGATTTGATTTGCTTTCTTTATTCTACTCCCATGGTCACTGGCTCAGTATGGCAATACTGGGCTTCCACCAAGCCCTGGATGATACATGATGAAACAATATGAATGACATGACATAGTATGATAATAATAAAAAAAACCCCATAAATTAAAAGAGAGTTCTGATACAAACACTTAGATACTCTGGTAAAAGACAATTAAAAAGTCAAGCAAACAAGTGACATAAAACGTGTATATACATCATGTTACTATCGAAAAACAAAATAATCCTGTACGTTTCGAGAAACTCCACATTGATATATATATATATATATATATATATATATATATATATATATATATATATATATATATATATATATATATATATGTTTGTATGTATGTATGTATGTATGTATGTATGTACGCATGTATGTATGTATGTGTGTGTGTATGTGTGTGTGTGTGTGTGTGTGTGTGTGTGTGTGTGTCTCAACCGGCAGGGCGATATATTTTTGGTATTAAAACCAGGATTAATGAGCTGAACGAAAGGGATATGAACTATGATACCAATTTCTAAACAAGGGAATGGTTGGTTCAGATCTCACGTGCAGTGGAATGGAATTCCCTGCCACAGCATCCTTGACTGATATCCGTTTTTTACCATTGCATTAGGATACCTTTTACAGGAAATGACCATTATGTCAGTTTGTAAATGCATTAAGCGTGTCTGACTAATCATAAGACAACACTCATGAAATAATTTTGTCAAAAAAAAACCACGAATGATTCTCTCATATCACAACTAAATAGTGCTCGAACGTGAGTCACACACTATATACAGTCATGCCGCCTTTAACCGTCACTTGATAATTCGGCACCCTTGAAATTCGGCAGCAATGAGCTATGAATGGATTTCTCCCATTGATTTACTACATGATAATCCGGCACTCTTGAATTTCGTCACCGGCATGTTAATTGTAGAACAAAAGGGCTTTTTTAATGTAATTTCCCTCTTTCATCCGTCACTTGATATTCAATGGAGGATATACCTTGCAATAACATGCCTGATTGCGCTGTACCGCAAAATCAATAATCACCTGACATAACGCGGCCTGACTATATATATATATATATATATATATATATATATATATATATATATATATATATATATATATATATGTATATGTATATATATATATATATATATATATATATATATATATATATATATATATATATATATATATATATATATATATATATATATATATATATATATATATATATATATATATATATATATATGTATATGTATATGTATATATATATATATATATATATATATATATATATATATATATATATATATATATATATATACATATATACACATATATATTTATGTATGTATGTATGTATAAATGGACCGATTTCATCAGATATTCCTGCAGCACAACTGTAAGATGTTTGGACAAATGGCATCAGACATGACTAACACAGCACTTAAAAACGAGATCTTTTTGTGTTTTATAAATATAAGAAATACCAATTTACATAACCCTTGCAAAGTTCTTTCTTTAGGTTTATATAATTTCATATCACAAAGTTTTATATTTTAATATCGAGTACTGTGGCCCAGTGGTATGAAGCTACAATTATTCAACATGTAACAATGCATCCTGGAAAGCACATATGCTCTGATTGAGTTTACATTCAATGGCTGCAGGACACATTTAAGGATTTTAGCTCAGTGTTAATTTACTTGTGGTTAGATTCGCTTTTACACGTATATATACCTGGCGGCAACCATATTTTGAAACCAGATGGAAAATTGTATGGTATATAGTGCTTAGAAAAGTCACAGTAGTAATAGGAAATACTGTGCAATGTGAAAAGGCCATTGTAGTTATGCATTTTGGCTGCACACACATAACTCCATTTGTTTCTATTCTCGCAATGTCATGGTCTAAACTGCATGTAATTACTTGGAAATAAGGAAATGCTTTTCTTAAAAAAATATAGACGTGTTTAAAACAAAATATGTGACACACATGTATAAAGCCTGACGAATTCAAAATAATGAACGTATTTTATGGTAAACCCCTTAAAACGCAAAATTGTGATCGTTAATATGAAAACATGAAACATGATTCCATTAATGGAGGCATAATGACACTACATAAGAATCTACTAGGAATAAATATCACTTGGCTATTTTTTTTAAATACCTTTGGCAGGCAATATTATGTATGAATGTTGCGATAAAGTTCAATCGTCTGCTGAATGTACATTTTTGCAATGAACCTTGACAATAAAAACCAGGTACTGTGAAAGTTTAATTCTCTGTTGGCCATAATGTGTTTGAAATCGGTTAAGGTAATGAAGCATACAGTGACTAGAACCAAAATGTTCGATGCATGCTACTTTTCCACAAAATGTGTCACAATATTACGCTCTGTACTTGGAAAATTCCTGTGTTTGGCACATTGTTTACCTGAAATAAGATCAAGGGAAAAAAAAACAAAGGTCTTGTCTATAACCCATCGGATATATGCTGTGTTGAGAAATGGCTAACACACAATAAGTAAGCATGTTTCAATCAAGGAAAATCGCTAGTGATTATAATTACTTTGGTGTGTATCAAACTGAGACTCTATCACACATAAGTCTGTGAGTAATGATAACCAGTCACATTCCATGCAAATACGTTTAAATCACAGGGAAAAAAAATGTTACATGTAAGTGAAAGTGGTCTCCAGCAGGATATCAGTGACACCTGACAATGTTATTATACAAACAAGAGCAACATTGTCCCATCTTACCTTTTTTTCCGAAAAGCAGACACCTTAATCACCCTGTGCACCATACCCAATACAGTGTATGTCAAATATAAACTTAAACCCTAAATAATCAGTATCATCATATTGGATCAAACAATACTGAAAATTCCAGGCTTCTTCAGCCAATTGCACTAAAAACTTGTTATCAGTGGTTACCTGTCAAGCATGATTTGCTGATCATAAATCTGGGACACAACTGTTTTGGCGAAAGTATCTTCTTACATTTATCTTGTACTGGGAAAAGACTACACACACATGAATTTAGAGAATGTATGAACAAGTATGAAAAGCTCTTGATTATAATATTAAGACTTCTAGAGCTTATATTTGTGTACCTTGGCAGAGAGATGACACAAAAAAGACCAGGCTATTCAACTGTTTGAATTTTGAATCACTATCTTGTATTTGACCTAGCACCATACTGTCAAAAGCAACTTGCCTCATGCATGTACTTAGAAAAGCACCGATCCTATTGTATTTTAGTTTGGTTGTCATACCCGAATCGGAACCGTACACTCGTTCATAGGTAGCACGGTCATATACCAAAAACAGTAGCAAAATCGCTGCTCTGCCTGTCGCTAATGTAATATCAACATGGGTAATCTGATGTAAAGGGATACATCAGGTCCCCTCTGGTCCTTTGGGGTAAAACATACATGTGTGTGTTTTTACTTTATTAATTTGATGAAAATCATTGCTGCAGATCAAGAGAGCAGTCCATATAACATTCTGTACAACATTTCAAATTATGAAAAGGCATATGCTGAACAGTGGTTAGCGAATTCCCATGCCTGATACCCTATGGGAATGGCACCAGGCTCGACCCCCCCCCCCCCCCAGGTGGTCTCAACTGTACAATGAGGAGACTGTGACTTGAGCCCTTTATCCATGAAACATTGACCAAAATATTGGATGTCGTTGTATATGTTATAAAGCACGTATTCATGAAAACTGCAGCGATATTTTGATGGACTAATTTTTTAAGCACTATTTTTACCCTATGTATTAATCTAATTTGTATAGAGGGTGAAACATTAAGAAAAGTTAATACCTTTATTTGTTTGACTTTGAAAACTCCATATAAGCTTCACTAATATATTAATCCCCCCAAAATAATTTATCTCTGTATGTTTATAAATTGGATTAAACCATACACAAGTGACCCCTACTTGTAGTCAAATATAAAAATACCTGAACACATAGTTATTTATTGTTGCAGTATAACAATATCGGTAAAAAATCGTAATTTGAAACAAAAAATGCGATTTAGGGAGGAAAATTATAACAGTAGACAAAGCCAGTATCAAATTTACTAATGAAAATGTTTTGCAGCTTCTTTAGCTGCACGATTCATTACGTAGTTCATAGGTATCATTTCCTTTTATACGGGATGTGTTATATATTTATTGACCGATATTTAAACATAATACATTTTGTAATCTAATCCAAAGTTATTTCCAGCTTACAGTTGTAAAAATACTTACCTTTCAACTGCTACCTTGCTTTTGAAATGTTTTTTTTTTTTCTAAGTTACGCTGATCTTGAAATGGTAGTATGTACAATTGATTCCAAGCATATGTAGATCTTTTAGTCTGCTGTGTTATTTCAAGAAAATCTTCTCATAATAATAAAACAAATCTGCTCACTTGACAAGTTTTCATTTATTTTTTTTTTCAGTCTGCATTGAGCAGTAGTTGTCCATTGATTATTCATATTCAGAAAAAAATGGTCTAAATCTAACGTGGAACGTTCTAGAAATCTCCCTGTATTGACTTCATATAGGAATTTTGTAAGATATTCTTGGTACCTGTGGAAAACAATTTTCAATGTTGTTTTACGATATTCCGAATTGGGCAGAAAAATTTAATTGAAAGATTTGACACCACCTATTTCTTCTGATTTTTCGATCCAGTCGTATTTTTTTAGTTATTCATTTGGATATATTTACCCAGGGTAACCCGTTCAGTCACAGACTGTTCTTCTACGGGGCCCTGCTACACAACATATAGATAAAATGCACAAAACTAAGATCAATACACAGTTAAGTGGTTAAGATCAATATACAGTAAAGTGGCTCAGATAAATTTACTGTAATGTGGCTAAACAAATATGAAATAAACTAAATAAATCAGTAGACCACTAGACACATTGAAATTACTCAAAGTTACATGAATCACATAGACTTATAACGACTTCTTAACGTGATCATACCTGAAATTGCTTTAAAACGTCTGGAAGACTGTTAAGATGGAGGCTGTGAAGCTAGTTCCCAGTGAGACTGGCAACTTTGGATAGGAATTACCCATTTTTTTTCACAAGTGCATTCAACCTATAAATTTTCTGATTACTTCATGTCCATCAATTTGTTTCCATAGTGTTGTTTTTGAAGGATTGTTTTTTTTTTTTTAGATATTAAAGCATTCTTTCTGACTTGGTAGGATTTTCAAACTTTTTATGCAGAAGTCAAACAAAACTGTTTCTTTTTTAGTTGAAATCAGAAGAATGTAAATTATATATCCATGTCCAGGATGGAATTCAATGGTTAGTCCTGAAATAGCATAAATGAAAAGTTATAAAATTTTTAATTTAGTCCTGACAGGTAGTTCATTTTCCTTCTATAAATTGCTCCAAAAGTCACGGAAGGGGTTGTCCGGAAAAAAATCTGGAACCATTCCTGGATATGATATTTTTCTTTTAATGTCCATTGATTTTAATGTGATAGTGCAATTTGTATGTTTGTGAGGCGAGATACAAATTGCAGAGGTTGAGCAAAAAAAAAAAAGTTCCAAGAAAATTGCATTGAAAGATAAAATTGCCAATTCTTACACATGTATGGTTGTAATATGACAAATACTCAATTCTTCAGTCCTGTGTTTTAATTACTGTGTGAAAAAAACTTGTAGCCTTAGCTCCATGATGTTGTCATTCAACAAAAGTATATTTTGTGACTTAAATCCTGACTTTTTTAACTTGGTTACACCACACTTGTCTTGTTTGGGTGTGGGTTCACATGCAGCTTGCCCTATTTGGAGACCAGTTTGTGGATTGTGCTAATTTGTTTTTACATCAATAGAGAATTCCAAAGTAATCAGAACAATGGTAGTGATTAGTCTGAACTAGCCCATTCTTAGCTCCATGGCTAATGGTTTCCTGTGAGTGACCATTGTCAATAGCTCAATTGGTTTCAAGGCGTCATGGACTAATGACTGTGCAAACAATGACATGGTTCATTATCATGCCCATGCGTTAAAACCCATGTGCCCAGCACTGTTTAAACTTTTCATTGTAAACAAAAGTTTTGAGATAAATTATTTCATACAAATTTTATGTTCAGACATCTTGGTTTTTGGGAGCATGCAGTTCAAGTATCCGACTATCCCAAAAATATGAGAAGGTGATTAGAGGTTATCCAAAAGTAAATCATATCTGCCACCTTAAGAACTATAGCCCCGTTGTACAGAAAAAGATCTTTTGAATATCTCTTTGTGTTTAAAAGGCACATGAACATAAAATTAGATGAATATATAATGCAATCACAGGGTATCTGATGTTACAGTCAAAGGAGATCAAGCAGCGCAACCATGTTATAATCTTGGCTAACGGGTCGTTATCATGTGTTATTTTACTTTGTATTCTATAGTTGTACTAATGGAACCGTATGAGTGAATGCGTGTAACCTGGTCCTTAGAGATACTAAATTGAGTGGTGATCTGGGTTAAAAATGAATGAATGAAAAAGTATGAATAAAGAAAAATACAAAGAGAAATCTCCAACTCTTGGGCATGTACAAGCTAAGGGTATCATGAACACACAAAAAAAACAGAATTTACAACTTTGTGTAAGTACCTTTTCATTTTGTTACCATATTGTTACCATATTGGCAGTTGCAACATTATCTTGATAAAGGGGAGGGCGGCTCCATATATTATATGACTTATAATTCAGTAGCCATATATATATATATATATATATATATATATATATATATATATATATATATATATATATATATATATATATATAGAGAGAGAGAGAGAGAGAGAGAGAGAGAGAGAGAGAGAAAGAGAGAGGAGAATATGTACATACACACATACAAACACACATACATATATATATTTATATATATATATATATACATATATATACATATATATATATATGTTTATAGATATGTGTATATATATATATATATATATATATATATATATATATATATATATATATATATATATATATATATATATATATATATATATATATATATGTGTGTGTGTGTGTGTGTGTGTGTGTGTGTGTGTGTGTGTGTGTGTCTTCCCCGATAGTTTAAGCATTACTCAGTGGATTTATATGTATTATATTATGCATGGCCTGTTCCACATTAGTACGAATGATCGCGAGTACTGATAAAAAAGGACAGATTCCTGATTTGAGTACTGACATGGCAGAGGCCATTGGTGGTTAGGTTTTTCATATTCATGCATGTGTATTTTGTGGACCTACTGACTATACAAAAACACACAGCACATTGAAATATGGTATGTCTGTGATGCCTTTGCTCTAGTTAAATCACAAGCATCACTGCCAGGTTGATGATTAATAGCACAAAACGAGTAATTTTTTTCTTGCCAGTTGTCACACAAACTGTACAGATGTGACTTGCTAAATTCCACATTGTGCAGGAAGACTGTGACATATGGCGCTCTTTGGACGTCCCATATCGTGTGTACAAAATTACTCATATCTTTACAAATAATATCTTACAAATATGATCCGAAATTATACCCAGGCGACCAGGAGTGAATAATATATTGTTCTGATTAGGTGTCACATCACTGTCAGACAATCAGATAACCAGGAGTGTAAACAAACCGACAGAATGGAATGGCTTTACCAGTGTTACATGTAAATATTTTTCATGCACGAGCAAATAATGGGTCTTTTGGTCACTTGTATTGCAAGGAAGTGTGGTTCTACGGTTCAATTATATAAGTTTAGTTCGCACGCATGATAACCCACCATCAACCAGGTAGGTCGAGTGCTGCTTCACACCAATGGCTGAGCAAACAGTACCTTACAAAGTACCAAGTTTAGTATATAGACAGCGTTATATGTAGTGTGCTACTCGTTGAAATGGAAATTAATACATATTCACAAAATCGTTTTTCACTTGCTGATGCTAATTATGCTTGCCTACATTGTAATATTCATCATCAACATCTGTTTTTGAAGTTGGTCTCCATTGCCATTCAAATCTAGTTTTGGCTTCTCCATCCCATTTGAATTACTTCTGATGTACACAGGGAAAACACCCTTTAGAAACTAACCTTTGAGCCATTTTCTAAAAACGGTCAGTGAGGTTGGTTATCTTTCTCATTCCATCAGGCTACCACTCTAACTGTGAACTCTGGCTTTATCCACCTCATTTGGTTTTCTCCATGGCACATTTGGGTAGGAAAGTATATGTCAGAATATTTTCCACAACAAGTGTTAAATATAGGCTCAGCATACTTCACAATCCATGTAAAACTTAAGGGTATCTACTCTAATATGGTCTATACCTAAGGTCCAAATTAGCTTGTACCATCGGTAGCCGCTAAAGCGCCAGGGTCATTCTCTGGTGCACCTTGGGGCAGGTTACCTCATTTCAATATAGCAGCCATATTGCGTCATAGTTATTTTACAGGGAAATGACATCGCAAATTGGATCGTTATTTTCCAATGTGCGATGAAAGTATTTACAAGCTACAATGACAGTCTACAATTGCAAAGTTCCTGACTGTAAGCCAGACACAAGAACAATGGGTAAATTGGATGAATACCCCTGGATGCAAGGGGTAGCTTTCCATAGTTTTCCTTCAAAGGAACGCAGAAACGACAGGAGTGGTTGAATATGGTGAAAAGACCAGAAAATTATGAACCACCAGGTAAATTTGGCAAAATTCATAAAGATATTTTGTTGCAGGTAAAGGTCCGACACCAGAACATCCAGTGCCCATGTTATTTCCGTATAACAACTGAAAGAATGCAGAAAAAATAACGCACAACAAACCGCTGGTAGAAGCATGTGAGACGGCCGAGGATCGAGTGACCTACCCAGCATCGGAGAATTGCCATATGTCAAGTAGAGAGTGGTGGTGCGATTGCTACATGGGGGGAGGGCACAAGAATTGCTCAAGAAATGTTGGCACACCTCTGATGTGCCTGTGTGGAAACACGCTTGTACAGATTTTTTTAAATACTGTCACTTTTGGCCCTTGCGCAGAAAGTTATGAAACATATGTACCCTTGTATTGTTACATAGGACTGAAACAGATATATTTTCACAGAATGTCCCCAAGTGCTAAATACATATCCCTGCTTGCAAATGTAATCGAAGTCAGCCCCAGCATTTTCAATTTTATTATCATATATCAAGGTGGCCCTCTAATCAGCTGCTGAGGTAGCCTAAATCAGTGCCTCCTGTCTTGTATTTTAAGCCTATGCACTTTATTGTAGTATATTATACGTTTAGACAATAAAAGAGGTCATGATGACAACTCTGAACCTTGTTTATTTGATCTTAGAGGCGAGACTCAGGACAGTAATGCCAACCTTCTTCTGGTGATGCACCATATGTATTTATGGAGAAAACCCATATGTGTGCAACTTAAGGCGGTATCTAACATATTAGGGGCAAAATGACCAAACACAATGTACTATAGAAGACCCTACCACTTGGTGTCCACAGTCAGAGAATGATGATGATGATAATAATGATAGTAATAATAATAATGATAATGACAATGAAAATTATAATAATAATACTAACAACAACAACAACAACAACAACAACAACAACAATAACAAAAATGAAATAGGGTGGTGTTTCGTTTTAAAACATTAAATAACGTGAATCGGTACAATGGGCAGTACAGCCGTTATTCAAAATGTTAGTCAACTTGCCCTACCAGCAGTTTCACCTTGAAGGTAATTAAACTATTTGTTATATGCCTTTCTTTTTTTTCCACACACGTCAGTGGTGGGTATTTGTTTTGTGTATTACAAATGCTGTAGTCTCTGGTACATTTTTTTTTATTTCGGGTAATTTGTTCAGCTCTACAACTTTTATGTTACACAAAATGATGGTCCTACATAATCTTTAAATCAGATGCACACACGTTACATTTAACCAGTTCAGAGTCATATGCCTAGTGTAGTGAAAATGGTGTTTTAGTGTACCACGTGGGAAATAATGACCCATTTCTGCAAATATTCAGATTAATTGTAAATGGCACTACCGGTACTGTCAGTCATTTTGTCCATAACAATGGCAAGAACACATATGCTTAAACAAGATGTTGTTAACAATTTATAAATCTTTGGGGAATAACATTTTATTGCACATGCACTGCTGCCTGACGTTCACTGAAAAGTAATTGAGCTGTACGTCACCCTATGACATTGTTTATATATTCCCCGTATTGGCAAAGTAGATACTAAAACGTCCAAATGTACTAATGTATCTAGTTGCAGGTCAACTATATCTTTTAGAAAGATGTGTCATATGAAGTACAATGCACATATTGGCGATAGTGCCACACAATGTGCAGTGATAGCACCATAGCCCAAAATAGGCTAACTTAACCCAGTCATTCCTATTGGAAACCTCCTTGGATTCAATATAGGATCGTCATTCTCAAATTAAGTATACTTTCACACGTTTAGTCAGCAGTACTTCTAATTTTTATACACTGTTAGCACGAAGGCATTGCAGCATGGTATATGAAAAAATACTGACTCTGTTTGCCTGATATCCTCTGCATCTACCTATGACGGGCTCAAATGAACAATATATAGATCTCAATCTGGGTGGTGGGTGAACAATCAAAGTCATCCCAAGGAAAACATGGTAATGCTAGAATGAAACCACTGTCAACCTCGACCAAATGTATTGGCCGATGATACCTTCCTTAAGATGACATTTGTGTCTGTCGCCCACTATCCAGGTCGAAATTTTTCTTACACTGAAAGTCTTATTTTTGTGATCAAGGGGTTGCACTAGACGCTTCTGAATGAACCTGCTCCCTGTGCAGGCCCCTCAGGTGGTTCCATGGTGCACGGAGTTTGTGAAAAGTAGGGCAACCTGAGTGCATCAATTCAGGCCTATCAATGCAGGGTGTAAATTGCTATTTCAAGTGTAAAATTAAGATCTACATCGATTACCAATGCTTATTCAAAGACAGGCTTATGACTTGGGGTCTCGCTTAGCCTTAAGCATGTGATAGATGAAACAATCGTCACCTGTCTTCAAAGGTACTTGTGGTGCAATATAGAATGTCGCACAGCTGATAACTGATCCAATTTCTTCATTTTTACCTCAAGTACATGGATACAGAATGATGTTTATGCCTTTACTCTTCTCCCTTCATGTTTTTGATCTCTCAAAGGCAGGTTAGTATATATAATTCTTTGTCAGCCTAAGAATCACGTAATACTTCAACCAATGGTACTCTGGCCAGCAGGCCAGGGTCACAGAGTTTTCAAGAAAAGTTAATTATCACATGACCATTGTAGAATGGCATCACAGCTGAAGAGTCCACCCAGCAAGTAAAAAGGTGGCCCACTTTCTCTGCCCACTTCCTGTTACCTTTAAGATAAAATAAATGTTCCTGTTTTATTGTGAACCTCAGGATCTCTACTACAACATTGTTACACATTATTTAAAGTCAGAATTTGCATTATTATGTACTGCATCATTTTAATTTTATGTGGCAAAAGGATTTTACATTTACTTCTGAATAATAAAGTGTGCCCTTGGCTAAGTAAGCACTGCTAAAGCATTGTATGTACATATGGTGCACTGTTATTGTCAGCATATACTGCTTTTTCAGGTGAACAATTGTTTTTCTCTTTGGACATTGGAGAGACACATATATAGGGCACGGCCTAATGAAAAGGATGATGTTGGGATCGATAATTATCTCTCATGGAATCATATCCTTTTATTTTACTATGCTTAGCAAACTGAATTATCCAAATCATGGTACAGGAACAAACATTGGCCAGGAGACGCTCATTAAGGCTAATTGCCGCCTCTAACATTAAAGCCACCTTGAAGCACAATGAAAAAATATGATACACTATATCATTATATAGTCTAAAGGGTCTGGTGGTATAGATTTGAATGTACTAAGCCTCTCTGTGTGCCAAAACAAACCAAGGATGGTACCTGTTTCCAAAATATGACTCTTCTTTAAAGCCGACAGATTTGAAGTTTGGATCATGAACAACAAAAACTATCTATCGTAGCATTACTATAAATACTTTCACAATGGGATCTCTGGCATGTATAGGCAAGAAACGCTAGTCTAATCTTAGTGCCAGTGCGCTAGTCGTACAAGACGTGATTTGACTGATTTCATAAGCACTTATTCCCTGCAAAGTGAATTTATGAGACGAGAACTGAGTGAGCGAGTAAATGAGATGACCTTACCACCAAAGCAAACATTGCTGAACAAACTCTTAAATATATGTGGATCAATTTTCCGGGAGCCGTTTTGACACAAGCTGTTGTTAGGGTCAATGTCAGGTGACTAAGTAATTGACTTATATTAAGCCTTTGATCCTAGGTAGTGGCATATGAAACCACAATCGTCAAACAAACAACATGGCTGGCTTGCAACTAAGAGATTCAAGACGTGAGTTTAAAGGCCCTAATATAGGCTTGTGAGCCTGTTGGCCAATATTGTTTTTCACTAAAATACATTTAAACCAAAACTTCGGGGTTTTTTTACCATAACACAACAATATATCTTAGCAAGAATACATTTACGATTTTTTTGTCCACTTGTGGTGAATGATTTTTACTAGAGGAAATTATTTGTTTTCGGGTAATGGCCCGTTCGGTTTTAAAAATCAGAGCCACCACCTAGCATAGCAGTTTTTCTCCAGGTCTTTTTTTCACAACGTCAATCAAATTTTAAACTGACATCAAACAAAGACGAATAGCTGTGTCATCTCAAAATAAACGGCTAATCAAAGACAAATTTCTAACTTAGGAACAGTGCTTTATATTTAGTTTCAGCTCTTTCTTCCATGACTTTTGGAGGTCAAGAAAATGGAAAAAATGTAAAACATTGTTGTAGCAAATTCAAAATTTTATACCATTCCTTAAATCTGTCTGATTCCCAGACAAAATCAGTTTTACCCCAAGACATTTTTTTCCAGTAGAGGGTCTGTTTTATCGTTTCATTGAAGTTTTGAGATTTTCAAACTTAGTTTAGTGCAACCATGCTGAAATATACTTCCGAATCTATACCTGCTCAGAAAACAGCAAATAACTTCTGAACGAATATCGGAATTGATCTGATATTCTGTGATAACAAATATAATCATCCATATTATTATTATGAAAAGATATATTTTAATGGGCCAAACGATCTATCAGTGTTTGCTGGGCAAAGTCAAAGTTAGCAGTCTCAAACTCACCTGGTACCATAATCTGTTCCAATGGGATTTGGGGTAGTACATATACTATGCTTGAGATGCATTATTAAGACAAAACACGTGAAAAAAAAGGGAAACATCGAAAGAAATATGCCATCTTATAAAAGAAATTAGAAAACATGGGAAAAGGAGACAATTGTGTTATCGGGTTAGCGGCCAGATTTTCATACACTTCCTTAGTCGTATATATATAACTACTTCAAATTGGTGTAATTTTCAACATCCTGCTTCTTGCAGTTAATTATTTACATTTGCATTGTTTATAAGCTTGTTCAGCTTATCATTCCACTGAGCTAAAAGGAGGGTCAGCTACACTCCGTATTGTTCGACTGTAAAAGCCTTATGCAGATGCTCATCAAACTTGGGTGAAGTGTCCCTTGGGTGGGTCTTTATGCAATTGGTTAAAGTGGTTATGCTCTTAAATAATTTTATCTTTAATTTCATTTTTTTAGCCAAGCGGACTTGTCACTCACCCGAGCTTATGTCAGGACAAGGCATCAAACGTCCGCCCATCCGTCCATCCACAAGAACCCCCTCCCCCCCAAAAAAAAATTAAAAAAACCAAACAAAAAACAAACAAAGAAACAAAATAATTTTCCCACCAGGTGCTAGAATAAGCTGAGTGACGGTTTTGGAGACGAGAAAAATAACAAAAAGTGCACCGGAGTTTGCCAAACTTATTGGAGTACCATTCTTGTTTCAAAGATCAAGATCTAGGTTCACCCAAACTGTCCTTATGCTGCTTGTAACCAAGTAGCCAAGCACCTTTTCAGGAGAACATGTTTTGAGCATTCCAAAAGAATGATCACATGCATTCATAAAGCAAGAGCGCTCTGCTGAGCCCATGTTGAGCTGACCAATGAACAACAACCCAAAGTAAAGTAGGCCCGCCATAGTTGGAAATGAGAATGGAGCTGTCCCGTTGACTCACACAGGTATCAATAGGTATGCATGTGATAATTGAAGAACTGAAAAAAATATATATATAGATAAATAAATAAATAAATAAATAAATAAATAAATAAATAAATAAATAAATAAATAAATAAATAAATAAATAAATAAATAAATAAATAAACATGACAACACAGAGTATCACCGCCTGGTAAACATATTTGTTAACTCTGCGACATGCTAAAATTTCACCGAGTGTTAGAACAATTTGATTTACAGTTTTTCAGAAGTAAAAAACAGTTAAAACACAAAAAATGGTTGTAAAAAATTGAGTAAAAACAGCACAGTGCAACCTCTTGAAGATATCAATGTCTGGGCAACTCCAGTTTGCCTTTGCCTTTTCAAAGCAATTGGGTAAGTAATTATGCAGAAGAAGATTTTTTAACATTTAGTAAGAGAATGACAACAAAAATAATAAAAAATTGAAAAAAAATTACTGCAGCGTAACCATCTAAATAATCCTTCTAGAGATCCACCAAAGGTACATCCCTACAAAATATAAGCAAAGATGTTTGGCCGATTAAGAGAAGAGGTCGAAAATGTGATTTTACATTACAATTACACTGACTTACAGGGTAGTCAATACGACAGAAACCTGAATGGAAAAGCTCATTTGAAATCAGAAATTTACAGCATCAACAGCTAGAGCGCAGCATTGTTAACCAAGTTTTGGGTAAGAAGCTAAAAATACCTTGAGAATATGAGGAATTGTTAACAAAATAGAATTTCAAAACAAACAAACAAACAAAAAAAAAAAAGAAAAAACAATAAAAATATAAAAAAAAAATCAATGAAGTAAGACCGGTGGAACAAGCATGAAACACAGACACCGAAAGTGCTTGCAACAATATGTGAAGCGAGTCATAGGGTTCTGTAAAGAAGAAAGATGTGATTTTCACTGCAATTGCAACTCACAATCCTAGTAATCAATAGATATGCAGGCATTACTGACACAGTATCACAACTTAGTGAACAACTTTGTTTACTCCTTCCACAAGCTACCATTTCCATCCAGGTTGTCTGTAATCTCAGTCACAGTTATGGAGAAGCCGTAAATAGCATTATCACGCCCAAAAATAAATAAAAATAGAAAACCTGCGCCGTCACCTCCTGAACGAATTACAGTGTGGGGTCCCAAGAAGGTCTCTATGCAATTGTCTTGGTGGTTTGGGAGAAGGAGATTTCTCAAGAGTTGGTCAGAACATGAACAAAAAAAATATTCATGAAAACATTTAAGATTCCTGGACCATGACCTTTTTGGACAAACACAGAGCTGAAGCCGGTGGTGAAGAAAATTTTGAGATCAGTTTGTAGCAGTAAAAATGTAATCAGGTGCTGAATATTGAAAAGCTGCTGAGCAGTGGGTATATCACTTATCACTTCAACTATCTCACTCGGAACACATTAACACACAAAACATTTCAAGCTTCTAAAAATTAAATGAAGCACATCTTTGCCATGCAATGAGTAGTCCATTGTGCTATGTGATTATCATACTCTGGAAAAGTTTGTTGTATTTGTATCCTTAAATTAACATGAAAGTTGTTTGTTTGTTTTTTTAAATCTTACATGCATTCCTCTTCCCCTTGTCTTTTCATTTTTCCTTTAATCTTTATTGACGTGAAAAACTGTGTTTAGAACTTAGAACGTTTTAATACGTAGATAAGTACTTCCACCAAAATATGACTTAATTATGTAAAAAGGAAAAACAAAAAACAAAAAACTATGCACTTAGAATTTTACAAAACGTAAAGTAGAATCATGTGTTTTGGACTTAGCACTGAAATTATACGGTTGTTGTGTTGTTCTCTCGTGTTCATTTCGAACCGTTTGTTGCTGTATTTATCGTGCAAATAATATCACCACTCAAGATGTGACGGTAACTTTTTCTACGGGAAAATGCTTTGAATTACGGTTTGGTTTGCATTCATTAGTGTAGTTGGTTATAAGGGACATTCGAATGTCAGAGAATGTCTCTTGCCATGGACAGCATCAGGAAAGTTATGTTGACATCTCTTGTCCCTTAAATGAAGCATTCTGCTAATAGGGCTGGGTACATTGTCATCACATTTTCAACATATCTTGCCATTTGATTGCTTGGGAGGCATGGGAAGGGGGTTGTCTTCCTTTGCTGCAATGGGCAACCCTTTGAATCTCCTGGGAGCATTTGTATTGTACTGAAGTATGATATGTCATGTCCTCGGTACAGTCTTGCGAGCAACGGCAGCTGACTTTCCGAGGATGATGGCTTGTGGAGAGAGGGGCAAAGTCACAATTAAATTGGAAAGTAGACATCTGTGATAGGCAAAAAACGAAATCTACTCACTCATCGTTAGTGTAGAGTAAAACTCTGCCAGCATCTAGCAATTAGTGCAAGGTATTACCCCAGGGTATGGTCTGGAGTACTACATTTTGCTTCACGTGAGATGGTGACTGTAATGAACAAGACGTTTGTGCTTAACCAATGGTTACAGGATCCTTTGAACGTTAAACGCAACTCCAAATCTGGTGTTAGTTGTTGTTTTTCAAAGTTGTTTCTTGTAGTAACATACAGAACATCTCTCCCAGAAAAAGATTACATTTTTGGATATCAAACATGTAAGTAAGCAGGAATATTGATATATGTGTTGTCTTAGCGTGCTCTGGTAAACACAAGGGAAGACCCATCACATGAATTAGAGAGCACCCATGATATGAAAGAGAGGGCCCATAAGGTGAAAGAGGTCACCATCAATTGCGTAGTGCACTGGACTTTGCAATTAGGTGTAAACATTTTTTTCCCACTGGGCATCATCAATACCAAATAGTATTACTTGGACAAAACTGTCTTCAAATTGCAGGTAAATCCCATAGGTGTTCAGTCCTGACAATCTAAATTACAATTAAATGCCAATAACATCACAAGGAAGCATCTTTTGTAGTAAACCTAAGGCCATTTGTAAGTTTTTGTCTGCACAAATATAATATCCCCAACCGACTTAACAACTCCTACAGCCTGGTGAACAAGTGTTTTTCCATATTTGCTAATTCTAGCTACACGCTTAACTTGAGCATTGTTTTGTACCTTAATTCGTACAATTCTTCATCCACTTGAAAGTCAATTCCACATACTTTAACCATCATAGTCCAGAAAGAGCAAGCTAAATTGACTGGTTGTTGTTGTTGTTGTTGTTGTTCTTGTTCTTGTTCTTGTTCTTGTTCTTGTTGTTCTTCTTCTTCTTCTTCTTCTTCTTCTTCTTCTTCTTCTTCTTCTTCTTCTTCTTCTTCTTCTTCTTCTTCTTCTTCTTCTTCTTCTTCTTCTTCTTCTTCTTCTTCTTCTTCTTCTTCTTTCTTTCTTTTTTCCTACTTCTTTCTCTCTTTCTTTCTTTTTTTCTTACTTTCTTTCTTTCTTTCTTTCTTTCTTTCTTTCTTTTTTTGTCCATTTCTTTCTGTTTTTGTTTTTGACCACATGTTGGGCCTTGTCCATTTCAAGAACACTTTCTGCATGCCTCTGTGTATCCTTACTACACGGCAGTATCTTTCCACATGGCAATATTAATGTGAAAAAAAAATTATACACACAGAACAATTGTACAGAGGACTGTCAATTCCAAATAAACTCATTCGAGTTCAAAGTTAAAAAATGCTATTTGTACTGCTACCAATGATCCGTGCTACTTCGCTCATTTATGAAGATATTTTGACATAAATATAGGTGAATAAGATATTTAGGTTTGAAGTGCTATTCCCCTTATCCAACTTAGTTTCTAGGCAGATGAACATGAAAAAGACACATATAACTACTGGTATCCTAAGGGACTGTACTTTAGTATGATTATCAGACATAAAGATGAAAAATATTTACCACAAACTTGGTGCCACCAGTCAAGTGTTGATGAAATGCATGAAGGTACACGTAAAGGATGACGATTTTAAATCAGTGTGATTTAGTGTGGTGTTATGTTGACCTTTTGTGCTGTGCCTGTGTCATCAGCAGATAAATGAATTAAAGTTATGTCATGTGTACGTAATTATATACTTCAACATTGTTATCCCTTTCCCTTTTGAATAAACACCGAGTTGACAACTTTCCTAAGCATGAGTTGAGCACAAGGTGCCCAACTCATGCCAAGGAAAGTTGTTGACTTGGGGCATATGATTTTAATAGGGCTTAGCTACAATTGTAAGTCAAAATTGTTTTTCGTTGCTTTTGAAATTTGTTAAAAATGCTGAAGCAGACAATGTTTGATCCCCATCCGGTTATGGCTGGTTTAAGGTTGAAAAGGCCCAGGAAAAAAGTATCTATAACAGACCGAATATTTCACCGTGCATTAAAGGCCAGTCACAAAGGTGACAATCCATGATGTCAGATGATCTTGTGGCCTGTGGATTTTGGGATAAAACTGGTAACCCTAAATGACACAATCCATAGTCACCTGACCATTGAAAAGCCAATCAGGTGGGGAAGATCATCCATAGCTCTTCCATGAGGTTTCACGAGCAATGCTTCATGGCCAACTGCGAAACAAAAAAGCTTACATATGTAAAGTATGTTGTCAGCAAGGGAGCAGGTATCTGACCTGTTGTTTCCGTGAGCAGAGAAGGGTATTTCTACGTTCAGGTGCTAAAATGTTCTGCAAGTGTCATACTTGTGTTTTGATTGCTTCTCAATCCGATTCCTCACTGGAAGTACTTCTTCCTTAAATCAGCGAGGACTATGTTAATGATGGCTAACGCATGGTTGTTTGTCGCTCAAAGGTCACTGCGTCAAAAGAATAATGTCATATGAAAAGCAGTAAAATTGGGAGAGGGGGATATATAGCTTCACAAATATAAATCATGACTGCTTTGTTCGAAATGCCAGATGTTATTTGGAGTTGTTAGTGTCCATTTAATTTATATGTTAAGCCAAATGTAAATAAGCAAAATAGTCATGCTATGTAGCTGTGTGTGGTTTTCACGCTTCATATAGTTTCGAATTTTCAAAACAAGTTGTGCCAAATTGTACTGCAAGTCGGATCAAACGATGTGGATGCTAATTATGTGATATAAGCATAAGTTGAAAAACTTCAATACAAAAATATTAATATTCTGGCTACACTCTATCTTCTCTAAGCCATGAGCACATAATGGAGATGGGGTTATCCCATCAAAATTGTTACCATTTACCTGTTCTTATTCCATGGAGCTGGGGCTGTCCCAATGAATATGTTGTAAGAGTCCTCAATGTGTTGCCATGATGTTATCTATACCAGAAGCTGCAGCAAAGAAGATATGGGTTGTCTTCTGGAAGTGCGTCAGGGAAACTGCAGGCAGGCAAGATCATCCATAGATCTTCTATGCGGTTTCAAGAGCAACACTTCATAGTCAATGGTGAAAGAAAAAGTCTTCATTTGTCAAGTATATTGTCAGCAACGGAACAGGTATCTAACCTGTTATTTCTCTAAGCAGTGAAGGGTATCTCTGCGTTCAGGAGCTTAGACGTTATGTGTCACAATTGTATCTTCTACAATGTCTTAAGTAAATGTGTGTAAGGATCACCATAATTATCCTTAGGTGATAAACATCTTGATTACGTCCGCATCTGATTTCTCACTGGAATTACTTTAAACTAGTGAGGACTATGGTAAAATTGGCTTATGCATGGTTGCAACAGTATCTAAAAGGTTACTGCATCGAAAGATTTTTTTTATATGGAACGTGGTAAAAATTTGGGGGAAATACATAGATACACAAATTTAAATCATTACTTTTTTGTTTGAAATACTAGACGTGATTTGAAGTTGTTAGTGTTCATTTAATATACATGTTAAGCCAAATTTAAATAGGCAAATTCTTTACATTTTGTAGGTCTTTGTGGTTTTGACGCTTTGTATAGTTTCACATTTCAAGACAAGGTGTGGCAAATTTGGTTGAAATTCGTATCAAACAACATGGAAGCTTTTGTGTAATATTAGCATAACTTCAAGTACTTTAACACTGAAATATGAAGACTCTGGGTATACTCCTTTCTTCTCCATTAAACCCTGACTAAGCTCTGTTTTGTCACGAAATGCAATAAATTTGATCTTACAGTTACTTCCTAAATATCCCAAAAGGTATGCAGAAAATGGATGCAATCACAATATCACAGTTAAAAAATCAACACCTTCACAAATTGAAAGGTACGTATGTGACAAGTAATCATAATGTCACATCCGTCAGTACATTGATGTGAGGACCCTCCACAGTCACAATGAAAGGCATATCGGACAAAATATTTACAACCAAATTAGGAATGCAAAGGGGAAGGGAAAAAAGGTAAAGGAAAGAATGGGTACTATTGCCTAGCGAGCGACTTTTTATGATCACTTGTTTCCACTACAGGGTGGCTTATTATTTTCTCTGAAACAGC
Organism: Hermodice carunculata; assembly: GCA_964020975.1. NCBI lineage: Eukaryota > Metazoa > Annelida > Polychaeta > Eunicida > Amphinomidae > Hermodice > Hermodice carunculata. The sequence continues at coordinate 25,815,917 of OZ026628.1, read as the reverse complement.
GGACAGCAATTTGGAAGGGATCAACAACCTAAATCCAGTTTTGATATGTGCGTGGATGCTAAACCATTGTAAAGTAGAGCACTGGATGGTCTCCTTATAATGCATTTATAAACTGATGTGGTGTCATATTGTTCCATTATGGTTCCTTTTTGATCAGGAATCACGTATTGAACATCTTGGTTGCATTTGAGCAGTTCTGATGCAGGGTATACTTGAGGTCCTAAACGTATAAATATGTTGATACACATTATTCATGCTGTGACAAACTCGGTGTCCGTAAGTCTGAATGTAAATTGAGTTTGACATATCTGAGAGAGTTATTGTTTTGTGCATGAAGTTAAAGTGTGCTGGGGACAGTTAACTTTTACAGCTGTTGTAGCATGATATATTTTAAACTTGCACTGTAACAACGAAATGGATGTTGTTGTTTTTTTTTCAATTGGATGCATAAACTCTTTGCTCGCAGTCAAGTTAAAGTTAAATATACACTCTGGCCACATTTTGCAAGCTCATGCTTTCACGAGAATTATTGTAGGACAAACAAGGGATTTTGACAGTAAGTTGCCTGTGTCAACAGCAAATCAAAATCAAATAAAATCAAATTGCTGGTATAAGCCAAGGAATGCAAGTATAATCTATACCCAGAGGGCTCAAATCCTATTGGTACACATGAAATTAAATTACAAACAGAAAACTACCGATACATCCAGGTAAATATGAATCAAATCACCTGACACTATAAACATAGTCTAGAACATTTTACACCAACAATACAAAATGAACGAAAACATGAACAAATTAAATGTTTTCTTTAAAAATATGAAATGCAGGTGATTGACCCCATGACAAAGTCATTTTATAAAAAACCTTTGGTCCATTACTGCCAGCAAAAATATAAAAATGAAATATATGTGCTGCAACGAAATATGTGAAGGTTAAGTTTCTGTTGAGTATTGTAATTGCATGCTTGTATAAGGATATTAAATGTAATGGTGTCACAGGTGAAATACCCAACTTTATTTGGCACAAAAATACCAGTTAAATCACTGTTTATAGTTTAAATTGTATAAAACTGTAATTATGAAACAGTGAATAGTGACTCTATTTAATTATTTCCTTTAAATCATATAATACACTCTTTTATCATTTGATGTGGGAAATGATCAATGTTAGACTTTCAGGTTGGATCCCAATATACAATACAGTGTGTGAAATATGAAATATGCTAGAGCTTTTCATAGAATATTGAAAACCGGTACGTTGCCTTATATCTTTAAAAACCAATGACTTTAACATTTTTTAAGGAGTTTTTAGGGTTTTCCTGTAATAGTGTCCAGACTTCTTAAAATCTTGCATAGGATTCATGTTTGATTATAGTGGCATTGATTGTTATGAGATTGTTTTCTTTGTCTTGTTGTTTTCTTTCTTCCACACACACACACACACACACACACACACACATATATATATATATATATATATATATATATATATATATATATATATATATATATATATAGAAAGAAAGAAACGGGAATTCTAATCTGGCATAGTCCTGTCATCCAAGTGCTACTTACAATGTTGGAACTAAAATTAACGTACTTAAGCAAATAAAATATGTCAAAACCGATTCATATTATAAGTTTTTTGACATAAGCAGTCAGTTTTTTTAGCAGAGAACTGTCCATTCTCCTAATTCAAGTTTGTACTTGGAACCAACATGCTAAAATTATCAAAAGTTAAAAAAAATAAAAAAAATGTCATCTGCAAAAAGAAGACCGAAAAAAAAAAGAAAGAAAATCGAGCTACCCAAGTGTCGAAAATTAAGGGGCATTAACATTGACAATATTTGTCAGGATACATGTGATGCATTTGATTTCTACAGTATGAAATGGGGAAAGGAAGAAAAAATAGAATTTCAGAAATTTGAAGCATGGTTATCAAACTTTTAACGAGTCTTTAGAAATATAATTTATCGTTACAAATCCCACATTAAGAATTTAAATACGGTTAATTTAAAACATCCTGAAGTTTCAAAGCAGTCAAAGAACTAGAAGAAAGAGTTTTAGTCGCTAACATAGATAAGGCAAGGAACAATTTGGGGATCATCTGCAAAACGTATTATCTGGATGTTTTGAGAAAGGAACTTGGTATAAACAATTTATCAGACATAAGAGGAAATGCGGTGTATTAATTACACAAGCAATTCATTGATGATTTGATAGATACACATAAAGATGACATGAAAAAGAATTTTAATATCAAAATTTCTGAAGAGGACTACTCCATTCCACTTTTGTTCTGGTTACCCAAATTACATAAAAACCCTTTTAAATCTGGATTCATAGCTGCTGCATCACAATGTACAACAAAACAGTTATCAAAAGAGGTAACATTGTGTTTGACTGCAATTAGGAACCATTTTCGTAAATACTATAATGCAATTTCTAGAAACTGTGGAATAAATTTGTTTTTTTGTTTTTTTTTTTTTTTGTTTTTTTGTTTTTTTGTTTGTTTGTTTGTTTGTTTTTTTTGAGTTTAAGCAATTTGTCCGAGTTTGTATCTAAAATAAAAGATATAAAAGTAAAAAATGTCGAATGTTTTCTGCACGGTACAAAAATTTACCCATAGATAAAGTCAAAAGTTCCTTTTCAGAATCAATAAGCAAAATGTTTAAACAAAATAGTAAACCATACATTAATATCAATTCATATACAAAGAATGCATATTGGTCACACAATAAATATTCAAAAAGCAACGTTAAATCTTACCCTCTAGAAACGTTGATAGGTGCTACAAAATTTCTTTTGGATAATACTGTTGTTCAATGCAGACCACTGGTTTTTCAGCGAATCAAAGGCATTCCAATGGGTATCAACTGCTCCCCTATACTGGCCAATATGTATTTAACCTGGTTTGAATTTAAGTATATGGATAATTTGATGCAAAAGGAGTTTCAAATGGCTACACAATTATCAAACCACACAAGATATATTGATGACATTGCTTGTGTAAATGTACAAAATTTCAGTAAAATTGCTAAAGAAATTTAAGTCTATCACAAAATAGATAAGTTTAACTTTGAAGTAGATAATAACCCTTTCCCGGACAGTAATATTTCGGATACTATTGGACATAATACATTTTTGTCACAGATTTTGAGATTTGGTCGTATTTGTTATAAATTTCAGGACTTTGCATCTAGAAGCAAATTTAATTACAATAAACTTGAGTCAAGAGGATTCGAAGGTGTACTTTTTCCCAAATATTTCTACAAATTTTGCTGTAAATATCCCAAAATGGTAAGAAAGTTTAGCTTTAATAATTTTAGAGATTTTAGGCTTGCCTGTTTTGCTACTTAATTTTATCTTTTGATATCATTCTGTTTAAATATTCACCTTTCAGACATTTTAGGCTAGCTTGTTTTCTGTTAGGTAAACCCCCAGGTGCTACAGGAAGCACGAGGCGGCCTACGACAGTTACAAGCTTGCCTAATTGTACTAGATATCTGGTTAATATTTTAATTGCACTCTCTTGACATGAATAGATTGACTTTCATTCTTTTCTGACTTGCCCGATAATTCTACTGTTAATATCCAAAGATGATTAGAAAGTTTGGCCAAGATAATTTATTTTTTTTCGACTTGTCTCTTTTGCTACATAACTTTATCTTTTGTCATCTTTCTGCTTTAATATTCATTTTTAGACATTTTAGGCTTACATGTTTTCTGTTGGGTAAACCCCCAGGGGATGCAGGTAGCAAGAAACGGCCCACAAAAGCTACATGTTTGCCTAATTCTACTTCAAATCCTGTTAAGAAACAATTGTTTTGAAGGCATGTTTTTGGCATAAATGTCAATGACATTCATTCTTTTCTGATATGCCTAAATGCGCATTTACTCAATATCAAAAATTACTCAAAATTGACAGTATTTTCTCAAATGTCACAAACCTGACACATTAAATTGACACATTGATCCAGAGTTGGCAGTGAAATAGAGCTTAATTGTTTGAGCAGTAAGTGTCATCATGGGGTTTGTTTCACATCTCTGGTGCAAGATGTACATTGTTGCAGCCCTTTTCCCTTGGTTTCTACAGGTGGTCTAGCAGCAACTGTTTATTTTACAATGACTGGGACTGAATATAATGCCCCATCTTGTTCCCACTTCAGTTAAACATTGGCAGATGGTTTAACTAGGATAAGCTGTCCAGCTAGAAAGGGTACATATTGGTTCAGGGGTAAGTCAAATTGTTCTTATATGAACCTGCACAATGCAAATTTGGTTAGTATGGTTTGTTTGACAGATATTTACCTTTCATATGAAGCTCTGTATTTATAAGCAAAACTTCACGTATTTAGCTGATTCATCAATTGCCACGTTCATATTCATTCATTATTATGTGGGTTGTCTTTGCTGAATATTTAGCTTACACAAGGAGCCGCTACTCATATCATCTCAGGCCTATGACGTTAGTTATTGAGAAGATTGTCATGAATAAGGCATTGGTCTGCCTCCAGCTAATAAAGGCCTGATTCGCACAATTATGAAGAACCTCATAAATATTCCAACAAATTCTGGTGATTTTTAAGTTCCATAACATAGACTTGTGCGCTTTAAAGGAACACGGTATGGCCTATACAGGTAACTGTACCTTGCATTTTGATTCACTGCATTTCAAAGGGCAAGGGGGTCTTGTAATATTGACGTTGCGTTCCTCTTCCCAGTTTCTTTGTATTCCGAAAGTAGCAAAGTTCGACACAACGGATTCAGCAATTTTAATTGTTTTAACATATATGTAAGATTTTACTGCATTTCTGAGGCTGTCCAATGTGCTTATGTTGAAGAAATATTGGATATTAATGGGGAGTCTGTCTCTGTATGTACACAAGGCAGTGTTGCATAGCACTGTAGACATAATTCCTCCACAAAACAATATAAACCACTGCTGTGAATTCATTTTTAGTCAACAGGGGGAATATACTTCTGTATATTTTGTATTTTAAATTACAATATGCCAATAATCAAGGCAACGTCATTATATGTACGCTCCTTTAAAATTGTCTTCACAGCATCAATCAAAAGTTTCTCAACAGCAAGTGTACATCCATTAGGGTACAAATTCACAGGGCAGGTGCTCAGATTGAAAGGTGTAAAATCCGAAGAACACTGTGACTCTGCAACTAGAGTTGCAATACACATTAAAGTAAGATTATACAAGCACAAAAATATTACTTGTGATTTCGGGTAGTTATGAATAATGGGTACATCGAGCATATGGCCTTAAATTGCAATTCAAAGGAAAAATTTTATTGACGTGTATGCCCCCGAGTATTTGTTGCAAACCCCTGTGGTCTCTCACATTAATCGTTATATTCACATATTGTAACAACAGTGTCCGTTTCTTGATACCATGAAGGGTGTGTCAATGGTTTAAGTAGATCATTTGATAAAACTGAAGCCAAAGGGAAAAAACGAGCAGTGAGAAAAACAGATGCAAATAAAATAAATCAAACTGCAATAAAAGTGAACCTATCGAATGTAATGAAAGTCAATGGGTATACAGTCATAGATTTCAGACTCCATGTGGGAGCACATTCATGATGAAAACCCTGCTTTAGAGGAAGGATACCTTCATACCCCAGATAGATGAAAGGCCAGGTAGGGTACAATGGGGGGTGTGGGTGGGGGTCCAGGTGAAGCTTTGATCTTTTTTCTTGGCATGCACATTATGTTTATTATGCTGATAAGGACAGCAGGGTGCTCACTATGCCTGTATGGTAGACAAAGCAATTTATTTTCATCCGCTGTTATATGGTTCTGGGTCACTAATGAAATGCCTCTTCACTTAATTGTTTATCATTTATAAAGCTGGACAGCATGCTGTGCCTTTACATACAGGTACTTGTTCCCAGTTTCAAGGGGAAGTTTTCAGCATGTTTATGCGTGCCATAATATTAATCTTTTGCAATTTCTTCCCCAGTTATTGTAAATTAAGCTCGAAATTTAAAACTACTGTCACTACCAATATTTGAATCGTGTACATGTTGCTACTGACTAATTAAGCACTATCCCTCTTACTAATGCAAATCTGAATACAAAACGGTCATCATATATAAGACATTCCTGTGCGAGCACTTATTTGGCAAATGTCTTGTTTTTTTCTTGTTTTTCATTCAACATCAAAATTAATTTAAAAACAGGCCATCACGTAGCAGGTTTCCGAGCATTTATATATTGAACATGTTTTTTATTCATGGAGGTGCTTGGCTTTTACATTTTTTTCTATTCTTTCTTGCTTAAGTTTTCTTTATCTGCCGGTTTGTGTGTGTATGTGTGTGTGTGTGTGTGTGTGTGTGTGTGTGTGTGTGTGTGTGTGTGTGTGTTTGTGTGATGGCAAGTCATTTAAACTAAATGGATGTATATACGGGCAACAACTACGTAAATGCGAAATGGCTTCTGCAAGATTTTGCATGTAACCAACTGGCTTCTCTCTGCTGAGAACTCATCTGCAGACATTTAAAAAAATATTGCAACATTGTTTGCTTATAAAGGATGTAAAAGGGTAATGCTACTGACAAACTAATGTATCATCATTGTTATTTCACATGTATGTCCAAAGAATCAAACTGGTCTAACTCTTGCACTGTCTTGCAACCATATAAATGCTAAATGAATTCTGTAGCACAGACTCAGACTCACACTCAGATTCAATTTTATTTGACACAAAACAGGTGGCGATACAAAAAAGTAATACATCTCAATTAGTAGAATGTATATCTGTAATGCCTCAAATGGCATTACAGATATACATTCTACTAATTGAGAGGCATTAAACTGGGCTGTCCGGATGATCCCTGCTAAGGATTAAAGATCTGCTATCGCAGGGGCCGCCACAAGATCTTGCATATAACCTTCCAGCTTCTCTCTGGTGTGAAATCATGAGGAGACATTTGAAACCATTACAACGTCGTTTGCCTGTAAAGGAAAGGGAAGGCTACTACCAAACTAATGAAACATCATTATAATTGCGCATGTATGTCCAAAGAATCAAACTAGTCCCACTCTTGCACTGTCAAGTTGATGTGACATTTAATTGGCTGGCAGGTCACGATAGATCTCACGTACCAACCCTGTGTAACTAATAAATGTTTATGCATTCTGAATCAACCTACAAATTACGTGTAAATATCAAAAGAAAGCTGATTCTCATGATCCCTTTTGCGAGAAACAAACATATTGTCAGTTTTTAAATACATTTAAAGATGACCATACTAATGGAATCTTTCTGTAAAGAATCATGAACTAGTACTCTGTAGTCACAACCGAACAGTGCTACTGGATGAGTGTCAATACATATATGAATGGACTGATTTCATCATATATTGCAGTTTATTTACTGCTTCAGAAGAAAAATGCCACCCCAATTGTTTTAACATGGGTTGCCTTAAATAGGACTTTCTACGCAAAATATGGGTGCCGCATGCGAAAGTTGTGTCAGGTATTGGGGTGCCTATGGGCTATATAAGGGGGCCATGACACTAATGGTATATATCTGAATTCACAATGCCAGGATGTACGGATCACTTACAACTGTCCGAATTTGACAGGGCTAGAATTAATGGGATGCTGAAGGCTGGACTTTCCATGTGGGAGATTGGTAGGATGATGGGGTGTTCCACGCTCTCCGTAAAATGGTTGTAGGACCATTTCTAGGGAACCAGAAGATGCTAGAGGAAGGCTGGATCTCCCCAACTAGGACTGGCAGATGGAACGGATGGCTATTACTTGATCCAGTCTGTTAAGAGGCACATGTTTCTTTCTGCCGAAACATATCTTTGGCATTGCCGCTAGGCCTACATCATCAGAGGACTACAATCTATCATTACCAAGAGGCCACTGTCGGCTAGACTGAGGACATACTGCCATGTCATTCGCATCCCTCTCAAGTCCTATACACAAGACATGACAGGTACAATCGTGTGAGGAACTTGTAGCCTGGACCAGAAATCAATGGAACACGATGTGAACATGCCCACTATGGAGGAGGCAGTATCATGATGTGGATGGAGGGGGGGGGGGGGAATTGCAGTCATAGGGAGAACTGCTATCGTTATGTTGAGCAGGATACTAACAGGCCAGTACTACGTGGATGAGAACCTGCCCACAGTTAACAAATGGATCCAACAATAACATTATTGTTTCAACAAGATAACTGATGATCACATGCTGCTGAGTGAACATGCAGTATCCATAGCAACTTAATATATCATTTTTGTCATGGCTAGCCCTTCTCTTGACCTGTCCTTCATTTAGCATCTGTGGAATCCACTTGGCCGTCGAACAGCAACGTGTATGACGAACCCGCAGCCCTCCTGGAGCAACTGGGAAGAAGGCTCACAGACCAGTGGAATAAGATTTCCTGGGGTGAAATCAACAAGCTGGCAAGCAGCATGCCAAGGCAGATCCATGCCTGCTTACAGAAGCATGGTGGTCACACCCGCTATTGATGCATGCTGCCTCGCATATAAATAACAAAAACCACAATACAAAGAAAAAGATTGTTTTAAGGACTTCTGTTTCCTCCCAAAAGCGAAGTAAAAAGCAATGCTATAATAAAGTAAACAAACTGCACACAGACATTTTCGTAGCACATGCATAACGTTGAACAAGCGGGCGACATCTTTTTTCCCCCAGCAGTATAATCATAACATAGCAGCTGGACTATAGGATGTTTGGTCCGATTGCATCAAGTGCCTTTGAAAAAGCTCTAATAAATATAGCTGCTCTTGTGTTTTATAGGTGTTAAAAAACAACAAAAAATACATATTTGTTGAGAATCGATTATCAGGCTTATAAAATTTCATATCAAGAGGTTTTATATATACATTGCAAATAGTCTGGGGCCGTAGTATAAAAATATAACTACTTAGAATGCACCAATGCAATCAGGACAGTACATATACTATGGTTAGATTTAATTTTACAGGTACAGGACACAATATTTTTTTTTTTTTTGAGTTCAATGTACAGTTTACTTTACGTTACACTTATGTTTACATATGTATATACCTGCCTCAAACCAAAACAATTATCTGTTCCCAGACTGGCTCGCTCTTCTTTTTTTACCTCTACATTGCTCATTATATTCCAGTCAGCTGAACATATAGGTTGTTAAGTCGTTTGTTTCTGTCCTCCACCCGATGTTCGGTCATGCAGAGCTCACAATTTCGACATTTTCCCCCAAAACCACAGTTGAAACGCTTCAAGCTTGGTCATGTTGTGTACACTTCAGCTAAAGATACCCAGCTAAACGACATTTTGCAGGGCAGTTTTCACCCGTATTTCTTCTTGCAAGTATTGCCTGCAGGACCTAGTCTTGACCTGAACTTCAAAACAACATCCAGTAACTCAACGTTATTGCGATTATGTAAGCAATAAGATAACACTTTAGTCAATAGATTTGGGGCTCTTACTTGCTTCATGCAGTAAGTTTTCTGTTCAAATTTAACAGCAATGTGGTAATCATATTTATTTTCAGTGACTACTATATTCAATTAACACATTAATAGTAAAAATCGGGAGACAGAGAGTGAAGCTTTGCATGTATTTTGTACCATGAAACGAAGGAAAACCAGACACAGAAAGCTGGTCTAGTAATTAAGAGAAAGTGACAGGCTGGCTGAGAGTGTGCGCGCAAAGATCAGCTTCTAGCTGGGCATATTGTTGGACCTGGGTAGGGAAAAGGGGAATGGGGGTAAAAATTTATTTTGGGGGGGGGGGGGGGGAGCTGAGGCGTACACATCATGAGCGGTACATCTTGGGTGGGTGTGAAGCATGTTTGTTAAAAGTGCCAAAGGGTGAAGGCTTTGTAGCGTGGCAACTGCCTGCCAACTCCTACATCAATAACCACTCACACACACATTGCAGATCAAGTTCATTGTTTATATTCACCCCCCCCCCCCAATCAGGAATATGGAAGCAGTTGTTAGCATTTTTTGATAAATGGTACCGTTGGAAAGCAAAAGTAATATTAGGAAATATTGCACTATGTGAAGGATGTCATTGTGGTTATGCATTGGGGATATGCAGACATTAATTCCATTTGTCATTCCCATCCTCTAAATGCTAAAATACATACTGCATGTACCATGCAACAAAAAAAAAAAAAAAAAAAAAAAAAATCATAAATAAATAAATAAAAAATACCCCCCTCCCTCCCCCTGAAAATCTTTCCGCGGCAAACAGTTAAATTTCGTAAACATATGTTTAAAGTGTGGGAAAATATTGTTAAATGTGACTGAAAGTGGCCTCCAGCAGAATAACAACTTGCAATGTATAGAAATAAAACTGACATGTATAGAAAACACAATGTTTTTAGACAAACAGGAGCAACAGTGCCAAATATCACTTTTTTCCTTTAGACAAACAGTCAAGACCATCTGCCAATGCACCATAGCCAATTAAGTCAACGTCAAAATTTAAAATTATACCCTAAATTATTTGTAACATCATGTTGGATAAATTATACTGAAAATTCGAGACTTTGACTGCCAATTGGATTAAAAATGTACCACGGTCAAGCATGATTTGCAGACCAATAAACCCTGACACATCTTTTTGGGTAATAGTGTCTCGTGGCTTTCATTTTGTACTTTGCAAAGTCAGCCCACATGAATTTTAAGAATGTATAAACATGTGTCAAAACTTCTTGATTAAAATAGTACGACTTTGTGAACTTGAAGGAACTAGTATATGGCCCACTATGTGGCGAAATAGGAGCATTCAAGTTGAAACTTACTCGCAGGAAAAGATTCAACACATATTATTTTTCCTTTGCAATGAGGTGAAACTATAAACACCTGCCCGCCCAAAGGTTTAAATATAGAATGACTATCTTTAATTTGACCTTGCACAATGGTTTCGAAAACCAACCTGCCTTACATATACAGATTATGAACTATTTTCTTATGGTCACTTTTGCCCCTATGCATTTATCCAGTTTGTACAAAAAGTAACACACGTAGAAAGTTAATGCCTTTATCACTTAGATCTTGAAAACTCCATATGAGAATCATTAAAATATTAGTACTCCAGAGACAATTTATTCCTGTATGTTCATGAAATTGGATAAAATAATATACAAAAAAGTCCCATGCTTCTGGCCAAATAAAATATGAACTGAACACATAGTTATTTATTTCTGGATTATGATACATTGGCAAGAAATCTTTATGTTACAAGATCTTATGCGATTAAGGGAGGCAAAATATAACAGGAAACAAAGTCCCATCTGATTTATTTATGAAGAAGTTTGTAGCCTAAACTACGCTATGCAACATGGACACATGTCAGTTGATCAGAAGAGAGGAATAATAACCCTGATCCCTAAAAAAGATAAAGACAAGTCATATTTAAAAAAACTGGAGACCAATTTCCTTGCTTAATGTGGACTACAAAATAGCAGCAAAAATTCTAGCTACACGCATAAAAAGACACTTAAGTGACCTAATTGATCCAGATCAAACAGGATTTATGAAAGGAAGATTTATAGGGGAAAACATAAGATTAATTGCAGATCTATTAAAATACACCCAACTAAAAATGTTCCAGGACTCCTTCTACTAATAGATTTTGAAAAAGCATTTGATTCCCTTGAGTGGTCCTTTATATACAAAGCGTTGTCTATGTTTGGATTTGGAGACGATTACATACAAATGGTGAAGACGTTATATTCAGATATAGGTAGTTGCGTGATAAACAATGGTCATGCTTCTGAATTCTTTAAACTTGCTAGAGGGGTGAAGCAAGGATGTCCTCTCTCACCTCTGTTGTTTATTCTTAGTGTTGAACTTTTAGCAATAGTAGTAAGGAAGACTCAGAATATAAAAGGTATTCAAGTTGAAGATACAGAAATTAAATTGTCTCAATTCGCGGATGACACAACCTTCTTTGTAGCTGATGAGATGTCAGCAAATAATATACTTAAGCTCCTACAAGATTTTACATATTGTTCTGGTTTAAAGGTAAATTTAGACAAAACCGAAGCAGGATGGATAGGATCCCAGATCAATGCTGTGTATGGTAACCAGCAAGTAAAATGGACACAAGGTCCATTCAAAGCTTTGGGAATATGGTTTGACGAGGACGCAGAAGTGATGCAACAGCTGAACATAGAAAATAAAATGGGTGATATAAATAAATTATTAAGAATATGGTCATGGAGAGATCTATCATTAATTGGTAAAAATGAGGTTGTAAAATCATTGGCTATATCCAAAATTCTATATCAATGTTCATGTATCGCTGTACCAGAAGATATAAAGAAGAAAATACAAGAGATGATAAATGAATTCATCTGGGACAGAAAGACACCTAAGGTAAAAAATGAGGTGATGTATTTAAGTATCAACAGACGGGGATTGAAGATCCAAAATGTTAAATCACAAACTAGTCCATTGATATTGGCATGGATCAAACGATTACTAGCTCAATCAAACTCTAAATGGAAAACATTAGTACACAGCTTCTTTATGAAAATTAAGCTTGAAGACCTGTTAAGGACGAGAGCGAAGGGATATGAGGATTCGAGTGTACCTCATTTTTATCACGAATTATTATGGAATAAATTCCAAAAGCTAACATCGCCAAATCTGCCGAAAGAAATATTGAAAGAATGTCTTTGGTACAATGATTTTATTAAAGTAGATAAGAAACCTGTATTTTATCAAGATTGGTACCTAAAAGGAATCTTATATGTTGCAGATTTATTCGATGAACAAGGTGAACCATTATCCTTGGATAGATTCCAAGAGAAATTTAGCTTGAATACTATTTTTTTGCAGTATTATAGTCTTTTAGCTGCATTGCCAAGTACCTGGAAACAGAGTGTAAAAAACAATTTCATTAATATTGTGCCAACCAACCAATACAAAATAAGCATTGAGGACAAGATGATGCCAATTAAATTTGTTAGAAGCAAAGACTTTTATTGGGAGCTTCAAAACAGAAGTAATGCAGTCCCGACAGCAATTCAGAAATGGAACAATAAATATGCTATATCAGAAATAGAGTGGGAAGAAATATTTAAACTCCCATTTAAGTGCTGTATGGAAACAAAATTACAAACCTTACAATTCAAAATTGTTCACAGAATAATAACAACAAATAAGAGACTTTGTCTCATGGGTATAAAAGAATCTGACAAGTGTCACAGATGTGTGGACAACATCGACACTATAGAACATAGGTTCTATGAATGTAATAGCTCACAACGATTCTGGGCTTCTTTTCAAGATTGGTGGTCTAGTATTTATAACAATGATGTGCACTTGAGTGAAAAAGATGTGATATTTGGATATACAGATAGACCCTTTTTATACATTTTAAACTTCTGTATTTTAGTAGCAAAAAATTTTATACATGTTCAGTTACATAGAGAACAATATAATTTAAATTTTACAGCCTTCTTAAAAGTATTAAGAAGAAAAACACAAGTTATTAGAGTTATAATGTCAAACAATGGCAAAATGCATGTCTACGACAGAAACTGGTCTAGCATTGCAAACAGCCTGGAAAATGTATAAGTTTATACTTGAGTATTGGGATGCATGACAAAGTAATAGACAACCTTATATTGTATAATTGATGAATAAAGAATATTAAAAAAAAAATAAAAAAAAAAAAAAATAAAAAAAAATAAAAAAAAAAGTTTGTAGCATTTTTAGTGACTAAATTCATAGTAAACTGCATATGTATCATTTACTTTTGTACCTGTTGTGGTAATGTTTGTTTGTCAAAATGTAAACATATTTTTTTTAATTAATCCAAAGTTATTTTCAGCTTGTAATTGTAAACATACTTATTTGGCAACTGCTACATTGGCTTTGAAATATTATATGTTTCCGCTAAGGCAGACTGTTCATGAAATTCTACTCTATGTGGTTTATTCAAAGCAGATGTATATATTCTACTCTACTGTGTTATTTCAAGAAAGTCTTTCAATAATAAGCAACAATTCAGTAAATTTATTCTTTTGTTTTCAGCTTATATTGAGCAAAAGTTGTGTATTCATTTACTTTTATTCAGAACAAAATGATCTTAGTATGACGTGGAGCTTCTTCGATTTTTCCCTTTATTGCCTTCATATAGATATTTTGTAAGATATGCTCGTTACTTGCGGACATATTTTTGTATGCTGGTTTTAGGATATTGAGTATTGAGCAGAGTGACGTAACCGCAATTTTGATACAACTAGTTTCTCGTGATTTAATTTTTCCAGATGCGCTATACTCACATTATTTTAGTGTGTTTTTTTCATACAACGTTCATACCAATGTGACTGTATGGATGAGTGTACGAAACAGGGCCCACTGTGGAAAGTAAACTTTGTGATGATTAGTATGTCTTTGTCTTCTTTTAAAATTCGGTTTTGTGGAATATTACATTCCCCTAATAAGGTGAGGGAATGTTGAAGGTTTGGGCGTGTACAAGGCAAGGGTCGCATCATGAACGGAAAACGGTACAGAGGAAACGTCTTTATGCAAGCACCTTTCCATTTTATGACAGAATCTGCAGTTGTACCATCTTGATTACAGGAAGGTTCCAAACGCTCCATGACTTATACTTCACTACCCATAGATATTTTGTACATTACTTTTAGCATTACTCAATGGATTTATAAGAAACTATATTGAGGTGATCAGGAATAAATATATATTGTTCTGATTTGGCCTGATATCATTGTCAGACAATCAGATGACCTGAAGCAGAAACAAACCAACACAATGAACTGGCTTTACTAGTGTTGCATCAGAACATTTTCATATGCGAGCACATAACGGCTCCTTTGGCCGCTTGCATCGTGGGGAAGTGTGGCTATATAGTGTTATCAATAATATGTCCAGTGTGCACAAATATAAAATGTTAATCAATCAGGTAGGTCGGGTGCTAGTCCATACTAACGATTGAGCAAACAGTACATTAAACAGTAGTAAGTACCGCATGTACACAATGTTAGATATGTCTCGCTGCTCTTTGGAATGAATTAAAAACATACCAAGACAGAATCGTTTCCCACTTGCTGATATTAATTATGCCTGCCTATATTCACTATTGACATTTGTTTCTGAAGCTGGTCTCCTTTGCCATGCACATTTTGCTTTGCCTCCCAGTACCATGTTAATTAATTCTCAAGTTATAAGGAAAATCGCCTTCTAGAAACTCATTTTTGAGTTTTCTTTTCTTTCCAGTGAAGCTGTCCACGAGGAGTCTTATCTTTCTCACTTCGCCAGGCTACCATTCTAACTGTGGCTTTATCCACCTTATGCAGCTTTTTTCGCCTCAAGAATTCGGATGGAAGTGTACTCTAAAATCTGTGCCACGGAAACAGTTGAATACAGGCTTGGCTTACTTTAGAATCCATGTAAAACATGTGCCTCTCTACTTTAATATGGTCTATTCGAGCAGTCCAATTGCCAAAAAACCTGAAGTTCCCACCTCGGTCGAATACGGAATCCTCTACTCCACAAGTTTCCAGGTAGAAACATTGACAGTCAATCTGAGCATTTGCAGATTTTTCTTACCACTGATTTTCTAATCAAATGAGCAGGCCTTGATGATGATATCTATATCCGTTATATATGCCTCGAGCAACACTATTTACGGAGCTCTGAATCAAGGTATTGCTCAGCCTACTGCTGGCAGGCTACTATCTGTGAGCCTATATATCTGAAGTGTGATAAACATTTCCGCGAGGTGTCCGGGATCGGGTGCAAGAAACATATCAAAATGTGCTGGCACAAACGCACACATCTGATGTGACTGTGCAGAAAGTTTAACCCCCTTATGAAACATGTCTGAGCCAATGACTAGCCTTCTATTGTTAGGTAGGAATGATGTAGAAAGATTTGATTTTCACCCAAGTCCCCAAGTGTTAACTACATATCTCTGCTTGCAAATTAATTTGCATCCACACTAAAACTGCATTTTCTATTACATTATTGTAAATTTAGGTGACCCCCTTGACAGCGGCTTTGATAGCCTAAATTACTGCCCCCTGGCTTTTGTTGTAGGCCTCTGCACTGCATTGGAGTATGTTGTAGCGTGGTCAAATAAAAGAGTCACATTTCTGACACTAAACCTGGTTTATCTGATGCAAGAGGGGACATCCAGGAGAATAATCCTAACCTTTTTTTCTGAAGTGTACCAGATGTATTATGGACAAGGCCCATATATATGTATAGCCAACGACGAGATCTATACATGCTGACGAAATAATTGAACACAGTGTTTTGTGAAACGAAACGACTACTTAATGTTCAGAGTAAAAAAATTATGAAATAAAGATGTGTTTTGCTTTTTTTAAAGTTAAATAAGCTGAGTTGGTATCATGAGCAAATAGGAGTCCATCTTTCATGCTGTGTACACTTCAGCTATGATACCCAGCGTAGGGCCATTTCAAAGGGTGGTTTTTACCCCCATTTATCTTTGGTTGTTTTGGCTGCAGGCATTTGACTTGAACTGGACTTTAAACAACTCCCAGTACGTCAACCTGATTGCTTTCATGTAATCAATGAGATAGCTCTTAAATCAACAGATTAGAGAATCTTAATAGCTTCATCCATTAATTTTTCCTCTAAAATTAAAACAAAAATGTAGTAATCAAGTCAAGTTTGAGGAAATCCGGTATTAGATTGGCACATTGATCGTAAAGATTGGCTGACAAAAAGTGGGTTTGTGCATCCATTTGTACCATAAAGCAAAAGAGAGTAGGCACAAGCAGCTGTTCTAGTAATTAAGATGTTAAGGGAAAGTAACAAACAAGCTGGCTGAGAGTGTGTGTGTAGTGATCAGTGGTTGGCTTCAAAGAATGTTGGACATGGGTGGGGGAATGTGAAATGGGGTATTTTTTTTGGGGGGGGGGGGGTGCTGAGGTACAAACGTCATGTTTGTTTATAAATACATATTAGTCAACAGCAGCTTCATCAAAAAAGTTATATAATTTTCTGCTTTCAATGCGCTTCGATGCTGCATATTTTTGTAGGGATTGCAATTTTTTTTAAGACTTTGGAATATTAGTTGAGCTACAACTTTAATATGACACATGGTAATGGTGCTTTAGCATTAAGTGAGATGCATGCGCGATATATATACCTAATTGAGAGTCACATGGCTCTTGTAGTGAAATTAATGTTTTCATGTACAATGTGTAAATGATGAGTCATCCCTGCGAGCAATGAGATTAGTTGTAAATGACACAGCCAGTACAATCAGTCATTTTGTCTTGAACAATTGCAAGAACACATATGCTAAAACAATATGCTTTTAACTCGTTACACATCTTCTAAGAAAAAGACTTATCTCGCACATGCACGGTTTTTGATGTTCACTGATATATATATTTGATCTGTATACCACATTATTTTTTTTATTTACATATTTCAAATTATGGGAGTGGCAAACAAGAAACTGAAAACACAAGCAGACATAAGTACACATAGGTGTGTGCGTTGCAGTTTGAATGCATTATTGTTTTAAACGCTACTTAGTTTACTATCATGTTTATATTGTTTACATTCTGTGGTTAAAGCATGCAGGATATTACTTTTTTCATATGAACATTTCAAAGGCTTAATGAAATACGCAGGATTCTAAGCAACAATTTATACAACTATTTTTTTTTTTTTTTTTTTTGTGCTACAGCGAAATGTCAAGATTCAGGCTACGTTTCTTTCACTTTCTGAACAGATTTATTATACAGAAAAGAACGCACTTCTTACAGGAACGTGTGCAGGTTCCACAGTTTTGATTCCGAACAAATGTTTTACGTTGGTTATAGCTTTGAACATTGTAGACATGTCGATGTTTGTTAGTTTACATGATTACAGTGCCAGCAAATGTTCAATTATATCATCATAATCCATTACAGGGTAGCTTAATGCAGTCATTTTATGGAAAACCTCCTTGTGCTCAATATAGGGTGATCATTCTCGAGGAAAGAATTCTCTCATAGATTTAGTTAGCAGGACTTGACCTAATTTTCATATACTGCTAACAAGAAATTACTACAGTGTGGAATTGCAAACCTTGACTAACAATACAACATGATGTTTATACCTTTATCCTTATTTCTTCAAGTTTTGGATCTTCCAAGCTCATTTTAGATATAATAGATTTTTTGGTGTAATGTGAATCTCAAAATCTTTAGTTTGGCATTGTTATATAGTATCTAGCGCGCATATTTGCATTATTATGTGCTGCACACATTTCGACTTTATGTGGCAACATATTCTTATATTTACGTAAAGAATGTGTGTGCGCTTGGCTATAAAGCTACTGCTAAAGCATTGTACAGATGGCGCACTGTAACTGTCAGCATGTACCGGCCCCTTAAGGAATCATTTTTTTCCCTGTGGGCATGTGAGAGACACAAATATAGTACACGGCCTGATAATAAAGATAACGCTGGGATCGTTACTTCGCTTTGAAAGTGTCAAGGCTCTGTGAGTGAAAAAGCAAAACAAGAATGGTACCTCTAAGCAAAAGATGTTTTCACACCTCTTTACTCATGCATATAGCTACTTCCAACATGTACTTGTGATTGCTAGCAGCGTGCATGCTGCAGTTCATTATCTAAATTAATATCATTCGTTACATTTTAGCTCAATTAATCATTCGAGTTCAAAGGATGGTCAGCTCTACCCGGCATTACGCATGTTCGACACTAAAAGTCTTACCAAAATGCATTTCAAACCTGGTTGGGGTGTCCCTTGGGTGCGTGTCTACCAAATTGATTCAAATGGTTATATTTACATTTAAATGCAGTCATACTCTAACACCTATTGAGCAAAAGAAGGAGCCACCTGCATCAGGGCAGATCCATGTATCTAGCATGGCCAAAAGTACTTTTTCGACAAAATGAACAACACACACAATAATCTTAAGAAAATGTATTAGCATATACTTGAAACACAAAGGATGTCTAAAATAATTTGAAACAGGCTCTCTTTTGTTTGAAAAAGTGTTATTTATGGATGTTTATGTAGAAAATAATGCAAATCTGCCCTGATCTTGGTGTCAACATCAGTCTGTTTCCCCAGCAACACAGGAAGTGAGCAGGATCACAGTTAGATATGAATGTCTCCTATTGTTTGAAAATTTCATAGGGACACTTCTTTGGACCCCCAACGTTATTTTTTCAAGATGTTGTTTATGAATTTTTGTGTCCAGAGGCTATTTTCAACTGCCAAAAACTGTTACTTAGATCAAATTGAACCTACATGTAGATGGTAGCTGGTCGAAGAAATAAGCAAAGTTGTTCACTAGGTGGGAATATTGTGTCAGTTAATGCCTGTAATTGTATCGATTAATCTGCAAGTCAATTGCGATAGGAGTGGAAATTCACATTTTCAATTCTTTTCCAGAACACGCAGACTCACTTCACACTTTGTTGGGATGTACCTCACGTAGCCCTCTACCAAGCTTGCTCAAATGGTCATCCTTCAGTGATTTTTTTATATTTCTAATCATTTTAAGGTTCGTTTTAACAAATCTTTAAACATTCTTTTGTCCAAAATTGCGCAGCCAATGGCTGTGAAAATTGCATATGGACACTTCCTGGGGCAGTGAGATCCTAATTTATTCAAAAGGTGGTGCATCTATTTTTTTTTAACGATATTTCAATTTCTCATTCTATTTTTGAGTTTTTATACAAATATCTCTCAAAATGTGCTGAAACTTGGAGAAAATGTAGCTCATATAAAGGAAAACCAAACTTTTCCACCAGCTTGCGATGCTGTAAATGGCAGATTAATAACGACTTTATCCGATTAGGTTTGTGTCAGTTGATACATACATTCTCTTAGATGGCTTTCTTCGCAGTTTGTTTTAATGGTCACGCATCAGTTATTATTTTTTTTTTTATTTTTATGATTTGTATTGTCATGTTGTGACTCTATAACAAAAAAAAACATTCTCCAAAACTGCTGAGCTAATTGCTTTGAAATTGCAAGGGGAAACTTCTGGGTTTCCCAAGACTTTCATAATTTTAAGAGCTGGCGCTGCATTGTTTCATCTCTGTTTTGTAAAACAAAGACTTGTGTGTTTTAACTATTTTTGACTATGTTAAAACTGTCATTTAATTTTTTGTAACACTCATTTGAAAGTTCAGCTGGTAGGAGTGGTTGTCAGATATGTTCATAATGTGGAGACTCTGTGGAATGCGATTTTAAATATCTTTTGAAATTCTGGTAAACTTTGGTTATTGCATGCTGTCTTATTGATTATTTTGTGAGTCAATGGGTCGTCCTATTTCAATTCCTGTCAAGGTTCAAGGCAGGCCTACTTCACTTTGCACTGTTAACCATAGGACAGCTGGGCATGGGCTCATAGGAGCCCTCTTGTTTTATAAATCTATTTGTTCACATGTTCTTCTCTACAGGCGCTTGGCTACTTGCTTAGAAACGGCATAAGGGCACTTTGGTGAACCATTGATCTTAATTCCTTATACAACAGAGCCGATTTAATATGTTTGACAAACTTTGGTATATTTTTGCTATTTTTGACGTCTCCAAAACTGTCACTCACCATATCCTGAAATCTGCCAGAGAAGGTTTTTGTCGGAAATGTCAAACAATAATTTTGCTAGAGCAGGTTACTATGAATCTGTCATTTTTATTTTGTTTTAAATCTAGGCGCCTACCAGTTGATCCAAACTTTCCTATGCACGCCGAGCAACGATTAAAGATAAGTACGTGAATCGTATATATATATATATATATATATATATATATATATATATATATATATGGCCGATTCTGCCATGTTACCCAGTACAACTGTTAAGGTTAAAGATAAGTTCTTAAATGATTCGAGTGCTTATCTACATGAACATGTGTGTTGAGTATCATGGCAGAGTTGGGCGGACTTCCCCCACAAAACCATCAGTCAGATCGAATTCAAACTAAGTGTGGTTGTATCTAACCTAGCTCCGTCCTGAGTCTGTCAAAATGGTCGCACGCCAGTGATTTGTTTCTATTATCCTGATTTTTGTCTTTATTTCTATTTCATTTAATTTCAGGCCAAAAATTAAAAAAGCCTTCGGGTCCTGCACCTTCTCGCCAAATTGCGCTGAAATTGCATTGACCTTCTGGTCAATTTCTCGGGTTGAAAAAACAAAAAGTGTATCGGGAAACAACCGGACACTGAACTTTAAAAACATATCCGAACAGACCAGAGTAAAGGAAAATAAAACACAGTTTGAGCCAGAATGGGAGGAAATTTGGAGATAACTTTAGAGCAGGAAAGATAAAATCAGCTTAAAAAAAATTGAAAAGCTGCAGAGCAATGGACATATCACGTATCTCTTCAACTATCTTATTTTGTACACACTAACTCACCAAGATTAAAGCTTCGAAATTAAATAAAGCCCAACGTCTTTGTCATAAAACGAGTAATTCATAGTGCTGTGTGATTTTCATAGCCTAGAAAGTTTTGTTGTCTTTGAATCCTTAACTAAACATTGAAGTTGTTAGGGTTTTTTTTCAAAATCTTACATCATCTCCTCTGCAACCTTCTTTGTTTTCAATAGTTGTTCAATCTATTATAAAGTTAAAAAAACAAAAAAAACAATGCGTTTTGAACTTAGTACTTTTTAATATATGGTTGACACTTTAATCATGAAAGTACTTAATGATGTCAAAAAGTATGTAACCAGAACTTAGTACTTTTCAATATGTATATAAAGACTTTAGCCTTGACAGTACATCCTGGTTGTGCTGCTCTGTGGTGTCAAATAGAAAGTATGAAGTAAGTAGGTGTGAAGTTCGTGCAAATAATATCACAGATCAGGCTGTAGTTATGTCTGATTGCTAAAATGAAGCATTCTGCAAAAAGACTAAGATATATTTTCATCAAATTTTTGTGACATTTCCAGCCATTTGATGGCTTGGGAGGCATTGGATGGTGTTTCACTTTCATTGCTGCTATGGACAAATCTCCTGGTGGCATTCATTTTGTATCGAAGTATGATATGCCATGTCATCAATAAGAAAATTGCGGTGTTGGCTGCGGGGCAGGAACAATTGGAAACCTGAGGGATGGACTGTCAAACCTCAGCACTTTCGGTTGACAGGTCATTCCTCAGGTTCACAATTCTTTTTGTCCCCCAAAGACAAGAACGTCGTTTGCTTTATTGCACGGAAGAAGAATAAATCATTAAAACAGCAAAATTTCAACAGAATAATTGTGTTCCCACTTGCCTTGTTCCCGAGCCGATCAGAACTACAGCGCCATCTAGTGGGACGTGCAGGGTAAAAGTTCCCATTCAGCGGAAGACAGGAAATAATTCCCCCAGCCCCATCCAAGATAGGTTCACCTCAAGTACCATGGAAATTGAGATTGTACCCTCATAGCTCTTTTCCCTACCCAAGTCAAAACTCTTTGAAGCCAGATGCTGATCACTGCACACATTCTCTCTTCATGCCTGCTTGTCACTTTCTCTTAACATCGTAATTACTAGAGCAGCTGTGTGTGTCCAGTTTTCTCTGCTTCCTAATAAAAAAATAGATGCATAAGTTTACTTTCTGTCAGCCAATGTTTATGATAAATGTGTCAATTCAATGTAGCATTTTCTGAAAATTGCAATTAGGTTGAGTTTAAAGATGTTGTTTGAAGTCAAAGTACAGTCTGACCCCTGCAGCCAAGGTTTGCAAGGAAAAATGGGGGTAAAAACCAATGTGTGAAATGGCTATTAGCCTGGTATTTTTTTTAGCTGAAGTGTAGACATCTTAATTACTAGAGCAGCTGTGTGTGTCCAGTTTTCTCTGCTTCCTAATAAAAAAATAGATGCATAAGTTTACTTTCTGTCAGCCAATGTTTATGATAAATGTGTCAATTCAATGTAGCATTTTCTGAAAATTGATATGATTACCACATTTTGTTTAAATTTAAGAAGAAAAGCTACTGGATAAGGCTAATTAGAGCCCCTAATCTATTGACTAAAGTGCTATGTTAGTGATTATGCTAAGCAATTAGGTTGAGTTTAAAGATGTTGTTTGAAGTCAAAGTACAGTCTGACCCCTGCAGCCAAGGTTTGCAAGGAAAAATGGGGGTAAAAACCAATGTGTGAAATGGCTATTAGCCTGGTATTTTTTTTAGCTGAAGTGTAGACAGCATGTAACTAATCACGTGTGCGGGTTTCCCCCGATATACAGTAGTAACAGTAATATAGTTTATTTATTTCAAGGGGATTGGACAAGTAACCCATTTGCTAATCAGAGGTCCTTTCCTCATGTACATACAACAACATTACATTTATATTCATCATGCAAGAATGCATTGGAAAAAAATTGAGGATACAAGGCAGACACAGAGATAGTTAAACTGGACATACGTCCAACACAAAGCATTTACTAAAAGGTCAGCCATTTGTCTTACTTAAGATTGTGTTTGATACCAAGATAACCTTTGGAACCATGTTCATTCAAACCCTACATTTAATTCTTATAAACACTGGCGGCGTAAATATGATGGCAGGCCTTTAATAACACTTGCCTATGTTGAAAAGTGTCACGGTTTTTTTTGTGCTCACAAAAGGACTTCATGCCCATCATCACAATTCTCCTTCTGCGACTTCTAATGATTGTTTAGAAAAAGCTTTAGTTGGTGCATTTGATTTCATTCTAGCTTCTAAAATGTTACAATTAGTATCACATGAAAGATTGTCTTTCCCATGAAAGCAATTATGTATTGTTTCAATATTTGATACGTTATCAAGGGGTATCACAGGTTGAGTGGCCTGCAGAATTTTCTGAAGAAAGGCTAGTCATAAAAGGCTTGTCCTTTAGGGGTATGGTTACAGCATTATAAGGTATGTATTCTTCAGTAACTTTAAAAACAAATTAATATGTGTACATATATCCCAACGTTGTCATCAGTAAATAATGCTAAGCATGGTGCGGAAGTAAGAAAGAAGTTCATGCATTTCTCTCTGTTGGTTTCTTAATAGTTCCACATAGTCTTTTTATAGGCATGTTTTTCCAATATTAAAGTTCACACGTATTAGTGAAGGTTCATGGTCACAAGTTGATAAAAAAACAACCTTGGAAACCTGACTATTAAAATATTATAGTAAACACCAAGTCAAGAATCGAGATGCCTCTTGAGAGCTCAATTACCAATTGACTAACGCTGAGCCTGAGCCAGCTGTTCAATAATTCCCATTCAAATATAGTATTGCAGTTTTCCGAAACCCAGCAAATATTCGATAAATTAAGGTCTCTTGTTACTGTTTATGCACTAGGTAATTCAACATGCACCCAAACAATTTGCTTTCAAAATTTGTGACGCAACTCGTTCTTAGCCAGGTGTCCTGTCAAATGTTGCTCAAATAGTTTATGTCTTTTTCAACATTTAAATGGATCCATATCAACTCTGAATCAGGGTTATGGAAATAATTTCTGAGCTTTACACTTAAATAATCCCTGGTATATATTGCGACACCCCCTCCATGTTAATTACAGTCGCACCGAAAAGGGCATCAAATCCCACTGACAAAATGTCCTCTTTGCTAATAGACTCGTAAAGCTTGGTTTCATTGGAACACATAACATCAATATTATTATGTTTACTTAGACTGTGAATCTCGTGAAGTTTGTTGTTTCCAGTGATGCTAGTTACATTCAAATATAACAATTAAAAAATGTAAACGGGAGACACTAGGTTGGGGTAAATATACCCGCATAAAGCCAATAGTAATTCCGTAAAAGCAAATGTCGCACAGAAATATGCATACAATGAATAAATAAGAATGTTTACACGTTCCATAATTTTAGGGAAAGGGATAAATCAATTGGTCGATATACATTTTGAATACCTTAGATAAATCAGCTGAGGTTCTAGGTACATGGAAAAGCTGTATCTCTATAAAACGTCATTGTGTACACAACAAACAATGAACATCATCAAAAGCATCAGCCAGTAATTCCAATTGAGACCCATCTTAGTGTGCAGTATCCCCCTAAATTTTCAGACTTATATCAATCTATCCATATTCTTGCTTAGCATCGAAAAAAAAATTGTAACGTGATGTCTGAGCTTTGTGTAATAAAACAGTGGTAAAGAGATGTAAATAGCGTAAAAAAGGCACTTGTATTATTACAAAAGACAAAATCACACATTGTGGAAATGGGTAGTTCAAGGCAAATTTAATTGACCACTTAGGTAAAGTACTTTGAGAAATTCCCAAAAGCAAAATTGTGGTGTTCAAGTTGACAGTTGGGGTCGTTTTAAGTAGTGCGAAAATAACAGATGAGGTCAACACAGGCAGCAAATAAGTACAAAACAGATACAATTAAGAGAGTGTATTCATTGAATAAACTGACAAAAGGAAATGGTGTTGTATGTACCATGTGACCTGTCAGTCCAAGTTTTACCAAGTCCAACATTGGTCGATCGCATCAGCCATTTGGACAACTACCCATGGCTACATATTATGGCCTGACAAACAAAAAAAAAAATTGATGACCAAACATACACATCCAATATTTACAACGATTGGGGTCTGTTTAATTGATTTTGGTTTTGACAATATATTTGGCTTTTTTCATTACAATAATACTTTCTGTCTGCCTCTTGTTCTCCTTTCCATACTACAGTAAGTTGGTATATTGCAATATGAATGCTGCATATAGGTAAGAGTGTTTGGATGACAATTCGGAATTGGTTTGATTTATTCATGATGTTATGGTGACCTTCTGTGATATGACTGTGCCACTTGCAGATACAGGAATCAAAATTATGTCTAGTTTATTTCAATAAATATTTCAATACTGTGAATAAAAGTCCTATCTCTTACAGAGTTTATAACTCACCTCGTATTTCAATGAGGCAAACGGGTATTGATACGTTAATAGTTTAGGGCCCGTCAGTGAGTTGACAATTCAAGCAGTTAGATGATTTTATGACCTGTGAATTTAGGTGCAGAACTAGTAACCCTAATTAGCACAGTTCATAATCACCTGACCATTGAAAAGCTAATCAGGTCAAAAGAGGATCATTCCGAGGCTAGATATCGTGTAACTGAGAAGTATGTAAAGACGTAACAGTACAATGGCAACATGGCTGGAAAGAACCACATGAAACAAAACATACAGACACATGGGTATCCCATCAATCACAAAATTTGTGCCATTTGTTCTTATGCCCTCGAGATGAGGATACCTCAGTGAATGAAAATGATGTAAATATTTTCTAAACGCCTGCTCTTAACATATATGCCAGAACCTACAGCAAAAAGAAATGGGTTGTCTTCTGGAAGTGCATAAGGGAAACTGCAGGCAAGGTGACCATCTGTAGATCTTCTTTGAGGTTTCAAGAGCAACACATCATCACCACTTGCGCAAGAAAAAGTTTTCATTTGTGAGGTGTGTTGTCAGCAAGGGAGCAGGTATGTAACCTGTTGTTTCTCTAAGCAATATAGGGTATCTTTGCATTCAGGTGCTCAGATGTTCTAATAGTTATCCCACTTATATCTCGAACAGTGTCCATAATAAACGACTACATTGATCATAATCACCCTAAGGTAGTATTACATCTAATTACTCCTGCAACAGATTCCCCACTGTAATTACTTCATCCTTAAACTAGCAAGGAATGTGTAAATGGTGGTTATTGCATGTTTGTTTGCAACAGTACCTCAAAGATCACTGTGTCAAAATATTAATTTGATGCGAAAAATGGTACAAATTGTGGCAAATACATAGATAGTCATGTGTACATCATGGCTGCTTTTTGTCTAAAATGCCTGGAGGGATTTGAAATAGTTTGTTTGCCTACAAAAGACATGTAAAGCCAAATAAATATAAGCAAAATTTACATGTCTGGAAGCTCTGTGAGCATTTGAGCACTTCCAATGTGTGTCATACATTAGATCCTACATTAGATCATAAGCATGTAAATATGTCCATATACATTATTTGCACTGTTACAAACACAGTGGTGGCAGTTTTAAGGTAATTTTATTTTGAAATAACTGGGACCGTTAATGTTCTTGAATAAAGTTAAAGTGTAGCATACTACTTGAAAAGTGCACTATAACAACAGAGTGAAGATTTTTCAATTGAATACACAAACTGCTCTTTCAAAATTAAACACATATTTCAAATATACTCTGACCATGTCTTGTAAAGTGTTGCTTTCCTGCAGTATTATTGTGGGAACAAACAAGGGTCGTTGACTTCGTGTGTTTTGATAATTACCCTCAATATACTGGGTTAGCAACAAATCATGTTCAAGTAAAATCAGTTTGTTAGTATAATGTAATTGATGCGATAACAAGGAAAATGACTGGACAGTTGAAACCCTTTTGGATACACATTAAATTAAATCAAATAAAGAAAATTACCAATACAAATAAAGAAAATTACCAATACTTCACGGTAAATAAGATAGGAAAAAATTAAAGTAAAAAAGTAAAGCTTTAACTATCATCACAGCATAAGACATTTTACACAAAAATATTAAATTAAGCCATCATATACACATTGGAAGTTTCGTTTAAAAATACCAACTGCAGGGAATCGGCACAATGACAAAGTTATCTGATAAAGGATCAATGATCCATGACTTTTGATAGAACATAATGAAATATATGTGCAACTACATCAGAAATAAAGGTTAAGTTTCGGTCTTGTATAGCAGGTATGTATATTGGTATTAGCTGTTACGATGTCACAGGTGAAAGACACGTATTTATTTGGATCATATACGAACCAGTTAAATCATTATTTATAACTTCAAATTTAATAATATTGAAATAATGAAATTTTGCCTGAGTATGTGAATTATATCCTGAAAAATATTTAATTCATGCTTTTCTTTTGAAGTTTCTCAAAAAATTAAGGTTAGAGTTCTAGTTCACTATGCAATATAGTGTGCAAAACATGGGTATGCTAGAGGTCATTACATATTTTTGAGAATTTTGAACATATACGTTGCCTCATTTCTTTAAAACTCCAGTGATTTTACTGATTCCAATATGTGTATGTGGGCTTCCTTATTACGTTGTGCATGCACCTTAACATTCTACATGGGCTATATGTCCGATAATAGTGTTTCAATCAAATCAATTTCCCAGTCTCCTTTTTTTCTGTCCACCTTTATAGATCATATAATGCACCTATAAATTACTTGGCAGACACATAATAACTAGTGGTATCAGATCTGTCACTGCCGCAGTATCTGTCTTGTCTGTGTCAGCGCTTTTATATATCTGTGTGTCTAGTATCGTCCTGTTGTTTTGTTTGTTTGTTGTTTTTTTTGCTATGAGGGGGATCTTATTAGGGCATGGCGGTGGGTTCTGATGGCTATTTACAACATTCGAACTATAATTAGTGTACTATCAAATATAATATGTCTGTACAAAATTATATAATAGGTTTCCCTGACATTGACGGACAGCTTTGTAGCACAGAACCGTTCATTTTCTTAATTCCAGTTTGCATTTGTCTTTTACACCAATCTTCGAAAATTGCCATTGGTGAAAAACAAATGTCATCTGAAAAAAAAAAGACAAAGCAATCCAGCGAATTCAAATGTAGATCCTTAAATTAGGAAACTGTAAGCTGGCGCCCACAGGAAAGGCCTCCATTTGGCTCAGTCGAATGCAGCCCATTTACCTGCAACATATACTGTATAATATTTTACTGTATGTTTCTTGATATTCGGGTGTCGGGACATGTAGGAAATGAAAATAAAATATACATCATGTATGTACGTGATATTTGTTTCATTTTCTTAATACGTGCGAAAATACATATCTATCGAAGACTTTTCTGAAAACGTGTACATTTTAAAGTATGAAAAATAAACAATATGTAATGACATTCTTGTTTGAAGAGTAAAGCAATACTACAAGTTGAGATATATTTAATTTTAAAACTGGTCGTGTAATGTCCATTGTCTTTATTTATGAGCTGCAAAAGTCACAGATCGACACAATATAATTCCCGAATAGCTGATGCATGATTTTGCTCCTAAAGACCTATAGTGATCTGTTTTACACAGTATTACCTGAATCTATTGTTCCCTCCAGTTTTAGAGATCAAAGTACACACAGAAAGCAGTTCCTCCCCACAGCGAATAAAATCATGGTCAAGCCTTGAAAGGGTGCATTGTCTTTGAAAATATTTCGACCAATAGGGTACGTTCTTGCATTCTAGTCATAGATGAACATGCTAGTAGTATCCATGGAACGTTATTCAATTCCAAGGTCATGCTTGTTCAGCAATGTAGGTATTTGTAAAACACATTTCCTAGTGAAACGGCTGGCATGATAATCGATGTCGGGAACACAGAGAGAGAGAGAGAGAGAGAGAGAGAGAGAGAGAGAGAGAGACAGAGAGACAGAGAGACAGAGAGACAGAGGG
The DNA here is from genome assembly GCA_964020975.1 of Hermodice carunculata. Lineage (NCBI taxonomy): Eukaryota > Metazoa > Annelida > Polychaeta > Eunicida > Amphinomidae > Hermodice > Hermodice carunculata. The sequence continues at coordinate 25,786,492 of OZ026628.1, read as the reverse complement.
AGAGGGAGAGAGGGAGGGAGAGAGAGATGGTTTGTTTGTGCCTGTATTTGGCAACACACAACAGTTATAAATCCTTCTATTTTTCCACATATGCATTTTTGAGTCCGAAGAATCAGCATTTTGGGTTTGAAAAATAAAATTGTGAATGACATTTAACAGATGTAAAAAATGGTAGAAAAGCGCGGATAATTGTTTTGTCATATAATATGCAGCTCATTAATTGGTGATAATTGAATTACGAAACAACATCTGGATGTCAGGTATAAACAGGTGTATGAATTGTGCTCTGGTCAGAATCGCCTTACTGTTCCTTCTCAGCATGGGTGTCTGACCCAGCCTGGTAGACAGTGGACCTTTATGTTCTCTTTTTGTTTGAGATGCAAATTTGCGTTGAACCTGGTGAGTATGGTTTTAAATAACAGGTGGTCTCTGAAAACTTGCAATATTGAAAAACAAAATACTGCAAATCACATGTTACATAAATGTAAAGACAAACTAGACAGAATGTGAACTGGGAGTCGTGAACACATCTGTGGTGTTTTATTTGCGTGACAGTTGACCAACTTCTTACTATCCTTATGTTTATATAGTGTATAGTGTTAGTGTATGTGTGAATAACCCTGGAAAATCAAAAAGGCCTGACCATTGCTGACTCTTTTCTCTTTATGTGTATGTTATGGAGACATTACCTTGCTGCTGGTAATAAAATGCATTGACCCGCACACAAAAACACACAAACACACACACACACACACACACACACACACACACACGCACACACACACACACACACACACATGCACACATACACACACACACACACAAACACACACACACACACAGGCCGCCTTTAACCGTCACTTGATAATTCGGCACCCTTGAAATTCGGCAGCAGTGAGCTGTGAACGGATTTCCCCCATTGATTTACTACACGATAATCCGGCACCCTTGAATTTCGTCAGCGGCATGTTAATTGCAGAACGAAAGGGCTTTTCTTTCATGTAATTTGCCTCTTTAATCCGTCACTTAATATTCAATGGAGCACATACCTTGTAATAACATACCTGATTGCGCCGTACCGCAAAATCAACAATCACCTGATGTGTTCCAAACAAGTTTTGAGTTGATAAGATGTTTAATTGTTCCCGCCTTTAATGGTTTAATTTCATTGCAATAGCGAGAATCCAATGAGGGATTTTGTGGTGACGACGTAGCAAAAGTTCGGCGCAGAGAAGAACAGTTAAAAGATATGAAAAGTCAGCGCAGTAAACAAAAAAGATTTCGGATTTCTTTGTGCCAAAATAAGATATTAAAGGCAAAATATTTCCAAATACTTGTGTGAGATAAACACTAGGGTTGGGACATTTATGCCCGCCCGCTCCAGTAATTTTGAACGTAACATTTATCGTACATATGGATATGAATACACTGAATAAAGTTTTTTTCCCTATAATTTGCACGTTTCGTTTTTAAAATTTCATATGATTGGTAATACGTGTATGTGATTATGTTTTTATTTACTCATTGTTAGGTGCAAATTTGGTCTCTTATTCTCTATATATCCTGGTGAATCATACTGTGATTTGTTAATTTGGCAGCCTTGCTAATCCGGCAAAATGAGCAAAAACAGACGGTGCCAGATAAACGCGGCCTGACTGTATATATACATATATATATATATGTATATATATATATATATATATATATATATATATATATATATATATAAATTGAATATTTATCCCCTAGCCAACTTTTGACTTTACATGTTTTACATATTTTCACTGTCTTTATCGTAGGTTACCACTTGTACAAAGATTGTTCATTTATTCCTCTCTCATTGCTTTTTTTTTTGTAGTGTGTGTGTGCAAGGACAAAGCTTTGCCACAGTTGTTTGGCAGAGCATGAAGAAGAATGGGAACTTCTTTGACGTCAAGTTTTGTTTAAACTTTCTCATTTGTAATAAATGTTTCATTGAGGTAAAATTTCAGTAATACTGATATCATTAGCCCTATGTCTAAAATAAGAGAATAACATGGTCTGGTTCCTCATACTGCAGAAATTACTGATCCAAAAATGATTTTATATATGCCCATTTCCTTTAGGTTATCCTGCTTGAATCAGCAGCATAAAATATAATGACATTTCCAATAATTATCCCAGCAGTCAACATACCGAGTCTTAACAGGTGGAGGTGTGGAAACAAATGCATATATTGAGGTCAAATCAAACAGGAGACACAATTGTGACAAACGGTTTAAAGTATGAATCACTTTGTCACTTTTAAAACAAAATATGATTATGCAACCTATCAACAAACGTATTGGATCATACAATTCACATTTTATATATGTGAGTGATATTATGTGATACAAATGAATAAAACACACAACAACACAACTGCTGTACTGCTGCCAGAGTATTGGAAAAGCAAAAATCCGAAGAACAGAAACTTCATAGTACCATATCAGAAATGAATCAGCTGACAACGCGTTTCCATATTAATTTATATTAATTTTGTCAAACGTTTGAGAACCTTTATAAGCAACCACTTTCCAAATAGGAGGACTTGGATAACCCTGTACTCTGCTGACAAGAACATTGTATAATGGGCAGAGGTTAGGTATGCTATGCAAACTCAACTTTCTTCTTGTTCTGTACGCATGCAAAACCCCTTTTTAAACATACAGTCGACAACTTTGCTACCTTTACTCCAAATTTAACATAATTATGTTTACACGCGACGCTACCATTCTGTGAAGTGCCTCAAGACGATGATGTGTGCAACAGCTCATGGGCTTGTAATGTAGCTCATTCGTCAGTTATCACGAATCAATTTATGTCATTAGTCATGGTATGTGAATACGCTGCTTTTCATATTGCAGACACTTATATTAAACATTTAACCAAATGTCACATGGTGTAGGGTCAAACAACGATTGTGCTGAAGCATACTTTCAAACAAATTTGACCAACCACAACAAATGTAAAAAGTGTGATGCTGGGTAACTATATTTTGTTTTTGCGAGGCATTTAACTGCCCAACTTTGCCTCTTATATAACCCTGCACTATAAACCAGCCGTATGTTTTGGGTCACAAGTAAAGGAATACATTTATAATCTGTGTTTGACTTGTTAAGGGCAATCGTCATGAATAGGTTAAAGTCTAGAATATTAGAAAACAGAAAATGCACAAATGGCTCACAATTGTCTTCCTGACTAGCCATCAGTTGTTCTGGGTGTCTTCCATAATTAAATACTTTTGCCATCGTCTGAAACCTATCAAAACAGAATCAAGGCAGTGTTTCAAGGGTTTCAACATATTTGTTTTGATATTTCGATCCGCATCGCAAGTTACTGCTCAAAATTACACTTATTGCAACCAATATGCTTTGTTTCATATTGAGTTTGCTTATCAATTTACCTAACATAATTGGAGTTTGAGGGCTGTGTTATTGTGATCTGTACAGAACATAATTAGCAAGGGAGACATTAAGGTCCAAGCCCAAATATTAAACAAGTTATTTGGATCTCTTAACAGTAAAATTCATGAATGTAGTTGTTTCACCTTAGAAATAGTATCAAGGTCACCCATGTTCTATGCAGGTCGTGGACTTATAAATTCCAAGGTAATTTCAATGCAGTACAAACTGTCTTGGTTTCGCTACAATAAAAAAAAAAAAAAAAAAAACCAAACAAACAAACACACAAAAACAAAAACAAAAGCAAAAACAAATAATGAAAAACAAAAAAACAAAAACAAAAAACCCAACAAAAAACAAACAAAAATAAAAAAGAAGAAAAACAAAAAAAAAAAAAAAGAAAAAAAAGAAAAAAACAAACAAAAATAAAAACAAACCAAAAAAATGATCTAAATATAGTGAATCTGAAATTTGTTTGTTTATTAGAGATACGATGGTAATGATTGACAACGTCTATTTAATTAGATACATCGTACAACACAAAATAAATAAGGAAACAAATAAACAGAGAGATAAATAAATAAACAAATTTATTAATTAATAACTAAATGAATAAACCAAACTGGGTAAAATTAAGAATAAAGATCATATTACCAAATCAATGTAAATCATTATGAATCAGGGAAGGTCACTCAAAATATATTTCCAGTTTAACCTTGGGCTGTAATTTCTGGTAAATACAACACGAATATTCCGAAACGCATACAATGGATATTAATGTTCATGGTGTCGACCATTTCATCTTCTGTTTAAATTGTTCTTGTCTAGAGACATCAGCCTATGGGAGGTTAAGTATTTGATCCTCCCAAAGTCGGGAAATTGTGCGAAAAAAGTGAATTCTTCATTTAAGGACCCCATAAGACGTCCTACCTTTCCAATTTTTGTGGAATGCTCAATTGGGAAGTACTGCATGGCATAACCTTCGTCTTTGTGCACTCTGAGGGCAACGGTCAGCTTAAAAGACAGAAACGTCATTCAATACAACACATCTTAAATCTTTGCTTTGTGACAATACATTTTGCTGCCTTTTGAGAAGGGCAACCAATATTGACGTGAAAAGATGTAGTTTTCAAGTACATTGACATGGCTTTACACATAATATGACATTGATCCCTGCTTGCTTACTGCTTATGTCAATATGTGTAGATTCTCGTATTAGAAGAGGATGTATCGGTAGCATTCAATATTGGTTGGTCCTTTGTCTGGCATCAGTCACCAGTTTATATAATGTTGCATTAGTCTGGCTCCCCTTACGATGAAACGATGGATATGGCACTGAATGAGGTACCAACATAACAACGCATGCCTGTACAAAGCTGGACACCTGGTTTGTCACTGAATTGAATCGACAGGTCGCTTTTCTTCTCCACGTTCAAAGAAGGAAGTGACTACGGACATGTGGAATTTTATCAAAGCGAATTAAATGCATTAAAGATGAAAGACACGCCTCTGAAGCTCGATGATTTTATGTTATTGATAATGATTTTGCTGATTAAAAGCACAATTTCGGCTTTAGTACTGCGATTCCTTTTTACAAGTAAGTTTTCGCCAGGAGCGATTTTCCTACCTTGGTTACCTCTGGTCACTAAGGGGCGACGTGCTGTGACAAGACTTAAGGAAATAGAAGTTACTCACCATTGATTCCTTCCTTCCTTATGTGTTTTTTGTTTTTGTTTTTTTGTTTTATTTTTGTTATTTTTTTTTTTTTTTTGTTTTTGTTTTTTGTTTTTGTTTTTATTTTTATTTATTTTTGGTTTTTTGTTTTTGTTTTTTTTGTTTTTTTGTTTTTGTTTTTTGCTGTTTTTTGGTTTTTTGTTTTTTATTTTTATTTTTTGGTGTTCTTTTTGTTTTTGTTTTTGTTTTTTTTCTTTTTTGTTTCGGTTTTGTTTTGTTTTTGTTGTTGTTGTTATTGTTGTTTTTTAATACGTACTCTTTGTACTTGTCCAGTCCCCATCCTGTTGCATATGTGTAATATGCAAAGGAAAAACGTCTTTTACATCGTACATAATCCATTATTACTATCAGTTCTACCAATTTCAAAGAATGTTATTGGGCAGCTTTTTATTGTTGTCAAACGTATATAATACCGGTACATGCCTGAACAGGTTTGGCCAATCAAAGGACCCTACCACTGTTGAATATGTACGTATGTGTCTTCAGGAGGACTACGTTTTGGTGGTGGTGGTGGTGGTGGGGGGGGGGGTTAACTTGAATATTTGTAGTAACTGTGTATTCAGGTCCTACCTCTATTTCCAATGATATATATATTTGTTATTTTGCTATGTATTCGCTGTGTCCATCATGGATTACCTATTGTTGAAACATTTACTCTTTTCGCTTTCTTTTGGGAGTACTAAGACTCCACATAGTCACATAGCGATTTTACTGAGTGCAAAGAAGAGACGCGACTAATTTTGGTCAGTCTAAGATAAGGACTCCAAGTTTGGTGGTGTGTATTCTTTTCTTTTATATCTAATACTTAGATTGGAAAATTGCTTTATATATGCCTACTTGTTTCAAGTAACCAAATTCCAAAGATTCCCCTTCAGACACAGATTCAGATCTACTTAGTCAACATAATATAAAGTACAGTGAACATAACTGTTGGTAATAAAATAAAAAACAACAGCATAAGCTAACCATGGTCGAATAGTAGTTTTTTTCATATATACATGATAATAAGTATGACCCAGCGTAGTGTGAGAAACATCCGCTATCAGGTGGGCCGCTTTATTAGATAAATTTGTCCACACCTGGTTTCAAAAGAGAACCTCATGTGTAAAATCACGCATAAGAAAATGCAACTTCAATGCAAAGGTAGATTATATGCAAAGCAATAATGGATGAAGGAGGTTTCAGACTACTGGCAAGGCCCATTCTCATGTAACTGCTACAGTGCCCCGTTTTCAATACCATGGAGAAAGTTTAACTATCATTAGTAGACTAGAAGAAAAATAAACTGAAGCAATAAAAAAGCCTGGAAGAATATGAACTGATGAAAAGTGTCTCACAAAAAATAAATTAAACAAAAATAAAAGATCGCCTGAAACTCTAGCAATGTATCAAAAGTGGATCTTTATACAGCCACACTTCCCAGGACCCATGTGGAGGCATATTTATGCATAAGATAAGTAGTTATGATATTAAGTTATATATCTCTCCACGATGTTGTAAATTAAGCTCCAAATGCTGAACTACTTTCTCTTCCACTTTTTGTAACTGCATGAATGTTGTTGTTCCTCACTATTTAAGTGATATCCCTCTCACTGATACAAATTCGAACACAAGACAAACAAGACAATCATCAAATCTGCCACATTATCCAGCAAGCACTGATCTGGTTAATAGTTTGTTTTCACTCAACATCTAAATGTATTCAAAAACTTCACTGAACATCCAAATTGATTGATGAACGTGTCAGTAGCAGTTAACTATCTAGCAGGTTTCCCAGCATTTAATTCTCGAACATGTTTTTATTGAATGCAGCTGCTTGGCTTTTATTTTCTTTTATTATTATTATTATTATTATTATTATTATTATTATTATTATTATTATTATTATTATTATTATTATTATTATTATTATTATTATTATTATTATCATTATTATTATTATCAATTTTATCATTATTATTGTTTTTTGTTTTTATTTTTTGTGTTTGTTTTTTGTTTGTTTGTTTGTTTGTTTTTGTGTTTTTGTTTTGTTTTCATTCCTCGCTCCTTTCTTTGTGTCTGTGTCTGTGTGTGTGTGTGTGTGTGAAGGCAAGTCTTTAAAAATAAATTAATTTATGAACGTGCAACAAATACTTACATGCTTAATGAAAACTGCACCGCAAGAAAGTGGTTATAATAGGTAGACTAAGAGGTTTCCAATCAGCTATATATTGGTGCGGACTGATCAGGGGACATTTAAAACAATTGCGATGTCTTTTGCATATTGCTTATAAAGGAAACTAATACACTGTCGAATGTAACACAACATCATTAATATTGAGCATGGGCATCAAAACAATCAACTGATCTGACTGCTTTGCTGTCAAGTTAAGATGACGTGCCGTTGGCTGCCAGGTCACAATAGAACTCACAAGCAATCGCTCTGTGACAAAGACTGTCAGGCAAATCAATGGTTTTACATTGTAAATCAACTTTTAAATTACTTTTTGCATTTTAAGTAAAATCTGATTATTCATTTGATTTTATTTGCTTTCTTTATCCGACTACCAGAGTCACTGGCTCAGTGTGGCAATACTGGGCTTCCACCAAGCCCTGGATGATACATGATAACACAATATGAATGACATGACATAGTATGATAATAAAAAAAGAACAATAATTAAAAGAGTGCTGTGATACAAACACTTGTATACTCTGGTTAAACACAATTCAGAAGTCAAGTAAACAAGTGACATAAAAGTCTATATACATCATGTTTCTATGGAAAAACAAAATAATTGCGTACATTTCGAGAAACTCCACATTGATATATATATATATATATATATATATATATATATATATATATATATATGTGTGTGTGTGTGTGTGTGTGTGTGTGTGTGTGATGTGTCTGTGTGTTTGTGTGTGTGTGTGTGTGTGTGTGTGTGTGTGTGTGTGTGTCTGTGTGTGTCAACCGGCTCGGATATATTTTTGGTATTAAAACCAGGATCAGTGAGCTGAACGAAGGGGATAGGAGCTATGATACCTATTTCTAAACAAGAGAGCGGTTGGTAGAGATCTCACTTGCAGTGGAATGGAATTCCCTGCCACAGCACGCTTGACTGATATCGGTTTTTCACCATTGTATTAGGATACCTTATACAGCAAATGACTATTATGTCAGTTTGTAAATGCATTACACGTGTCTGATAAAGGATACCTTTTACAGGAAATGTCCATTATGTCAGTTTGTAAATGTATTACGCGCGTTTGACCAATCATAAGACAACACTGATGAAATACTTTTGTCAAACAAAACGCGAATGATTCTCTGTATTCACAACTAAATAGTGCTCGGACGTCAGTCACACACGCACACACACTATATATATATATATATCCCATCACTTGCCTTAGGTTGTCATCCCAGTTCCTGCTTATGAATTTATATAGTAAAGTGGTTAATCTCGTGGAGCCCTAAATAAGTTCCCTTGACTGATGAATTTATGAAAGTATCACCACCAGTTGCCAAGGAATTATGTATGCCCTTCCTTGAGCGTGTCTTGAAGTGCCGTAGTCAGCCTGCTTTTACGCGTGTGGCGACCCAATATTCAAGTCCGGATCATATCATAAAATTTGGTTACATACAGCAAAAACAGGAAGAATCCGTAATATTTTGTACCATTGTGCTAGCATGTGTCCTTGGGGATGTATAGACACATGGAGGACCGATTATTGTAGCTCTTGTCAATAAAGATTTTTTTCAATAAATGTTGTATACTGTAAAACCCAAGACTCCTCTCAATGAAACACTTGTGAAAAGTTCACTTTTGAATTAATGATCTATACATGAATGTAAACATCAGTAGCTGCTGGTCACACATTTAAGATCAGTCCACTGGTGTGAAACAACTAAAATTATTGACCACAATTTTAACAATATGAACACTTGTATACTTCAATTTAAAGGTCCGAAAATCATCAGCACGACGGATACTATTATAGATATTGTTGTAAATAACTGTACCATCTTAGGCCAATGAACATTTGAAATTTTCTATTTATTTTTTTGAAAATAATGATCAACCTCATTTGAATTGTGGGAATGTCAATTTAATTTTGTAAATGTCAAAAACCAAAATTGTAAAAGGAACTTTAATATATTGATGCATTGTAAAGGGATAACTAAATTATACTTTTTGTGAAAAAATGGGAACTACACGGTTGGAATTAGATGCTCTCGTGAATAATTTCAACAACTATACATGACTGTATTTTTGTATTGCTACTATCCACACATGTGTAAGTTGCGTATACCATGTACTGTATTATATTCTGTTTGTGCTATTCAAGCAAAAGACCTCCACTTTTTGTATCTGAGGTGTAGCAGTAAAGGTTCATTCATTTGTAATAAGTTACAGACTACAGTTGTGATTGGCTGGTTGCGCATCCCAATGGAGATAGTCCGTAATTGTGAAAATACTGTGTTTTCAGCATGCTGTAGCTTCTGTTTAAATAAAGTTAGCTAAGTCAGGTTTGCTGCATCGCAGAGTTGCTTCATTGGTGCTCATATAGGTGCACTGTCTTCCAGGCCAGGTGGGAGCTTTATGGTGGGGAAGGACAATGATGTGACCCTGGCAAGAGCACAGTCCCTACACCTGTATAAAGCTGACATCCATGTGTTGTTTCGTATTGCAATTATCACAAATTAACGAGCTGGGAATTGTATGACAAAAATCCGTCCATATTTTTCTGACATTTTTATCTGTTAAATGCCGTTCACGGAATTTCAAAATACCAAAATACTGATTTTTTAGACTGAAAAATGCTAATATGAAAAATAGAAGGATTTATAACTGTGGTATGTGGCCAATATATAGACTGCCAAGGAACAGAAATACCGACAACTTACACTTTATATGTATACTCGACACTGCATTTATTTGACATAAATGCAATACTCCTTTTACATGTCTGCTGTGACATAGACCTTTGTGCTTCATAAGTCGTGAATTCCTTTCTTTGCTTCATTTCAATTTGGTGCATTTTCACCTTGTTCAACATAAACTTTTATCTTTTTCTTTTGGCCATGCATATCATACATCCTTTGTTTTTACAAATCACGTTTTATTCTGTAGATATTTCAGTTATGTTATTTAATTGTTTCATCAAAATGTTTTGCTCTCGTTTCATATCACGCAACATTGCTTCAAACCTGCTTTAGGCAAAACTGATGTTGAAGACCATATTTAACACGCTCTGTCCTTATACAACCTAAAATGTACTCATTGGTGCTTCGTACGGTACAAGTTCCTGGTCTTCTCAGTCGCAATAGAAATAAGGCTGAACTTTTCTTCACCTCGATCATATTTCTTACCTCCATTTGCATACGCATTACATTTAGCGACTTCATGGGTCACCTAAGTGCTTTTTATGACGCATGCCTATGGTTGCTTCATAAATTGGCAAGTTCTTGATCTTGAAAGTCGCAATTAAAATAATGTTGAATTTTTCTTCACCTTGATCATATTTCTTACTTACATTTAGCGACTTCAAGACCATTTCTGGACCACCACAAAATTTTGCATCTAGTACATTGTCACCTTGGTTTAACATAATTTTTCATTTTTGTCTTTTGGACATATATAACATGCAGAGATAGATACTGGTTTGACAACACAATACATGGTATATAACTATGGTAACAATATGAAATACAGTTTAGTGGCACTCTTCACTTGCACACAAGGGTTCACTTCCACATAGGTTTTGTGATGCGTTTTTGGAGGACTTATTGTTCGCTGTTCCGTTCCAGGGTAACACTAAGTTGTCAATGCACCGTGCGTTCCTTTTCTTATGCTCTACATCACTTTCCCCATTGGCGTCTGTACCGAAATTGTCAGGTTAATGATTTTCACAGGTTATTTCCACGATTATTATCACGCATTTCCAGCTTGTTTGTTTTTCACTTATTCTGTTTAACATTTGTTGCTTTTATGGGTCACACGGTATGTAGATTTTTAAAAATCTGTTTCACCCAAAAATGCTTTGATGTCGCGTCATATCAGTAGCTGTTGTGAATGTAAGAAGGGCACACGAACGTCGTGGTGGATATGTCGAGGGGTCTTGGGGAAATATAGCGGGGGCGAGTCAGTTATGTCGTCCCCTCCATTAACAACGCTGACTCCGCCCTAAGTTCCTTACCAGTTTTCACCACGTACAATTCCCAACTTTTGCGGCAATTTTCTCAAGCGTATGTAAGAAACAGTTAGTCTCAGGGAAGTTGGACGTTCAAATGCACAACTTGCATTACCTAGTGATTATTCATAATCGTTTACTTGGAATTAGTTAGCTCAGATATATGTGGGCGCGAATAAGAAACGAAGGTTTGAGAAGCTGCCAGATTTTCGGTTTTTTTCGTTTTTCTCCGGCATTCCTTACGCGGCACACGCGGATAGGTCATCTGATTGGAGCGACTTTGTTACAGGGTTGTAAGTTAAGAGTGATTTCATTGGATCATGTACTGATTGTCGAGCCCAACACCCACTTTTCGTCCCTTTAATTTCATTTAGGAATGTTCCCGATACATTATAAAAGACGGCGCATTTCGAAGCGCCTTCACTTGTTGAACAGTTGACAACACAACAAGAACGAACTCTCCGAAATATCCAAGGTCGACTTGGATTGCTTGTTGCTGTAACTTTCTGGGGTTGCACGTTGTAAAAATATCATTGTGTTTGATTAATCGGTGTTGTGGCAGTTACTTTTAGGTTTTTGTCTTTCTCTCAGGTTGGGTTTTCGTTGAATCTAGCACTATAAGCGGTGTAATATATATGATCTTCTGGGTACTTTCTGATATTACACCCGTTTAAATGCAAGTTCCATGTTAAGTACCAACTTAGTAAGAATCAAAGAGAGATTGCTTGAAAGCCAAGAAAAAAAAATTCAACATGAACATAGCAAGGTTCACAAAACATGGTAAAAATTCGTTGGCGAACAAATACATCACTTCACTGAAATGTCGGATAGATTTAAAAAAAAAAATGGCCATAAGTTTAGCCTCAATAAACATGGTAATTTCGTTCTTTATTTGACTACAGAAATAATAATAATAATAATAATAATAATAATAATAATAATAATAATAATATTAATAATAATAATAATAATAATAATAATAATAATAATTAAAAAAAAATTGTTCTATACGTCAAATCGTCTGGAAATTGGCCAGGTTAGAGTATTTTTAGTTTAAGAGGGCTCAAGAAGCTGTGTTTTTTCTCTTGAGAAGCTACTCTTCTCCGTTCATTGTGAAGCAGCAGCGGAAATGTGGTCAGGGATACGCGCTCTTAGCGGACGTGCTCTGTTTGAAGGGTTGAGGTAGGCGAGATATTGTCTGATATGAATATATCCCTTTGCTTCAATCATGGAATGTTCTAAGTATTCAGTAGAGGGCAGCATACCTCGATATTTCTGCACTTACGGAGTAGATTCAGCAAGTCGAAAAAAGCAAGGGCTATATCCGTGAGTGTTCCCGGCATGGCTTCTGTTGCGTTAAAAATTGACGTAAATTGGTAAGTATGAAAGTTCTAAAATTGTAGAATGAATTGAATTAAGCGAGCATGTAGCAGACCATTATCCATGCAGACACATTTTCTCACAATTGTCATGACAATGTCTGGTATTTTATTAGCTGACATTTTTTTATGAATTTTAGAAAAACATGCATGCAGTTTTATGGGTTAGACCCGCTAAGTACTTTAGTTTACCACAATGGAGTTTGGTTGCCTGATTGAAAACGACAGACACAAAATTAGTTCTTTTGTGCAATACAGAACAACAGAACTTTATGGAATCTGCAACAAAAGGATGAAAGCTGTAGGAAGACCAACAAACCTTACAGTGAAGATATTACTATGTCAAAGGAAAAAAGTTACATACCACATAAGCAAGCAACTGCTACCTTTTAACTCAATTAAACATGCAAATGTCCTCTTAGTGCTTTTATCAGCAGCAAACACTTATGTTCAAAGTTTAACTTGTATTAACGACTAATTTCCTCAAATTACACGATACATCAAGGTCATCGTGTATTAATGCAATTTGAAAACTGTATCTTGAATTGAACCACCGATTAAAGACTCAACTAAGTGCTCGCATTTAAGCACAGTTGAGTGGGTTCTTTGAAGCATTTTGAAAATGCAAATGAGCCGCAATCTGTCAACTGATTTTGAGTCCTACTTCTGTATGTAAAATGACGCGCAAGGGACGACCTGAGAGAATGCCAACAAAAGAATAAATGTATGGCTGGTGAACAACTTGGTTATATTTTAAACGAAAGTAACCAAAATCAACATTTCATTGAAGTAATAATAAATAAGAATTTAGCGATAGTTGCAAAGAGAGTGCAACACAAACCTCCCCCCCCCCTCTCGTTTTGCAGTACACTGCCGAAAATTGACTGTGACTGCACAAAGATTACAAAGTTTACATTTCATTCTCGATCGGGAATACTTTTATCTCCTTGCTGTTTGGCCTTTATTAACTAGGACGACCTAGCTAATCATCAAATTTAAATAATGGCTCGGGACAGCTTTAGATTTCTGTTGATGTCTTGTATTACAGACTGTGGAACCTGCACTTGCACAAGCCTGTCGCTTTTGCCGAGCTAAATTCAACAAATGCTTAAACTGTCACCTTGGCCACATCCATGGGTTAATGATTATGATGGATGCACAAAATATCTTATCGCCCTCACAAAGAAATATACCGGCGGAAGCACCTGTTAATTACTGCCAGCAAAATTAAAGTACAACGACCAAAAAAGAGTTTCTTGAGTTCTGAAACACATTCAGATTTGGTGATTTCGAAATTAAACTATTTAGTTGCAGTTTAAAATGTATATATCTGAAGAGGTTATGCTAGAAAATTAAAATCTTTTCGGAGCCACCAGGGTGGTTTTTAGGGTTATTTTGCTCTTTTGTACTGGTTTCTACATTCTCTGACATCTTGGTATATTTTAATAATTTGGAGGTAGGTTATAAGCACTTAGGCTCTCTGTATGATTTTTATCTTTGTTCAGAATTTGTACAAAAGTCGTTTTCCTTTTTTAAAACCTTGTGAATTCTGTATAGTTTATTTCTGAGACACATATTTGGTGCGATTCATTTTTAAAGTTGAAAATTAAATCTCGTCTCTAAGTTCCGCTTCAAATAACATTTATACTGAAATCACCTTTAACATGATTGTATTCGTAATAATGATCCAGGAACGGGCCAGATGATATTATATATATATATATATATATATATATATATATATATATATATATATTATATCATCCCCTGGCCGTATATGACAGCCACAGGGGGGAACAGTTGTTACAGACTGATTCAGATGGACTCACGGAGTGCGGTAAGTTGCATGTCATTTGATTGTTTGCAGACATAAACACCAATACTCATTATCAAGAACGCAGACTTACGAGTCTTGAGGATTTTACTCTTGTGGTGAAAATTGGTACGGTACTTAGGGCGGAGTCGTTGTTGTCAATCGAGGGGGCAACACAACTGGCTCGTCCCCGATATTGTTCCAGAATACACCTCGACATATCCACCACTTGAGTGTCAACTCTCGTGCGACATGCTTTAAAGGCATAAAGTTCCCTGCAGCCCCCCCCCTTTTTTGGGGGGGGGGGCGGCAGCCCCAACATTTTGGGAAGACTTGTTCACACATTCTCAATAATAACAAAACTTATCTATTTGATATTAATTAATGAGATTAAGGACCATGCGTGTAGGAAATGAAAGTGTGAATAAAACAGATATAATATAGTATATGCTTATTTTGCTGTCGGACATAGTCAAGACAAAATGTGTGAAGGTAAGGCAGGTAGTCAACAAAGAAGAAACATCAGATGTATAAATTTTGTGTTTTAAAGTACGTAGTCAGATATGTGGAAAATGTAAAGAAATCGCTTAGGAAAGCAAATCCATGTGCTAAATTTTAAAGTGGCCGATAATTTTCATATGATATTTGTAAAGACTGAGGACTAAAGGCAATGAGGCATCAAGAGAAAATTATGAATAAGCAGTAAGGAGTGCTGATTAAAATAATACCACTGACCTTTGCATGTCATTCTTAATTTCCTTTATGTGTTGGGTCCATGATAATTAAACTTTTATAAATTTCTCGGCCCAAAGAAGTAAAATTCGACTCCTTTAATTGGCACATGGACGACCATAAGATTCAAGTGTAAATGTAGTTCCCTTTAGTTTTTTAAATGTGTTAAAGACTGCTTGTTTGCATTTAACCAAATTTAGAATTTGTCAATTCAGTGGTAATACTTTCATAAATTGCTTTCATTATTTGTTTGATGACAATAACTGAATGCAGATAACGTATAATATAAAGATTGGCCCAAGAATCGAAATATGAGTACCGAAGTATTCGCAGGTAAAATATTTGAACATTTCATGAGACTGTAAATTTTGAGTTTCTTCTTTTTTGAATAGCTTTGAAATCATTTCAGCCACAGATTATTAAAACCTATATGTTAGATTGTGTCAAAAATGTCGTGTTCTAACGTACAAAATGCTTTATTTGAGTCAAAATATATTACTAGATTTGTTCAAGGGCCGTTTCCGTCGTGATAATTTTGGTCGCGAAGTTCAAGTATAATTGCTTGCATGTTGAATGTGTTGGGTTTTTTTGTGGAACAGAGCATTATTATTAAACTAATCCTATAATTGTTCACAGGGAACAGTTTTTAGTTGTTTAAGTTATATTGACTGTTCCAATAACATTAATACTAACACACTGCATATTTAAAAGCAAGTGTTATTGCAAAGTGTCCTTTGAATTCAGTGGTACATATATGTCTTATGGGCATAATCCTTTCTGTATCATTGGACTTAGTATATGGTATGTCTCACAGAATAAAGGAGTACATAAATTCATTTTCATCTTACTTTTTGAGCTTGTCAAAGCGTCTGTACCAGAGCTCTTATGAGACTATCTATTTCAATTATTCAAATAGAGATGCCGGGCAATTGTTATGCCAAGCACGGCCATATGAGGCAATTATTGCACCCCTACATATTTTGAAAAATAGGAGCATTTATATATCACGTTAATTGGGTCTGCAATGGTCAGTAGCAAGTTTCATTTAAATTTTAATCTTTCTTGTATTGAAGAATTTCTTTGAAAATCAAATTTCCAGATGTTAGTTTAAATGACTTTTGACTCCAGCTATGCCGCAGCACATTAATAACAGCAAGATAGTGAAGAAACTTAAAATTGATATCAGACTTTTTTGAAAGTTGTCAAAGGATATTTTTTGTCTTGGTTCGTTGATTATATCTCGCACAAACATTACACCTTTTTGATACCAATCCTGGTAAAATACAGACTTCCCATCCAGCTTCATATAATCATTATACCAGACGGAGTCTCTCAATTTATTGTTTTTGTCTTGAGTGAAGATAAGCTTTTAAGCACGTTCCATTCACTTACCAATTCAGTATGAAATTGTGGTACATCTTCATTCTGATAATCATCTGTTCTTGTTTTAAAGAAATCTGTAAGATTAGTCTTATTAAAAAAGCTCCTGCTTACCTTTTTACCAGACTGTACGCAAATTTTGGTACTGCATCGCAGATGTTTGCATACATTGTCAATAACAATACATTGTTTTAACACATATCTTTCTTAGATTTATGGTAATCTCAGCCAATCACTACACAAAAGGTTATGTACAGCATCCATTTTTTTACCATGCGCAGAACATACACATGCGATCCCGCGCACATGTCCCATAATCACATTGACCCTGTGAATGGCATACTAAGTGACCTTTTTATACCAGTCAAGTCCGGTTACTTCTTAGAAGGAAACTTGTCTCCATTTTAAACTGTTCTGTGCCAGCAGTCGTTTGATCCATGAATAAAGTTCAGAACTGCATTGAACTTCAAAATTTAGGATATTCAGTCTGCCACGCTCGATGCTTTGATAAGTCACTTATTTTTTTACTTATTTTTTTTTATCCCAGGTGAATTCATTTATCAACTCTTGAGTCCTTTCCTTTCTGAAACTGTATACAACTTACATGTGTTTCAATTAATATTGATTTAACAACCTGTCGTGCACCTTTTGCGTGTATTTTAATGTTTGTGGTTCTTGCGTTTTACTGTACTTTGAGATGTTTATTTTAGAGTGTAGGTCATGCATTTCAACGTGTATTTTTTGAGTGTGTTTTAATATTTTGATCTTGAGTTCCACTTTATATTTTTATATGTCAGTGGTTGTAGGTGCGTGACATTTATACAATATTTACTCGCCCAAATTAAAAACAGCTCTGCTGATTTGAATTTCCCAGAATGATCATCATCATCATCATCATCATCATCATCATCATCATCATCATCATCATCATCATCATCATCATCATCATCATCATCATCATCATCATCATCATCGACTTTTCATTATTTGTTACCACATGATGGAGTGTGAAACTTTTTGTCAAGGAAATCGACAAAAACCGGATGACAATGAAGCAGCCACTGACACCATCCATGTAAGATCTGTTCTTCGCTTTATTTATAGAGAAAATCTTACATAAATGTATAGTGTGTCGTGGAAATGATCACACCTTCCAACTTATACCTTGTCAGGTTAATAAAAGGAAAAGCAAACGACTCGTTTCCATGATAGAAAATACCGCGGGATCCAGACTTGGGTGTATATATAGGTTCACACACGGAAGCACTTTCTGTTATTTGTATGACTTATTACCCATGATATGAAATGCCGGGCGATGCGGACTTGAGTATTGGGTCGCCACACGCGTCAAAGCAGGCAGAATGCGGCACTTCAAGACACGCTCGAGGAAGGCCATACATAATTTCCTTATGACTGGTGGTGATAATTTCATAAATTCATAAGTTAAGGGAACTTATTTTGGGCTCCACGAGATTAACCACTTTACTATATAAATTCATAAGCAGGCACTGGGATGACAACCTACGGCAAACGATGGGAGGGCGTCCCGAGGTTTTAAAGGCTTTTGGCGGGCTCCATCCCCCGTGTTTCAGTACCCCAAAGTACATATACTACTAACATTTAACAATGCATCCTGGAAAGTACATATGCTCTGATTGAGTTTACATTCAATGGCTGCAGGACACATTTAATGATTTTAGATCAGTGTACAGTTAACTTGTAGTTCGATTCGCTTTTACACAACCGATGGTATATGGTGCCTATAAAAGTCACAGTAGTATTAGGAAATACTGTGCAGTGTGAAAAGGCCATTGTGGTTTTGCATTTTGGCTGCACACACATAACTCCATTTGCTTCTATTCTCGTAATGTCATGGTCCAAACTGCATGTAACTAACAGGAAATAGGAAAATGGTTTTCTTAATTGGTCCAAACTGCATGTAACAAATAGGAAGTAGGGAATGCTTTTTTTAAACATAATATAGACGTGTGTAAGAACAAAAATATGTGACAAACATGTATTACGCCCCATGAATTCAAATTAAATGAACGCATTCTATGGTAAACCCTAAAAAAACAACGTACAATTGTGATCGTCAATATGTAAACCAAGAAACATGATCCCATTATGGATGCATAATGACACTACAAAAGAATATACTAGGAATAAATATCCCTTGGCTATTTTTGTTGCGATAAAGTGCAATCGTCTGGTGAATGTACATCTTTGCAATGTGCCTTGACAATGAAAATCAGGTACTGTGAAAGTTCAATGTTCTGTTGGCCATAATGTGTTTGAAAATCGGTTAACGTAATGATGCTTACAGGGACTAGAACCAAAATGTTTGATGCATGTTACTTTTCCACAAAATGTGTCACAATATGCCGCCCTGTACTTGGAAAGTCCCTGTGTTTGGTACATTGATTACCTAAAATAAGATCAAAGGGGAAAAAACAAAGGTCCTTTCATAACCCATCGGACACATGCTGTTTTGAGAAATAACTATCATACTATAAGTAAGCATGTTCAAATCATGGAAAATCGCTAGTGATTATTATAACTTTGGTGTGTTTCAAACTGAGACTCTATTACACAAAAGTCTGTGAGAAATGATGACCAGTCACATTCCATGCAAATACGTTTAAAGCACAGGAAAAAATGTTAAATGTAAGTCAAAGTGGTCTCCAGCAGGATATCAGTGACATCTATCCAAATAACAATGTTATTAAACAAACAAGAGCAACATTGCCACATCTTACCTTTTTTTCTGATAAGCAGACAACTGAAACTCCCTGTGCATCATACCCAATACAGTCTATGTCAAATATAAACGTATACCCTAAATAATCAGCATCATCATATTGGGTCAAACAATACTGAAAATTCAAGGCTTCTTCAGCAAATTGCACTAAAAACTTATTATCAGTGGTTACCTGTCAAGCATAATTTGCAGATCACTAATCTGGGACGCAACTGTTTTGGCGAAAGCATCTTCCTACGTTCACCTTGTAGTAGGAAAAGACTACACACACATGAATTTAGAGAATGTATGAACAAGTGTCAAAAGCTCTTGATTATAATTGTAAGACTTCTAGAGCTTATATTTTTGTACCTTGGCAGAGAGATGACACAGAAAAGACCCCACTCTTCAACTGTTTGAATTTAGAATCACTATCTTGAATTTGACCTGGCACCAAACTGTCAAAAAAAAACTTGCCCCATGCATGTACATAGAAAAGAACCGATCATATTGTATTTTCAGTTGGTTGTCATACCCCAATTGGCACCATACACTCTTTCATAGGTAGCACAGTCATATGCAAAAAAAAAAAAAAAAAATCGCTGCTCTGATTGTTGCTAATGTAATCTCAACATGGGCAATCTGATGGAAAGGGATATATCAGGTGCCCCTATGGCCCTTTGGAGTAAAACATACATTTGTGTGTTTTTACTTTATTAATTTGATGAAAATCATCGCTGCAGATCACTTCCATTAAAGCAAGAGAGCAGTCCATATAGCATTCGGTACAACATTTTAAATTATGAAAAGGCATATGCTGAAAAGTGGTTTCGAATTCCCATGTCTGATACCCTATGGGGATGGCAACAGGCTCGACGCCCCCCTCCCCTTCTCCCAGGTAGTTTCAACTTTACAGTGAGAAAACTGTGACTTGAACCTTTTTTTCCATGAAATATTGACCGAAATATTGGATGTCGTTGTATATGATATAGAAAACGTATTCATGAAAACTGCAGCAATATTTTGATGGACTAATTTCTTAGGCACTATTTTTACCTTATGCATTAATCTAATGTGTATAGAAGGTGAAACATTAAGAAAAGTTAATACCTTAATTTGTTTGACTTTGAAAACTCCATATAAGCTTCACTAAAATATTATTCCTCCCAAAATAATTTATCTTTGTATGTTCATAAATTGGATGAAACCATATACACAAGTGACCCCTACTTGTGGTCAAATACAATAATACCTGAACACATAGTTATTTATTTTTGCAGTATAATGATATCGGCAAGAAATCGTTATTTGAAAACAAAAATGCGATTTAGGGAGGAACATTATAACACTAGACAATATCAGTATTAGATTTACTTATGAAAACGTTTTGCAGCCTCTTTAGTTGCATGATTCATTACGTATTGCATATGTATCATTTCCCTTTATACGGGATGTGTTATATATTTATTGACCAATATTTAAACATGATACATTTTGTAAACTAATCCAAAGTTATTTCCAGCTTATAGTTGTAAAAATACTTACCTTTCAATTGCTACCTTGCTTTTGATCTTTTTTCCTAAGCTACGCTGATCTTGAAATGGTAGTATGTACAGTTCATTCCAAGCATATTTAGATATTTTCCTGTGTAATAACAAGAAAATCTTCTCATAATAATAAAATATCTGCTCCCTTGAGAAGTTTTATTTTTTCAGTCTGCATTGAGCAGTAGTTGTCCATTGATTATTCATATTCACAAAAACAAAAAGCTCAATCTTATGTGGAACGTTCTCAAAAATTCCCTTTATTGACTTCCTATAGGAATTTTGTAAGATATGCTTGGTACCTGTGGAAACATTTTGCAATGTATGTTTTACGATATTCTGTATTGGGCAGATAAATTTAATTGCAAGTTCTGATACCACCTGTTTGTTCTGATTTGTCGATCCAGGTGTGTTTTTTTTTTTTATTCATTCATTTGGATATATTCACCTTGGGTAACTGACTCAGTCACAGACTGTTCTTCTATGGGGCTCTGCTACACAACATATAGATAAGATAAAAAAGACTAAGATCAATACACAGTTAAGTGGCTAAGATCAATATACAATTAAGTGGCTAAGATCAATATACAGTAAAGTGGCTAAGATCAATATACAGTAAAGTGGCTAAGACAAATATACTGTAATCTGGCTAAACAAATATAAAATAAAATAAATAAATCAGTAGCCAACTAGTCATATTGAAATTACCAAAAGTTACATGAAATACATAAACTTATAAAGACTATGAAACTAGATCACACCTGAACATTGCTTTAAAACGTCTGGAAGACTGTTAAGGTGTAGGCTTTGAGGCTGTGCCCAGTGAGACTGGCAACTTTGGATCGGAATTACCCATTTATTTTTTTTTCCCAAGTACCTTCAACCTATAAATTTTCTGATTTCTTCATGTCCATAAATTTGTTTCCATATAGTTGTTTTTGAGGGATTGGAATTTTTTGAGGTTTTATAGCATTCTTTCCGACTTGGTAGGAGTTTCACATTTTTTATGCAGAAGTCACATATTTTGTTATCCAGTTGAAATCAGGAGAAATATAAAGTATATATCCATGTCCAGGATCAGATTCAATGGTTAGTCCTGAAACAGCATAAATGAAAAGTTCTAACATGTTTAATTTAATCCTGAAAGGTAGTTCATTTTCTTTCTATAAATTGCTCCAAAAGTCGAGGGAGGGGTTATTAGGAAAAAAAAACCTAGGAACCATTCCTGGATATGATATTTTTCTTTTAATGTCCATTAAATTTAATGTGATAGGGCAATTCGTACGTTTGTGAGGCGAGATAAAAATTGCACAGGTTCAGCAAAAAAAGTTCCAAGAAAATTGCATTGAAAGAAAAAGTTTCCAATTCTTACACATGTATGGCTGCAATATGACAAATACTCATTTCTTCTGTCCTGTGTTTTAATTATTGTGTGAATTAAACTTGTAGCTTTACGTCCATTATGTTGTCATTCACCAAAAGTATATTTTGTGGCTTCAATCCCGACTTTTTTTTAACTTGGGAACACAACACTTGTCTTGTTCGGGTGTGGGTTCACATGCGGCTTTCCATGTTTGGGGACCAGTGAGTGGATTGTGCCAATTTGTTTTTACATCAATAGAGAATTTCAAATTAATCAGAACAATGGTAGTGATTAGTCTGAACTGGCCCATTCTTATCTCCACAGCTAATGGTTTCCTGTGAGTGACCATTGTCAATAGCTCAATTGGTTTCAAGGGGTCATGGACTAATGACTGTGCAAACAATGACATGGTTCATTATCATGCCCATGCAAACAAACCCGTGTGCCCGGCACTGTTTAAACTTTTGATTGTAAACAAAAGTTTTGATATCATTTATCTCATATAAATTTTATGTTAAGACATCTGAGTTTTTGGGAGCATGTAGTTCAAGTATCAGACTATCCAAAAGTATGAAAAGGTGATTAGAGGTTATCCAAAAGTAAATCAGATCTGCCACCTTAAGAACTATAGCACCGTTGTACAGAAAATATCTTTTGAATACCTCTTTGTGTGGAAAAGGCACATGAACATAAAATTAGATGAATATGTAATGTTTTGACTGATGGTGCCAAACTAGCTATAACATGTAATTGCAGGGTATCTAATTTTACAGTCAAGTGAGATCAAGCGGCGCAACCATGTAATAATCTTGGTTAACGGGTCGTAATCATGTGTTATTTTACTTTGTATTCTATAGTTGTACTAATGTAACTGTAGGAGTGAATGCGGGTAACCTGGCCCTTAGGGATACTGCACTGAAGGGTGAACTAAATGAATGAAAAAAATGTGAATAAAGAAAGACAGAAAGAGAAATCTCCAACTGCTGGGCATGTACAAGCTAAGGGTATCATGGACACGAAAACGAATACAGAGTGTACTACTTTGTGTGAGTACCTTTTCATTTTGTTACCATATTGGCAGTTGCAACAATATCTTGATAAAGGGGAGGCTCCATATATTATATGACTTATACTTCAGAAGCCATATATATATATATATATATATATATATAGATAGATAGATAGATAGAGAGAGAGAGAGAGATATATACACACGCACACACGCACACACACACACACACACACACACACACACACACACACACACATATATATATATATATATATATATTGGGGAAGATTTGGCTCCACATATTTTTTTACTTATTCTTCAGTAGCCATATATATATATATATATATATATATATATATATATATATATATATATATATATATATATATATATATATATATAGACAGAGAGAGACAAAGAGATACACACACATCTCCGCTTGATCTCACTTGACTGTAAAATTAGATACCCTGCAATTACATGCTATACACACACACACACACACACACACATATATATATATATATATATATATATATATACCAAGTCTTCCCCAATACTTTAAGCATTACTCTGTTGATTTATATGTATTTGATTATGCATGACCTGTTCCATATCGGTACGAGTGATAGCGAGTGCTGATAAAAAAGGACAGATTGCTGATATGAGGACTGACATGGAAGATGCCATGCATGGTTAGTTTTTTCATATTCATACAAGTATGTTTTGTGGACCTACTGACTATACATAAACACGCAGCACATTGAAATATCGTGATATATATATATATATGATGCCTTTGCTCTTTGTAAGCAAATCACAAGCGTCACTGCCAGGTTGATGATTAATATCACAAAACAAGTATTTTTTTTTTCTCGCCAGTTGTCGCACAAACTGTACGGATATGACTTGAGAAATTCCACATTGTGCAGGAAAATTGTTACATATGACGCTCTTTGAACGTCCCATATCGTGGGTATAAAATTACTCACTTCTTTACTAATAATATCTTAAGAATATGATACGTAATTATACCAAGGCGACCAGGAGTGACTAATATATTGTTCTGATTAGGTGCCACATCGCTGTCAGACACTCATATAACCAGTAATGTAAACAAACCAACAGAGTGGACTGGCTTTACCAGTGTTGCATGTAAATATTTTTCATGCACGAGCAAATACTGGTTATTTTGGCTACTTGTATTGCAAGGAAGTGTGGCTGTATGGTTCAATTATGTGTGTTTGGTACACACGCATGATAACCCAACATTAATCAGGTAGGTCGAGTGCTGCTCTATACTGATGGTTGAGCAAACAGTACCATACACAGTACCAAGTGTAGCATGTAGACAGCGTTAGATGTAGTTCACTACTCTTTGAAATAGAAATTAAATACATACTCACAAAATCGTTTCTCACTTGCTGTTGCTAATTATGCTTTCCTACATTGTAATATTCATCATCAACATCTGTTTCTCATTGCCGTTCATATCTTTTTTTGCCTTTTCAATCCCATGGATCATTACTAAGGTAATGGGAATTAGATCTGGTTCAAGAAGTTGCTCACTTGTTTATTTGAGAGGCTCGGGTTTAATTATTCGTTTGGGGTAGTATCCACGAGACTAGCTTTGTTATGCAATATCTTTGCCTGGAAATTTGGTTCTCTGCTCAGGTGCGCCAGTCTCGTCTTTTGTGTCGCCTGGTGCAGTCTTGTCTTCGTCGCCCCCTGACCCACCCAATTGTGTATTTAGTATTTCCTTTTATTTTATGTTATCAAAACTTGTGTATTATTGGGGCCAAATACACCCAATTAAGCTGCATGCTGGCAATACACTTTCGCGCCATGCTGTACATTATATTTTGTGTTAAATATTACTGTGCGATTATGCATAACTGCGACCAATTTGATGTATGGCATGATATCAATATGATGTATGTGTATTATATTATCTATGTTTATATGTCATTAAGATGTGAAAACGACCTTTCCTATTATCGTCTTTTATCAGATTTAAGTTGAATTACTTCTGATGTACACAGGCAAAACATCCTTTAGAAACTCAACTTTGAGCCATTTTCTAAAAACGGTCAGTGAGGTTGTTTATCTTTCTCATTCCGTCAGGCTACCACACTAACAGTGAACTCTGGGTGCAAGGGGTAGCTTTCCACGGTTTTCCTTCAAAGAAACACAGAAACGACAAGAGTTGTTGAATATGGTGAAAATACCAAAAAATTATGAACCACCAGGTAAATTTGGCAGAATTTATATAAGACATTTTGTTCCAATAAAGGTCCGACACCAAAACACCCAATGCCCACGTTATTTCCGTATAACAACTGAACGATTGCAGAAAAACTACGCACAACAAACCAATTACAGAACCGTGTGAGATGGCCGAGGATCAAGTGACCTACCCAGCATCGGATAAAGGCTAGATTCCAAGTAGAAAGGGGGAGGGGGTGCAATCGCTGCATTGCAGCGGTAGCTCAAAGTTGTAGGTAATTTGGACTAAAGCTATCCAAGGAGTTGAATAACCATCAAAACCCCGAGTTCCCGGCTGTATGGAAAACAGAATCCTGTGTTCATCAAATGGTTCCAAGCAGAAAACTCCTCACAGTCAAACTAAGCATTTGCAAATATTTCTAGCTATTGATAATTTTTAACTAATCGAGCAGGCCTTGATGATGGTATTTCTAGTCAAAATCTAGCTTAGAGCATGGTTATTTACAGAGCTCGGAATCACGTCATTGCACCGCCCACTGCTGGCAGGCTACTATCCGACAGCCCATATATGTGCACTGTGATAAACACTTACGCCAGGGGTTCTACAAGGGGTGGGGGGGGGGGGGGAGGACGCAAGAAACGGCTCAAGAAATGCTGGCAAGCCTCCGATGTACCTGTGTGGAAACACGCTTGTACAGAATTTGTAAAATACCGTCATTTCTGGCCCTTGTGCAGAAAGTTATGAAACATATGTAGCCTTGCACTGTTACTTAGGACTGAAATAGGGAAATTTCCACAGAAAGTCCCAAAGTGCAAACTACATATCCCTGCTTGCAAGGTAATCTAAATCAGCCCTAGCATTTTCAATTTTATTATCATATAATAAGGTGTCCCTCTTATCAGCGGCTGTGAGAGCCTAAATCAGTGCCCCCTGGCTTTTATCTATATGCTTCATTGTAGTATGTTATACTTTCAGACAAATAAAAGAGTCACAATTACAACACTGAACCTTGTTCATTTGATCTTAGAGGCAAGATCCAGGACAGATATGCCAACCTTTTTCTGCTGGTGCACCAGATGCATGTATGAAGAATGCCCATATGCGTACAACTTGAGGCAGTATGTAACATATACTGGCAAAATCACTGAACACAATGTACTATAAAAGAACCATACCACTAAGTGTCATATGATGATGGAAATAATAGTAGTAGTAGTAGTAGTAATGATAACAACAACAACAACAACAACAACAACAACAACAACAACAACAACAACAAAAATGATATAAAGTGGTGTTTCGTTTTAAAAAATGAAATAACGTGAATTGATACCATTGGCAATACAGCCTTTATTTGTAATGACATGTTAGTCAACTTGCCCTACCAGCAGTTATACCTTCAAGGCTCCTAAACTATTTGATATGTGCTTTTCTCTTTTCACGTCAATGGTGGGTATTTGTTGCGTGGATTGCAAATGCTGTAGTCTTTGGTACTATTTTTTTTTAATTTCGGATACTTTATTCAGCTCTACAACTTTAATGTTACACATAGTGATTGTCCTAAACAATTATTAAAGGAGATGCACAAGCGTTACATTTAACCGGTTCAGAGTCATGCCTAGTGTAGTGAAAATAGTGTTTTAATGTACCACGTGGGAAATAATGAGCCATTTCTGCGAGTACTCAGATTAATTTTAAATGGCACAACCAGTACTCTCAGTCATCTTGTCCATAGCAATGGCAAGAACACATATGCTTAATGAAGATTCTGTTAACAATTTATAAAACTTTGAGGAATAACATTTTATTGGACTTGCACTGCTGCCTGATGTTCACTGAAGGATAATTGAGTTTTCCGTCACACTATTGCTTTGTTTACATATTGCTCGTATTTCAATTGGCACAGCAGAAACTAAAATGTCCAAACGTACTTAACTACCTAGTTGCTGGTCAACTATATATTTTAGACAAAATGTCATATAAAATACCAAGCATATGTGTGTGTCATGCAGCTTGAACGCATTATCAGTTTAAACGAAACTAATTTTATTACAATGTTTATTTTGTTTATATTGTACGTGCTATTTTTTTTTTTTTATTTGCATGAACATTTAAAAGGCTAAATGAAATATACGAAAATCTATGCTGTAATTTAAGTCAACTTTTCTGTTGTTGTTGATAAGTTTCATACTAATTATCTGAAACTATCTTCAACATTTATTTTACAGAAACAAAACTCAGAGCTAACAAGAAAGTGTGGAAGTGGAACAGTATTAGTTCAGAACAAATGTTTTGCATTTGCTTTAACCATAAGCATCGCAGACATGTCAATGGTTTTAGTTTTTCTGGACGACGGTGCCAGAAAATGTGCAATGATAGCACCATAACCCAAAATAGGCTAGCTTAACGTAGACATTCTTGTTGGAAGCCTCTTTGGATTCAATATAGGATCATCATTCTCAAAAAAAAGTATACTTTCACACGTGTATTCAGCAGTACTTCATCTAATTTTTAAACACTGTTAGCACGAAGGCATTGCAGAGTGCAGTGGTATTAAAAAAAAAAAGACTATTTGCCTGATATCATCTCCATCTACCTATGAAGGGCTCACATGAACAATATATAAATATCAATCTGGGTGGTGTGTGTAAGATCAAAAGTAACCCCGAGGAAAACAATGTAATGCTAGACTGAGACCACTGTTCACCTCGATGGAAAGTATTGGCCGACAATTGCTTCCTCAGGGTAACATAGGGTCTGTCGCCCACCACCCAGGTTGACATTTTTCTTGCACTGCAGTTAATTATTTACATTGATATTGTTTATTACCCTTTATTAAAGGGTGGTCATCTCCCCTCAGCATTGTTCGACTGTAAACGCCTTATGCAGAGGCATATCAAACTTAGATGCCGTGCCCCTTGGGCGGGTCTTTATGAAATTGGTTATTTTATTTCATTTTATTTTTCTTAGCCTACAGGACTTCTCAGTCACCCGACTATATGTCAGGTCAAGGCATCCAACGCCTGCCCATCCATCCATTCACAAAAAAATCCTTGTCCACCAGTCCACCAGTCCACCAGATACCAGCATAAGGTGAGTGACGGTTTTGGAAATGGCAAAAATAACAAATAATGCACCAGAGTTTGCCTAATGAATTGGAGCCGGTTCAACCAAAGTGTCCTTATGCTGCTTCTAAGCAGGTAGCCAAGCAGCTTTCCAGGAGGATAACATTTTTAGCGTATTCCAAAAAAATAATCAAATGCATTTATAAGGCAAGAGCGCTGTGCTGAGCCCATCTTGAGCTGACCAATGAACAACAGACCAGAGTAAAGTAGGCCCGCCGTTGATTGGAAACGAGGATGACGCTATCCAGTCGACTCACACAGGTATCAATTGGAATATGTACAGTAATTGAAAAATTGGAAAAAAAAAAATAAATAAAAAATGAAATAAAATAATTAAACATTGCAATTCAGAGTATGACCGCCTGGTAAAGATTTTTGTTTAACCCGTCTGACAAGCTAACCTTTCACCGAGTGTTAGAACAATTTGATTGACAATTTTAAGAAGTCAAAAGCAGTTAAAACACAAAAATTGTTTTAAAATATAGAGAAAAAAACACCACAGCGCCACTTTCGATAATATTAATGTCTGGGCAACTCTAGCATCCCTTTGCAGTTTCAAAGCAATTGGCCAAGTGGCTTTGTGAAAGATGTTTCAATATTAAGTCCGAAAATGACAACAAAAATCCTATTTTTGTTTTAAATCACTGCAGGGTAACCGTTTGAAATATCTTTCTAGAGATCCACCAAAGCTTCCCCCCCTACAAAATATATATGGAAAGCTGGTTGACATATTTAGAAAAGAGGTCAAAAATGTGATTTTGCATTACAGTACCACTGACATAGAGGGTAGTCAATACGACACAAACCTGAACGAAGAAACTCGTTTGAAATCAGGAATTTACAGCATCAACAGCTAGAGGGCAGCTTTGTTAACCAATTCCAAAAGCTATATATACTGTGAAGTTTTGGCACAATCTGAGCTACAGTTTTGGGTGAGAAGCTGAAAATGGCTTAAGAATATGCGAAATCGTTAACAAAATAGAATTTAGCCAAAAAAAAAAGCTGTACTCTGTTTGGTGGTACTCTGTCTCCTGCAATTTACTGATGTAGAATGTGTAGCACTTTGAGGAGTTTTTGGACAAGGTTGTTGATAATTTTGATTTAATCCAGAAGCTTGTGTTACTCTCGTACAATTTCCCCGAGGCAATTGTTGTAGGAATGCCATTATGAATTTGTCACATAATTTCTTGTGCAAACGACGAAAAAAGCCGTCATATGCATTATTTATGGTATGTTTACGCATATTTGTTGTAAATTTTCTTAACAAATGAATTTCAGTAGGTGAAAAACTGACAATTATGGATTCAAAATATGTGCAAATGTTGTCTGCAAATGACACTTGTATATTTTTCGGTGGCAGGTAAGGGAGGATGCAGGATCTTCTTACTTTGAACCATCCAGGAAGACACACAGATGAGTTGAATATGGTGGACAGCCACATATTCATCATATTTAGGTGTGTGTTTTTGTCATGCCATGTCTCGCATATTGCTAAACTGAACGGGTAATTGGAGCGACAAGGTATTGTGACCCAATGAGTGCTTTCCCATGGATAAATCAACACCATAGCAGCACAGGGCTTTTCCTCAGACCATTGTGGTTGATTTCCTTTAAATATCTCTGTAATAGGCAACATGTATTTTCTGCTTGCATGTTTTAGCCAAGCACTACAAGGTATAGATGTAAGTTTTTCACCATGGTATGGCTTGTTCCAATTTGTGTATATTACAGGATCTTTTGTTATCCACTCTGGTTGTGAATCCTATTAAACAATTCATAAAAGGCAAATCTCTACAAAGTGCGCAGTTGGAATAAAAGTTGGAACCTTCCCATTTGTCAGCCTTTCAGGAAAGAAGCTTGCCTCCAAATCAGACTCAAGCTGCTTATTTTGTCTGCTCCACTGAGGTCTACCCTTCTCTAACAAGGTCAGTGCTTTAGCGTTCGAAATGTAAATCAGTTACTAATTGCCTGAGTATGGTTACTATTTTAACAGGCTTCAGGACTTTGGGGACCAGATGCTGCTACATATCTAGGCAATAATGATGACCTTCCTGATTGGTGTCTCAGTGTAGGAGAGAGAGAGACAGTACGGTTTTTTTCTGTGACTATGAGTAAAATCCAGTCGAAGAAGGGCAGACCAAGTGTAGTAGCACGGAAGTCGGTCTGCTTTGCAGGCATGCTCGTGAAGTCTCATCCACAGATAAGAGTATACTTCATTTACATTTCTTATTCCTTTTGTATACTATGTATCCATTTTTTACTAAAGCTGATGGCACCAATAACTACTCTCGTCTATCACCTAGTTTGATCCTTATTCCATGCATAGCTTGACTACTTTAGTCACAAAACCTGCGATTTCCATGCAAATTTGACGTCACGTTAAACTTTAAACAACTTCCACACTATCCTGTCTGGAACTGGACTTGCACATGATAGGAGCTGCATGTTGTCTCTTGCCACGAATGTGCTTGTCTTGAAAAATGACAAATTTAAATTGGCTCTAGAACTAGGGTTACAGAGTCTACTCTGTGCATATGCTTTCCAATGTGCTATTGATTGTGTCTGCGTTGGCATTTGTCAAACCAGAAATGGGGTGTACAGAGTGATGTGGGACTACATCACAGAGTGATGCGGAACTACACCACAGAGTGATGTGGAACTACATCAGGATCATTTTAGTGAGCCAACATAACTGATTTTAGCAATTGTCGCCATGGTGGGTGATAAGGGCTGCAGCTGTTTGTTTTTATAACAGAGCTTACACATTTCAAAACAATACCTTCACTTTATGACAGTCATTTGAATTGGTATCATCTCCAGCATGTTGATGCCTAAGCCCCGTGCCACAGAACCACAGCCATCTGCCTTAGACCATTGGAGTTACAGATGGCCTCACAAGTCACTATATGAAGCAGCTTGACCATGGAATGGAACATTATACCTAACATCAAGGGACCAGAAGTGCCATTATCTATGTTCCATCCGATCGTGTAGTCCCCTTATGCTGTCCTTACCCATCGCTAGTGAAATGGTAGCTAAAGAAGAACTTAAGTACCTGTCCCAATGAACAAGACCATTTTTGAAACTTCTGACAATGTACATCAAAGTCTGACTTGACAGCGTTGAACTGCTTACAAACAGTATCAAGTTCCCACAACAAAGAAAAAGGTCTTTTCAGTATCCTACAAAATACCACACCAGTTGACAGCAAGCATCAAGAAAAAAAAACCTGGAGATGATAATACTATGAATTTGGAGAGTTCACAACAAGCCCCTTGTCGTCATTGACTGAACCGGCTATGCGCCCTAAAACGGCTTGTTATGATGCATTGCTTGGGTTCAACGTAGAAATCTGATAGACCTCTAGCATGTGTGCATAATGACTCATAAAACAAATTCCCTGCAATAATCAGTAATTGAAAGAGAGAGAGAGAGAGAGAGGAAAAAAAGAAAAACCTCATAAGCCTACATTTTCACCACATCTGAAAAAATCCTCCCCTCTTGGCTTTTCTATGGCACTATGGAGATCTGCATCTTTGCAATTGTAGGTGGGTACCCACTCTGTTCTCTCTCTCTCTCTCTCTCTCTCTCTCTCTCTCTCTCTCTCTCTCTCTCTCTCTCTCTCTCTCTCTCTCTCTCTCTCTCTCTCTCTCTCTCCCCCCCTCTCTCTCTCTCTCTCTCTCTTTCAAAGCTTTGCCTGCATGAAATGTGCTTTTTCCATCTTGCTGACTTCCCCTCAAAATTATGAATCAATAAAAAGGAGGTTAACAACTAGTTGCCAGCTCTTTCCCTCTTCGGCATGAGAAAATCATTGTTCTAAAGAGCTGCTGCATCTTTTACTCTGTTACATTTTTCGGTATCAAACTCTTGTCTATTTCCAAAGACAAGCACTTTGTCACTTCTCTATTGTCAGTCAAGGACATGTGGATTAAATGAATGTGGTTAACTCAGGGCATATGACTCTATGTAATCTTGAGTCTTAACTGGAATAGGCAATACTGCTCAAAAAGCTTTCCTGTCGATGTCACCATTCAGCCTTGCCTTGCTGAAGGAGCTTCCACAGGGATCTGTCTTGAAAGAAGAGTGCACTTTATGAGCAGAAGCATAATTGGCACACCATGATGATTAATTATTTTAAAGACCCATGCTCAGTAACAGTGCCTGACAATGCAATCCAAGACTACGGAAAAAATCAAATGTTCCGCTACAAAAGACCAAGATTGCTGAAGGGTCTGAAACATACTCAGCCGTTATTCTGACCTCACCACACTCATATCGTATGTCATCAATGTGACCAGCTGTAGCAGCACCAAATGAAAACAGAAGATGTAATAACAATATTTAGAATTGATACTTAAGAAAAAAAATCACCCCTTAAAGGATAATATTGGAGCGATGTGGTTCCTTCATTGATAATATGTATTGTAGCACTACTCATGTTAAAACAAAAGAAAAACAAGTCAAAAACAAAAAAACAGAAAAACACACACACACAAAAAAATGCCTCTTTCAAACTCTAGAACTTATGGGGGCCCCAATTTTGTCTACACAATAATAGTGAATCTAAACATACCTTCTATAAAGAGGTGAACATCACTAACGGTATTGATTACCTTTATACAGGCAAACACAACCACTTACGAACAAAAACGTTAACGTTCAACAGATGTAAACATAAACATTCATCTTGGATTATAATTGACATTTTACGACCACTGACATACAAATATTTATTGTATAAAGCTCGAAAATATTCTTCTTAGGATACAATATTATAGATGAAAGGAAAAGGCTGTTTTAAAACTATACATCAAAATCTTGGCTGAAAACATTAAACAGCTTGAATAAGAATATCAGCGTCAATGTCTCATGTAAAGTATAGAATACCCCAAAGAAATGAAAAATATTCAAATCTGTATAAGTTTATTTTTCAAAGATAATAAATAATATAAAAATTCAAACTGAACGCTCTGAACAGTTTATAACTTTCCACACAGACGTAAAATCACAACCAGCAGATAAACATAATTTCACAAATAAACCGGATTTGAAAACGTATCTCACTGCAAATAAAGATTTTGTATTTTTTCTCAAATTTTACTCACTGGTGTTATAAATACTTTGAAAACCCTGAAACCAAAGACTATTAGCGAATATGATTTATTATCAATGAACCTCATCAAAGGAGCATGCACTTCAATTCAATTTCCTTTAACATTCCTTGCAAAACCAGCCCCTCGTTATTAGTGTTTTTCCAAAAAAAAAACATTTAAAAGGCAAAGGTTATACCTGTTTGCAAAAAGATATAAACACCTTCTTCGACAATTACAGGCCTATTTCTCTCCTTCCAACTCTTTCAAATGTCTTTGAAAAGGTGGTTTAAATGAGCTGTATCACAGCAGTTCATATGCTTGTCACTGGAGCCATTTAGTTATACCTGTGCTTTCCGTATACTGATCCTGTGGAAACAACAGCCAGATGTCGGTTGCTTGGTAACAAAAGTCCCGCCAACATGGATACCCAGTCAGCGTCCAACGCATGCGTAGACACATGCATTCCTTTTAACGCCTATTTTCTTCAGTATGTAGGACTAATACTGGTATCAAATGTACACCGGATTCATTTATGGCACTGATGGCGCTACTATTGTTCAGAAGGTAATTATAGACCTTTGTTCTACAATTCTTAGATGGAAGTAGTTGCTAGGCAGAAGTTTAGTTGTGGTTTGTGTGTGTGTGTGTGTGTGTGTGTGTGTGTGTGTGTGTGTGTGTGTATGTGTGTGTGTGTGTGTGTGTGTGTGTCTCAAGTTTTTCATTTGTAATTACTAATTACACATGCTCTACAAGTTCTCATTATTGTGTGGTGATGGTGATGGAAAATAACTACAATTGGACTTCCAGAAGCTCTGGTCTGTATACCAGAAGGATTGTTTCACTCCCCAAAATGACATTGTGAACATACATATGTACTTCATTGTGAGAGTGGATACGGATAAATGCAACATCAGAATGGGAATCTTACTATCCGATGTGGACAAATACCCAAGGATAGTCAAATGATGGTTGTAAGTGTGCTATGCCAACTATCATCTGGGCGTTCGTCTCCCTTTTTGCCCTGCATGTGGGCCCTGCGGGGGAGATGGGATTTTTTCTTAAAGTTAGTTAATGCAAGAAGTGTTCGAAAATAAATAATTTATCATGACACAACATATGAATATATGGTGCATTTAATTGGAATAGCTCACTCTTTCTGTCCATGTTTCTTGTGGGTGTTCTCTCCTGTTTGTTATCGTTGCATGACCGGACATACCCCCCCCCCCCGAGCTGCCCGCACATGCAGCCACAGTGTGTCTTCATAAAGTCCTGTTTACTTGCAGTCTTATTCTCCACAAGAGGGGTTAATATAGGGCTCAATCCTCCTCCCCAATCGCCACGCATAAAATGTAATTCATAAACTTAATGCTGAAATTAAAATATGTTTAAACCAGCTACCAACAAATAAATGTGAGGATTTAATAGCCAATTGATTGGGGGAAAGCTGGGTAGATTTGCCCATACAGCACTTAAATGCCACAGCAAATGTTACTGATGGACTTTTAAAGTGATATTCAATGCAATCATTGCTAACTTGGTGACAATGTAAGCATGTTTATTGTAATTGTGAGATTAAAAACATCAATTTACACATATTCTCCCAACTACATTGAAACAGGTTACTAAAACATAAACTGCTTTGCTCAACTTACATAAGATTTTATTTCAGCTGCAGGTTTTAGGTCTGAGCCTAGTTTAATTTGTTATTATGAAAATGAACTGCACCATTTACTGTGTAGTTACTAAAGTAACTTCCCATTGGAATGATGCAAATCGTTGACTATTGATAGTTTGAAATCTCAGATGTTGATTTGAAATGCCATTACCAGGAGGGCATGCATTAGTTACATTAGGCATAGAACTTACATATATTTCTGGGGAAAGGTGGGCAGTGTTTACCGTAGGAGACACTGGCTCTGTATTTACCTGGGAAGGGATAGAATCATAAGGCAGATATATTGGTTTTACCAATAAAATAAGATCGCTAGTATATGAAGTAGAAGGTGAATAGTTATCTTCCATCATGTAGCCTACACCATCACAGAGTTCCATATCAGATATATCATTGACCCCATCTAATTGGAAATCATTTGGTAATACCGGTTCCTGCTTGGGCCTATTTATACTTTTTGACAGAATATTACTCATTTGCTTCTGTTGGTCAATAGATGACCCTGGGTATTCACATGAGCTGTGCACGTTTTGAGCCCTGTGTTCTGTTGCACTTTAGTTTCATGGATATTGTTTTAAAGAAGTGTAGATATTGCAGTTCTGCATGCACTTTGATTTGTATGCCTTCCTCCTATGCTTGCATTGTCAAACATACTTGTGCACATACTGCCAATTGCATCCTTCACCACTGGAGTGTAGCTGAACCTTGCTGTTCTTTTCATCCTTTTTACTGGCTGAAGGTAGAATATTGACTCTGGATCAAGTTCAGAAATAGGCCTATGATTTCTTAATACCTTGTGGACCATTATGGACAAGCAGGATCATCTGTGAAAAAAAAAAAAAACATGCATATCTATTATATATTTTTTTTCCTTTTTTTAAATGGGTGAGAGAGTTTATTTTTTATGATTATACGCTCTTCTTTCTTTCTTACTTTCTTTCTTTCTTTTTTCTTTCTTTCTTTCTTTCTTTCTTTCTTTTTTCTTTTTTCTTTGTTTCTTTTTATTTCATTCTTTTTCTTTCTATCTCGTTTATTTTATTTTGTTTTGTTTTGTTTATTTATTGAATACTGACCCGGGTCATCACAGGGTCGTGCCAATTTTGTTACACCCTGCCTTGTTTTGGTTCTTCTCCCATTAAACTCCAGGTATTTTATTACATCTGAGGTACTATTGATTTGTACTTCTCCCCACAGCATCTGTGTATGCTATAGTGTTCCCCTCAGCCCAAAGTGCAAAGTGTTATTACAAAAGTTAGAGTTGGTTAATGTCACAGGGTTATCTGTGGGAACTAAATATATATGGCTGTGTTTAAAATTTGTTTTGTATTTTATTTCATCTATTTATTTCCTTATTTCGAGGTTAATGTATGATTGTGCTCACGGCATAATAATAGAAAACAAATGTTCTTTTAGCGCCCAGAAGGCCTCTCTTTAATTTACAAATCTACTGTGTGAAGACGCCACCTCTCAGTAGTAAAACTTTATTCTGCTACCATTTGGCTCCACTGTGCTTTTGAAATGCACAACCAGGAAAACTTGATGCAACAGTGTGAAACTATGTGAGAACTTCAAGAGCTGCATTTACGAAAAAAACATTGGTTGATTCTTGCTATTTTGAAAGATGAACAATGTATTTTATTTCAATAATGGGCAGCAAATTTTAGTGACCTAAAAGAAGCCTAAAAATTATGGTCTTGAATTGTCCTAGCAAATAATAAGTAAATGACATGGAATAAAGTGAATGACGGTACCGGAAATGACCTTGCAAATTGTAAACAGAGTTGACGTATATGTGCCAACTTGGCCTGCGTTTTTCAGTCTGTCAATGTCTTTTTCTGTAATGTGATTAGCCTTTTATCGATTTATATCTTAGTCCTTTTGATTTTACTTCCATTCTGTTTGCCACTAAAACATCGCAGCAGTAGGCTAACACTGGTGAGGCTTTGATGTCTTCTGCATAGTTTTTCTGACGCAAGTAATGCGCAAAGCTGTTAAATTTACTGATGAGGGTGTTTGGCTCAAATTTGAACACTCAACCTTTCGCTACTCTCTTGATGCTCATAATATACATCACCATGAGCTTATCCAACTGCTTGGCTGGGATCTTCTCCATTGTCGGCGGTCATGACTTGTGGACGCCAGACAGTCCTGCAACAGTTTCCTGACAATTTTTGAAATGACACCCGTACCCCAACCAAATTCTCACAAAAGGTTTCTTGGTATTTTTAGAAACTATTGGGTCTAGTGAATGACAGGAAAAAGTCCTCCAAAGTTTGACCTCTGGAATGGAGTAATATTGGGTAGTATCTAAGATGGCTGCTACTTTACCTTAAAATATTTTTACAAAATTCTGTAAGTCCTTTAATAACTGGGGAAGAACAGCAATTTTGTCTGAAACGTCAGAGGCATTATCACTATCGGTTGCTCTAAGCTTAATTGTGGGTCACTGTATTAGGCGCCACCTTTTTTCCTTTTTTATGGGGGGTGAGGGTGCCAGCCCATGTGTCACACGTTTTCATGGTATCAGTGTACTGTTTGACCACTCAGACCATTAGAATGGAACAAAAAGCATCGTCGTATACCAATTTTTAAGGAATTTATGTAGCTTCCCCAAATTTGGGGACCTGTGTTAGTCACTCATTTTTATCCCTCCCAGGTGTCAGATTTTGGTAGACTTTTTTATTTAATTTACTACATTAAGTAGAGCCACAAACTGTTGAAAAACCTTTTGTTAGAATCTGTTTAGGGTCTCGTGGTATTTTGGCTCATGTATTTACCAGGACTGCTACAGTTTACTGCAAAAACTGGATGCCAGGTAAGTATGTTACGTTTTTATATTTATACCTTTATAACTGGTCTCTTATTTATATGTGAAACACAATATTTATTATAATTATAATAAGCATAATATTTAGGAACTGCTGTGTTAATTTTGAATTTTAAAAATCTCTGAATATACAGTTATGTTATGTTTGTACATTTATGTGTATGTGATATTACTCAGACCAAAATCTACTTTTTGATGCAAAAGTGCAAACAGCAAGGAAGCGCACCACAGCTGCTCCTTTCTCATTGAAAAAAAGAGCTCACAAACATCCCTGTTTGTGGCAAAGTTGGTGTTCAGCATCATTTCTTAGGTCAGTCCTGCCATGAAATCTCATCTTTTTCTCACTTGAAGCCAGTTATGAAAACAAAAATGTTATTTGTGGAAACCAGGCGGGCGTACAGTTTGAGAGTGAAAAAAGAACAAATCGAGATATTGCATCATAATTTAAAAGGGAAATTAGTGTTACTTCAGGTGAAATCTAAAAAGGCACCAGGTAGCATCGGAAGCTTTGTAATACGAGATAGCCCTCTCATTTTAGCGAATATCATTTCTTCATTTTTAGAACCATGTTTAGATAAGCATCAGGCAGCAAACCAACTTATATAGCCATCAAACAACATTCCAACATACGTCATATGAGTAAAGTTTGGTTGCAATTATGGTGGAGACTTATAAGAAGTTGCCATGCAAATACTTAACATTGAAGGTCCAAATGCAAGGGTGCACACCGATGTAACTGTGTGATTCAAAAGGAAAGTTTAGCATTCCAATTTGAGGAAAAAAAAAACCACTAGGGCCACTAAAATTGCAGATAGTCAGGCTGAAGAAAATAATATGGAAAGAAAAAAAAGTGTGAGTGTTTATGTGTGGGAGCTCATATTCCTGTTCCATTCATTGTTATATTTGATGTCTCACTTCTTCAGGTGAAATTCACAAAGACCTACAAATTAAAAAAAAAAAAAAAATTCGAAAGGAAGCAAGCAAAGCAATATCAAAAAACACCACCACAACATATTTTCAAAAAGAAAAGAGAAAAGCAAATGCATCCAAATGTTTCAACTTTATTCATCCTTCCGTTTTGGATATTCCCACTCGACCGATGTGACCACCATATCTGCATGTGTTGCTGGGTGTGGTAAAGTGACATCCTGATCATCTTGAAAAAAAAAAAAAACTCGTCACAAAATTGATATCGCTTTAGCAAGGGGCATACCAAGATCCTTGAATCCCCAGTGACAACACATTTGGCATATTTGTTTATAAATTGCACGAGATTGTCAAATTTAGAGATAAGTTAAACTCAGTCTTTAGTGAGCTCGAAACTTGTGAAAAAGCAAAACATCTTTCTCAGCTTTCACATACAGAATCAGCTCCCAGGTGCATGATTGGGACCTTGATAGAGGAAAATAGCAGAGAAGAAAAACTGTGGTAGTCTGGCTTTACTCTCTGGGCCTGTGACCATGAAGTCAGAAAATATTTTCTGACAGCATAAAAGTCAGGTACAGGCTTATCACAGCCAACGCTTCGTTGGTAATCACTGTTTCAAATATTTGCATAATTCCGTTTGTAATTTCCTTATGCGTGGTATTGTGACCATAAAATAATATCTAACAGCATCAAATGAGACAAGACAAAATAAAAAGAATGAGAAGTATGTTACCTACCCTAGAAACTAAACTACAAGAACATAATATACATGTAGATAATGATGTAAAAAAATCAGAGAATGAAAATTAATCTGAATAAGGATGTTGAATATTCATCTGGTGGTGCACGTGTAAGATGCAGGCGTACATGGTATGAAGAGGGTAAAAAGTCAAATAGATATTTGTTGCATTTAAAAACCCTCAAATTAAAGAAAAACGACGACCTATTTCATAACTAAACATTAATCAGAAACCACTTTTCAAAAATGTAATGCATATAGGGTTAAATGTGTTACTAACGATCATTGATCGTGACCAGACAGGCTGCATAAAGACAGATATAGAGGGGGAAATATCATGAGATTAATAAAAATATTCAAACGTGGAAACTATCTCACGATTGGCAGTTTTTATAGATTTTTGAAAAAAAGCTTGATTTTTGGAATGGAAGATTGTGAATTCATCATCATAGTCTTTGGGTTTGGACAGTCATTGTGCCAAGAGATCAAAGCATACTAGAAAAAAATATTACCCCTCATGTTAGAAATAAGGGGTGCCCAATGGATCCATTAAGGTTTCCAGAGTGGCTCGCCAAGGTTGCCCCCTTTTGCCATACATCTTTATCTTATGTGCAGACATTTTAACCATAAGCAATACAGAGAATCAAATTGTAAATGAGACAGTACATGAGTGACCCTGACTCCGTTTCTAGGGTCACTTACATGAATTTTATTTTAAAACACAACTTAGTGTTCTTTTATATAGGTCAGGTTTACTCATTACATGGGTGACCTTGATCCTATCCCAAGTTCACAAAGCTGCAAGAGTGCTGAATGTCTAGGTCAGCTTAACATGGGCTGTTCACACAGCTGTCTTGTTGTTTTTTTTTTGTTTTTTTTTGGGAGGGGGGTGCCTAACCTAGAGTAACACCATGGTACAACAACTAATGTTTGGTTCCAGTTTGAAGAAACAAAAGAGGAAAATTCCGGCCATCTTTTGATCGAAAATCCAATTTGAAAAAAAAAAAAAAAATGTAAATGACAACGGACCTATAACGACTGGTTTTTAGCTGTGCTGACTTTTCCCTTAGCTGAGCCTTTCCTCCATCCGTCTATTTGTAACTGCAGCTTCGACTTTCCAGAAAACTATTCACTTGATTCCTTTTAAACCTGACGAACATCTACACTGGGTGCTTCAGATGATCACTTATTGATTTTTGAAAGGCATGTGGTTTTTTACCACAGGTGAAAAGTCAGCTGAGGTTATAGTATGGTCCATCGTCCGTCGACCTTCTTTCCATCTCTGTACAACTCACAATTTCGATTTCTTTCTCCGAAACCGTCAACCAGATCCATTTTAAGCTTGGTGGAATTGTAACTTAAGCGGACTTCTACCAAGTTTGTTCATATGGGAATGCTTCATAGACATTTTTTTTTTTTGAAATATTTTGTTCATTGAAACCGCTCACCTAATTACTTTGAAACTATACGGGGACATTTCTGGGCCACCAGACCTTATTTTTTTCAACAGAAGGCCCTCCGATTTTTTGACAAATTTGTCTCTGTTAAGGCTTTTTCCACTTTTGGGCCAGAACGGTCTGGGAGACTTCCGAAATATAGTGTAGGTGTAGCTTGTGGGAGGTGTATACAAAGTTTTTCACTGAGTAGTAAAATTGTGGATCGCTTTTTTTTAAAAGATTTTATTCATTTATTTATACTTTTTTCAATTCAGGTACTTGTTACTTAATGCATGCATTCCTATTGACCACCATGTATATCAATGTCGATTACAATGGAAATTCACTTTTCTACCTTCTTCTCCCAAGCTGTATATCATATTAACTGTACACTTGGTTGTAATGTCCCTTAGGTAGATCTCTACCAAGTTGGATCAAATTGTCACTCTCCGTTGATTTTTGGAAATTTATGAATTATCTTCAATCGTGAAAAAATGTTTTACTCACAAACCACGCAGCCCATTGCTTTGAACTTGGATGGGGACATGTCTGGGTACCTGCAGACTTTTAGTAGGTCAAGGTAGCATGTGACAAGATAAATAGTGCTATTCACTAGGTGGGGATACTCTAGATCCCTATTTTCAATGAATTTTTCAGTTTGCATTTGCAATTTTCTTCAGCATTAGTGGTATATAAGTGCAGAAGTGCAGCACCGGCTGTTCTGTGAGCCTGGAAGTGGTTCTTGTTGTTGTTGTTGTTGTTGTTGTCGTTGTTGTTGTTGTTCTTCTTCTTCTTCTTCTTCTTCTTCTTCTTCTTCTTCTTCTTCTTCTTCTTCTTCTTCTTCTTTTTTCTTCGTCTGACGGTGATTGTTAATATTACAAAATGGCACATTTGAAAAATGTTTTGTGTAACAAATGACACGTCCACCACTGTGTTCACCATGCTTGACCTTTTTTGAAGAAATGTTGTCTTCCATGCACTTTGGAACCAAAAAGAGATTAAAACGCACAGTCCCAACCCTCAACACCCCATAACGAAACCATTGAAAGCTTATGTCCAAACCTGCACCTTAGTTAATCATTATTATGACGATATATCAGGTGACGCCTGTGCAGTCCCAAGAAGGCAACCAACCTTGTGTATAGTTTTAAGATGACATAATTCAAAAAGTTTTGTTTAAAATTATAGGCCTATTTCAGTAAATTGGCTTGAACAGGTGCATCATTTATGTGCATACAGGACCGTACAATTCACGAAAAGGGACCGAAAGTCGCAGCACATCAGATAATTTGCAAGCACAGGTTCCTAATTTGTTGAAAATGTCAATAAAATTCAGCATTTAGAAAGGTACTAGTTGCAACCATCATCTCAACAATGATCATCATCCATATAAGTCCACAAAGTGACACTAACACCAACATAAATCCGC